>CM069080.1:24591243-25316040 GCA_035578085.1 Solanum pinnatisectum
AATCCTAAATCAAAACTCTAAACCATAAACACCAAATCCAAAACACAAAACCCTAAACCCTAAACCTAAACCCAAAACCCTAAACCCTACACACTAAACCCTGCATACTAAACACTACACACTAAACCCTAAACCTTAAACCCTAAATCTTAAACCTCAAACCTAGACCCTAAACCCTACATCGTAAATCCTAAAGCTTAAACCCCAAACCTTAAATCCTAAATTTCTACTCTAAACCCTAAACCCTAAACCCTAAACTCTAAACCCTAAATTCTATATTCAAAACCCTAAACCCTAAATCAAAACTCTAAACCTAAACCCTAAACCTAAACTCTAAACCCTAAACCCTAAACCCAAAACCCTATACCCTTAACCATAAACACTAAAGTATAAAACTTAAACCCTAAATCCTAAACCACAAACCTAAACCCCAATTCCTACACCCTAAAAACTAAATCTTAAACACAAAACCCTAAACCCTAAATAAAAACTCTAAAACCTAAACCCTAAACTCTAAACCCTCAAAACCCTAAACCCTAAAGCCTAAACCCTATAACCTAATCCCTAAAACCTAAACGCTAAACCCTAAATCTTAAACTCGAAACCGTAAACCCTAAATCCTAAATACTAAACCCTATACCCTCAACCCTAAACCATAAACTGTATAACCATAACTATAAACACTAAAGTCTAAAACCTAAACTCTGAATCGTACACCCTAACCACTAAATCTTAAACCCCTAAACCTAAATCCTAAATCAAAACTCTAAACCCTAAACCCTAAAGCTTAAACCCCAAACCTTAAATCCTAAATTTCTACTCTAAACCCTAAACCCTAAACCCTAAACTATAAACCCTAAATCCTACATTCAAAACCCTAAACCCTAAACCCTAAACCCTAAATCAAAACTCTAAACCCTAAACCCTAAACCTAAACTCTAAACCCTAAACCCTAAACCCAAAACCCTATACCCTTAACCATAAACACTAAAGTATAAAACGTAAACCCTAAATCCTAAACTACAAACCTAAACCCTAATTCCTACACCCTAAAAACTAAATCTTAAACACAAAACCCTAAACCCTAGATCAAAACTCTAAACCCTAAACCCTCTAAACCCTAAACCCAAAAGCCTAAACCCTATAACCTAATCCCTAAAACTTAAACTCTAAACCCTAAATCTTAAACTCAAAACCGTAAACCCTAAACACTATACCCTAAATACTAAACCCTATACCCTAAACCCTAAACCATAAACTGTATACCCATAACCATAAACACTAAAGTCTAAAACCTAAACTCTGAATCCTAGACCCTAAGCACTAAATCTTAAAACCCTAAACCGAAATCCTAAATCAAAACTCTAAACCCTAAATACTAAATCCAAAACTCAAAACCCTAAACCCTAAACCTAAACCCAAAATCCTAAACCTAAAATGCTACACACTAAACCCTAAACCCTAAACCCTAACCTTAAACCCTAAATCCAAAACCCTAAATCTTAAACCTCAAACCTAGACCCTAAACCCTACATTCTAAATCCTAAAGCTTAAACCCCAAACGTTAAATCCTAAATTTCAACTCTAAAGCCTAAACCCTAAACCCTAAACTCTAAACCCTAAATCCTGCACTCACAACCCTAAACCCTAAACCCTAAATCCTAAACCCTAAATCAAAACACTAAACCCTAAACCCTAAACCTAAACTCTAAACCCTAAACCCTAAACCCAGAACCCTATACCCTTAACCATAAACATTAAAGTATAAAACCTAAACCCTAAATCATAAACCACAAACCTAAACCCTAATTCCTACACCCTAAAAACTAAATCTTAAACACAAAACCCTAAACCCTAAATCAAAACTCTAAACCCTAAAACCTAAACCCTCTTAACCCTAAACCCTAAAGCCTAAACCCTATAACCTAATCCCTAAAACCTAAACTCTAAACCCTAAATCATAAACTCAAATCCATAAACCCTAAACCCTATACCCTAAATACTAAACCCTATACCCTATACCCTAAACCATAAACTGTATACCCATCACCATAAACACTAAAGTCTAAAACCTAAACTCTGAATCCTACACCCTAACCACTAAATCTTAAACCCCTAAACCTAAATCCTAAATCAAAACTCTAAACCCTAAACACCAAATCCAAAACTCAAAACCCTAAACCCTAAACCTAAACCCAAAACCCTAAACCATAGACACTAAACCCTGCATACTAAACACTACACACTAAACCCTAAACCTTAAACCCTAAATCCAAAACCCTAAATCTTAAACCTCAAACCTAGACCCTAAACCATACATCCTAAATCCTAAAGCTTAAACCCTAAATCTTAAATCCTAAATTTCAACTTTAAACCCTAAACCCTAAATCCTAAACTCTAAACCCTAAATCCTACACTAAGAACCATAAACCCTAAACCCTAAACCCTAAACCCTAAATAAAAAATCTAAATCCTAAACCCTAAACCTAAACTCTAAACCCTAAACCCTAAACCCGAAACCCTATACCCTTAACCATAAACACTAAAGTATAAAACCTAAACCCTAAATCCTAAACCACAAACCAAAACCCTAATTCCTACACCCTAAAAACTAAATCTTAAACACAAAACCCTAAACCCTAAATCAAAACTCTAAACCCTAAACCCTAAACTCTAAACCCTGAACCCTCTAAACCATAAACCCTAAAGCCTAAACCCTATAACCTAATCCATAAAACCTAAACTCTAAACCCTAAATCTTAAACTCAAAACTGTAAACCCTAAACCCTATACCCTATACCCTAAACCCTATACCCTAAACCCTAAACCATAAACTGTATACCCATAACCATAAACAATAAAGTCTAAAACCTAAACTCTGAATCCTACACCCTAAGCACTAAATCTTAAACCCCTAAACCTAAATCCTAAATCAAAACTCTAAACCATAAACACCAAATCCAAAACACAAAACCCTAAACCCTAAACCTAAACCCAAAACCCTAAACCCTACACACTAAACCCTGCATACTAAACACTACACACTAAACCCTAAACCTTAAACCCTAAATCTTAAACCTCAAACCTAGACCCTAAACCCTACATCCTAAATCCTAAAGCTTAAACCCCAAACCTTAAATCCTAAATTTCTACTCTAAACCCTAAACCCTAAACCCTAAACTCTAAACCCTAAATTCTATATTCAAAACCCTAAACCCTAAACCCTAAACCCTAAATCAAAACTCTAAACCTAAACCCTAAACCTAAACTCTAAACCCTAAACCCTAAACCCAAAACCCTATACCCTTAACCATAAACACTAAAGTATAAAACCTAAACCCTAAATCCTAAACCACAAACCTAAACCCCAATTCCTACACCCTAAAAACTAAATCTTAAACACAAAACCCTAAACCCTAAATAAAAACTCTAAAACCTAAACCCTAAACTCTAAACCCTCAAAACCCTAAACCCTAAAGCCTAAACCCTATAACCTAATCCCTAAAACCTAAACGCTAAACCCTAAATCTTAAACTTGAAACCGTAAACCCTAAATCCTAAATACTAAACCCTATACCCTCAACCCTAAACCATAAACTGTATAACCATAACTATAAACACTAAAGTCTAAAACCTAAACTCTGAATCGTACACCCTAAGCACTAAATCTTAAACCCCTAAACCTAAATCCTAAATCAAAACTCTAAACCCTAAACACCAAATCCAAAACTCAAAACCCTTAACCCTAAACCTAAACCCAAAACCCTAAACCCTACACACTAAACCCTGCGTACTAAACACTACACACAAAACCCAAAACCTTAAACCCTAAATCCAAAACCCTAAATCTTAAACCTCAAACCTAGACCCTAAACCGTATATCCTAAATCGTAAAGCTTAAACCCCAAACCCTAAATCCTAAATTTCAACTCTAAACCCTAAACCCAAAACCCTAAACTCTAAACCCTATATCCTACAATCAAAACCCTAAACCCTAAACCTAAACCCTAAACCCTAAACCCTAAATCAAAACTCTAAACCCTAAACCATAAACCTAAACTCTAAACCCTAAACACAAAACCTGAAACCCTATACCCTTAACCATAAACACTAAAGTACAAAACCTAAAACCTAAATCCTAAACCACAAACCTCAACCCTAATTCCTACACCCTAAAAACTAAATCTTAAACACAAAACCTGAAACCCTAATTCAAAACTCTAAACCCTAAACCCTAAACTCTAAACCCTAAATCCTAAACCCTCTAAACCCTAAACCCTAAAGCTTAAACCCTATAACCTAATCCCTAAAACCTAAACTCCAAAACCCTAAATCTTAAACCTCAAACCTAGACCCTAAACCCTACATCCTATATCCTAAAGCTTAAACCCCAAACCTTAAATCCTAAATTTCAACTTTGAACCCTAAATCCTAAACCCTACACTCAAAACCCCAAATCCTACACTCAAAACCCTAAACCCTAAACCCTAAACCCTAAATCAAAAATCTAAACCCTAAACCCTAAATGTAAACTCTAAACCCTAAACCCTAAACCCGAAACCCTATACCTTTAACCATAAACAGTAAAGTATAAAACCTAAACCCTAAATCCTAAACCACAAATCTAAACCCTAATTCCTACACCCTAAAAACTAAATCTTAAACACAAAACCCTAAACCCTAAATCAAAACTCTAAAACCTAAACCCTAAACTCTAAACCCTAAACCCTAAACCCTCTAAACCCTAAACCCTAAAGCCTAAACCCTATAACCTAATCCCTAAAACCTAAACTCTAAACCCTAAATCTTAAACTCAAAATCGTAAAGCCCTAAACCCTAAATACTAAACCCTATACCCTAAACCCTAAACCCTAAACCATAAACTGTATACCCATAACCATAAACACTTAAGTCTAAAACCTAAACTCTGAATCCTACACCCTAAGCACTAAATCTTAAACCCCTAAACCTAAATCCTAAATCAAAACTCTAAACCCTAAACACCAAATCCAAAACTTAAAACCCTAAATCTTAAACCTCAAACCTAGACCCTAAACCCTACATCCTCAATCCTAAAGCTTAAACCACAAACCTTAAATCATAAATTTCAACTCTAAACCCAAAACCCTAAACCCTAAATTCTAAACCCTAAATCCTACACTCAAAACCCTAAACCCTAAACCTAAACCCTAAACCCAAAACCCTAAAACCTAAATCAAAACTTTAAACCCTAAACACTAAACCAAAACTCTAAACCCTAAACCCTAAAACCAAAACCCTATATCCTTAACCATAAACACTAAATTATAAAACCTAAACCCTAAATCCTAAACCACAAACCTAAACCCTAATTCCTACACCCTAAAAATGAAATTTTAAACACAAAACCCTAAACCCTAAATCAAAACTCGAAACCCTAAACCCTAAACTCTAAACCCTAAACCCTAAACCCTCTAATGCCTAAACCCTAAAGCCTAAACTCTATAACCTATTCCCTAAAACCTAAACTCTAAACCCTAAATCTTAAACTCAAAACTGTAAACCCTAAACCCTATACCCTAAATACTAAACCCTATATCCTAAACCCTATACCCTAGACCCTAAACCATAAGCTGTATAACCATAACCATAAACACTAAAGTCTACAACCTAAACTCTGAATCCTACACCCGAAGCACTAAATCTTAAACCTCTAAACCTAAATCCTAAATCAAAACACTAAACCATAAACACCAAATCCAAAAGTCAAAACCCTAAACCCTAAACCTAAATCCAAAACCCTAAATCCTACACACTAAACCCTTCATACTAAACACTACACAATAAACCCTAAACCTTAAACCCTAACCTTAAACCCTAAATCCAAAACCATAAATCTTACACCTCAAACGTAGACCCTAAACCCTACATCCTAAATCCAAAAGCTTAAACCCCAAACCTTCAATCCTAAATTTCAACTCTAAACCCTAAACCCTAAACCCTAAACTCTAAACCCTAAATCCTACATTCAAAACCCTAAACCCTAAACCCTAAATCAAAACTCTAAACCCTAAACCCTAAACCTAAACTCTAAACCCTAAACCCTAAACCCAAAACCCTATACCCTTAACCATAAACACTAAAGTATAAAACCTAAACCCAAAATCCTAAACTACAAACCTAAACCCTAATTCCTACACCCTAAAAACTAAATCTTAAACACAAAACCCTAAACCCTAGATCAAAACTCTAAACCCTAAACCCTAAACCCTCTAAACCCTAAACCCAAAAGCCTAAACCCTATAACCTAATCCCTAAAACCTAAACTCTAAACCCTAAATCTTAAACTCAAAACCGTAAACCCTATACCCTATACCCTAAATACTAAACCCTATACCCTAAACCCTATATCCTAAACCCTAAACCATAAACTGTATACCCATAACCATAAACACTAAAGTCTAAAACCTAAACTCTGAATCCTACACCCTAAGCACTAAATCTTAAACCCCTAAACCTAAATCCTAAATCAAAACTCTAAACCCTAAACACCAAATACAAAACTCAAAACCCTAAACCCTAAACCTAAACCCAAAATCCTAAACCCAAAACCCTACACACTAAACCCTAAACCTTAAACCCTAACCTTAAACCCTAAATCTAAAACCCTAAATCTTACACCTATAACCTAGACCCTAAACCCTACATCCTAAATCCTAAAGCTTAAACCCCAAACCTTAAATCCTAAATTTCAACTCTAAACCCTAAACCCTAAACCCTAAACTCTAAACCCTAAATCCTACACTCAAAACCCTAAACCCTAAACCCTAAACCCTAAACCCTAAACCCTAAATCAAAACTCTAAACTTTAAACCCTAAACCTAAACTCTAAACCTTAAACCCTAAACCCGAAACCCTATACCCTTAACCATAAACACTAAAGTATAAAACCTAAACCCTAAATCCTAAACTACAAACCTAAACCCTAATTCCTACACCCTAAAAACTAAATCTTAAACACAAAACCCTAAACCCTAGATCAAAACTCTAAACCCTAAACCCTAAACCCTCTAAACCCTAAACCTAAAAGCCTAAACCCTATAACCTAATCCCTAAAACCTAAACTCTAAACCCTAAATCTTCAACTCAAAATCGTAAACGCTAAACCCTATACCCTAAATACTAAACCCTATACCCTAAACCCTATACCCTAAACCATAAACCATAAACTGTATACCCATAACCATAAACACTAAAGTCTAAAACCTAAACTCTGAATCCTACACCATAAGCACTAAATCTTAAACCCCTAAACCTAAATCCTGAATCAAAACTCTAAACCCTAAACACCAAATCCAAAACTTAAAACCCTAAACCCTAAACCTAAACCCAAAATCCTAAACCCAAAACCCTACACACTAAACCCTACACCCTAAACCCTAACCTTAAACCCTAAATCCAAAACCCTAAATCTTAAACCTCAAACCTAGACCCTAAACCCTACATCCTAAATCCTAAAGCTTAAACCCCAAACCTTAAATCCTAAATTTCAACCCTAAACCCTAAACCCTAAACCCTAAACCCTAAACTCTAAACCCTAAATCCTACACTCAAAACCCTAAACCCTAAATCCTAAACCCTAAATCAAAACTCTAAACCCTAAACCCTATCATCCGAGACCACAGGGGAGAAATAATATTAGCCTTTTCCACACCAATGGGAGAAGGAACCAACAATCAAGCTGAAATGGGAGCTGCTATATTTGGCATGACTTGGCTCCTCCAATTAGGCTACAAGAATGTCCTTTTGGAGGTGGATTCACAGCTACTAGTTGACTGGATCATGGCAAAAACTAAACCACCTTGGAGTGTTAACACGCAGGTACAACAAATGAAGGCACTTATAGTATGCATAAGCAACTTTAGATGCAAACATACTTACAGAGAAGCTAACTCTGGCCGATTCTTTAGCAAAACAAAGTCACAAAATTACGAGCCCCAACATATATAGCAACAACCAACAATCGCCAAGGAGACACGAGCTCACTATCAACTAGACATTCGAAATGGCAAGTTTCGGAGAAGGAAAATCAAAAGAATCAAGGAACCACCATGATGAAGCACCTCCTCAACCTAGTTATAATTTTTGTTATAACTTAGTTTCTTGTTTCTTTTCAAAGATTGTAAGGGAGAGTCTCCTTGTTTATGTTTCCTGATTCTCTCAGACGAGGGGAGTCCCCTCGCCTAGGTACATAGTCTCTAGGTTTCCCGTTATAGTATGGGGATGAGTCGACTTTTCTTAGTAGGAAGGTAGACTTATGAACCACCTTAGGATTGGAGGTTAGGTTTATGCCCCCCTCCTTGTACTTTTGTTTTTTATATTTATGCTAAGGCCTGGGGGTGTTGCTAAGCCCCTGACCCCCTCAAGGGTCGTTAAAAAAAAAAAAAAAAAAAAACCCTAAACCCTAAACCTAAACCCTAAACCCTAAACCCTAAACCCTAAACTCCAAACCCTATACCCTTAACCATAAACACTAAAGTATAAAACCTAAACCCTAAATCCTAAACCACAAACCTAAACCCTAATTCCTACACCCTACAAACTAAATCTTAAACACAAAACCCAAAACACTAAATCAAAACTATAAACCCTAAACCCTAAACCCTCTAAACCCTAAACCCTAAAGCCTAAACCCTATAACCTAATCCCTAAAACCTAAACTCTAAACCCTAAATCTTAAACTCAAAATCGTAAACCCTAAACCCTATACCCTAAATACTAAACCCTATACCCTAAACCCTATACCCTAAACCCTAAACCATAAACTGTATACCCATAACAATAAACACTAAAGTCTAAAACCTAAACTCTGAATCCTACACCCTAAGCACTAAATCTTAAACCCCTAAACCTAAATCCTAAATCAAAACTCTAAACCCTAAACACCAAATCCAAAACTCAAAACCCTAAACCCTAAACCTAAATCCAAAACCCTAAACCCTACACACTAAACCCTGCATACTAAACACTACACACTAAACCCTAAACCTTAAACCCTAACCTTAAACCCTAAATCCAAAACCCTAAATCTTAAACCTCAAACCTAGACCCTAAACCCTACATCCTAAATCCTCAAGCTTAAACCCCAAACATTAAATCCTAAATTTCAACTTTAAACCCTAAACCCTAAACCCTAAACTCTAAACCCTAAATCCTACACTCAGAACCCTAAACCCTAAATCAAAAATCTAAACCCTAAACCCTAAACCTAAACTCTAAACCCTAAACCTTAAACCCGAAACCCTATACCCTTAACCATAAACACTAAAGTATAAAACCTAAACCCTAAATCCTAAACCACAAACCAAAACCCTAATTCCTACACCCTAAAAACTAAATCTTAAACACAAAACCCTAAACCCTAAATCAAAACACTAAACCCTAAACCCTAAACTCTAAACCCTAAACCCTCTAAACCCTAAACCCTAAAGCTTAAACCCCAAACCTTAAATCCTAAATTTCTACTCTAAACCCTAAACCCTAAACCCTAAACTATAAACCCTAAATCCTACATTCAAAACCCTAAACCCTAAACCCTAAACCCTAAATCAAAACTCTAAACCCTAAACCCTAAACCTAAACTCTAAACCCTAAACCCTAAACCCAAAACCCTATACCCTTAACCATAAACACTAAAGTATAAAACCTAAACCCTAAATCCAAAACCACAAACCTAAACCCTAATTCCTACACCCTAAAAACTAAATCTTAAACACAAAACCCTAAACCCTAAATCAAAACTCTAAAACCTAAACCCTAAACTCTAAACCCTAAACCCTAAACCCTCTAAACCCTAAACCCTAAAGCCTAAACCCTATAACCTAATCCCTAAAACCTAAACTCTAAACCCTAAATCTTAAACTCAAAACCGTAAACCCTAAACCCTATACCCTAAATACTAAACCCTTTACCCTAAACCCTATACCCTAAACCCTATACCCTATACCCTAAACCATAAACTGTATACCCATAACCATAAACACTAAAGTCTAAAACCTAAAATCTGAATCCTACTCCCTAAGCACTAAATCTTAAACCCCTAAACCTAAATCCTAAATCAAAACTCTAAACCCTAAACACCAAATCCAAAACCCAAAACCCTAAACCCTAAACCTAAACCCAAAACCCTAAACCCTACACACTAAACCCTGCATACTAAACACTACACACTAAACCCTAAACCTTAAACCCTAACCTTAAACCCTAAATCTTCAACCTCAAAACTAATACCAAAATCTTAAACCCCAAACCTTAAATCCTATATCTAAACTCTAAACCCCAAAACCTAAAATTTAATGCCTAACTCTAAACCCTAAACCTTAAACCGCATAACCTTAACCATAAACACTAAAGTCTAAAACCTAAACCCTAAATCCTACACCCTAAACACCAAATCCTAATCCCCTAACGCTAAATCCTAAATCAAAACTCTAAACCCTAAACCCTAAACACCAAAACCAAAACTCAAAACCCTAAACCTACATACTATTTACCCTACACACTAAACCCTAAACCCTAAACCCTAATCCCTAACCTTAAACCCTAAATCCAAAACCCTAAATCTTAAGCCTCAAACCTAAACCCTAAATCTTAAACCCCAAACCTTAAATCCTACTTCTAAATTCTAAACCCTAAATCCTAAATCCAAACTATAAACCCTAAACCTTAAAACATATACCCTTAACCAAACAAACTAAAGTTTAAAACCTAAACCCTAAATCCTACACCCTAAACACTAAATCTTAAACCACAAACTATAAATCCTAAATTAAAACTCTAAACCCTAAACCCTAAATACTAAACCCTAAACCCCAAATCCTACACACTAAATTTACCATAAACCCTAAACCCTAAACCTAAACCCAAAACCCTAAACCCTAAACCCTAAATCCTAAACCCTAAACCCTAACATTAAACCCTAAATCCAAAACCCTAAATCTTAAACCTCAAACCTAAACCATAAACCCAACATCCTAAACCCTAAATCCTAAGCCCCAAACATTAGATCCTAAATTTAAACTCTAAACCCTAAACCCTAACCCCTAAACCCTAATCTCTAAACTCAAAACTCCAAACCCTAACTCTAAACCCTAAATCCTAAACTCAAAACCCTAAACCCTAAACCTAAACCTAAACCCTAAACCCTAAACCTTTAACTCCAAATCAAAACTCTAAACCTTAAACCCAAAACGTAAACTCTAAGCCCTAAACCCTAAATCCTATACCCTTAACCATAAACACTAAAGTCTAAAACCTAAATCCTAAATCCTAAACCTCAAATCTATACCCTAAACCCTACACCTAAAAAACTAAATTTGAAACCCCATACCCTAAACCCTAAACCCTCTAAACCCTAAACCCTAAACCCTAAACCCCAAAATCCTATACCCTATACCCTAAAACCTAAACTCTAAACCCAAAATCTTACACTCAAAACCCTATTTCCTAAACCTTAAATCCTAAAGAAAAACTCTAAACCTTAAATACTAAACCTAAACTCTGAACACTAAGCCTTAAACCCTAAACCCTAAACCCTATACCCTTTACCATAAACACTAAAGTCTAAAACCTAGACCATAAATCCTACACCCTAAGCACGAAATCTTAAACCCCAGACCCTAAACCCTAAATCAAAACTCTAAACTCTAAACCCTAAACCCTAAACTCTAAACTCTAAACCCCAAAGCCTAAACCCAAAACCCCAAATCCTAAATTCAAAACACTAAACCCTAAACCTAAACCCAAAACCTTAAACCCTGAACCCTAAACCCTAAACCCTACATCCTAAACCCTAACCATAAACCCTAAATCTTAAACCTCAAACCTAAACCCTACACACTAAACCCTAAGTCTTACACCCCAAACCTTAAACTCTAAATCCAAACTCTAAACCCTACAATCTGAACTCTAAATGTTAACTCTAAACCCTAAATCCTAAACTCTAAACCCTAAACCTTAAAACTAAACCCTAAACACTAAACCCTAACCCTAAATCCTAAACGCTAAATCCTAAACCCTAAACCCTACAACCTAAACCCTATACACTAAATCCTATATACTAAATCCTAAACTCTAAACCACAAAACCTAAACCCTATACCCTAAACACTAAATCCTAAACCCTAAACCCTAAATCAAATCTCTAAACCCTAAACACAAAACTTTAAATCCAAAACCCTTAACCCTAAATCCTAAACTCAAAACCCTAAACCCTAAATCCTAAACTTAAACCGCAAAACATAAATCCAAACTCTAAACCCTAAACCCTAAATCTTAAACACTAACCCTAAACCCTAAATCCTAAACCTCAAACCTAAACCGTACAAACTAAACCCTAAATCTTAAACCCCAAACCTTAAACTCTAAATCCAAACTCTAAACCATAAACCCTAAACCCTAAAACCTGAACCATAAACCTTGACTCTCAACCTTAAATCCTAAATTCAAAACCCTAAACCTTAAACCTAAACCCTAAATCCTATACCCTAAACCCTAAACCCTAGACCCTAAACCCTCAACCATAAACCCTATATCCTATACCCTAACCCCAAAAACCAAAACCCTAAACCCTAAATCAAAACTCTAAACCCTAAACCCAAAACTTTAAATGTAAAATCCTAAACCCTAAACCCTAAATTCTAAACCCTAAACCCTAAACTTAAACCGTAAAACATAAATCCAAACTCTAAACCCTAAACCCTAAATCCTAAAATCTACAGCCTAAACACTAAATACTAAACCCTAAACACTAAATCCTAAAGTCTAAACCATAAACCCTAAACCCTAAACCCTAAATTCTAAACTCAAAACTCTAAACCCTAAACCCTACACATAAATCATAAACCCGAAATCCTAACTCTACATCCAAAAACATAAAACCTAAATCTTAAACTCTAAACACCAAACCCAAAATCCTAAACTCAAAACCCTCTACCCTAACCCTAAACCCTAAACCCTAAACCATACACTAAACCCTAAACCCTATACCCTAAGCTCGAAATCCAAACTGCAACCCTAAACCCTAAACCATAGATTCCAAACTCTAAAACCTAAATGCTAAACCCTAAACCATAAATCCTAAATTCAAAACACTTATACCCTATCCCTAAACCCTATGTGCCAAACCCTAAACCCTAAATCCTAAACTCAAAACACTATACCCTAACCCTAAACCCTATGCGATAAACCCTAAACCCTAAATCCAAAACTCAAAACCATAAACCCTAAAAGTAAAGCCAAAACCCTAAACCCTAAACACAAAACCCTAAACCCTAAACCCTAAATCCTAAACCCTAAACCCTAAACCATATACCTATACCCTAAACCTTAAACCCTAAACCTTAAACCCCAACCCTAAACCCTAAAGCTAAACACTAAGCCCTAAACCCTAAATCCTAAACCCTAAACCCTAAATCCTAAACCATAAACCCTAAACCCCAAACCCTACATATAAACTCTAAACCCTAAATCCTAAACCCAAACTCAAAACCCTAAAACCTAAACCCTAAATCCTAAACGTAAAACCTAAACCGTAAATCCTACAACATAAACAATAAATCTTAAACCACTAACCCTAAACCCTAAATCAAAATCCTAAACCCTAAACTCTAAACCCCAAATCCAAAATTCAAAACCATAAACAAAAAATCCTAAACCCTAAACCCTACATACAAAATTTACCCTCAACCCTAAACCCTAAACCCTACACACTAAACCCAAAACCCTAAATCCTAAACCCTAAATCCTAAACCCTAACCTTAAACCCTAAATCCAAAACCCTAAATCTTAAACCTAAAACCTAAACCCTAAGCCCTATATCCTAAATCCTAAATCTTAAACCCTAAACCTTAAATCCTAAATTTAAACTCTAAACCCTAAACCCTAAACCCTAAACCCAAAACACTAAACCCTAACTCTAAACCATAAATCCTAAACTCAAAATTGTAAACCCTAAACCCAAACCCTAAACCCTAAACCCTAAACCCAAAACCCTAAACCCTAAACCTAAACTCTAAACCCTAAACCCTAAAACCTAAACCCTATACCCTTAACCATAAACACTAAAGACTAAAACCTAAACCCTAAATACTAAACCTCAAACCTAAACCCTAATTCCTACACCCAAAAAACTAAATCTACAACCCCAAACCCTAAACCTTAAATCAAAACTCTAAACCCTAAACCTTAAATTCTAAACCCTAAACCCTAAACCCTCCAAACCCTAAACCCTAAACCCTCCAAACCCTAAACCCTAAACCCTAAATAAAAACTCTAAAGCCTAAACCCTAAACATAAACTTTAAAACCTAAGCCCTAAACCCTAAACCCTAAACTATATACCCTTAACCATAAACACTAAAGTCTAAAACCTAAACTCTAAATCCTACACCCTAAACACTAAATCTTAAACCCCTAACCCTAAATCCTAAATCAAAACTCTAAAGCCTAAACCCTAAATATTAAACCCTAAATACCAAATCCAAAACTCAAAACCCAAAACCCTAAACCTAAACCCAAAACTCTAAACACTAAACCCTGTATATTAAACCCTACACACTAAACCCTAATCCTTAAACCCAAACCTTAAACCCTAAATCCAAAACCCTAAATCTTAAACCTCAACCCTAAATCCAAAATCTTAAACCCCAAACCTTAAATCCTATATCTAAACCCTAAACCCTAAAACCTAAACTCTAAAGCCTAACTCTAAATGCTAAACCCTAAATTGTATACCCTTACCCATAAACACTAAAGTGTAAAACCTAAACCCTAAATCCTACACCCTAAACACAAATCTTAAACCCCTAACCTTAAATCCTAAATCAAAAATCTAAACCCTAAACCCTAAACATTAAACCCTAAACACCAAATCCAAAACTCAAAACCCTAAACCCTAAACCTAAACCCAAAACACTAAACCCTAAACCATATACACTAAACCCTACATACTAAACCCTACACATTAAATCCTAAACCGTAAACTTAAATCCTAAATCCAAAACCCTAAATCTTAAACATCAAACCTAAACCCTAAATCTTAAACCCCAAACCTTAAATCCTACATCTAAACTCTAAACCCTAAATCCTAAACCCAAACTCTAAACCCTAAACCCTAAACCCTATACCCTTAACCATAAAAACTAAAGTCTAAAACCTAAACCCTAAACCCTTAACCATAAAAACTAAAGTCTAAAACCTACACCGGTTTAGGGTTTAGAGTTTTTATTTATGATTTAGGGTTTGGGGTTTAAGATTTAATTTTTAGGGTGTAGGAATTAGGGTTTAGGTTTGAGGTTTAGGATTTAGTGTTTGGGTTTTAGACTTTAGTGTTTGTGGTTAAGGGTATAGGGTTTAGGGTTTAGAGTTTAGGTTTTGGGTTTAATGTTTAAAGTTTTGATTTAGGGTTTAGGGTTTAGGTTAGGGTTTTGAGTTTAGTATTTAGGGTTTAGGGTTTAGGGTTTAGAGTTTAAATTTAGGATTTAAGGTTTGGGGTTTAAGATTTAGGGTTTATGATGTAGGGTTTAGGATTTAGATTTGAGGTTTAAGATTTAGGGTTTTGGATTTAGGTTTTACGATTTAGTATGTAGGGTTTAGGGTTTTGGGTTTAGGTTTAGGGTTTAGGGTTTAGGTAAAATTTAGTGTGTAAGGTTTAGGGTTTAGGGTTTTGGATTTAATTTTGGGGTTTAGGGTTTTGAGTTTTGTATTTGTGGTTTAGGGTTTAGTATTTAGGGTTTAGGGTTTAGACTCTAAACCCTAAATCCTAAACTCAAAACGCTAAACCCTAAATCTAAACCCAAAACCTTAAACCTTAAACCCTAAATCCTACATCATAAACCCTAACCCTAAATGCTAAATCCAAAATCCTAAATCTTAAAACCCCAAACCCAAAATCCTAAACTCAAAACCCTAAGCCCTAAACCCTAAACTTAAACTGCAAAACATAAATCCAAACTCTAAACCCTAAACCCTAAATCTTAAACACTAACCCTAAACCCTAAACCCTAATCCTCAAACCTAAACCCTACAAACAAAACCCTCAATCTTAAACCCCAAACCTTAAACTCTAAATCCAAACTCTAAACCATAAACCCTAAACCCTAAAACCTGAACCATAAACCTTGACTCTCAACCTTAAATCCTAAATTCAAAACCCTAAACCTTAAACCTAAACCCTAAACCCTATACCCTAAACCCTATACCCTAAACACTAAACCCTAACACTAAACCCTAAACCATAAACCCTAAATCCTATATCCTAACCCCAAAATCCAAAACCCTAAGCCCTAAATCAAAACTCTAAACCCTAAACACAAAACTTTAAATGTAAAACCCTAAACCCTAAATCCTAAACTCAAAACCCTAAACCCTAAACCCTAAACCCTAAACTTAAACCGTAAAACATAAATCCAAACTCTAAACCCTAAACCCTAAACCCTAAAATCTACAGCCTAAACACTAAATACTAAACCCTAAACACTAAATCCTAAAGTCTAAACCATAAACCCTAAACCCTAAACCCTAAATTCTAAACTCATAACTCTAAACCCTAAACCCTACACATAAATCATAAACCCGAAATCCTAACTCTAAATCCGAAAACATAAAACCTAAATCTTAAACTCTAAACACCAAACCCAAAATCCTAAACTCAAAACCCTCTACCCTAACCCTAAACCCTAAGCCCTAAACCATACACTAAACCCTAAACCCTATACCCTAAGCTCGAAATCCAAACTGTAAACCCTAAACCCTAACCCATAGATTCCAAACTCTAAAACCTAAATGCTAAACCCTAAACCATAAATCCAAAATTCAAAACACTTATATCCTATCCCTAAACCCTATGTGACAAACCCTAAACCCCAAATCCTAAACTCAAAACAATATACCCTAACCCTAAACCCTATGCGATAAACCCTAAACCCTAAATCCAAAACTCAAAACCATAAACCCTAAAACTAAAGCCAAAACCCTAAACCCTAAACACAAAACCCTAAACCCTAAACCCTAAATCCTAAACCCTAAACCCTAAACCATATACCTATACCCTAAACCTTAAACCCTAAACCTTAAACCCCAACCCTAAACCCTAAACCTAAACACTAAGCCCTAAACCCTAAATCCTAAACCCTAAACCCTAAATCCTAAACCATAAACCCTAAACCCCAAACCCTACATATAAACTCCAAACCCTAAATCCTAAACTCAAACTCAAAACCCTAAAACCGAAACCCTAAATCCTAAACGTAAAACCTAAATCGTAAATCCTACAACATAAACAATAAATCTTAAACCACTAACCCTAAACCCTAAATCAAATACCTCAACCCTAAACTCTAAACCCCAAATCCAAAATTCAAAACCATAAACCAAAAATCCTAAACCCTAAACCCTACATACAAAATTTACCCTAAACCCTAAACCCTAAACCCTACACACTAAACCCTAAACCCTAAACCCTAAACCCTAACCTTAAACCCTAAATCCAAAACCCTAAATCTTAAACCTTAAACCTAAACCCTAAGGCCTATATCCTAAATCCTAAATCTTAAACCCTAAACCTTAAATCCTAAATTTAAACTCTAAACCCTAAACAATAAACCCTAACCCCTAAACACTAAACCCTAACTCTAAACCATAAATCCTAAACTCAAAATTGTAAACCCTAAACCCAAACCCTAAACCCTAAACCCTAAACCTAAACTCTAAACCCTAAACCCTAAAACCTAAACCCTATACCCTTAACCATAAACACTAAAGACTAAAACCTAAACCCTAAATACTAAACCTCAAACCTAAATCCTAATTCCTACACCCAAAAAACTAAATCTAAACCCCCAAACCCTAAACCTTAAATCAAAACTCTAAACCCTAAACCTTAAATTCTAAACCCTAAACCCTAAACCCTCCAAACCCTAAACCCTAAAGCCTAAACCCTATACCCTAAACCCTAAAACCTAAACTCTAAACCCTAAATCTTAAACTCCAAACCCTAAACCCTATACTCTAAACCCTAAACCCTAAACCCTAAATAAAAACTCTAAAGCCTAAACCCTAAACATAAACTTTAAAACCTAAGCCCTAAACCCTAAATCCTAAACCCTAACCTTAAACCCTAAATCCAAAACCCTAAATCTTAAACCTTAAACCTAAACCCTAAGGCCTATATCCTAAATCCTAAATCTTAAACCCTAAACCTTAAATCCTAAATTTAAACTCTAAACCCTAAACAATAAACCCTAACCCCTAAACACTAAACCCTAACTCTAAACCATAAATCCTAAACTCAAAATTGTAAACCCTAAACCCAAACCCTAAACCCTAAACCCTAAACCAAAACTCTAAACCCTAAACCCTAAAACCTAAACCCTATACCCTTAACCATAAACACTAAAGACTAAAACCTAAACCCTAAATACTAAACCTCAAACCTAAATCCTAATTCCTACACCCAAAAAACTAAATCTAAACCCCCAAACCCTAAACCTTAAATCAAAACTCTAAACCCTAAACCTTAAATTCTAAACCCTAAACCCTAAACCCTCCAAACCCTAAACCCTAAAGCCTAAACCCTATACCCTAAACCCTAAAACCTAAACTCTAAACCCTAAATCTTAAACTCAAAACCCTAAACCCTATACTCTAAACCCTAAACCCTAAACCCTAAATAAAAACTCTAAAGCCTAAACCCTAAACATAAACTTTAAAACCTAAGCCCTAGACCCTAAACCCTAAACTATATACCCTTAACCATAAACACTAAAGTCTAAAACCTAAACTCTAAATCCTACACCCTAAACACTAAATCTTAAACCCCTAACCCTAAATCCTAAATCAAAACTCTAAAGCCTAAACCCTAAATATTAAACCCTAAACACCAAATCCAAAACTCAAAACCCAAAACCCTAAACCTAAACCCAAAACCCTAAACACTAAACCCTGTATACTAAACCCTAACTCTAAACCTTATGCGATAAACCCTAAACCCTTAATCGAAAGCCCTAATCCCTGAACCCTAAACCCTACACCCATAATAGTAAACCCTAAACTCTAAACCCTAAACCCTACACCCATAATAGTAAACCCTAAACTCTAAACCCTAAAATCAAAGCCCTAAACCCTAAATGCTTAAACCTAAATCCAAACTCTAAACCCTAAACCCATATTCCTAAACTCAAAACCATAAATCCTATATCCTAAATCCTAAAGTAAAACCCTACACCCTAAAAACTAAATCTTAAACCCCAAACCCTAAACCCTAAATCTTAAACCCCAAACCCTAAATCCTAAACTAAAACCCTAAACCCTAACAGTAAATCCTAAACCTAAATCCTAAACCCTAAATCCAAACACTCCCTAAACCCTAAATACTAATACTAGTGCAAGTTGCTGTTAAACCTCTTTTCCATAAAGGTTTGAATATTCCTATTTGTCTGCTTCTTAGAGATGATAGACTACTTAATTTTGATGATTCTCTGTTAGGAGTTTTAGAAAGTAATCTAGCTTATGGACCAGTTTACTTTAACTGTTATCCTAATTTTACGGTTGATATTCATGATCCGAATATTATTGATACTTTGACACTTAATGTCAAAACTAAGAATATGAATAGTAAAATAGATACCAGAGAAATAGCTGTAATATATCGGGTATATTATAAGCTAATGAAGACCACTATAGCCCGAAAGGCTATAGCTTCTAGTGTTAAAGGAGTTACTATGCTTATGGAAGCGAACCAAGAGCATAGTACTACTTTTGTCCCTAGACTTCTTAAGTGGACTGATATTTTAGCTGATGAAGAATGGAAATTTGATTCCATTACGAATCCTTTACCCCTTCAACCTGAGACTTCGCAGTTAGATCGGGTTATCCAGTTCCCTGACGGATCTATTAACCTTAAGTTTTTAAGATCTAGTTCTTTCAGCCAAGCTTCTTCAAGTAGAAGAATGTCTTCGGCAAGACCTTCTTCTTTTCAACCCCGGGAGGAGGATGAAGATAGTATTAGCCAGCCTGACCATAGAAAACTTCATGGTGTAGATTTCTCCTGCACTGCTCCTAAGGTTTACTATGAAGAGGAGACTTTGGGAAGTCCCATCACAAGCTGATATGAAACCTGTTCATCAAAGAAAAGATTCCATCGGAGTTCTTACTTCTGATGAAGAAGACTTTGTCCCCAATAAAAGGAAATTACACTCTTGGTGGAAAGCTTCTGAACATAAGCAAAAGGTAGATTGGTATAAAGCTACCTATACTGTGGAACAAAGAACCGCTTTTAGAGACAAGTGGTTCAAAGACATGAAAAGGTTTAGAACAGAAATTGAGTTTTTTAAATGGTTTGAATCTTCTGGACAAATTGATGACAAGCAATCATCTCTTCAGGTCCTTATTAACAAATGGTACACCAAAGATCAGGTGATTGAAAGTGTTACTCCTCCACTTGAAGGACTTAGCATTCACTATCGTAAGGAGATCTTGAAAGTCGCTCTAAACTCTAAACCCAAAATCCTAAACTCTAAACCCTAAACCATAAAATCTAAAACCTAAATCCTAAACCCTAAATCAAAACTCTAAACCCTAAACCCAAAACCCAAACACTAAACCCTAAACCCTAAACCCTATACCCTTAACCATAAAAACTAAAGTCTAAAACCTAAACCCTAAATCCTAAATCTCAAACTTAAACCCAAAATCCTACACACTAAACAATAAATCTTAAACCACAAACCCTAAACCCTAAATTAAAACTCTAAACCCTAAACCCTAAACCACAAATACAAAACTCAAAACCCTAAACCCTGAAACTAAATCCAAAACCCTAAACCCTAAGCCCAACATACTAAATTTTACCTAAACCCTAAACCCTAAACCTAAACCCAAAACCCTAAACCCTAAACCCTACACACAAAACCCTAAACTCAAAACCCTAATCCATAAACCTGAACCCTAAACCCTAAACCCTAAACCTATACCATTATCCATAAACACTAAATCTTAAACCCCTAACCATAAATCATAAATCAAAACTTTAAACCCTAAACCTAAACCCTAAATACTAAACTCAAAACCCTAAACCCTAAACCTCAACCCAAAACCCTAAATCAACAATTTAAACATTAAACCCAAAACCTAAACTCTAAACCCTAAACCCTAAACCCTATACCCTTAACCACAAACACAAAAGTCTAAAACCTAAACCCTAAATCCTAAACCTCAAACCTAAACCCTAATTCCTACACCTTACAAACTAAATCTTAAAACCCAAATCCTAAATCCTATATCTAAACTCTAAACCCTAAATCCTTAACCCTAAACCCTAAACCTTAAACCCTAAATAAAAACTCTAAACCTTAAACGCTAAATAAAAACTCTAAACCTTAAACCCTAAATACTAAACCCTAAACCCCAAATCCAAAATTCAAAACCATAAACCCTAAAACTAAACCCACAACCCTACACCCCACACACTAAATTTACCCTAAACCCTAAACCCAAAAACCTACACACTTAACCCTAAACCCTAAAACATAACCTTAAACCCTAAATCCAAACCTCTAAATCTTAAATCTCAAACCTAAACCCTACATCCTAAACCCTAAACCCTAAACCCTAAACCCTAAATCAAAACTCTAAACCCTAAACCCTAAACCCCAAATCCAAAACTCAAAACCATAAACTCTCCAAACTAAACCCATCACCCTAAACCCTACACACTAAATTTACCCTAAACCCTAAACCTTAAACCTAAACCCAAAAACCTAAACCATAAACCCTATAAACTAAACCCGAAACCCTAAACCCTAACCTTAAATCCTAAATCCAAAATCCGAAATCTTAAACCTCAAACCAAAGCCCTACATCCTACCCTAAATCCTAAACCCCAAACCTTAAATCCTAAATTTAAACTCCAAACCCTAAACTCTAAAACCTAAACCCTAAACTCTAAACCCTAACTCTAAACCCTAAAACCTAAACTCAAAACCCTAATCCCTAAACCTGAACCCTAATCCCTAAACCCTAAACCCTAAATCTAAACCCAAAACCTAATCCCTCAACCCTAAACTCTAAGCCCTAAACCTATACCATTATCCATAAACACTAAAGTCTAAAACCAAAACACTAAATCCTAAACCTCAAACCTAAACCCTAATTCCTACACCCTAAAAACAATATCTTCAAGCCCAAACCCTAAACCGTAAATCAAAACTCTAAACCATAAACGTTAAACCCTAAACTCTAAACCCTAAACCCTAAAACCTCTAAACTCTAAACCCTAATCCCTAAATGCTATACCCTAAACCCTAAAACCTAAACTCTAAACTCTAAATCTTAAATGCAAAACCATAAACCCAAAATCCTATACCCAAAACCCTAAATAAAAGGTCAAAACCCTAAGCCCTAAACCCAACCCTAAACCCTAAACCATAAACCCTAAACCGTATACCCATAACCATAAACAATAAATTCTCAAAACCTAAACCCTAAATCATACACCCTAAACACAAATTCTTAATCCCCTAATGCTAAATCCTAAATCAAAACTCTAAATCCTAAACCCTAAACATTAAACCCTAAACACCAAATAAAAACTCAAAACCCTAAACCCTAAACCTAAATCGAAAAATCTAAACCCTAAGTCCTACACACTAAACCCTACATGCTAAACCCTACACACTAAACCCTAAACCCTAAATCCAAAACCCTAAATCAAAACTCTAAACCCTAAATACTAAACCCTAAACTCCAAATCCAAAACTCAAAACCATAAACCCTAAAACTAAACCCAAAACCCTAAACCCTACACACTAAATTTACCATAAACCCTAAACCCTAAACCCTAAACCTAAACCCAAAAACCTAAACCATAAACCCTACACACTAAACCATAAACCCTAAATCCTAATCATCAACCCTAAATCCAAAACACTAAATCTTAAACCTCAAACCTAAACCATAAATCCTTAACCCCAAACCTTAAATCCTAAATTTAAACTCTAAACCCTAAACTCTAAACCCTAAACCCTAAACTCTAAATCCTAACTCTAAACCCTAAAGCCTAAACTCAAAACCCAAATCCCTAAACCTGAACCCTAAACCCTAAACCCTTAAGCATAAACCCTAAATATAAACCCTAAACCTAAGCCCTGAACCCTAAACCCTATATCCTTAACCATAAACACTAAAGTCTAAAACCAAAACCCTAAATCCTAAACCTCAAACCTAAACCCTAATTCCTATACCCTAAAAACTAAATCTTAAAGCCCAAACCTTAAATCGTAAATCAAAACTCTAAACCCTAAACCTTAAACCCTCAACTATAAACCCTAAACCCTCTAAACTCTAAACCCTAAACCCTAAATGCTATACCTTAAACCCTAAAACCTAAACTCTAAACCCTAAATCTTAAACTAAAAACCATAAACCATAAACCCTATACCCTAAACCCACAATAAAAAGTCTAAACCCTAAACCCTAAACCTAATCTTTAAACCCTAAACCCTAAATCCCTAAACCCTAAACCCTAAACCCTAAACCGTATACCCTTAACCATAAACAATAAAGTCTAAAACCTAAACCATAAATCCAACACCCTAAACACAAAATCTTAATCCCTTAACGCTAAATCCTAAATAAAAACTCTAAACCCTAAACCCTAAACATTAAACCCTAAACACCTAATCAAAACTCAAAACCCTAAACCCTAAACCTAAACCCAAAACTCTAAACCCTATGTCCTACAAACTAAACCCAACATGCTAAACCCTACACACTAAACCCTAAACCCTAAACCCCAACCTTAAATCCAAAATACAAAACCCTAAATCTTAAACCTCAAACATAAACCCAAAATCTTAAACCCCAAACCTTAAATCCTATATATAAACTCCAAACCCTAAATCCTAAACCCTAAACCCTAAACCCTAAATCAAAACTCTAAACCTTAAACGCTAAACCCCAAATCCAAAATTCAAAACCATAAACCCTAAAATTTAACCCAAAACCCTACACACTACACACTAAATTTACCCTAAACCCTAAACCCTAAACCTAAACCCTAAACCCTACACAGTAAACCCTAAACCCTAAACCCTAACCTTAAACCCTAAATCCAAAACCCTAAATCTTAAATCTCAAACCTAAACCCTACACCCTAAACCCTAAACCCTAAATCAAAACTCTAAACACTAAACCCTAAATACTAAACCCTAAACCCCAAATCCAAAACTCAAAACCATAAACCCTAAAACTAAACCCAAAACACAAAACCCTGCACACTAAATTTACCCTAAACCCTAAACCCTAAACCTAAAGCCAAAAACCTAAACCATAAACCCTACACACTAAACCCTAAACCCTACACCCTAACCTTAAACACTAAATCCAAAATCCTAAATCTCAAACCTCAAACCAAAACCCTACATCCTAAACTCTAAATCCTAAACCCCAAACCTCAAATCCTAAATTTAAACTCTAAACCCTAAACTCTAAACCCTAACTCTAAACCCTAAAACCTAAACTCAAAACCCTAATCCCTAAACCTGAACCCTAAACCCTAAACCCTAAATATAAACCCTAAACCTAATCCCTTAATCCTAAACCCTATACCCTTAACCATAAACACTAAAGTGTGAAACCAAAACCCTCAATCCTAAACCTCAAACCTAAACTCTAATTCCTACACCCTAAGAACTAAATCTTAAAGACCAAACCATAAACCGTAAACCAAAACTCTAAACCGTAAACCTTAAACCCTAAACACTAAACCATAAATCCTAAACCCTCTAAACTCTAAACCCTAACCCCTAAACGCTATACACTAAACCCAAAAACCTAAACTCTAAACCCTAAATCTTAAATGCAAAACCATAAACCCTAAATCCTTTACCCTAAACCCTAAATAAAAACTCTAAACCCTAAACCCTAAACCCTAACCCCTAAATCCTATACCCTAAACAGTATAACCTTAACCATAAACAATAAAGTCTAAAACCTAAACCCTAAATCCTACACCCTAAACACAAAATCTTAATCCCCTAACGCTAAATCCTAAATCAAAACTCTAAACCCTAAACCCAAAACATTAAACCATAGACACCAAATCAAAACTCAAAACCCTAAATCCTAAAACTAAACCTAAAACTCTAATCCCTAAGCCCTACACACAAAACCCTACATGCTAAACCCTACACACTAAACCCTAAACCCTAAACCCTAACCTTAAACCCTAAATTCAAAAGCCTAAATCTTAAACCTCATACATAAACCCTAAATCTTAAACCCCAATCCTAAAATCCTATAACTAAACTCTAAACCCTAAATCCTAAACCCTTAAATCTAAACTCTAAAGCCAAACTCTAAACCCTAAACCGTATACCCTTAACCATAAACACTAACGTACAAACCCTAAACCCTAAATCCTACTCCCTAAACACTTAATCTTAAACCCCTAACCATAAATCCTAAATTAAAACTCTAAACCCTAAACCCTAAACATTAAACTCTAAACACCAAATCCAAAACTCAAAACCCTAAACCATAAATGTAAACCCAAAACACTAAACCCTAAACCCTACACACTAAACCCTACATACTAAACCCTACACACTAAATCCTAAACCCTAAACCCTAACTTTAAACCCTAAATCCAAAACCCTAAATCATAAACCTCAAACTTAAACCTTAAATCGTAAACCCTAAACTTTAAATCCTATATCTAAACTCTAAACTTAAAATCCTAAACTCAAAACCCTAAACCATAAACCCTAAAATCTAAATCCTAATCCCTAAATCAAAACTCTAAACCCTAAACCCAAAACCCAAACTCTAAACCCTAAACCCTAAACCCTATACCCTTAACCATAAAAACTAAAGTCTAAAACCTAAACCTTAAATCCTAAATCTCAAACTTAAACCCAAAATCCTACACACTAAACACTAAATCTTAAACCACAAACCCTAAACCCTAAATCAAAGCTCTAAACCCTAAACCATAAACCATAAACCATAAATACAAAACTCAAAACCCTAAACCCTAAAACTAAATCCAAAACCCTAAACCCTAAGCGCTACACACTAAATTTTACCTAAACCCTAAACCCTAAACCTAAACCCAAAACCCTAAACCCTAAACCCTACACACAAAACCCTAAACCCTAAACCCTAAATTCAAAACCCTAAATCTTAAACCTCAAATCTAAACCCTAAACCCTACATCATAAACCCTAAATCTTAAACCCCAAACCTTAAATCCTAAATTTAAACTCTAAACCCTAAATACTAAACTCAAAACCCTAAACCCTAAACCTAAACCCTAAGCCCTAAATCAACAATTTAAACATTAAACCCAAAACCTAAACTCTAAACCCAAAACCCTAAACACTATACCCTTAACCACAAACACTAAAGTCTAAAACCTAAACCCTAAATCCTAAACCTCAAACCTAAACCCTAATTCCTACACCTTACAAACTAAATCTTAAACCCCAAATCCTGAATCCTATATCTAAACTCTAAACCCTAAATCCTTAACCCTAAACCCTAAACCTTAAACCCTAAATCAAAACTCTAAACCTTAAACCCTAAATACTAAACCCAAAACCCCAAATCCAAAATTCAAAACCATAAACCCTAAAACTAAACCCAAAACCCTACACCCTACACACTAAATTTACCCAAAACCCTAAACCCAAAAACCTACACACTTAACCCTAAACCCTAAAACGTAACCTTAAACCCTAAATCCAAAACTCTAAATCTTAAATCTCAAACTAAACCCTACATCCTAAACCCTAAACCCTAAACCCCAAATCCAAAACTCAAAACCATAAACTCTCAAAACTAAACCCATCACCCTAAACCCTACACACTAAATTTACCCTAAACCCTAAACCTTAAACCTAAACCCAAAAACCTAAACCATAAACCCTATAAACTAAACCCTAACCTTAAACCCTAAATCAAAAATCCTAAATCTTAAACCTTAAACCAAAGCCCTACATCCTACCCTAAATTCTAAACCCCAAACCTTAAATTCTAAATTTAAACTCTAAACTCTAAACTCTAAAACCTAAACCCTAAACTCTAAACCCTAACTCTAAACACTAAAACCTAAACTCAAAACCCTAATCCCTAAACCTGAACCCTAAACCCTAAACCCTAAATCTAAACCCTAAACCTAATCCCTCATCCCTAAACTCTAAACCCTAAACCTATACTCTTATCCATAAACACTAAAGTCTAAAACCAAAACCCTAAATCCTAAACCTCAAACCTAAACTCTAATTCCTACACCCTAAAAACTAAATCTTAAAGCCCAAACCCTAAATCGTAAATCAAAACTCTAAACCATAAACCTTAAACCCTAAACTCTAAACCCTAAACCCTAAACCCTCTAAACTCTAAACCCTAAACCCTAAACGCTATACCTTAAACCCTAAAACCTAAACTCTAAACTCTAAATCTTAAATGCAAAACCTTAAACCCTAAATCCTATACCCAAAACCCTAAATAAAAAGTCAAAACCCTAAGCCCTAAACCCAACCCTAAACCCTAAACCCTAAACCCTAAACACTAAATCCTATACCCAAAACCCTAAATAAAAAGTCAAAACCCTAAGCCCTAAACCCTAAACCCTAAACCCTAAACCCTAAATCATATACCCAAAACCCTAAATAAAAAGTCAAAACCCTAAGCCCTAAACCCAACCCTAAACCCTAAACCCTAAACCGTATACCCTTAACCATAAACAATAAAGTCTAAAACCTAAACCCTAAATCCTACACCCTAAAGACAAAATCTTAATCCCCTAACGCTAAATCCTAAATCAAAACTCTAAACCCTAAGCCCTAAACATTAAACCCTAAACACCAAATAAAAACTCAAAACCCTAAACCTAAACCCAAAACTCTAAACCCTAAGTCCTACACACTAAACCCTACATGCTAAACCCTACACACTAAACCCTAAACCCTAAACCCTAACCTTAAACCCTAAATTCAAAATCCTAAATCTTAAACCTCAAACATAAACCCTAAATATTAAACCCCATTCCTAAAATCCAACAACTAAACTCTACACCCTAAATCCTAAACCCTTAAATCTAAACTCTAAAGCCAAACTCTAAACCCTAAACCGTACACCCTTAACCATAAACACTAACATATAAACCCTAAACCCTAAATCCTACACCTTAAACACTTAATCTTAAACCCCTAACCATAAATCCTAAATCAAAACTCTAAACCCTAAACCCTAAACATTAAACTCTAAACACCAAATCGATCGCTTTTCATTTTCTCATAATTTTTCTCTCTCTAAAAATCCCGCTCTACTAATTTACTCTCTAGGAACGGACAAGCAGCAGCTGACCGGAATGGCCACAGAGCCGCCGGGGATGCCGCTCCGACCGCCGGACCAAGTCCATCCGACGCGGAATTCCAACAGCTACAAACCCCATGAGGGCGCTTCACTGATTCATCACCAACTCCTCGAATTGCGAAGAACAAGCGATCCAAGTCGTGATTTCGGATGAGTTGGACTGGCTCAAATATTATGTCCTTAGAGCAACTGTTTGATTCGAGTTAAATCAATCGGAAATCAAGAATCTATGCCTAAAGATCTACCTACACCCAAAAATCAAGTGATTCTGCCTTAAGAATTGAGAGATTCACGATGGAGAAAATCGAGGAATCGCCGCCAGACGCCGACGCCGCCTTCAAGTTTGACCATCTTCGAGTGCAGAACGGTTTCAACGATCGGGAATCTTCCTGTGCCAAGGAGATCTTCCCAAAGACAAATTTGAAAGATTTTGACGGCGAAAACTCCGCGACATACGAATCGATAAAGTCACCGAACTCCTGGCCAACATGACGAAGGAACGATCGTGATCGCATTTGACTTGCGATGAGAATGATCATTCTAAGGTACCAGAATCCCTAATACAACAACAACACACTAACGTTTGCTATTCCCTCAATCTACAGGATCAAATCGCAACTATGGAAGATGAACAACACATGGGGGTGGCATTAGAATCTGTTAATGGCACAAAGGCATCGAATCTTGAAGTCAATAAGGATAAGGAATACACTCCAAATCACAAAAGGGAATCACTGTCACAAGACCAGGAACAGCAGATCATTAAAGGAACAAAAGAGGCAAAATCACAAGGAAAACATCAAGGGGATCAGGGCACAACACAGCAGCGTTTCCAGGTAGTACAACACACAAATGTTAAGGTCTCTACAAGGGATTTGACGGAGAAACAACAAGACAAAAGGGAGAAGGCAATCTGGAAAGTGAAGGAAAGAACTAACATCAGTGAAACCAATAACATTTACAGCATGGAAAAGACAGGTAAGTCTGTTAATTTTGCCTCGGAGAATATTGATCATAAGCTTTTGTTATACAATAATCCCCTTAACAATCAAAATAAGCAAGAGAAAGGTCATTTTAGTATGCAGGCTGCTGTGAACGACATATGTGATCTGACTGAGAAGGCTGCCTCTAAGGGGCTTAATATGGACACTAATGTTCCTCCTCCCATCAAGATCTCGTCCAACTTTGATCTTTATCGACCTAGCCAACAAAGAACCAATCCAAATAGTCCCAAACAGAACCAAAACATGCAGTCTGGGAACAACTCTGCTACTAAAAATATCACTCTCCAAATCCCTGACCCATCCCCTCCCACTGTTACTCAGACCTTAGCCAATAGACTTAAAGCTAACCAAATGAAAAATGCTACCCCCATGGATATCCTTCCCCCGATCATATCCACTAGGCAAGGATACCCGTCCATCACCTTTCATGAGGATGACTTTATGCAGAAGATGTCTGGTCGATGCAAGTTCACTTTAGTGGGGAAATTCACCAATGCTATGCCCAAAATGGAAATCATAAGGAAGAGTTTCATTGCGCAGACACAACTTTCTGGTGGTGTTAAAATTGCACACTTCAACTCAAGGCACATCTACATTGATCTGGATAATGAAGCCGATCACATTGCTGTTTGGACTAAACAAAAAATGTACATCGCCACCATACGGTTACTGGTATAGAATCATACCTTTAAACCAGCTGAGGATACTCGAATTGTTCCTATCCGTTACATTGCCCGAATCGCCTCGCATCGCTATTATATGGACATCCTTACCCCCTTACTGTCCCCTATTGGTAAAGCTCTTTATCTAGACTCGGCAACTATGCAAAAAACTAGAGGTAGTGTAGCAAAAGTGAGAGTTCAAATTGATATTACTAAAAACAGACCTCAGCATGTCTGGTTGGGGTTTTCAGAAAAGGATCCAACTATAGGTAAGTGGCAAATAATAGAATTTGAAGATGTCCTCTTATCGCTCTATCAGAAACATCAAGGTCATTCTCTTGGTGAATGCCCTATGAAAGAAAGGGATGATGAAATAAAAAGAAGAAAGGACATGGAGGCCAACAAGAAAGGACAAGGAAAACAGATGGATCAAAATTCCAAGGAGACTCAACAAAATGACAAAGGCACTGACAAAACACAATCAAATAGGCAGGATAAGGTGCAGAAACCAACTGAAGATAGTACAACACATAAGGAGGAACAATGGCAAACCCAAACTAAGAAAAACAAAAGCAACCAACACAATCAAGAGCAAGGAAGAGCCAAACTCCACTCCTGTGTGCAGTAGTGCAAAGCAGAAAAAACATCTCAGACTACAAGCTTCCTGTGGAAATGTATGATCTCTAGAACTCCCGTGATTGATGTTGAAGAATCCGTGATCGACTCTTACACCCCATCCTCAGTAATTGCCGATGATGATGCTCATCAAGATTCTCAGACCCTCCCCGTTATTCCCCTTATTCTGCTGGCCGAAAGCCGTTGGAGGAAGGATGGAAAGACAGAGAAAACCTCTAACTTGCAGTGAAGGGAACCAGCTGGGGGACCTTAGAAATGACCACCAAACTCCTACTACCACCGGAAGAAAGATGCAAAGAACACCGCATCTCTCAAGAGGGAACTCATCGTGCTCAATCTAATAGAGTGGAGAATGATCAACCTAAAGGTTTTATGGCAAATGATATGGAAACAAAGCAAGCTCCAGAAACAAACCGATACACCTAAGAGTAAGAACAAACCTAGCAAAAAAAGAGAGATGCCATTAAGAAAAAGCAGTGTAATATCAAGAATGGATCGCACTGTGCAGAGGGCGTGCAGATGGAAATAACCTCTGCAAGCAGTTCATCATGGTGGACCAAGTCATGGATATTATTCCCCTGAAGGCTCAATATAACACCCCTATTCCTACTCCTGAAAACCTCCTGATCAGAGTAACAAAACTGTTAGAGATGAGTATGAGGTGGAAATTTCTAAGATGAAATAGAGGAGGAAATTTCCGACACTATCCAAGAAGAAGATGATGAAACCAGTGATCTTTTGATCAAAGCATTCAGTCCAAGCAATGAAACTGAACTGGAAAAGGAACTTCAACAGATTACCAACAACCAAGGATTATCCCCCAGAGGTTTGCATCTGGAAAAACTCCCACTCAGGAAGAATCCTACCCAAATTCCTGTGACTGCAGGAAGACCTAACACTAGACTCTTCACCTCCAAATCATCTCAATGATTAGTACAATCATATGGAATGCTAGGGGTATCAATACCCAAGGGGTTATTGAAAGACTCAGAAATCTCAAAATCATTCATCAAGTGTCTATGATTGCTGTTCTTGAACCTTTCTCAGACTCTGCCCAACTGAATACCTTTAAAAGTATGCTTGCCATGGATCATGCAGTTAGTAATATTAATGGAAAGATTTGGTTGTTCTGGACTAATGATATTACTTGTACTGTTCTGGAAGCTGATGAACAACAGATTACCTGTGAAATCAACCATATCGAGGCCCCTATGACTTATTTAAAGACCTTTGTTTATGCCAAATGCAAAGAGTATCTCAGGAAGCCTCTTTGGGATAGATTTCTGTACCTGGCTGACACTAGAGACTCCATCCCCTGGTGTACTGTTGGAGATTTTAATGTTATTATTGATACAGATGAAAAGATGGGAGGCAACCCCTACAACATGAGGAAAAGCATGGACTTCATTGCTACTATTGAGGCCTGTGGACTCACTGATCTGGGATTCAATGGACCAAGATTCACCTGGTCAAATCAAAGAGGAATCAACTTCAGAATTTGGAAAAGGTCGATGTATATGGCTAATGATCGCTGGTCGCAAAACATGCCACGCATCACCATTACTCATCTCTCTTCCGTGGGTTCTGATCATTGTCCACTTCTTATGGAGATGAATACTAGAGTTGACACTCATATTAAGTATTTCGCATTTCTCAACGCCGGATCACTCAACCTTCCTTTGAAGAAATCAGAATCGAGAGTTGGAACAAGCAGATTGAAGGTAATCCTATGGATCTTCCACTTAAAATGAGAAGGCTTGCAGCTACCCTTAGTGTTTGGTCCAAAGAAAAGTTTGGTGACATATTTGCTAAGTTCAGAATTTTGAAGAAAGAATCAGTAGTGAAGATAATCTTATTCACAAGAACACGTAGGAGCATAGAGCAAAGACTTCATTGCATTAATGCCGAGTACATCGATTCATGAAACTTGAAGATTCTATCCTTAGACAAAAGACTCAACTACAATGGTTTAAAGAAGGGGATGCCAATTCCAAATACTTTCATGCCTGATTAGGCGTAAGGAGGAGATTGTTTATTCACAAAATCCTCACAGAGGATGAGGAGTGGATATAGGGGATGAACACATCACATGTGCACTGTGACCATTTTCAACATATATTCACAGGAGAAGAGAAACCTATTGATGAAGGCCCTTTGAGCCGCATTCCTAGAATGGTCAATCAGAGCACAATGACGTAATGAAGGATCCGCCTACTATGGAGGAATTGAAAGAGGTGGTTTACTCCATGAATCCCAATTCACCGCAGGACTGCATGGAATGAATGGCCATTTCTTTCGTAAATGCCGCACATTATCGCCAGGATCCATGCTAGCGCCATTCATGCCTTTTTTGTGGGCAAATGCTTCCAAAATTCTTCTCCCATGCTTGTCCGTGTCGATTCCCAAAGTGAAGCATCCTAACAAGCTTTCTGAGTTCGCACTATAAGTTTGAGTAATTTCACCAACAAGATCATTTCCAAACTGCACTTCGCACTAGCTCCTATTCTCGCCTAGTCTTATCTCCCCTAATCACCAAAGCTTTGTTAAAGGTAGAAGTATATCCGAGAATATTATGCTTGCTCAAGAAATCATCCACTGATCAGAAACCTAACATTGAAGCAATGTAGTGATCAAACTTGATATGGCTAAAGCTTATGACAGGTATCTTGGTCCTATATTTGTATTATCCTCGTAAAGATGGGATTTGAGGAACTTGTCATTGATATATTCCGAGGATCATGGCCAACAACCTGTACTCTATTATTATTAATCGCAAGAGGCATGGCTTCTTTCATTCCACTAGAGGCCTCAAACAAGGAGAGACCCCTTTATCCTCAAATTTCTATTTATTTTAGGTGTTGAGATGTCACAAGATCACCGAACAACTCGCACTAACCTCTACCATGGCTTCTATATGGAAAAGAAGGGACCTCAAATCAACCACCTTAGCTTTGTCGATGATATTATAATCTTCACCTCGAAGGAAGCATTCTCTTAAGCTAATTATGGATACTTTGACTACTTATGAAAGAGTTTCGTCACCGATCAATAAGGCCAAGAGTCACTTTATGCTCCACTCTAATGCTTTAACCACCGTGATGTAATTAAGAAAATACAGGTTTTCACAAGAAAGTTAAGCTCCCATCACATACCTTGATGTCCTATTGCTGGAAGGTACAGGAACATCTATTTCTCGTAACTCATCAATAAGATTGTCAACGTAATCACCGATGGAACTCTAAAATGTTGACTTATGGGGTAAGGCAACTATGATCAAACATGTCCTTCAATCACTCCCTATTCACATATTATCACCATCTCCTCCTTCTACCATTCTTAAGCAAATCCAAAGCATTTTGGCTGATTTTTCTGGGGTTGAGAACCGATAAGAAAAATATCATTGGTCCTCATGGAGAAATCTCGCTTCCCATATGATGAAGGAGGAATTGGTGTTAGACTTATGAGTGATGTATGCCAAGCTTTTCACCAAACAAGGTGGACTTTCAGATCAAAACAAACTTTATGGGGATTTTCTTAAGGCAAAGTATTGCCAAAGATCTAACCCCATAAGCAAAAACGGGATACAGTGTGAATCTCAAACTTGGAGGATCATGATGAAGAATGTAACTAAGGTGGAGAGACATATACAGTGGAAAATAAGGAGTGGTTCTTGCTCCTTTTGGTGGGATAATGCCAGGTGTAGGTCCTCCGCTCAATACACTCCGAGAATAACAGTTCAACAATGTTAAGGTCTCGATTTTATTGAAGCCGGACAAGGAACATGGACAAGGTCATCCAAGCAAATTTCTCACAATCAAGTACATAATATTCTCTCAACCCAACTCCAAATAGAATCCACCGATCAGCCGTGTGGAGTCTCAACACTGTGGCATGTTCTCTATTACCTCACCTGAACAACATTAGAGAAAAAGAGAAAAACCAAAATTAATTCCTACACTTGGCGTAAGAGTTCCTTCAAATGTTCCTTCTTACTATGGAGAGCAATCGTGGCAAGCTTCCTACTAATGAACACCGTTGAGATTTGGAGTTGAACTCGTGTCTGTTATCGCCGCCATTCTCCGTGATCGACAATATAGAGCATATTTTCAACTCGAACTTCGCTAAACAGTCCGAAATACTTTGCCACTTCCTGGAATTCCAACAGACTATTTGCCTCTTAGAAACATGATTATGAGATGGTGGAGTTACCTCACAACAATGAAGCACATCACCGATCCTTCAAGTGATACCAATTTTTATTTGTTGGAACTTGTGGAAGAACAGTGTGTCAGAAAGTATGGGCGAAAATGTTCTCAATATGGCAAGAGTTAAACACTTAGTGATCCCGGATGCCTTCAAGTTACTACAGATTAAGTTTCCTACATCCACCAAGGCCTTTGGGATGGAATAAGATTTGTACACTCTAGAAAGTCAGACTATGATATCCAGTGATCGCAATTCGATGGCAAAACCTCTGCATACTGGTCAAAATCAACACAGATGGGAGTGCATTAAACAATCCCTAAGGATAGGAGCAGAGGAATTCTCGTGAACTAAAATGGAGAGCTCATTCTGCCTTCTCACCTTTGGGCTGTGGAACCAACAACTGTCAAATAGAGGCAGCTAACTTTGGCCTAGCTTGGTGTATGCAGCTAAATTATAGGAAGGTAATCCTGAAGTAGATTCCCAACTACTTGCAGATTGGTTTAATAAAGAAAGTCGCAAATCCCTTGGACCATCTCCACACAATTGCGTGTTTCACCAATTGGCCACGACTTCACTCACTTTAAGTGTATACACACTTTTAGAGAAGCCAACTTTGTAGCAGACTCACTTTCCAAGCAAAGCCACCAGATTTCAAATCCTCGTGTACTTCCAACATCCACCACCTTCCCAAACTAACAAAGAAATTTACTTCCACTGTGACTTAGCAGGCATGGCAAGCTTCAAGAAGAAAATTGAAAAGAATAAAGGAACCACCCTAAAGGAGTCGGAACAAAGAGGGCCTATGAAGGTACTTGAACTCCTTCAGCCTCTTTTCTCGATGACTCTCCGTCATTGGATTCCTAGAAGACTCCCCGGTTTAGGATAGATTTTCTTTCCTTTTGTAAAGGGAGAGTCTCCCTCATTTATGCTTTCCTAGAATTCTTTGTATCGAGAGGAGTCCTCTCACATAGGTGCTTAGATGATAGGACCTTTCTTTCTTTTGGAGTAAGAGTTGGAGAACCAACTAACTTTGACTAGGAGGCTACCAACCCTAACTCCACCTTTGGGAGGTAAGGTTTATGCCCCCCTCCTTGTACTTCTTTTCTTTATATATGCTAAGGCCTGGGGGTGTTGCTAAGCCCCTGACCCCCCCAAGGGTCGTTTAAATAAAAAAAAAAAAAAAAAAAACAAAAAAAAAAAAAACACCAAATCCAAAACTCAAAACCCTAAACCCTAAACCTAAACCCTACACACCAAACCCTAAACCCTGCACACCAAACCCTAAACCCTAAACCCTACACACAAAACCCTAAACCCTAAACCCTAACTCTAAACCCTAAAACCTAACCTTAAACCCTAAATTCAAAACCCTAAATCTTAAACCTCAAACATAAACCCTAAATCTTAAATCCCAAACCTTAAATCCAATAACTAAATTCCAAACCCTAAATCCTAAACCATTAAATCTAAACTCAAAGCCAAACTCTAAACCCTAAACCCTAAACCCTAAACCGTATACCCTTAACCATAAACTCTAACGTATAAACCCTAAACCCTAAACCCTACACCCTAAACACTAAATCTTAAACCTCTAACCTTAAATCCTAAATCAAAACTTTAAACCCTAAACCCTAAACATTAAACTCTAAACACCAAATCCAAAACTCAAAACCCTAAACCCTAAACATATACCCAAAACACTATACCCTAAACCCTACACGCCAAACCCTAAGCCCTAAACCCTACACACCAAACCCTAAACTCTAAACCCTAAAACCTAAACTCAAAACCCTAATCCCTAAACCTGAACCCTAAACCCTAAACCCTAAACCTATACCCTTATCCATAAACACTAAATCTTAAACCCCTAACCTTAAATCATAAATCAAAACTTTAAACCCTAAACCCTAAAACCTAAATACTAAACTCAAAACCCTAAACCCTAAACCTAAACCCTAAACCCTAAATCAACAATTTAAACATTAAACCCAAAACCTAAACTCTAAACCCTAAACCCTATACCCTATACCCTTAACCACAAACACTAAAGTCTAAAACCTAAACCCTAAATCCTAAACCTCAAACCTAAACCCTAATTCCTACACCTTACAAACTAAATCTTAAACCCCAAATCCTAAATCCTATATCTAAACTCTAAACCCTAAATCCTTAACCCTAAACCCTAAATCGTAAACCCTAAATCAAAACTCTAAACCTTAAACCCAAAATACTAAACCCTAAACCCCAAATCCAAAATTCAAAACCATAAACCCTAAAACTAAACCCAAAACCCTACACCCTACACACTATATTTACCTTAAACCCTAAACCCCAAACCTAAACCCAAAAACCTACACACTTAACCCTAAACCCAAAAACCTACACACTTAACCCTAAACCCTAAAACCTAACCTTAAACCCTAAATCCAAAACTCTAAATCTTAAATCTCAAACCTAAACCCTACATCCTAAACCCTAAGCCCTAAACCCTAAACCCTAAATCAAGACTCTAAACCCTAAACCCTAAACCCCAAATCCAAAACTGAAAACCATAAACTCTCAAAACTAAACCCATCACCCTAAACCCTACACACTAAATTTACCCTAAACCCTAAACCTTAAACCTAAACCCAAAAACCTAAACCATAAACCCTATAAACTAAACCCTAAACCCTAAACACTAACCTTAAACCCTAAATCCAAAATCCTAAATCTTAAACCTCAAACCAAAGCCCCACATCCTAAACCCTAAATCCTAAACCCCAAACCTTAAATCCTAAATTTAAACTCTAAACCCTAAACTCTAAAACCTAAACCCTAAACTCTAAACCCTAACTCTAAACCCTAAAACCTAAACTCAAAACCCTAATCCCTAAACCTGAACCCTAAACCCTAAACCCTAAATCTAAACCCTAAACCTAATCCCTCAACCCAAAACTCTAAACCCTAAACCTATAACCTTATCCATAAACACTAAAGTCTAAAACCAAAACCCTAAATCCTAAACCTCAAACCTAAACCCTAATTCCTACACCCTAAAAGCTAAATCTTAAAGCCCAAACCCTAAACCGTAAATCAAAACTCTAAACCATAAACTTTAAACCCAAAACTCTAAACCCTAAACCCTAAACCCTCTAAACTCTAACCCTAAACCCTAAATGCTATACCCTAAACCCTAAAACCTAAACTCTAAACTCTAAATCTTAAATGCAAAACCATAAACCCTAAATCCTATACCCAAAACCATAAATAAAAAGTCAAAACCCTAAGCCCTAAACCCAACCCTAAACCCTAAACCCTAAACCGTATACCCTTAGCCATAAACAATAAAGTCTAAAACCTAAACCCTAAATCCTACACCCTAAACACAAAATCTTAATCCGCTAACGCTAAATCCTAAATCAAAACTCTAAACCCTAAACATTAAACCCTAAACACCAAATCAAAACTCAAAACCCTAAACCCTAAACCTAAACCCAAAACTCTAAATCCTAAGTCCTACACACTAAACCCTACATGCTAAACCCTACACACTAAACCCTAAACCCTAAACCCTAAACTTAAATCCTAAATTCAAAACCCTAAATATTAAACCTCAAACATAAACCCTAAATCCTAAACCCCAAACCTTAAATCATATAACTAAACTCTAAACCCTAAATCCTAAACCCTTAAATCTAAACTCAAAAGCCAAACTCTAAACCCTAAACCCTAAACCCTAAATCGTATACCCTTAAGCATAAACTCTAACGTATAAACCCTCAACCCTAAATCCTACACCCTAAACACTAAATCTTAAACCGCTAACCTTAAATCATAAATCAAAACTTTAAACCCTAAACCCTAAACAATAAACTCTAAACACGAAATCCAAAACTCAAAACCCTAAACCCTGAACTTATACCCAAAACACTAAACCCTAAACCCTACACACCAAACCCTAAACCCTAAACCCTACACACCAAACCCTAACCTCTAAACCCTAACTCTAAACCCTAAAACCTAAACTCAAAACCCTAATCCCTAAACCTGAACCCTAAACCCTAAACCCTAAATCTAAACCCTAAACCTAATCCCTCAACCCTAAACTCTAAACCCTAAACCTATACCCTTATCCATAAACACTAAAGTCTAAAACCAAAACCCTAAATCCTAAACCTCAAACCTAAACCCTAATTCCTACACCCTAAAAACTAAATCTTAAAGCCCAAACCCTAAACCGTAAATCAAAACTCTAAACCATAAACCTTAAACCCTAAACTCTAAACCTAAACCCTAAACCCTCTAAACTCTAAACCCTAAACCCTAAAACCTAAATTCTAAACTCTAAATCTTAAATGAAAAACCATAAACCCTAAATCCTATACCCAAAACCATAAATAAAAAGTCAAAACCATAAGCCCTAAACCCAACCCTAATCCCTAACACCTAAACCCTAAACCGTATAACCTTAACCATAAAAAATAAAGTCTAAAACCTAAACCCTAAATCCTACACCCTAAACACAAAATCTTAATCCCCTAACGCTAAATCGTAAATCAAAACTCTAAACCCTTAACCCTAAACACCAAATCAAAACTCAAAACCCTAAACCCTAAACCTAAACCCAAAACTCTAAACCCTAAGTCCTACACACTAAACCCTACATGCTAAACCCTAAACCCTAAACCCTAACCTTAAACCCTAAATTCAAAACCCTAAATCTTAAACCTCAAACATAAACCCTAAATCTTAAACGCCAAACCTTAAATCCTATAACTAAACTCTAAACACTAAATCCTAAACCCTTAAATCTAAACTCAAAAGCCAAACTCTAAACCCTAAACCCAAAACCCTAAACCGTATACCCTTAACCATAAACTCTAACATATAAACCCTAAACCCTAAATCCTACACCCTAAGCACTAAATCTTAAACCCCTAACCTTAAATCCTAAATCAAAAATTTAAACCCTAAACCCTAAACATTAAACTCTAAACCCCAAATCCAAAACTCAAAACCCTAAACCCTAAACCTATACCCAAAACACTAAACCCTAAACCCTACACACCAAACCCTAAACCCTAAACCCTAACTTTAAACCCTAAATCCAAAACCCTAAATCAAAACTCTAAACCCTAAATCAAAACTCTAAACCCTAAATACTAAACCCTAAAGCCCAAATCCAAAACTCAAAACCATAAACCCTAAAACAAAACCCAAAACCCTAAACCCTACACACTATATTTACCATAAACCCTAAACCCTAAACCTAAACCCAAAAACCTAAACCATAAACCCTACACACTAAACCATAAACCCTAAACCTTAATCATCAACCCTAAATCCAAAACCCTAAATCTTAAACCTCAAACCTAAACCCTAAATCCTAAACCCCAAACCTTAAATCCTAAATTTAAACTCTAAACCCTAAACTCTAAACTTTAAACCCTAAACCCTAAACCCTAACTCTGAACCCTAAAGCCTAAACTCAAAACCCAAATCCCTAAACTTGAACCCTAAACCCTAAACCCTTAAGCATAAACCCTAAATATAAACCCTAAACCTAAGCCCTAAACCCTAAACCCTATATCCTTAACCATAAACACTAAAGTCTAAAACCAAAACACTAAATCCTCAACCTCAAACCTAAACCCTAATTCCTACACCCTAAAGAGTAAATCTTAAAGCCCAAACCCTAAATCGTAAATCAAAACTCTAAACCCTAAACCTTAAACCCTCAACTATAAACCCTAAACCCTCTAAACTCTAAACCCTAAACCCTAAATGCTATACCTTAAACCCTAAAACCTAAACTCTAAACCCTAAATCTTAAACTAAAAACAATAAACCCTAAACCCTATACCCTAAACCCATAATAAAAAGTCTAAACCCTAAACCCTAAACCTAACCTTTAAATCCAAAACCCTAAATCCCTAAACCCTAAACCCTAAACCGTATACCCTTAACCATAAACAATAAAGTCTAAAACCTAAACCCTAAATCCAACACCCTAAACACAAAATCTTAATCCCTTAACGCTAAATCCTAAATAAAAACTCTAAACCCTAAACACCTAATCAAAACTCAAAACCCTAAACCCTAAACCTAAACCCAAAACTCTAAACCCTAAGTCCTACAAACTAAACCCAACATGCTAAACCCTACACACTAAACCCTAAACCCTAGACCCTAACCTTAAATCCTAAATACAAAACCACAAACCTTAAATCCTATATATAAACTCTAAACCCTAAAACCTAAACCCTAAACCCTAAACCCTAAATCAAAACTCTAAACCTTAAACCCTAAACCCCAAATCCAAAATTCAAAACCATAAACCCTAAAACTTAACCCAAAACCCTACACCCTACACATTAAATTTACCCTAATCCCTAAACCCTAAACCTAAACCCAAAAACCTAAACCCTAAACCCTACACACTAAACCCTAAACCCTAAACCCTAACCTTAAACCCTAAATCCAAAACCCTAAATCTTAAATCTCAAACCTAAACCCTACACCCTAAACCCTAAACCCTAAATCAAAACTCTAAACCCTAAACCCTAAATACTAAACCCTAAGCCCCAAATCCAAAACTCAAAACCATAAACCCTAAAACTAAACCCAAAACCCTAAACCCTACACATTAAATTTACCCTAAACCCTAAACCCTAAACCTAAACCCAAAAACCTAAACCATAAACCCTACACACTAAACCCTAAACCCTAAACCCTAACATTAAACCCTAAATCAAAAATCCTAAATCTTAAACCTCAAACTAAAACCCTACATCCTAAACTCTAAATCCTAAACCCCAAACCTTAAATCCTAAATTTAAACTCTAAACCCTAAACTCTAAAACCTAAACCCTAAACTCTAAACCCTAACTCTAAACCCAAAAACCTAAACACAAAACCCTAATCCCTAAACCTGAACCCAACCCTAAAACCTAAACCTAATCCGTCAACCCTAAACACTAAACCCTAAATCTATACCCTTATCCATAAACACTAAAGTCTAAAACCAAAACCCTCAATCCTAAACCTCAAACCTAAACCCTAATTCCTACACCCTAAAAACTAAATCTTAAAGACCAAACCATAAACCGTAAATCAAAACTCTAAACCGTAAACCTTAAACCCTAAACTCTAAACCATAAACCCGAAACCCTCTAAACTCTAAACCCTAAACCCTAAACGCTATACACTAATCCCTAAAACCTAAACTCTAAACCCTAAATCTTAAATGCAAAACCATAAACCCTAAATCCTTTAACCTAAACCCTAAATAAAAACTCTAAACCCTAAACCCTAACCCCTAACCCCTAAACCCTAAACCGTATAACCTTAACTATAAACAATAAAGTCTAAAACCTAAACCCTAAATGCTACACCCTAAACACAAAATCTTAATCCCCTAACGCTAAATCCTAAATCAAAACTCTAAACCCTAAACCCAAAACATTAAACCCTAAACACCAAATCAAAACTCAAAACCCTAAACCCTAAAACTAAACCTAAAACTCTAATCCCTAAGCCCTACACACTAAACCCTACACGCTAAACCCTATACACTAAACCCTAAACCCTAAACCCTAACCTTAAACCCTAAATTCAAAAGCCTAAATCTTAAACCTCAAACATAAACCCTAAATCTTAAACCCCAATCCTAAAATCCTATAACTAAACTCTAAACCCTAAATCCTAAACCCTTAAATCTAAACTCTAAAGCCAAACTCTAAACCCTAAACTACCCTTAACCATAAACACTAACGTATAAACCCTAAACACTAAATCCTACACCCTAAACACTTAATCTTAAACCCCTAACCATAAATCCTAAATTAAAACTCTAAACCCTAAACCCTAAACATTAAACTCTAAACACCAAATCCAAAACTCAAAACCCTAAACCCTAAACGTAAACCCAAAACACTAAACCCTAAACCCTACACACTAAACCCTATATACTAAACCCTACACACTAAATCCTAAACCCTAAACCCTAACATTAAACCCTAAATCATAAACCTCACACATAAACCTTAAATCGTAAACCCTAAACTTTAAATCCTATATCTAAACTCTAAACCCAAAATCCTAAACTCTAAACCCTAAACCATAAACCCTAAAACCTAAATCCTAAACACTAAATCAAAACTCTAAACCCTGAACCCAAAACCCAAACTCTAAACCCTAAACCCTAAACCCTATACCCTTAACCATAAAAACGAAAGTCTAAAACCTAAACCCTAAATCGTAAATCTCAAACCTAAACCCAAAATCCTACACACGAAACACTAAATCTTAAACCACAAACCCTAAACCCTAAATCAAAACTCTAAACCCTAAACCCTAAATACTACACCCTAAACCACAAATACAAAACTCAAAACCCTAAACCCTAAAACTAAATCCAAAACCCTAAACCCTAAGCCCTACACACTAAATTTTACCTAAACCCAAAACCCTAAACCCTAAACCCTACACACAAAACTCTAAACCCTAAACCCTAAATCCAAAACCCAAAATCTTAAACCTCAAATCTAAACCCTAAACCCTACATCATAAACCCTAAATCTTAAACCCCAAACCTTAAATCCTAAATTTAAACTTTAAACCCTAAATACTAAACTCATAACCCTAAACCCTAAGCCCTAAATCAACAATTTAAACATTAAACCCAAAACCTAAACTCTAAACCCAAAACCCTAAACCCTATACCCTTAACCACAAACACTAAAGTCAAAAACCTAAACCCTAAATCCTAAACCTCAAACCTAAACCCTAATTCCGACACCTTACAAACTAAATCTTAAACCCCAATCCTTAAATCCTAAATTTAAACTCTAAACCCTAAACCCTAAACCCTAAATACTAAACTCAAAACCCTAAACCCTAAACCCTAAATCAAAAATTTAAACATTAAACCCAAAACCTAAACTATAAACCCTATACCCTTAACCACAAACACTAAAGTCTAAAACCTAAACCCTAAATCCTAAACCTCAAAGCTAAACCCTAATTCCTACACCTTACAAACTAAATCTTAAACCCCAAATCCTAAATCGTATGACTAAACTCTAAACCCTAAATCCTTAACCCTAAACCCTAAACCATAAACCCTAAATCAAAACTCTAAACCTTAAACCCTAAAAACTAAACCCTAAACCCCAAATCCAAAATTCAAAACCATAAACCCTAAAACTAATCCCAAAACCCTACACCCTACACACTAAATTTACCCTAAACCCTAAACCCCAAATCTAAACCCAAAAACCTACACACTTAACCCTAAACCCTAAAACCTAACCTTAAACCCTAAATCCAAAACTCTAAATCTTAAATCTCAAACCTAAACCCTACATCCTAAGCCTTAAACCCTAAACCCTAAACCTTAAATCAAAACTCTAAACCCTAAACCCTAAACCCCAAATCCAAAACTCAAAACCATAAACTCTCAAAACTAAACCCATCACCCTAAACCCTACACACTAAATTTACCCTAAACCCTAAACCTTAAACCTAAACCCAAAAACCTAAACCCTAAACCCAATAAACTAAACCCTAAACCCTAAACCCTAACCTTAAACCCTAAATCCAAAATCCTAAATCTTAAACCTCAAAACAAAGCCCTATATCCTAAACCCTAAATCCTAAACCCCAAACCTTAAATCCTAAATTTAAACTCTAAACCCTAAACTATAAAACCTAAACCCTAAACGCTAAACCCTAACTCTAAACCCTAAAACCTAAACTCAAAACCCTAATCCCTAAACCTGAACCCTAAACCCTAAACCCTAAATCTAAACCCTAAACCTAATCCCTCAACCCTAAACTCTAAACCCTAAACCTATACCCTTATCCATAAACACTAAAGTCTAAAACCAAAACCCTAAATTGTAAACCTCAAACCTAAACCCTAATCCCTACACCCTAAAAACTAAATCTTCAAGCCCAAACCCTAAACCTTCAATCTCAACTCTAAACCATAAACCTTAAACCCTAAACTCTAAACCATAAACCCTAAATCCTCTAAACTCTAAACCCTAAACCCTAAACGCTATACCCTAAACCCTAAATCCTAAACTCTAAACTCTAAATCTTAAATGCAAAACCATAAACCCTAAATCCTATACCCAAAACCCTAAATAAAAGTCAAAAACCTAAGCCCTAAACCCAACCCTACACCCTAAACCCTAAACCCTAAACCGTATACCCTTAACCATAAACAATAAAGTCTAAAACCTAAACCCTAAATCCTACACCCTAAACACAAAATCTTAATCCCCTAACGCTAAATCCTAAATCAAAACTCTAAACCCTAAACCCTAAACATTAAACCCTAAACACCAAATCAAAACTCAAAACCCTAAACCCTAAACCTAAACCCAAAACTCTAAACCCTAAGTCCTACACACTAAACCCTACATGCTAAACCCTACACACTAAACCCTAAACCCTAAACCCTAACCTTAAATCCTAAATTCAAAACCCTAAATCTTAAACCTCAAACATAAACCCTAAATCTTAAACCCCAAACTTTAAATCCTATAACTAAACTCTAAACCCTAAATCCTAAACCCTTAAATCTAAACTCAGAAGCCAAACTCTAAACCCTAAACTGTATACCCTTAACCATAAACTCTAACGTATAAACCCTAAACCCTAAATCCTACACCCAAAACACTAAACCCTAAACCCTACACACCAAACCATAAATCCTAAACCCTAACCTTAAACCCTATATCCAAAACCCTAAATCAAAACTCTAAGCCCTAAATCAAAACTCTAAACCCTAAATACTAAACCCTAAACCCCAAATCCAAAACTCAAAACCATAAACCCTAAAACTAAACCCAAAACCCTAAACCCTACACACTAAATTTACCATAAACCCTAAACCCTAAATCGTATACCCTTAGCCAGAAACTTTAACGTATAAACCCTAAACCCTAAATCCTACACCCTAAACACTAAATCTTAAGCCCCTAACCTTAAATCATAAATCAAAACTTTAAACCCTAAACCCTAAACAATAAACTCTAAACACCAAATCACAAACTCAAAACCATAAACCCTAAACCTATACCAAAACACTAAACCCTAAACACCAAACCCTAAACCCTAAACCCTAACCTTAAACCCTAAATCTAAAACCCTAAATCAAAACTCTAAACACTAAAACTAAATCCAAAACCCCAAACCTTAAATCCTAAATTTAAACTCTAAACCTTAAACCCTAAATCCAAAATCCAAAATCTTAAACCTCAAACCAAAGCCCTACATCCTAAACCCTAAATCCTAAACCCCAAACTTTATATCCTAAATTTAAACTCTAAACCCTAAACTCTAAAAGCTAAACCCTAAATTCTAAACCCTAACTCTAAACCCTAATACCTAAACTCAAAACCCTAATCCCTAAACCTGAACCCTAAACCCTAAACCTTAAATCAAAACCCTAAACCTAATCCCTCAACCCTAAACTTTAAAACCTAAACCTATACCCTTATCCATAAACACTAAAGTCTAAAACCAAAACCCTAAATCCTAAATCTCAAACTTAAACCCAAAATCCTACACACTAAACACTAAATCTTAAACTACAAACCCTAAACCCTAAATCAAAACTCTAAACCCTAAACCCTAAACCACAAATACAAAACTCAAAACCCTTAACCCTAAAACTAAATCCAAAACCCCAAACCCTAAGCCCTACACACTAAATTTTACCTAAACCCTAAACCCTACACACAAAACCCTAAACCCTGAACCCTAAATCCAAAACACTAAATCTTAAACCTCAAATCAAACCCAAAACCTTAAATCCTAGTTTTAAACTTTAAACCCTAAACCCTAAACCCTAAATACTAAACTCAAAACCCTAAACCCTAAACCTAAACCCTAAACCCTAAATTAACAATTTAAACATTAAACCCAAAACCTAAACTCTAAACCCTAAAGCCTAAACCCTATACCCTTAACCACAAACAATAAAGTCTAAAACCTAAACCCTAAATCCTAAACCTCAAACCTAAACCCTAATTCCTGCACCTTACAAACTAAATCTTAAACCCCAAATCCTAAATCCTATATCTAAACTCTAAACCCTAAATCATTAACCCTAAACCCTAAACCTTAAACCCTAAATCAAAACTCTAAACCTTAAACCCTAAATAATAAACCCTAAACCCCAAATCCAAAATTCAAAACCATAAACCCTAAAACTAAACCCAAAACCCTACACCCTACACGCTAAATTTACCCTAAACCCTAAACCCCAAACCTAAACCCAAAAACCTACACACTTAACCCTAAACCCTAAAACCTAACCTTAAACCCTAAATCCAAAACTCTAAATCTTAAATCTCAAACCTAAACCCTACATCCTAAACCCTAAATCCTAAACCCTAAACCCTAAATCAAAACTCTAAACCCTAAACCCTAAACCCCAAATCCAAAACTGAAAACCATAAACTCTCAAAACTAAACCCATCACCCTAAACCCTACACACTAAATTTACCCTAAACCCTAAACCTTAAACCTAAACCCAAAAACCTAAACCATAAACCCTATAAACTAAACCCTAACCTTAAACCCTAAATACAAAATCCTAAATATTAAACCTCAAACCAAAGCCCTACATCCTAAACCCTAAATCCTAAACCCCAAACCTTAAATCCTAAATTTAAACTCTAAACCCCAAACTCTAAAACCTAAACCCTAAACTCTAAACCCTAAAACCTAAACTCAAAACCCTAATCCCTAAACCTGAACCCTAAACCCTAAACCTTAAATCTAAACCCTAAACCTAATCCCTCAACCCTAAACTCTAAACCCTAAACCTATACCCTTATCCATAAACACTAAATTCTAAAACCAAAACCCTAAATTCTAAACCTCAAACCTAAACCCTAATTCCTACACCCTAAAAACTAAATCTTAAAGCCCAAACCCTAAACCGTAAATCCAAACTCTAACCCATAAACCTTAAACCCTAAACTCTAAACCCTAAACCCTAAACCCTCTAAACTCTAAACCCTAAACCCTAAATGCTATACCCTAAAACCTAATACCTAAACTCTAAACTCTAAATCTTAAATGCAAAACCATAAACCCTAAATCCTATACCCAAAACCCTAAATAAAAAGTCAAAACCCTATGCCCTAAACCCAACCCTAAACCCTAAACCCTAAATCGTATACCCTTAACCATAAACAATAAAGTCTAAAACCTAAACCCTAAATCCTACACCCTAAACACAAAATCTTAATCCCCTAACGCTAAATCCTAAATCAAAACTCTAAACCCTAAACACCAAATCTAAACTCAAAACCCTAAACCCTAAACCTAAACCCAAAACTCTAAACCCTAAGTCCTACACACTAAACCCGACATGCTAAACCCTACACACTAAACCCTAAACCCTAAACCCTAACCATAAATCCTAAATTCAAAACCCTAAATCTTAAACCTCAAACATAAACCCTAAATCTTAAACCCCAAACCTTAAATCCTATAACTAAACTCTAAACCCTAAATCCTAAACCCTTAAATCTAAACTCAAAAGCAAAACTCTAAACCCTAAACCCTAAACCCTAACCCATATACCCTTAACCATAAACTCTAACGTATAAACCCTAAACCCTAAATCCTACACCCTAAACACTAAATCTTCAACCCCTAACCTTAAATCCTAAATCAAAACGTTAAACCCTAAACCCTAAACATTAAACTCTAAACACCAAATCCAAAACTCAAAACCCTAAACCCTAAAACTATACCCAAAACACTAATCCCTAAACCTTACACACCAAACCCTAAACCCTAAACCCTAACCTTAAACCCTAAATCCAAAACCCTAATTCAAAACTCTAAACCCTAAATCAAAGCTCTCAACCCAAAATACTAAACCCTAAACCCCAAATCCAAAACTCAAAACCATAAACCCTAAAACTAAACCCAAAACCCTAAACCCTACACACTAAATTTACCATAAACCCTAAACCCTAAACCTAAACCCAAAAACCTAAACCATAAACCCTACACACTAAACCATAAACCCTAAACCCTAAATCTTAAACCTCAAACCTAAACCCTAAATCCTCAACCCCAAACCTTAAATCCTGAACTCTAAACCCTAAACCCTAAACTCTAAACCCTAAACCCAAAACTCTAAATCCTAACTCTGAACCCTAAAGCCCAAACTCAAAACCCAAATCCCTAAACCTGAACCCTAAACCCTAAACCCTTAAGCATAAACCCTAAATATAAACCCTAAACCTATGCCCTAAACCCTAAACCCTATATCCTTAACCATAAACACTAAAGTCTAAAACCAAAACCCTAAATCCTAAACATCAAACCTAAACCCTAATTCCTACACCCTAAAAACTAAATCTTAAAGCCCAAACCCTAAATCGTAAATCAAAACTCTAAACCCTAAACCTTAAATCCTAAACTATAAACCCTAAACCCTCTAAACTCTAAACCCTAAACCCTAACCGCTATACCTTAAACCCTCAAACCTAAACTCTAAACCCTATACCCTAAACCCATTATAAAAAGTCTAAACCCTAAACCCTAAACCTAACCTTTAAACCATAAACCCTAAATCCCTAAACCCTAAACCCTAAACCCTAAACCCTAAACCGTATACCCTTAACCATAAACAATAAAGTCTAAAACCTAAACCCTAAATCCAACACCCTAAACACAAAATCTTAATCCCTTAACGCTAAATCCTAAATAAAAACTCTAAACCCTAAACCCTAAACACCTAATCCAAACTCAAAACCCTAAACCATAAACCTAAACCCAAAACTCTAAACCCTAAGTCCTGCAAACTAAACCCAACATGCTAAACCCTACACACTAAACCCTAAACCCTAAACCCTAACCTTAAATCCTAAATACAAAACCCTAAATCTTAAACCTCAAACATAAACCCTAAATCTTAAACCCCAAACCTTAAATCCTATATATAAACTCTAAACCCTATATCCTAAACCCTAAACCCTAAACCATAAATCAAAACCCTAAACCTTAAACCCTAAACCCCAAATCCAAAATTCAAAACCTTAAACCCTAAAACCTAACCCAAAACCCTACACCCTACACACTAAATTTACCCTAAACCCTAAACCCTAAACCTAAACCCAAAAACCTAAACCCTAAACCCTACATACTAAACCCTAAACCCTAAACCCTAACCTTAAACCCTAAATCCAAAACCCTAAATCTTAAATCTCAAACCTAAACCCTACACCCTAAACCCTAAACCCTAAACCAAAACTCTAAACCCTAAACCCTAAATACTAAACCCTCAACCCCAAATCCAAAACACAAACCATAAACCCTAAAACTAAACCCAAAACCCTGAACCCTACACACTAAATTTACCCTAAACCCTAAACCTTAAACCTAAACCAAAAAACCTAAACCATAAACCCTATAAACTAAACCCTAAACCCTAAACCCTAACCTTAAACTCTAAATCCAAAATCCTAAATCTTAAACCTCAAACCAAAGCCCTACATCCTAAACCCTAAATCCTAAACCCCAAACCTTAAATCCTATAACTAAACTCTAAACCCTAAATCCTAAACCCTTAAATCTAAACTCCAAAGCCAAACTCTAAACCCTAAACCCTAAACCCTAAACCTTATACCCTTAACCATAAACTCTAATGTATTAACCCTAAACCCTAAATCCTACACCCTAAACACTAAATCTTAAACGCCTAACCTTAAATCATAAATCAAAACTTTAAACCCTAAACCCTAAACAATAAACTCTAAACACCAAATCCAAAACTCAAAACCCTAAACCCTAAACTTATACCCAAAACACTAAACCCTAAACCCTACACACCAAACCCTAAACCCTAACCCTACACGCCAAACCCTAAACTCTAAACCCTAACTCTAAACCCTAAAACCTAAACTCAAAACCCCAATCCCTAAACCTGAACCCTAAACCCTAAACCCTAAATCTAAACCCTAAACCTAATCCCTCAACCCTAAACTCTAAACCCTAAACCTATACCCTTATCCATAAACACTAAAGTCTAAAACCAAAACCCTAAATCCTAAACCTCAAACCTAAACCCTAATTCCTACACCCTAAAAACTAAATCTTAAAGCCCAAACCCTAAATCGTAAATCAAAACTCTAAACCCTAAACCTTAAACCCTAAACTATAAACCCTAAACCTTAAACCCTTTAAACTCTAAACCTTAAACCCTAAACGCTATACTCTAAAACCTCAAACCTAAACTCTAAACCCTCAATCTTAAACTCAAAACCATAAGCCCTAAACCCTATACCTTAAACCCTAAATAAAAATTCTAAACCCTAAACCCTAAACCTAACCTTTAAACCCTAAACCCTAAATCCCTAAACCCTAAACCCTAAACCATATACCATTAACCATAAACAACAAAGTCTAAAACCTAAACCCTAAATCCTACACCCTAAACAAAAAATTTTAATCCCCTAACGCTAAATCCTAAATCAAAACTCTAAACCCTAAACCCTAAACATTAAACCCTAAACACCAAATCAAAACTCAAAATCCTAAACCATAAGTCTAAACCCAAAACTCTAAACCCTAAGTCCTACTAACTAAACCCTATATGCTAAAGCCTACACACTAAACCCTAAACCCTAAACCCTAACCTTAAACCCTAAATTCAAAACCCTAAATCTTAAACCTCAAACATAAACCCTAAATCTTAAACCCCAAACCTTAAATCCTATATCTAAACTCTAAACCCTAAATCCTAAACCCTAAACCCTAACTCAAAACTCTAAACCCTAAATCCTACAACCTAAACACAAAATCTTAATCCCCTAACGCTAAATCCTAAATCAAAACTCTAAACCCTAAACCCTAAACCCTAAAAATTAAACCCTAAACACCAAATCAAATCTCAAAACCCTAAACCCTAAACCTAAACCCAAAACTCTAAACCCTAAGCCCTACAAACTAAATCCTACATGCTAAACCCTACACACTAAACCCAAAACCCTAAACCCTAACCTTAAACCCTAAATTCAAAACCCTAAATATTAAACCTCAAACATAAACCCTAAATCTTAAACCCCAAACCTAAAATCCTATATCTAAACCTTAAACTATAAACCCTAAACCCTAAACCCTTTAAACTCTAAACCTTAAACCCTAAACGCTATACCCTAAACCCTAAAACCTAATCTCTAAACCCTAAATCTTAAACTCAAAACCATAAACCCTAAACCCTATACTCTAAACCCTAAATAAAAAGTCTAAACCCTAAACCCTATACCCTTAACCATAAAAACTAAAGTCTAAAACCTAAACCCTAAATCCTAACCCTCAAACCTAAACCCTAAATCCTACACCCTAAACACTAAATCTTAAACCACAAACCCTAAACCCTAAATCAAAACTCTAAACCCTAAACCATAAATTCTAAACCCTAAACCCCAAATACTAAACTCAAAACCGTAAACCCTAAAACTAAATCCAAAACCCAAAACCCTAAACCCTACACACTAAATTTTCCCTAAACCCTAAACCTAAAACCAAAACCCTAAACCCTAAACCCTACACACAAAACCCTAAACCCTAAACGCTAAATCCAAAACCCTAAATATTAAACCTCAAATATAAACCCTAAACCTACATCCTAAACCCTTAATCTTAAACCCAAACCTTAAATCCTAAATTTAAACTCTAAACCCTAAACCCGAAACCCTAAATACTAAACTCAAAACCCTAAACCCTAAACCTAAACCCTAAAGCATAAATCAAAACTTTAAACATTAAACCCTAAACCTAAACTCTAAACCCTTAACCACAAATACTAAAGTCTAAAACCTAAACCCTAAATCCTAAACCTCAAACCTAAACCCTAATTCTTACACCCTAAAAACTAAATCCTAAACCCCAAACCCTAAACCGTAAACCAAAACTCTAAACCCTAAAACCACAAAACCCTAAACCCTAAACCCTAAATCCTATACCGTAAACCCTACAACCTAAACTCTAAACCCTAAATCTTAAACTCAAAACCCTAAACCTTAAACCCTATATAAAAACTCTCAACCCTAAACCCTAAACCTAAAATTTAAACCCTAAACCCTGAACCCTGAACCATATACCCTTAACCATAAACACTAAAGTTTAAAACCTAAACCCTAAATCCTACACCTTAAACACTAAATCTTAAACCCGTAACCGTAAATCCTAAATCAAAACTCTAAACATTAAACCCTAAACACCAAATCCAACACTCGAAACCCTAAACCCTAAACGTAAACCCAAAATCCTAAACCCAAAACCCTACACACCATACATACTAAACCCTACACACTAAACCCTAAACCCTAAACCCTAACCTTAAACCCTAAATCCAAAACCCTAAATCTTAAACCTCAAACCTAAACCCTAAATCTTAAACCCCAAACCTTAAATCCTATATCTAAACTCTAAACCCTAAAACCTAAACCCTAAACTCTAAAGCCTAACTCTAAGCCCTAAATCCTAAAGTCAAAACGCTAAACCCTAAATCCTAAAACCTAAATCCTAAATCAAAACTCTAAACCTAAACCCTAAACCCAAAACCCTAAACCTAAACTCTAAACCCTAATCCCTAAATCCTATACCCTTAACCATAAACACTAAAGTCTAAAACCTAAACCCTAAATCCTAAACCTCAAACCTAAACCCTAATTCCTACACCCTAAAAACTAAATCTGAAACCCCAAACCCTAAACCCTAAATAGAAACTCTAAACCCTAAACACTCTAAACTCAAAACCCTATACCCTAAACCCTAAAACCTAAACTCTAAACCCAAAATCTTAAACTCAAAACCCTAAACCCTAAACCCTAAATAAAAACTCTAAACCCTAAACCCTAAGCCTAAACTCTGAACACTAAGCCCTAAACCCTATACCTTTAACCATAAACACTAAAGTCTAAAACCTAAACCCTAAATCCTACACCCTATACACAAAATATTAATCCCCTAATGCTAAATCCTAAATCAAAAATCTAAACCCTAAACCCTAAACATTAAACCTGAAACACCAAATCAAAACTAAAAACCCTAAATCCTAAACTCTAAACCCTAAATCTTAAACCCCAAACCCTAAATCCTAAACTAAAACCCTAAACCCTAACATTAAATCATAAACCTAAATCCTAAACCCTAAATCCAAACTCTAAACCCTAAATCCTCAACCTTAAATAAAAACTCTAAACACTAAACCCTAAATCCCAAACTCAAAACTCTAAATCCTATACCTTATACCCCGAACCCTAAACCCTAACCCTTAACCCTAAATGTAAACATTAAACCCTAAACCCTAAATCCTAAACTCTAAACCCTAAACCCTAAACCCTAAATCCTAAATAGAAACTCTAAACCCTAAACCCCAAATCCAAAATTCAAAACCATAAACCCTAAAACTAAACCCAAAACCCTAAAACCTACACACTAAATTTACCCTAAACCCTAAACCCTAAACCTAAACCCAAAAACCTAAACCCTAAATCCTACACACTAAACCCTCTCTCGGATATTGAGTGGGTTGACCGGGGAAGAGATCCGGACGAACCTTCCAACAAGCAGAATAGAAGTTGACCACAAGGCCATCTCTGTGGGAGGCTGCTACCCATAAGGCCATCTCGGGCATCCTAATCACCGACGTAAAAGTGGCAGAGCAGTACAGACAATTACTGGATCAGCTCGGTGTTACCATTTCAGAATAAAAATCGATTATATCTTAAAATGGTACCATCGAGTTTGCTCAAAGGTATTGCGGAAAGTGGAGAGTGAAATATCAAAGTGGGAGTTGAGGGATGATCGTCCCTTACTCCTTAATCTTATTTATAAGCAAATTTACATGACCTTTACTATTCATGAATGACTTCTACTATTCATGAACAGTAACTGACTCTTACTATTTATACAGTAACTTGACCTTCACTATTTACATAATTGACATTTTACTATTTATGAATAGTTTTCTTGTCTTTTACTATTCATTAATAGTATCCTGTCTGACGATGACTCCAAATAAAAACAAACCAAATAAAAACAAACAACTTTACTTTTCTTTTTCTTTACAAAAAATAAAACTTTTCACAAAAGTAAGATTCCTACTTTTGACTAATATACATAGGTGTCTTCTTCATATCTTCTTTGTTGTCGGTTATCTTTATTAGGTCTTGATAGATTATTCCAAATTGTATGTTGGAACGTTATTATCTTCTCCTTGCCATTTTGAACATATATGCTCTGAATATTTACTGCTGATAGTTGTACAGTATCTGGTTAATAGTGCTGGCGAAATAAAGTTCTTTCTGATAGCTCTTGTTGTTGGTATATTTTTTGGTTTAAGAAGACTTAATATCCATTGTCGTATTTCTTCCATATCTCCTTCTCTAGTTTCTCTACAATTAGAGTATATCATAGTATTGTCTCTACTATAATAGCTCCATATTGTATTGTTGTTCAAATAATTGTTTGCTAGTTCCGTCAGTATTGTAGCTATTCCAATAACTCTTTTCTTTGCATAGAAATCTGGAACATCTACAATAGGTATCCCATTTTGTTTCTCTATTTTTTTCTGGTATTAGCATATCTCTCGTTAATCCTATCTTTATGACTTGTATGACAAGTTTTATCTCGTTATATAATATTTCTGCAGTAGCTGTATAGAATTTAATAAAAAATAGTGTTCCTTTGGTAATTCTTTTATAAGTTTGGAAAGCTTTATATAGTTCTGGTATCTTTGAGATTTCTTCTCCTATAACTGTGTATACGGTGCTAAGTAATCCGTAGTTATAACAAGTGGTAATCAAGTTTGTATTTGTGCCTAGCAAAGCAATTAGTTTATTGTATCCTTGTAGGTGTTGGGTAATATAATCTGTATTTGGTTCTTTTATATTTGTGGCTCTGGGGTTTTTATTCAAGTATGTTTGGATTTTGTAAATATTTTCTATGTAGGTACGGGTAATATGGTTATATGTATTCTTTTGTTGGGCTAGACTGTTTCTGTATGCAGTGGTTTGTGGAGTAGGTACGGATTTTTGTATTTTTGGGTGCGATTTATGGTTTATCAAATAGTTTATTCATATTTGTATTTATATAGCTTTTTTCTTTTCCTGATGTACCTGCAGCTGTATTTACACAAACGTTATGGATTTTATGGAGTTTCCCAACGTCTCCTTCTAGGTCTGGAATTTTATCGTCTTCCGATCGATGTAGCTCGGCATGTTTAGCGTCATGCTGCTGACTGCTAGTTTGCTTTTTTAGCTTCTGTATCTCACCATCCATACTATCCACTTTTGTACAAAGTGTAGTTAGGAGGTTGAGTATTTGTTCCATTGTATTTGTTTTTTCAAGATCTTTCCTCGAGAGGTGATCTGCAATCACATTCTTGTCGCTTATAATTTCAATTGTAAATGAAAAGTTTAATATATTTACTATCAGTCTTCTTATTTCTTTTGTTGTAACTGAGTCTTGTACCTTTTTGGTTATCCACCATTTTACCTGTGTATTATCTGTTATAACAATAAACTTATTATATACAATATATGGCTCAAAAGCTAATAAACATTTATATAGGGCAAATAATTCTTTTTTATTTATTTCCCATTTTATTTGTGGGTCTGTATATGATCCGGAATAATATCTACAGTGATATTCTATTTTTTCATTTATATATTTATATTTTAATACTCCTCCGTAACTATGATCACTAGAGTCTGTTTCTACTATATAAGTAAATTGTCTATTTTCATTTGGAAAGTATAATTTTGGTAAATTTTTACACATGATTTTTATTTTTCTGATATGTTTTTTATCTTGTTCATCAAAGTAATATTCTATATCTTTCTTTAATTTTCTCTGTAATGGTTTTAAATTTTCTGCTAATTTTGGTATATATTCTCTTACTTGGTTAACTAATCCTAAAAATGATTGTAATTTTTTCTTAGTATCTAATAATTCTTCAGAATTAACTATTTTTTGTACAATATGTGTTTGCATTTTTATTCCATTTTTATCTATTTGTATTCCTAAGAATTCTATTTGATTTTTCATAATTTCAGCTTTCTTTTCTGATAACCTAATTCCTGATATTTCTATAATATGTATAAATTTTTCTAATAATTTTAGATGTTCTTCTTTTGTTCTTGAATATAATAATATGTCGTCTATATATACTACACAATTTTCTAGTTGGTTAAAATATATATCCATAAAATGTTGATATCTACCTGGTGCATTTTTATAGCCAAATGGTAAAACATTCCATTCGTAAAATCCTTGTGGTACAGTGAATGCTGTTAAATGTTTAGATTCTTCTTCTAGTTTTAGGTGGTAAAAACCTGATTTACAATCAAATTTACTAAAGTAATTATATCCTTGTATTTGTCGTACTTTTAATATTTTATTAGGTAAAGGGTAATTATATGTTTTAGTTTTTGCGTTTAGATTCCTATAATCAATAACCATTCTACTTTTTCCTCTTTTTTGTTCACTATGTTTATTTACTATAAATGCTGGACTATTATGTTTGCTATTGCTTTCTTGTATATACTTATTTTCTAATAATTCATTTATATGCATTTTAAATTCTGATTGGTCTTCAAAATTATATCTTAATGGTTTTTGTGTTATTATACTATTTTCATCTATTAGTTCAATTTTTACTTTTGTTTTGTGTTTATCCCATCCTTGTAATGGGTTTTCGTTATACAATGAGTTTAATTTATCATTTATTGCTTGTATTTTATCTACGGTGAATATTATAATTTCTATTTTATGATCATTAGTTGTTATATTTTCTAATTTTTGGGTAATTTTTTCACTTCCTTTTATCCATGGTGTATTTTTTCTGATTTTATTATTAACTCTTTTTGCTCCTATTTTGTGATTACATATGGTAGTGAACCACCAATGCGTTTTTGTTATAGTATGTGGGTATAGTTTTTCTAAGAAAGGCATTCCTAATAATATATCTTTATTTATAAATTCATAACTATAGATTTCATCTATTAATAATATTTTATCCCATATTTGTGTTTTTATATTTTTAGCTTTATGTGTTATCATGCTTCCTTCATTATTAAATCCTGTTACTATTAATGGTGTTTTTAATTTTTCCCATTTACTATCTGGTAGACAATTATGTTTACACATATTTGCTTCTGCTCCTGTGTCTATCATAGGTGTGTAATATCTGTTGTAGTATCCTTCTATAATTATTTTTGCTAAAATGTATATTTTTGTCATTTTAAGATGTTGTTAGTTTATCATATAATCGTTCGTTTAATAAGTACTTTCTTGTTTTCATAATGTATTATTAATTGTTTATCATCTATATTATATGGTTTAACTGTTTCTAGCCATTTTATTCCTAAAGTAATATTATTATTTCCTTGATATATTTTAAATTTAATTTTTATTGGTATTCCTCCAATAATTAGTTCTTGTTCAATAGTTTCTTCTATATTTACCAAAGCTCTAGGTAATTCTGTATTTATATTTTCTCCTGTAATTATTTCATGTTCTTTGACTAGTTCTCTTATAATTTGGTTTTCTACTTGTCCTGTATTTATAGTTATTAAATATTTTCTTTGGTCTAATATTCCTGTGATATAATATTGGTATGGTTGTATTTCATCTTTCTTTTGTTCTAATAATTTAGGTATTAAGTCGCAATCTAATCTTCTAGATGTATTAGTTCTTGATGATGAAGGTGCATCGTAGCTTAATCTTTTAGATGTACTTAATCTTTCTTTTACTATCTCTAAATCTTCTTCAATATCTATTTCTTTATATATGTAATCATTATTATCTATTACTGTAATTATTTTATCAAATGGATTTTCTATTTTGATTTTTTGAATCTTATTTCTTGCTGTTATTTTATGCTTTGTAGTTAATACATATAAATTTTTACATCTTGTCAGAATATCTTACTTCCTGGTGCTAATTCTATGCCTGCCATTTTCCAATATAGTACTAGTGATTTATCTATGTTCTTGTCTTCTATTGCTACTGAATAGTTTGCACTTATAATAAATTTAAATTTTTGATATATTAAGTTTCCTCTAACTGCACTTATAATACTTTTTTCTATAGGTTAAATTATTCTATCATCTGCTAAATATAGTTCTATAGGTGTATCTATTCCTTCTCTAAAACATGCTTTTATCAATATTTCTGTTGCTCCTAAATGTACATATTTTATTGGATTTTTTGATTTCAAATCGTGGATTTCTTTATTAATTATTTTTTTTATTTATAATAGGTATTTTAGCTTTACCTTTAATATATTTACAATCTATTACATGTTCTTTTTGGCTTACTACATAATATTCATCGTATTGTAATTTGAATAAGTTTTTTAATCTAGGTACTTCTAATATCTTATCTATGCTTAAATCTAATTATTTTCCTTTTATTTGTTCAAACATATTATTGTCAAATATTATCTTTTGTTCTGTATATTCATTATCTTGATACTCTTCTTTACTTATTATTTTTATATCATTTTCAGTCATAATAATCAGAAAATGACTCTATTTCTTCTTCTAATTCAATGTCTGTTATTTCGTATATGCTATCTTCCTTTTCTAATTCATAATCCAAATAATCTATCTGTTTATATTTATCTTTTTCTATTATTACCTCTGTTATTTATTTTTTCTTTAAATCTTTTGGCAATTTACAGTCTCTAGCTAAATGTCCTAGTTTTCCACAATTATAACATTTACATTCTGTTATATTTTTCTTAATTCTATGTGGTCTTTTTTGTTTATAATTTTTTATATAATATCTTTTTCTTGGAATTTTGTTCTTAAATTTTATTTTGAAGCGTTTATACTTCTTTATTCTTTTCTTATTTTTATACGGATTTTTACATCCAAATTGAGGTGCTAACTTGCTTGTACAATATGCTAGGTTTTTCACTAATATTTTTTCTAGTTTTAATTCTTCTTTATGTTTCTCACATAGTTTCATAAACCATTGTTGTAAGAATTTTATTCTAGCTCCTAGTGTATCTACTGTATTTGATTCTTCCCAATCTTTTATTATTTTTTAACTAAATGGTTCTGGTAATTTTGTGTAATATAATTTTCTTATTTCTTTACTTTCATCATTTGTATATATTCCTTTGTAGTAATATTCTCTAAATGCACATGTATATTCATCTATGTAACTCAGTTTACATATTGCCAATTTATTCATTAAATTTCTGTTTATTATTTTATCTTTCTGTTGTTCTTCTATTTCTGTTGTCATACTCCCAAATTCATTTCTAATTGATATTTCATATTTATTTAATATGTCTATTGCTGATGTTGCTATTTCATTATTAGATTTTGTATTATTTCTTAGGGTTGCTAAGCTTGCTGGTGTCAAATTTTGTAACCATATTTTTGTTGTTCCTATAAGTGTTCTTTCTATGTATCCTAGGGCATCTATTATTGATATCTTGTTATCTATTAATTGCTTTGATATATAGCCTATCCATACTGAATTGTTTTATTTGCTCACATACGCTTCAAATCTAAAATATTTTGATTCCAGCTTGTCTAGTATTCAATTTTTATTCAATCTTTTATCCCATAAAGCTTTATCTCTATTTTCTTTTCATAAGTATAATATGTAGGGTTATATCCATTCTAGTTCTAGACTAGTAGTTTCTCATTTAAATTTCATACATTTATTTCTATATTTTTATCTTTTCTATAAGGTCAAGATATGTTTCAATATGATTCATAATTCTTCTCTTCAAACATTATCATTCTCTTCTTCATTTATTTCATTTATTCTTAACTCTTCTATTTTTAATTGTAATTTTTTCTGCTTTTCTAACATTGCCATTCTTTCTATTTCTTGGTTTAACTTAGCTCTTTCTTGTATTCTTTCTTCTGCTTTTTTTTTCTTCATATAGTTGTTTGTCTTTCTAATTCTTTTGTAATTCTTGTATTCTAGTATCTTTTACTTCTTCTATTTGTTTAATTTCTTTTAGCTTGTTCTCTATTTTTCAATTTTTTCATCGATTTCGTCATTTTCTTTATTTAATCGTACCATTGTTGTTAGATTATCTTCTAATTTTGCTGATTCTTTATCTGGCATTAGGTATAATTGGTTTCCTATTTTTTTATATATTCTTAAAACACTTAATATTGACATAAAAAGAAAAATTTATGAGATATAAAAAAATAGGAAACCAATTATACCTAATGCCAGATAAAAAATCATCAAAATTAGAAGATAATCTAACAACAATGGTACGATTAAATAAAGAAAATGACGAAATCGATAGGAAAAAAGAAATTGAAAAAATTAGAGAACAAGCTAAAAGAGAAATTAAACAAATAGAAGAAGTAAAAGATACTAGAATACAAGAATTACAAAAAGAATTAGAAAGACTTAAACAACTATATGAAGAAAAATTAAAAGTAAGAGAAGAATACAAGAAAAGAACTGAGGAATTAAAGTTAAACCAAGAAATAGAAAGAATGAAAACAATGTTAGAAGAAACAGAAGAATTACCTGAATTAAAAATAGAAGAGTTAAGAATAAATGAAATAAATGAAGAAGAGAATGATAATGTTTCAGAAAAGAATTATGAATCATATTCAGAAACATATACTGACCTTATAGAAAAAGATAAAAATATAGAAATAAATGTATGAAATTTAAATGAGAAACCTAGTACTTCGAATCCTAGAACACGAATGGATATAACCCCTACATATTATACTTATGAAAAAGAAAATAGAGATAAAGCTTTATGGGATAAAAGATTGAATAAAAATTGGATACCTAGACAAACTGCAGATCAAAATAATTTTTTAGATTTAGACTGTAGCGTATACAAATAAAACAATTCAATTATGGATAGGCTATATATCAAAGCAATTAATAGATAACAAGATATCAATAATAGATGCCCCAGGATACATAGAAAGAACACTTATAGGAACAACAAAAATATGGTTACAAAATTTGACACCAGCAAGCTTAGCAACCCTAAGAAATAATACAAAATCTAATAATGAAATAGCAACATCAGCAATAGACATATTAAATAAATATGAAATATCAATTAGAAATGAATTTGGGAGTATGACAACAGAAATAGAAGAACAACAGAAAGATAAAATAATAAACAGAAATTTAATGAATAAATTGGCAATATGTAAACTGAGTTACATAGATGAATATACATGTGCATTTAGAGAATATTACTACAAAGGAATATATACAAATGATGAAAGTAAAGAAATAAGAAAATTATATTACACAAAATTATCAGAACCATTTAGTTCAAAAATAATAAAAGATTGGGAAGAATCAAATAAAGTAGATACACTAGGAGCTAGAATAAAATTATTACAACAATGGTTTATGAAACTATGTGAGAAACATAAAGAAGAATTAAAACTAGAAAAAATATTAGTGAAAAACCTAGCATATTGTACAAGCAAGTTAGCACCTCAATTTGGATGTAAAAATCCGTATAAAAATAAGAAAAGAATAAAGAAGTATAAATGCTTCAAAATAAAATATAAGAATAAAATTCCAAGAAAAAGATATTATATAAAAAATTATAAACAAAAAAGACCACATAGAATTAAGAAAAATATAACAGAATGTAAATGTTATAATTGTGGAAAACTAGGACATTTAGCTAGAGACTGTAAATTGCTAAAAGATTTAAAGAAAAAACAAATAACAGAGGTAATAATAGAAAAAGATAAACATAAACATATAGATTATTTGGATTATGAATTAGAAAAGGAAGATAGCATATACGAAATAACAGACATTGAATTAGAAGAAGAAATAGAGTCATTTTCTGATTATTATGACTGAAAATGATATAAAAATAATAAGTAAATAAGAATATCAAGATAATGAATATACAGAACAAAAGATAATATTTGACAATAATATGTTTGAACAAATAAAAGGAAAATAATTAGATTTAAGCATAGATAAGATATTAGAAGTACCTAGATTAAAAAACTTATTCAAATTACAACACGATGAATATTATGTAGTAAGCCAAAAAGAACATGTAATAGATTGTAAATATATTAAAGGTAAAACTAAAATACCTATTATAAATAAAAAAATAATTAATAAAGAAATCCACGATTTGAAATCAAAAAATCCAATAAAATATGTACATTTAGGAGCAACAGAAATATTGATAAAAGCATGTTTTAGAGAAGGAATAGATACACCTATAGAACTATATTTAGCAGATGATAGAATAATTTAACCTATAGAAAAAAGTATTATAAGTGCAGTTAGAGGAAACTTAATATATCAAAAATTTAAATTTATTATAAGTGCAAACTATTCAGTAGCAATAGAAGACAAGAACATAGATAAATCACTAGTACTATATTGGAAAATGGCAGGCATAGAATTAGCACCAAGAAGTAAGATATTTACAGCAAGATGTAAAAATTTATATGTATTAACTACAAAGCATAAAATAACAGCAAGAAATAAGATTCAAAAAATCAAAATAGAAAATCCATTTGATAAAATAATTACAGTAATAGATAATAATGATTACAGCTATAAAGAAATAGATATTGAAGAAGATTTAGAGATAGTAAAAGAAAGATTAAATACATCTAAAAGATTTAGCTACGATACACCTTCATCATCAAGAACTAGTACATCTAGAAGATTAGATTGCGACTTAATACCTAAATTATTAGAACAAAAGAAAGATGAAATACAACCATACCAATATTATATCACAGGAATATTAGACCAAAGAAAATATTTAATAACTATAAATACAGGACAAGTAGAAAACCAAATTATAAGAGAACTAGTCAAAGAACATGAAATAATTATAGGAAAAAATATAAATACAGAATTACCTAGAGCTTTGGTAAATATAGAAGAAACTACTGAACAAGAACTAATTATTGGAGGAATACCAATAAAAATTAAATTTAAAATATATCAAGGAAATAATAATATTACTTTAGGAATAAAATGGCTAGGAACAGTTAAACCATATAATATAGATGATAAACAATTAATAATACATTATGAAAACAAGACAGTACTCATTAAACGAACGATTATATGATAAACTAACAACATCTTAAAATGACAAAAATATACATTTTAGCAAAAATAATTATAGAAGGATACTATAACAGATATTACACACCTATGATAGACACAGGAGCAGAAGCAAATATATGTAAACATAATTGTCTACCAGATAGTAAATGGAAAAAATTAAAAACACCATTAATAGTAACAGGATTTAATAATGAAAGAAGCATGATAACACATAAAGCTAAAAATATAAAAACACAAATATGGGATAAAATATTATTAATAGATGAAATCTATAGTTATGAATTTACAAATAAAGATATATTATTAGGAATGCCTTTTTTAGAAAAACTATACCCACATACTATAACAAAAACGCATTGGTGGTTCACTACCATATGTAATCACAAAATAGGAGCAAAAAGAGTTAATAATAAAATCAGAAAAAATACACCATAGATCAAAGGAAGTGAAAAAATTACCCAAAAATTAGAAAATATAACAACTAATGATCATAAAATAGAAATTATAATATTCACTGTAGATAAAATACAAGCAATAAATGATAAATTAAACTCATTGTATAACGCAACCCATTACAAGGATGGGATAAACACAAAACAAAAATAAAAATTGAACTAATAGATGAAAATAGTATAATAACACAAAAACCATTAAGATATAATTTTGAAAACCAATCAGAATTTAAAATGCATATAAATGAATTATTAGAAAATAAGTATATACAAGAAAGCAATAGCAAACATAATAGTCCAAAGATTTATAGTAAATAAACATAGTAAACAAAAAGAGAAAAAGTAGAATGGTTATTGATTATAGGAATCTAAACGCAAAAACTAAAACATATAATTACCCTATACCTAATAAAATATTAAAAGTACGACAAATACAAGGATATAATTACTTTAGTAAATTTGATTGTAAATCAGGTTTTTACCACCTAAAACTAGAAGAAGAATCTAAACATTTAACAAGATTCACTCACTACAAGGATTTTACGAATGGAATGTTTTACCATTTGGCTATAAAATGCACTGTAGATATCAACATTTTATGGATATATATTTTAACCAACTAGAAAATTGCGTAGTATATATAGACGACATATTATTATATTCAAGAACAAAAGAAGAACATCTAAAATTATTAGAAAAATTTATACATATTATAGAAATATCAGGAATTAGCTTATCAAAAAAGAAAGCTGAAATTATGAAAAATCAAATAGAATTCTTAGGAATACAAATAGATAAAAATGGAATAAAAATGCAAACACATATTGTACAAAAAATAGTTAATTTTGAAGAATTATTAGATACTAAGAAAAAATTACAATCATTTTTAGGATTAGTTAACCAAGTAAGAGAATATATACCAAAATTAGCAGAAAATTTAAAACCATTACAGAAAAAATTAAAGAAAGATATAGAATATTACTTTGATGAACAAGATAAAAAACATATCAGAAAAATAAAAATCATGTGTAAAGATTTACCAAAATTATACTTTCCAGATGAAAATAGACAATTTACTTATATAGTAGAAACAGACTCTAGTGATCATAGTTATGGAGGAGTATTAAAATATAAATATATAAATGAAAAAATAGAACATCACTGTAGATATTATTCCGAATCATATACAGACCCACAAATAAAATGGGAAATAAATAGAAAAGAATTATTTGCCCTATATAAATGTTTATTAGCTTTTGAGCCATATATTGTATATAATAAGTTTATTGTTAGAACAGATAATACACAGGTAAAATGGTGAATAACCAAAAAGGTACAAGACTCAGTTACAACAAAAGAAATAAGAAGACTAGTAGTAAATATATTAAACTTTTCATTTACAATTGAAATTATAAAAACTGACAAGAATGTGATTGCAGATCACCTCTCAAGGAAAAAATACTGAAAAAACAAATACAATGGAACAAATACTCAACCTCCTAACTACACTTTGTACAAAAGTGGATAGTATGGATGGTGAGATACAGAAGCTAACAAAGCAAACTAGCAGTCAGCAGCATGACGCTAAACATGCGGAGCTACGTCGATCGGAAGACGATAAAATTTCAGACCTAGAAGGAGACGTTGGGAAACTCCATAAAACCCATAACGTTTGTGTAAATACACCGCAGTACATCAGTACATCAGAAAAGAAAAAGCTATATAAATACAAATATGAATAAACTATTTGATAAACCATATATCGCACTAAAAATACAAAAATCCGCACTTATTCCACAAACCACTACATACGTAAAACAAATAGCCCAACAAAAGAATACATATAACCATATTACCCGCATCTACATAGAAAATATTTACAAAATCCAAACATACTTGAATAAAAACCCCAGAGCCACAAATATAAAAGAACCAAATACGATTATATTACCCAACACCTACAAGGATACAATAAACTAATTGCTTTGCCAGCACAAATACAAACTTGATTACCACTTGTTATAACTACGGATTACTTAGCACCGTATACACGCTTATAGGAGAAGAAATCTCAAAGATACTAACTATATAAAGCTTTCCTAACTTATAAAAGAATTACCAAAGGAACACTATTTTTTATTAAATTCTATACAGCTACTGTAGAAATATTATATGACGAAATAAAACCTGTCATACAAGTCATAAAGATAGGATTAACAAGAGATTTGCTAATTCCATAATAAATAGAAAATCTAAACGTGCTTCCTATTGTAGATGTTCGAGATTTATATTCAAACAAAAGAGTTATTGGAATAGCTACACATCGACTTTAACTAGCAAACAATTATTTGAACAACAATACAATATGGAGCTATTATAGTAGAGACAATACTATGATATACTCTAATTGTAGAGAAACTAGAGAAGGAGATATGGAAGAAATACGACAATGGATATTAAGTCTTTTAAACCGTAAAATATACCAACAACAAGAGCTATCGTAAAGAACTTTATTTCGCCAAAGACTATTAACCGATACATCGCATAACTATCGCAAGAAATATTCAGAGCATATATGTTCAAAATGCCAAGGAGAAGATAATAACGTTCCAACCGTACAACTGGAATAATTTATCCGTCAGTCTGATAAAGACAGCCGACAGCAAAGAAGATATGAAGAAGACACCTATGTATATTAGTCAAAAGTAGGAATCTTACTTTTGTGAAAAGTTTTATTTTTTGTAAAGAAAAAGAAAAGTAAAGTTGTTTGTTTTTATTTGGTTTGTTTTTATTTGGAGTCATCGTCAGACATGATACTATTAATCAATAGTAAAAGACAAGAAAACTATTCATAGATAGTAAAATGTCAATTATGTAAATAGTAAAGGTAAACCCTAAACCCTAAATCAAAACTCTAAACCCTAAATACTAAACCCTAAACCCCAAATCCAAAACTCAAAATCATAAAACCTTGAAACTAAACCTAAAACCCTAAACCCTACACACTAAATTTACCGTAAACCCTAAACCCTAAACCTAAATCCAAAAACCTAAACCATAAACCCTACACACTAAACCCTAAACCCTAAACCCTTGCCTTAAACCCTAAATCTTAAACCTCAAACCCAAACCCTACATCCTAAACCCTAAATCCTAAACCCCAAACTTTAAATCCTAAATTTAAACTCTAAACCCTAAACCCTAAACTCTAAATCCTAACTCTAAACCCTAAAGCCTTAACTTAAAACCCCAATCCCTAAACCAGAACCCTATACCCTAAACCCTAAAGCATAAACCCTAAATTTAAACCCTAAACCTAATAATCCCTAAACACTAAACCCTATACCCTTAACCATAAAACTAAAGTCTAAAACCTAAACCCTAAATCCTAACCCTCAAACCTAAACCCTAAATCTTACACCCTAAACACTAAATCTTAAAGCACAAACCCTAAACCCTAAATAAAAACTATAAACCCTAAACCCTAAATTCTAAACCCTAAACCCCAATTACAAAACTCAAAATCGTAAACCCTAAAACTAAATCCAAAACCCTAAACCCTAAACCCCACACACAAAATTTTCCCTAAACCCTAAACCCTAAACCTAAACCCAAAACCCTAAACCCTAAACCCTATACACAAAACCCTAAACCCTAAATGCTAAATCCAAAACCCTAAATATTAAACCTCAAATCTAAACCCTAAACCCTACATCCTAAACCCAAAAACTAAAACCCAAACTTTAAATCCTAAATTTAAACTCTAAACCCTAAACCCGAAACCCTAAACCCTAAACACTAAATACTAAACTCAAAACCCTAAACCCTAATCCCTAAATCAAATCTTTAAACATTAAACCCTAAACCTAAACTCTAAACCCTAAACCCTAAACCCTATACCCTTAACCACAAACACTAAAGTCTAAAACCTAAATCCTAAATCCTAAACCTCAAACCTAAACCCTAATACCTACACCCTAAAAACTAAATCTTAAACCCCAAACCCTGATCCATAAACCAAAACTCTAAACCCTAAACCTTAAACCCTAAACCCTAAAACCACTAAACTCTAAACCTAAACCCTAAATCCTATACCCTAAACCCTACAACCTAAATTCTAAACCCTAAATCTTAAACTCAAAACCCTAAATCCTAAACCCTATACCCTAAACCCTAAACACTGAACAATATATAAAAACTCTTAACCCAAAACCCTAAACCTAAACTTTAAACCCTAAACCCTAAACCCTAAACCGTATACCCTTAACCATAAACACTAAAGTCTAAAACCTAAACCCTAAATCCTACACACTAAACACTAAATCTTAAACCCATAGCCCTAAATCCTAAATCAAAACTCTAAACATTAAACCTTAAACACCAAATCCAAAACTCAAAACCCTAAACCCTAAACCTAAAACCAAAACCCAAAACCCTAAACCCTACACACTAAACCATACATACTAAACCCTACACACTAAACCCTAAACCCTAAACCCTAACCTTAAGCCCTAAATCCAAAATCCTAAATCTTAAACCTCAAACCTAAACCCTAAATCTTAAACCCCAAACCTTAAATCCTATATCTAAACTCTAAACCCTAAACCCTACACCCTAAACTCTAAAGCCTAATTCTAAACCCTAAATCCTAAAGTCAAAATCCTAAACCCTAAATCCTAAATCAAAATTCTAAACCCTAAACCCTAAACCTAAACTCTAAACGCTAATCCCTAAATCCTATACCCTTAACCATAAACACTAAAGTCTAAAACCTAAACCCTAAATCCTAAACCTCAAACCTAAACCCTAATTCCTACATCCTAAAAACTAAATCTGAAACCCCAAACCCTAAACCCTAAAATAAAATTCTAAACCCTATATCCTAAACCCTAAAACCTAAACTCTAAACACTAAATCTTAAACTCAAAACCCTAAACCCTAAACCCAAAATAAAAACTCTAAACCCTAAACCCTAAACCTAAACTCTGAACACTAAGCCCTAAACCCTATACCCTTAACCATAAACACTAAAGTCTAAAACCTAAACCCTAAATCCTACACCCTATACACAAAATATTAATCCCCTAATGCTAAATCCTAAATCAAAATTCTAAACCCTAAACCCTAAACACCAAATCAAAACTCCAAACCCTAAACCCTAAACTCTAAACCCTAAATCTTAAACCCCAAACCCTAAAACCTAAACTAAAACCAAAAGCCCTAATAGTAAATCATAAACCTAAATCCTAAACCCTAAATCCAAACTCTAAACCCTAAATCCTCAACCTTAAATAAAAACTATAAACACTAAACCCTAAATCCTAAATTCAAAACCCTAAACCCTATACCTTCTACCCCAAACCCTAAACCCTAACCCTAAACCCTCAATGTAAACACTAAACCCTAAACCTTAAATCCTAAACTATAAACCCTAAACCCTAAACCCTAAATCCTAAACCCTAAACCTTAAATCCTAAACCCTAAACCTTAAATCAAAACTCTAAACCCTAAACCATAAACACTAAACCCTAAACCCCAAATCCAAAATTAAAAACCATAAATGCTAAAACTAAACCCAAAACCCTAAACCCTACATACTAAATTTACCCGAAACCCTAAACCCTAAACCTAAACCCAAAAACCTAAACCCTAAACCCTAAACCCTACACACCAAACCCTAAACCCTAAACCCAAACCTTAAACCCTAAATCATAAACCTCAAACCTAAACCCTACATCCGAAACACTAAACCCTAAACCCTAAAATAAAACTCTAAACCCTATATACTAAACCCTAAAACCTAAACTCTAAAAACTAAATCTTAAACTCAAAACCCTAAACCCTAAACCCAAAATAAAAACTCTAAACCCTAAACCCTAAGCCTAAACTCTGAACATTAAGCCCTAAACCCTATACCCTTAACCATAAACACTAAAGTCTAAAACCTAAACCCTAAATCCTACACCCTATACACAAAATATTAATCCCCTAATGCTAAATCCTAAATCAAAATTCTAAACCCTAAACCCTAAACATTAAACCCTAAACACCAAATCAAAACTCCAAACCCTAAACCCTAAACTCTAAACCCTAAATCTTAAACCCCAAACCCTAAAACCTAAACTAAAACCAAAAGCCCTAACAGTAAATCATAAACCTAAATCCTAAACCCTAAATCCAAACTCTAAACCCTAAATCCTCAACCTTAAATAAAAACTCTAAACACTAAACCCTAAATCCTAAATTCAAAACCCTAAACCCTATACCTTCTACCCCAAACCCTAAACCCTAACCCTAAACCCTCAACGTAAACACTAAACCCTAAACCCTAAATCCTAAACTATAAACCCTAAACCCTAAACCCTAAATCCTAAACCCTAAACCCTAAATCAAAACTCTAAACCCTAAACCATAAACACTAAACCCTAAACCCCAAATCCAAAATTAAAAACCATAAATGCTAAAACTAAACCCAAAATCCTAAACCCTACATACTAAATTTACCCGAAACCCTAAACCCTAAACCTAAACCCAAAAACCTAAACCCTAAACCCTACACACTAAACCCTAGACCCTAAACCCAAACCTTAAACCCTAAATCATAAACCTCAAACCTAAACCCCATATCCGAAACACTAAACCCTAAACCCTAAACCCTAAATCAAAACTCTAAACCCTAAATACTACACCCTAAACCCCAAATCCAAAACTCAAAACCATAAACCCTGAAGCTAAACCCAAAACCCTAAACCATACACACTAAATTTACCTTAAACCCTAAACCCTAAACCTAAACACTAAACCCTAAACCCTAAACCCTAACCTTAAACCCTAAATCCAAAAACCTAAATCTTAAACCTCAAACCTAAACCCTATATCCTAAACCCTAAACCCTAAACCCTAAACTTTAAATCCTAAATTTAAACTCTAAACCCTAAACTCTAAACCCTAAACCCTAAACTCTAAATCCTAACTCTAAACCCTAAAGCCTTAACTGAAAACCCTAATCCCTAAACCTGAACCCTAAACCCTAAACCCTAAAGCATAAACCCTAAATCTCAACCCTAAACCTAATCCCTAAACCCTAAACCCTATACCCTTAACCATAAACACTAAAGTCTAAAACCAAAGCCCTAAATCCTAAACCTCAAACCTAAACCCTAATTCCTACAACCTAAAAACTAAATCTTAAAGCCCAAACCCTAAACTGTAAATCAAAACTCTAAACCCTAAACCTTAAACTCTAAACTATAAACCCTAAACTGTAAACCCTCTAAACTCTAAACCCTAAACCCTAAATGCTATACCCTAAACCCAAAAACCTAAACTCTAAACCCTAAATCTTAAACTCAAAACCATAAACCCTAAACCCTAAACTTAACCTTTAAACCCTAAACCCTAAACCCTAAACCCTAAACCATATACCATTAACCATAAACAACAAAGTCTAAAACCTAAACCCTAAATCCTACACCCTAAACACAAAATCTTAATCCCCTAACGCTAAATCCTAAATCAAAACTCTAAACCCTAAACCCTAAACATTAAACCCTAAACACCAAATCAAAACTCAAAATCCTAAACCCTAAGCCTAAACCCAAAACTCTAAACCCTAAGCCCTACAAACTAAACCCTACATGCTAAAGCCTACACACTAAACCCTAAACCCTAAACCCTAACCTTAAACCCTAAATTCAAAACCCTAAATCTTAAACCTCAAACATAAACCCTAAATCTTAAACCCCAAACCTTAAATCCTATATCTAAACTCTAAACCCTAAATCCTAAACCCTAAACCCTAAATCAAAACTCTAAACCCAAAACTCTAAATACTAAACCCTAAATCCCAAATCAAAAATTCAAAACCATAAACCCTAAAACTAAACCCAAAACCCTAAACCCTACACACTAAATTTACCCTAAACATAAACCCAAAAACCTAATCCCTAAACCCTACACAGAAAACCCTAAACCCTAAACCCTAACCTTAAACCCTAAATCTTACACCTCAAAACCTAAACCCTAAATCTTAAACCCCAAACCTTAAATCTTATATCTAAACTCTAAACACTAAACCCTAATTCCTAAACTCTAAAGCCTAACTGTAAATCCTAAATAGTAAAGTCAAAATGCTAAACCCTAAATCCTAAAACCTAAATTCTAAATCAAAACTCTAAACCCTAAACCCTAAGCCTAAACTCTAAACCCTAATCCCTAAATCCTATACCCTTAACCATAAACACTAAACACTAAAGTCTAAAACCTAAACCCTAAATCCTAAACCTCAAATCAAAACCCTAATTCCTACACGCTAAAAACAAAATTTGAAACCCCAAACCCTAAACCCTAAATCAAAACTGTAAACCCTAAACCCTCTAAACTCAAAACCCTATACCCTAAACCCTAAATCTTAAACTCAAAACCCTAAACCCTAAACTCAAAACTCTAAACCCTAAAGCCTAAATCCTAAATGCCAAATCCTAAACACAAAACACTAAACCCTAAACCTAAACCCAAAACCTTAAACCCTAACCCTAAATCCTAAACCCTACCCTTAAACCCTAAATCCAAAATCCTAAATCCTAAACCTCAAACCTAAACCCTACACACTAAACCCTAAATCTTAAACCCCAAACCTTAAACCCTAAATCCAAACTCTAAACCATAAACCCTAAACCCTAAAACCTTAACTCTAAACCCTAAATCCTAAACTCAAAATACTAAACCCTAAACCTAAACCCAAAACCTTAAACCCTAAACCCTAAATCCTATATCCTAAACGCTAACCCAAAACGCTAAATCAAAAATCCTAAATCTTAAACCTCAAACCTAAACCCTACACACTAAACCCTAAATCTTAAACCCCAAACCTTAAACTCTAAATCCAAACTCTAAACCATAAACCCTAAATCCTAAAACCTTAACTCTAAACCCAAAATCCTAAACTCAAAACCCTAAAGCTTAAACCTAAACCCTAAACCCCATACCCTAAACACTAAACCCTAACCCTAAATCCTAAACCCTAAACCTTAAACCCTTAACCCTATATACTAAATCCTAAACTCTAAACCATAAACCCTAAACCCTATACCCTAAATACTAAATCCTAAACCTTAAACCCTAAATCAAAACTCTAAACCCTAAACATAAAACTTTAAATCTAAAACCCTTAACGCTAAATCCTAAACTCAAAACCCTAAACCCTAAACCCTAAACCCTAAACTTAAACCGCAAAACATAAATCCAAACTCTAAACCCTAAACCCTAAAGGCTAAACCCTAAACCCTACATCCTAAACTCAAAACACTATACCCTATCCCTAAGCCCTATGTGACAAACCCTAAACCCCAAATCCTAAACTCAAAACCCTATACCCTAACTCTAAACCCTATGCAATTAACCCTAAACCCTAAACTCAAGACCTTCTTCTTTTCACACCCGGGAGGAGGATGAAGATAGTATCTGCTAGCCTGACCATAGAAAACTTCATGGTGTAGATTTCTCCCAGACTGTTCCTAAGGTTTACTATGAAGAGACTTTGGGAAGTCCTACTGCCAGTGACATGAAACCTGTTCATCAAAGAAAAGATTCCATCGGAGTGCTAACTTCTAATGAGGAAGACTTTGTCCCCAGTAAAAGAAAATTATACTCTTGGTGGAAAGCTCCTGAACATAAGCAAAAGGTAGAGTGGTATAAAGCTACCTATACTGTGGAACAACGAACCGCTTTTAGAGACAAGTGGTTCAAAGACATGAAAAGGTTTAAAACAGAAATCGAGTTTTTTAATGGTTTGAATCTTCTGGACAAATTGATGACAAGCAATCATCTCTTCAGGTCCTTATTAACAAATGGTACACCAAAGATCAGGTGATAGAAAATGTTACTCCTCCACTTGAAGGACTTAGCATTCCCTATCATAAGGAGATCTTGAAAGCCACTCCCTTTAAGAAACCCATAGAAAAGGAAGCAGCTTTTATAATAGGAGGAGATATTAACAAAATCCTTGAACAAAACAATTATACCAACCATATTCTCCATGTTATCTCCCGACAGATAGAAGAAGAGAAAGGAAATAATTTCAAAGGAATTAGTCAAATAGGGGATAAACCTAGTTATTCAAAATCTTTTCCTCAAATAGAGACTCCTATTTTTAAGATTCCTGAGTTCTCCAAGGAAAACTTCCCTAAATTATCCAAAGAGTTTAGTCATTCCGATGAACTGCTGGACAGGATTAATGAGCAATTGTCTAAGCTTAAGATCACCCAAGGAAATAAGCTTAGAACTCTATTGGAAAGACATCCTAATAAAAGGAATTATTATTCTAGACCTTCTTTCCCTGATGTTCAATTTGAGGAAGATGTTCTCCATCCAGCATATGTTGCAGATGGTTCAAGTTTGACTGAATGGAATATAGATGGTATGGCCGAAGGTCAGATTTATTCCAAGCTCCAGGAAATGGGAATGAACATCACCACATATAAAATGAAAAGTGCTGGTAATAAGGAAGCTGCTAACATGATCATTGCAGGTTTTATAGGAACCCTTAGAAATTGGTGGGACAATTACCTAACAGATCAAAATAGGGTTGATATCCTTGGTGCTATAACCACTAAAGTAGGTGTAAAGATTGAAGAAGGAACTAGTGTCCCTTCAGAAATTGTCTATGAAGATGCTACTGCTACTTTGCTCTATAGCATAGCAAAACATTTCATAGGAGTACCACGTCTTTTCCAAGATAGAAGTTTAGAAATCTTGAATAATTTGTACTGCAAGAAATTGACAGATTTCAGATGGTACAAAGACATGTTTCTAAATAAAGTCATGATAAGATCTGATTGCAATAATGATTATTAGAAAGAACAATTTATCAGCGGATTACCTACTCATTTCGCTGAAAAAGTTAGATCTAAAATTAGAGATTGATGCGAAGGGAAAATCCCATATTCCCAACTGGCATACGGAGATCACATCAGTCTTATTAATGTGGTTGCAATGGACTTTGCACTGATCTTAAGCTAAAGGATCAGCTTAAAAAGGATCAGAAGACTTCATATGCAGAACTTGGAAGTTTTTGCCAAGATTTGGGATTTCCATTGTTAAAACCGCCTTTTGCTAGGAAAGCAGGAAAAAGAGAAAGAACTACGGGGAATTATAAAAGAAAATCTTCTAGAAAAGAAAGAGAACCCCAAGAGAAATACAAGAAAAAAGGAAAGAAGCATGCTGCTAAAGAATCCTCTTTAGAAGAGACATGCTGGACATGTGGTAAAAAGGGTCACCGATCTAATAAGTGCCCCAGAAATAAGAAGAAGAAAAAGAAGATTAATCTTCTTGAAGTTGATGATGAAGTCAAGCAAAAGCTCTTCTCCATCATTGAAGAAGAAGAAGCTTCAGACTCAGAATATTCTTCTTCCGAAGAAGAAAGTGATGAGGAGTTTCTCAATGTCGCTTATAATCCAGAATCTGAAGAAAGTGAGTTAGAGTGTAATTGCAATAGTGCATTTTGCCTTTGTGATAGTAAAACTATCAGTGTCATCTCTGAGAAAACTGCTGAAACTCTCTTTTCTACAATTGAGCATATTCAAGATGAAGAAGCCAGGAGAAAGTATCTCCTTGAATTGCAGAAATTGGTTACTAGGCAAAAAGAAGAAAAGCCTAAAGTTACTCCTTTTAGCATAAAGCAAATCATGAACAAATTTGACTCCAAAAAGGAAGAACCTTCAGTTGAAGAACTTAGAAGAGAAGTCAATTCTCTTAAAGAAGAAATGAAAGTAATTAAGTCAAGACTTCATAAGATAGAGATTGAAGCTATCACATAAAAACTTCTCAAAGAAGTTAGAAATGATGAAGGATCCTCTAAAGCTATTGCTTCAGATAATGAAGAACATGAGGAAGAAGCGGATAGGGAAGCAGGTATCCATGCTATTACCAAAATTAGACCTCACAGTTCTCATATTATGATTAAACTTGTTGTTAATGATCATTTAACTCTTAACAAGATTGCTTTGTTAGATAGTGGTGCAGATCGAAATTGCATTATTGAAGGATTAATTCCTACTAAGTACCTTACCAAAGGGACTACCAAATTATACAGCGCCACATGTGAACGTATAATTATTGATTATAAGTTATTTGATGCTCATATTTGCAATAATGGTATATGCCTTAAAAATGATTTTGTTATAACAAAAAATATTAACGAGGAAATTATTTTAGGTATACCATTTATTACTCAAATAAAACCTTATATTTCTGATTTTGATTCTATCAAAACTAAAATTTTAGGAAAAGAAATTTCATTTCCTTTTATTGAAACTCTTTCTCAGGAAAAAAGTAAATTTTTACATAGACAAACTACTTTTAGAATTAATCTAATTTCTAATCAGATTTGTTTGCTTAAAGAAGATATAAAAATTAAGAAAATTGAGCAAATTTTAAAAACCCCCGAAATGGTAACTAAGATTGCCAATTTGCAAAAGACTTTTGAAAAAGAAATTTGCTCTGAATTTCCTAATGTATTCTGGGCTAGAAAAGCCCATACTGTTGATCTCCCATATATTGAGCGATTCAGTGAAAAGGCCATTTCTACGAAAGCTAGGCCCATTCAGATGAATCATGATTTAATAGAAATTTGTAAAAAGGAGATTAATACTCTTTTAGAAAATAACATTATCAGGCCCTCTAAGTCTCCGTGGAGCTGTTCAGCCTTTTATGTCAACAACGCTGCTGAAAAAGAGAGAGGCTCTCCTAGACTGGTTATTAATTACAAACCTTTAAACTCTGTTTTAAAATGGATTAGATATCCAATTCCTAATAAAAAGGATCTTTTAAAAAGAACTTTTAAAGCTAATATTTATAGTAAATTTGATATGAAATCAGGATTTTGGCAAATACAGATTTCTGAAAAGGATAAATATAAAACCGCTTTCAATGTCCCATTTGGACAATATGAATGGAACGTTATGCCTTTTGGGCTTAAGAATGCCCTTTCGGAGTTTCAAAACATTATGAATTCTATCTTTAATCACATTAGTCATATTTCAATTGTTTACATTGATGATGTGTTAATCTTTTCTAAGGACATTGATTCTCATTTCAAACATTTGAATATATTCTTTAAAATTGTTAAACATAATGGTTTGGTGGTTAGCGCCAAAAAGATTAAACTTTTTCAAACAAAAATCAGATTTCTTGGTCATGATTTATATCAAGGCACATATAAACCTATTTGTAGAGCCATTGAGTTTTCAGATAAGTTCCCTGATGTTATTACTGACAAAACCCAATTGCAAAGGTTTCTGGGTAGTCTTAATTATGTTGCAGACTTTATTCCCAAGGTTAGACAGGTTTGTAAGCCATTATATGACAGGCTTAAGAAGATACCTGTTCCATGGACTAAGGAACAGACCACCTCGGTTATTAAGATTAAAGAAATGGTTAAGAGTTTGCCTTGTTTAGGTATCCCTAATCCAGATTCTTTTATGATTGTTGAGACTGATGCTTCAGACATCGGTTATGGAGGAAGTCTCAAGCAAAAGAGAACACCTGAAAGTCATGAGCAATTAGTTCATTTTACTTTTGGAGTTTGGAATTCCGCTCAGAAAAACTATAGTACTGTTAAAAAGGAAGTTTTAGCTAGCATTACTAAGTTTCAAGATGATTTGATTAACAAAGAAATCTTGCTTAAGGTAGATTGTAAATTGGCAAAAGAAATTCTGCAAAAGGATGTTAAAAATCTTGTTTCTAAACAGATATTTGCTAGATGGCAAACTTTATTGTCAAGCTTTGATTTCCAAGTTGAATATATCAAAGGAGAAGAAAACTCTCTCCCGGATTTTCTAACAAGAGAAATTTTGCAGGGAAAAACATGAGGCTGATCATAAGGCTAGGATTTGGAACTAAAGGCCCTTTCCAGGAGAAGGGAAAAGACTCAGACAAGAAGCCGTCAGCTTCACCATTCGAAATAAGGCCATCCTTGAATAGCCCTAACAAGTTTTCGGCTCTTGCTAGCCTACCTCCAATAAATCCTTCTCAGGTCATAAGCCCTTTTCCACAGCTACCACCTAGCTCATCCCCGTCAAACCCTTTGATTCTTAAGAAACCCTTCGCTAAAGAATCTGAACCTTGCTCCTTTGCTCCATCAGGAAAACCCAGATTTTCCTCCCCTCACACCGAAGACACTTATGTAATGAAAGCTCCAGAAAGCTTTAGAGAGGCAGTTTCTCCTGTTTCTCCAGCCCATAATAAACTTAAAGAACGTGAAGTCTTTAATTTGGTTACTTTGCAGGTCAACCCACTCCAAACCCTTGACAAGGAATTTGAGAATTATGAGGTTAAGCATCTGCTTAAACCATGTTATACAAACAGGAATTATGTGGATACAGAAAATCTACTAAAAACCAGGAAATATTATGAATTTATCCTCGTTGATACAGGTTCCATTGAAGTGGAGCATAAACTGATCCAGATAACATTGCCTATTCTAAATTTACATTAAAAGAGTTTTATCTCCATTTGAATGGCTAGTGGATCGCATACACCCATTAATCTTTCCAGGGAGCATAGACCCCAAACTTATAATTGGTTCGACTATAAAAATGCTTGGTTTAATTTTCTATATCTCAGGCCAACCACTCATACCTGGTTTGTCAAGTATAGTCCAGAATTTTCAAAATCTATCATCCCCAGATGGTTCTACGAATGGTGGAATTGTTTTGGAGGAGATAAAAAAGTTTTGGCAAAGTTATTTTTGGATAAATTCGATCAGTTTCAAACTGAACAGGATATTTCTACTCTCCCTGAGCACATTAAATTGTGTAAATATTTTGTTAATATCTCCTCTTGTTATAAAAGCTGCTTCCTTTTCTATGGGTTTCTTAAAGGGAGCGGCTTTCAAGATCTCCTTACGATAGGGAATGCTAAGTCCTTCAAGCGGAGGAGTAACACTTTCAATCACCAGATCTTTGGTGTACCATTTGTTAATAAGGACCTGAAGAGATGATTGCTTGTCATCAATTTGTCCAGAAGATTCAAACCATTTAAAAAACTTGATTTCTGTTTTAAACCTTTTCATGTCTTTGAACCACTTGTCTCTAAAAGCGGTTCGTTGTTCCACAGTATAGGTAGCTTTATACCACTCTACCTTTTGCATATGTTCACGAGCTGAAACCTAAATCCTAAATCAAAACTCTAAACCCTAAACCCTAAACCCTAAACCCTAAACCCTAAACCTAAACTCTAAACCCTAATCCCTAAATCCTATACCCTTAACCATAAACACCAAAGTCTAAAACCCTAAACCCTAAATGCTAAATCCAAAACCTTAAATATTAAACCTCAAATCTAAACCCTAAACTCTACATCCTAAACCCTAAATCATAAACCCCAAAACTTAAATCCTAAATTTAAACCCTAAACACTAAACCCAAAACCCTAAATACTAAACTCAAAACCCTAAACCCTAAATCCTAATCAAAACTTTAAACATTAAACCCTAAACCTAAACTCTAAACCCTAAACCCTAAACCCTATACCCTTAACCACAAACACTAAAGTCTAAAACCTAAACCCTAAATCCTAAACCTCAAACCTAAACCCTAATAACTAGACCCTAAAAACTAAATCTTAAACCCCAAACCCTAAACCGTAAACCAAAACTCTAAACCCTAAACCTTAAACCCAAAATGACAGAAGTAACCACAATAAGGGCTCTATGGCTAAAGACTTGGGATCCAAAGCTAGTACCAGCAAACAGGAAGGCACCCCTAAAAGCAAGAACAAACCCAGCAAAAAGAAAAGGGATGCAGCCAAGAAGAAATAGAACATGCAATAGGGAGGTGTGCAACAAGGAGAACAGGAAAAAAATGAGGAGGTTTGTAAGAAATTTATTATGGTTGATGATCAATAGGGTATGGATATCACTCCTCTTCAGGCTCAGTATATGACCCCTATTCCCAAGACTCCACCTGGACAAGAACGAGCAAGCACAATCGAATTCTATCCCTATCATAGATGAGTATCTGTGATTAATTACGAAGATGAATTGGATGGGGATAATCAATCTTTCAAAGAACAAGATGATGAAGAAGAAACCAATGAAATGTTAATCGAGCTTTCGGTCCCAATTATGACCAGTCCTTGAAAATGAAATACAACAGTCACGCATAAACAAGGCCTATCTCGAGGATTTCACCATGTGATTCCATTTCAAAAATCGAGACATCAACATCACATCAGAGGCGGACCAAACACTAGACTTTTTACCTCCAAATCATCTCAATGATTAGTGCAATTATATGGAATGTGAGGGGATTACTACTCAAGGAGCTTTGGAAAGGATCAAAACTCTCGAAGCTTCATCATCTTTCTATTATGGCCATTCTAGAACCTTTTCGATAGTAATTTGATTCAATCATTTATGCACCAATTGAATATGGAGCAGCGATGAGTAATGGTAATGGAAAGATTTGGTTGTTTTGGAGCAAGGATATTGGTGTGTAGTCCTTGAAGAAGATGACCGTGAGATCACTTGTGAATTCTCTCACAATGAAATTCGAGAACACTTCACCATTACTTTTGTGTATGCTAAGTGTAAGGACCAACTCGTAAGACCCTGCAGGACGTAATGCTTCATCATGCAGCGGATAATAATAAAGCCAGTGCTCGTTAGGAGACTTGATGTTATTACCTCTATGGAGGAGAAGGTGGAGGTGTCCTCACAATATGAGGAAAAGTCTTGAATTCATTCTTTGTCATTGAAGCCTTTGTGGATTGATGGATCTTGGTTTTGATGGACATAAATTTACGGTCTAATAAAGAGGAATACATCATAGAATTTGGAAAAGGTTGGATAGAGCCTTGGTCAATGATAAACGGTGGAAATGATGCCTCGGACTACCATCACTCACTTGCCTTCTATAGGATCGGATCATTGTCCTTTGTTGATGGAAATGATTCCTAAAGAGGAGAGTACATCAGTACTTCAAATTTCTAAAGCTGTTGGGTGAACAACCCAACTTTATAGATCTTTGTGAAATCACTGTTGGGAAAGAAAGGTAGAAGGAAGTAGCATGTGGAGATTCCACCAAAAGCGAAAAGGCTGTCAACACCCTTAGTGTGTGGTCTAGAAGGAACTTGGTGATATCTTGACAAAGTTAGGGACTATGAAGAAAAGGTGAGAAGCTGCCAAGACAATTTTATTCAGAATAGACAGAGGCCAACAAAACTATCCTACATGGGCTTAATGCAGAGTATATCGGGTTTCTAAAACTTGAGGATTCCATTTTAAAACAAAAACACGATTACAATGGTTCAAGGAAGGAGATGCCAATACCAAATATTTCCACTCCATAATGAGGGGAGAAGAAGAAATGTTCATTCACAAATTCTTGACAGAGGATGGAGAATGGATACAGGAGAGGAAACTATTGCCAAGGCTGCTTGTGAACACTTTGAAGGTTTTCACGGGGATAATAAGACTATCAATGAAGGAGGCTGGATCGCATTCAAAGAAGGGTCACTCAGAGCAAAACAAATGTCTAACCTCTATGCCCACTTTGGAGGAATTGAAAGAAGTAGTTTTCTCCATGAACCCTAACTCAAATTGGTCGGATGGGATGAATGGACATTTTTTTGAAATCTTTGGCGATTATTAAGCAGGACCTTGAAGTCATTCAAGCATTTTTACGTGGTCGTGATACCCAAATATTTTTCCCACTCTCTGTATTGTTCTTACGCCTCAAGTGAACAATCCCAACAAGTTGAAGGAATTTAGACCTATCAGCCTCAGCAACTTCACTAGCAAGATCATTTCCAAGCTATTGAGTTCCAGACTTGGCCCTATACTACCAGACTTGGTTTCTCTCAACCAATCTGGTTTTGTAAAAGGTAGGAATATTTTAGAAAACATCATGTTGGCACAGGAGATTATTCATCAAACCAAGAAACCTAACATTGGCAGCAATGTTATCATTAAACTTGACATGGCTAAGGCATATGATAGGGTTCACTGGTCCTACATATGTCTAGTGCTAAGAAGAATGGGTTTTGATGAAGTCTTTATTGATATGGTTTGGAGGACTATGACTAATAATTGGTATTCTATTATAGTCAATGGCAAGAGATATGGTTTCTTCAAATCTACCAAAGGGCTCAAACAAGGTGACCCCCTCTCCCTTGCCCTATTTATTTTAGGTGCAGAGGTCCTATCCAGATCACTTAACAGGCTGCATAACAACCCAGATTACCATGGTTTCTTCATGGAAAAGAGAGGCCCCCAAGTTAATCATCTAAGCTTTGCAGATGACATTATCATATTCACCTCAGGAAGACAGAAAACCCTGCAACTCATCATGCAGACTCTGAATTCCTATGAAAACATTTCAGGACAATTAGTGAACAAGGAGAAAAGTCATTTCATGATTCATTCTAATACTTTCAATAGTACTAAGGAAAGAATCATAAGAGTGACAGGTTTTAAGCACAAGGAAGGAGTCATTACTTATCTAGGCTGCCCTTTATTTGTTGGCAGGCCTAGAATTATATATTTCTCAGATCTCATCAACAAGGTGATCAACAAAATTACAGGTTGGCATACTAAAATACTTAGCTATGGGGGCAGGGTAATTTTAATCAGACATGTTCTACAATCTTTGCCTATTCACTGCATGCGCAATTACCCCACATTCGTCCTCAAACAAATACAAGGAATGATAGCGATTTTTTTGGGCTGGAGGAATGACAGGAAGAAATACCATTGGTCCTCATGGAAAAACCTAAGCTATCCTCTAGATAAAGGAGGCATAGGTGTGAGGAATTTAAAAGATGTTTGCGGGGCTTTCAAATACAAGCAGATGGTGGATCTTGAGCAAGGAAAACACTGGGGACTTTCTCAAGGCTAAATATTGTCGAGATCTAATCCCATAAGTAAGAAATGGGATACAGGAGAGTCTATTACACAGGCGGTGATGCATAACAAAAAGCAAGGCGAGGAACACATCCAATGGCGAATCAACTCGGTGATTTGCAATTTACGGTGGGATAATTGGCTTGGTGTTGGACCTCGCTAGATTTACTAATGATAGCAAGAGGTTCAATAATACTAAGGTTGCGAGTTCTTAATGAATGGACAATGGAATTATGACAAGGCGATACAACGAGCGCCTCCATGCCAATTAGCCAACATCCTTGCAACGGACCTTCAATACCAGAGGACACACGACCAAGCCATCCGAATCGAACAATGATGGACAATTTACGCTCCTCTGCTTGGAATGCTATAAGAGATAAGAGGAACAAATCTAAGTTTAATTCCTTTATTTGGCATAAGAACATTCCTTTTAAAGCTTCTTTTCTTTTGTGGAGAGCCTTAAGAGGTAAACTCAACTAATGAAAAACTAACTAAGTTTGGCAATGAGCGGCAAAGTGTTTTTGTTGTAGCAGTGCGGAATGGATAATATAGAGCATATCTTCAACAATGGACACTTTGCTACCTACGTATGGAAAAGTTATTCGCTCTGCGGGCATCACCACGATCACGGTTCCTCGCCTTAACGATCATGCAATGGTGGTCAACTAAACCAAACAATGAAGCTCATAGGCTGTTGATACAGCCACCAATCTTCATATGTTGGAATCAGTGGAAAAATAGATGTCCGAGCAAATATGGAGGCAAGCGGTCAATATGAGCAGAGTTAAATATTCCATATACAAGGATAGCTACAAACTAATGAACACGAGATTCCCTCACATCGGATGGCCATCTAACGGAAAGACACGATAGCAATGGGGAAAACTATATTCATGACACTAAAGTGACCTTGGTTATGTGGAGAAGGCCACCAAAAGATTGGGTAAAGCTCAACACCGATGGCGGTGCACTAAACAATCTGGAAAGCTAGGTCTTTGGAGGTATCATCCGAGACCACAGGGGAGAAATAATATTAGCCTTTTCCACACCAATGGGAGAAGGAACCAACAATCAAGCTGAAATGGGAGCTGCTATATTTGGCATGACTTGGCTCCTCCAATTAGGCTACAAGAATGTCCTTTTGGAGGTGGATTCACAGCTACTAGTTGACTGGATCATGGCAAAAACTAAACCACCTTGGAGTGTTAACACGCAGGTACAACAAATGAAGGCACTTATAGGGCAGACAAGCAACTTTAGATGCAAACATACTTACAGAGAAGCTAACTCAGTGGCTGATTCTTTAGCAAAACAAAGTCACAAAATTACGAGCCCCAACATATATAGCAACAGTCAACAACTGCCCAAGGAAACACGAGCTCACTATCAACTAGACATTCTGGAAATGGCAAGTTTCAGGAGAAGGAAAATCAAAAGAATCAAGGAACCACCATGATGAAGACCCTCCTCAACCTAGTTATAATTTTTGTTATAACTTAGTTTCTTGTTTCTTTTCAGCATTGTAAGGGGAGAGTCTCCCTTGTTTATGTTTCCCAGATTCTCTGTATCGAGGGGAGTCCCCTCGCCTAGGTACATAGTCTCTAGGTTTCCCGTTATAGTATGGGGATGAGTCGACTTTTCTTAGTAGGAAGGTAGACTTATGAACCACCTTAGGATTGGAGGTTAGGTTTATGCCCCCCTCCTTGTACTTTTGTTTTTTATATTTATGCTAAGGCCTGGGGGTGTTGCTAAGCCCCTGACCCCCTCAAGGGTCGTTAAAAAAAAAAAACAAAAAAAAAAAAAAAAAAACCTTAAACCCTGAACCCTAAAACCTCTAAACTCTTAACCTAAACCCTAAACCCTATACCCTAAATCCTACAACCGAAACTCCAAACCCTAAATCTTTAACTCAAAACCCTAAACCCTAAACCCTATACCCTAAACCCTAAACCCTAAACCCTATATAAAAACTCTCAACCCTAAACCCTAAACCTAAACTTTAAACCCTACACCCTAAACCGTAAACCGTATACCCTTAACCATAAACACTAAAGTCTAAAACCTAAACCCTAAATCCTACACCCTAAACACTAAATCTTAAACCCCTAACCCTAAATCCTAAATCAAAATTCTAAACATTAAACCCTATACACCAAATCCAAAACTCAAAACCCTAAACCCTAAACCTAAACCCAAAACCCTAAATCCTAAACCCTACACACTAAACCATACATACTAAACCCTACACACTAAACCTTAAACCCTAAACCCTAACCTTAAACCCTAAATCCAAAACCCTAAATCTTAAACCTCAAACCTAAACCCTAAATTATAAACCCCAAACCTTAAATCCTATATCAAAACTCTAAACCCTAAACCCTAAACCCTAACCCCTAAACTCTAAAGCCTAACTATAAACCCTAAATCCTGAATTCAAAATGCTAAACCCTAAATCCTAAAACCTAAATCCTAAATCAAAACTCTAAACCCTAAACCCTAAACCCTAAACCCTAAACCTAAACTCTTAACCCTAATCACTAAATCCTATACCCTTAACCATAAACACTAAAGTCTAAAACCTAAACCCTAAATCCTAAACCTCAAACCTAAACCCTAATTCCTACACGCTAAAAACTAAATCTGAAACCCCAAACCCTAAACCCTAAATCAAAACTCTAAACCCTAAACCCTCTAAACTCAAAATGCTATACCCTAAACCCTAAAACCTAAACTCTAAACCCTAAATCTTAAACTCAAAACCCTATACCCTAAACTCTAAATAAAAACTCTAAACCCTAAACCCTAAACCTAAACTCTGAACACTAATCCCTAAACCCAATACCCTTAACTATAAACACTAAAGTCTAAAACCTAACCCTAAATCCTACAACCTAAACACAAAATCTTAATTCCCTAACGCTAAATCCTAAATCAAAACTCTAAACCCTAAACCCTAAACACCAAATCAAAACTCAAAACCCTAAACCCTAAACTCTAAACCCTAAATCTTAAACTCAAAACCCTAAACCCTAAAACCTATACCCTAAATCCTAAAACCTAAATCTTATATAAAAACTCTCAACCCTAAACCCTAAACCTAAACTTTAAACCCTAAACCCTAAACCGTATACCCTTAACCATAAACACTAAAGTCTAAAACCTAAACCCTAAATCCTACACCCTAAACACTAAATCTTAAACCGCTAACCCTAAATCCTAAATCAAAACTCTAAACATTAAATCCTAAACACCAAATCCAAAACTCAAAACTCTAAACCCTAAAGCTAAACCCAAAACCCTAAACCCTAAACCCTACATACTAAAGCATACATACTAAACCCTACACACTAAACCCTAAACCCTAAACCTTAACCATAAACCCTAAATCTTAAACCTCAAACCTAAACCCTAACCCCTAAACTCTAAAGCCTAACTCTAAACCCTAAATCCTAAATTCAAAATGCTAAACCCTAAATCCTAAATCCTAATTCCTAAATCAAAACTCTAAACCCTAAACCCTAAACCCTAAACTCTAAACCCTAATCACTAAATCCTATACCCTTAACCATAAACACTAAAGTCTAAAACCTAAACCCTAAATCCTAAACCTCAAACCTAAACCCTAATTCCTACACGCTAAAAACTAAATTTGAAACCCCAAACCCTAAACCCTAAATCAAAACTCTAAACCCTAAACCCTAAACCCTCTAAACTCCAAATGCTATACCCTAAACCCTAAAACCTAAACTCTAAACCCTAAATCTTAAACTAGAAACCCTATACCCTAAACTCTAAATAAAAACTCTAAACCCTAAACCCTAAACCTAAATTCTAAACACTAATCCCTAAACCCAATACCCTTAACTATAAACACTAAAGTCTAAAACCTAACCCTAAATCTTACAACCTAAACACAAAATCTTAATCCCCTAACGCTAAATCCTAAATCAAAACTCTAAACCCTAAACCCAAAACACCAAATCAAAACTCAAAACCCTAAACCCTAAACTCTAAACCCTAAATCTTAAACTCAAAACCCTAAACCCTAAATCCTATACCCTAAACCCTAAAACCTGAATCCTATATAAAAACTCTCAACCCTAAACCCTAAACCTAAACTTTAAACCCTAAACCCTAAACCGTATACCCTTAACCATAAACACTAAAGTCTAAAACCTAAACCCTAAATCCTACACCCTAAACACAAAATCTTAAACCGCTAACCCTAAATCCTAAATCAAAACTCTAAACATTAAATCCTAAACACCAAATCCAAAACTCAAAACTCTAAACCCTAAACCTAAACCCAAAACCCTAAACCCTAAACCCTACATACTAAAGCATACATACTAAACCCTACACACTAAACCCTAAACCCTAAACCCTAACCCTAAACCCTAAATCTTAAACCTCAAACCTAAACCCTAACCCCTAAACTCTAAAGCCTAACTCTAAACCCTAAATCCTAAATTAAAAATGCTAAACCCTAAATCCTAAAACCTAAATCCTAAATCAAAACTCTAAATCCTAAACCCTAAACCCTAAACGCTAAACCTAAACTCTAAACCCTAATCACTAAATCCTATACCCTTAACCATAAACACTAAAGTCTAAAACCTAAACCCTAAATCCTAAACCTCAAACCTAAACCCTAATTCCTACACGCTAAAAACTAAATCTGAAACCCCAAACCCTAAACCCTAAATCAAAACTCTAAACCCTAAACCCTCTAAACTCCAAATGCTATACCCTAAACCCTAAAACCTAAACTCTAAACCCTATATCTTAAACTCAAAACCCTATACCCTAAACTCTAAATAAAAACTCTAAACCCTAAACCCTAAACCTAAATTCTGAACACTAATCCCTAAACCCAATAACCTTAACTATAAACACTAAAGTCTAAAACCTAACCCTAAATCCTACAACCTAAACACAAAATCTTAATCCCCTAACGCTAAATCCTAAATCAAAACTCTAAACCCTAAACCCAAAACACCAAATCAAAACTCAAAACCCTAAACCCTAAACTCTAAACCCTAAATCTTAAACTCAAAACCCTAAACCCTAAAACCTATACCCTAAACCCTAAAACCTAAATCCTATATAAAAACTCTCAACCCTAAACCCTAAACCTAAACTTTAAACCCTAAACCCTAAACCGTATACCCTTAACCATAAACACTAAAGTCTAAAACCTAAACCCTAAATCCTACACCCTAAACACTAAATCTTAAACCGCTAACCCTAAATCCTAAATCAAAACTCTAAACATTAAATCCTAAACACCAAATCCAAAACTCAAAACTCTAAACCCTAAACCTAAACCCAAAACCCTAAACCCTAAACCCTACATACTAAAGCATACATACTAAACCCTACACACTAAACCCTAAACCCTAAACCCTACCCATAAACCCTAAATCTTAAACCTCAAACCTAAACCCTAACCCCTAAACTCTAAAGCCTAACTCTAAACCCTAAATCCTAAATTCAAAATGCTAAACCCTAAATCCTAAAACCTAAATCCTAAATCAAAACTCTAAACCCTAAACCCTAAACCCTAAACCCTAAACCTAAACTCTAAACCCTAATCACTAAATCCTATACCCTTAACCATAAACACTAAAGTCTAAAACCTAAACCCTAAATCCTAAACCTCAAACCTAAACCCTAATTCCTACATGCTAAAAACTAAATCTGAAACCCCAAACCCTAAACCCTAAATCAAAACTCTAAACCCTAAACCCTCTAAACTCCAAATGCTATACCCTAAACCCTAAAACCTAAACTCTAAACCCTAAATCTTAAACTCAAAACCCTATACCCTAAACTCTAAATAAAAACTCTAAACCCTAAACCCTAAACCTAAATTCTGAACACTAATCCCTAAACCCAATAACCTTAACTATAAACACTAAAGTCTAAAACCTAACCCTAAATCCTACAACCTAAACACAAAATCTTAATCCCCTAATGTTAAATCCTAAATCAAAACTCTAAACCCTAAACCCTAAACACCAAATCAAAACTCAAAACCCTAAACCCTAAACTCTAAACCCTAAATCTTAAACTCAAAACCCTAAACCCTAAAACCTATACCCTAAACCCTAAAACCTGAATCCTATATAAAAACTCTCAACCCTAAACCCTAAACCTAAACTTTAAACCCTAAACCCTAAACCGTATACCCTTAATATAAACACTAAAGTCTAAAAACCTAAACCCTAAATCCTACACCCTAAACACTAAATCTTAAACCCCTAACCCTGAATCCTAAATCAAAACTCTAAACATTAAATCCTAAACACCAAATCCAAAACTCAAAACTCTAAACCCTAAACCTAAACCCAAAACCCTAAACCCTAAACCCTACATACTAAAGCATACATACTAAACCCTACACACTAAACCCTAAACCCTAAACCCTAACCATAAACCCTAAATCCAAAACCCTAAATCTTAAACCTCAAACCTAAACCCTAAATCTTAAACCCCAAACCTTAAATCTTATATCTAAACTCTAAACCCTAAACCCTAACTCTAAACCCTAAATCCTAAATTCAAAACGCTAAACCCTAAATCCTAAAACCTAAATCCTAAATCAAAACTCTAAACCCTAAACCCTAAACCTAAACTCTAAACCCTAATCCCTAAATCCTATACCCTTAACCATAAACACTAAAGTCTAAAACCTAAACCCTAAATCCTACACCCTAAACACTAAATCTTAAACCCCTCACGCTAAATCCTAAATCAAAACTCTAAACATTAAACCCTAAACACCAAATCCAAAACTAAAAACCCTAAACCCTAAACCTAATCCCAAAACCCTAAACCCTAAACCCTACACACTAAATCATACATACTAAACCCGACACACTAAACCCTAAACCCTAAGCCCTAACCTTAAACCATAAATCCAAAACCCTAAATCTTAAACCTCAAACCTATACCTTAAATCTTAAACCCCAAACTTTAAATCCTATATCTAAACTCTAAACCCTAAACCCTAAACCGTAAACTCTAAAGCTTAACTCTAAACCCTAAATCCTAAAGTTAAAAATGCTAAACCCTAAATCCAAAAACCTAAATCGTAAATCAAAACTCTAAACCCTAAACCCTAAACTCTAAACCCTAAACCTAAACTCAAAACCCTAATCCCTAAATCCTATTCCCTTAACCATAAACACTAAAGTCTAAAACCCTAAACCCTAAACCCTACATCCTAAACCCTAAATCTTAAACCCCAAAACTTAAATCCTAAATTTTAACTCTAAACCCTCAACTCAAAACCCTAAACCCTAAACCCCAAAACCTTAAACCTACAACTCCAAACCCTAAACCGTAAACCTTAAATCCTAAATGCTAAACCCTAAATGCATTGCCACTCATTTTCTTAAAATTTTTCTCTCTCTAAGAAATCTCTCTAAAAATCTGCTCTAAAAAATTTGAAAGAAACAGCCGCCGCCGGGATGGCCGCTGGACCAAGCTCACTGGACGCGCAATTCCAACAGCAACAAAGCCCAGATGGGCGCTTCACCAGAATCATCAGCAAACTCTTTGAAATTGCCGCGCATTGAGGCGATCCACGTTGCGATCTCAGAGGAAGAGTTGGACTGGGTGCGGAAAATCATGTCTCTTGAACAAATGGGAATGATTCGTATGAATTCATCTGTAAATCATGAAACTACATCTAAAGATCTCTTTGTAGGCCAAAAATCAGAGATATTGATCCAACCCTCTTGTAGAAGGGTAATGCCGAAATAGCAAGAGTTACAAAAGGCCAAGATGCTAAAGGAGAGAAGGCGATATGGAGGGTGAAAGGAAAAAATCTGGACAGCAAAGAGGAAGGGAAGAACAAATCCTTGCAAGCTGCTGCGTCTGTAAGTGATGTACAAGCTGAGAAAACTACTCCTCAGGGACAGGATATGGAACCCAAAATCCCCCCTCCAATCAAAGTTTCCTCTAACTTTGATATTTATCAGCCTGGCCAACACAGAGCTAATCAGAACAATCTTGAACAGAACCAAAACAAGCCGTTGGTCATGTCCTCTTCCATGAGAACCAGCAACAACAAAATCCCGGACCCTGCTCCTCCTACTGTCACCCAGTCCTTAGCAACCAAACTTCGAGCCAACCAAATCAAGAATGCTACTCCCATCGATATCTCTTCACCTATCATTTCCACTAGACAAGGTTATCCTTCAATAACTTTCCATGAAGAAGACTTCATGCAAAAGATGCCAGGAAGATGCAAATTCACTTTAGTTGGTAAGTTTACTAATGCCATGCCCAAGATGGAGATTATTAGGAAAAGTTTTATCGCCCAAACTCAACTCACTAGAGCAGTTAAAATTGCTCACTTTAACTCGAGGCACATTTATATTGATTTGGACAATGAGGCTGATCACATTTCAGTTTGGACTAAGCAAAAGATGTACATTGCTGGGCAGTCTATGAAGCTGCAGATGTGGACTCCGACCTTTAAACCTGCTGAAGAAACTCCTACAGTTCCTGTCTGGATTACCCTGCCTGAGCTTTCTTGGCATTGCTATTATATGGATATTCTTACTCCGCTGTTGTCTCCTATTGGGAAGGCCCTGTATTTGAACTCTGCCACTATGCAAAAAACTAGGGGAAGTGTTGCTAAAGTAAGAGTTCAAATTGATCTCACTAAAGAGAGACATTAACATGTGTGGATGGGATTTTCAGAAAAAGATCCTACCCTTGGTAAATGGCAAATTATTGAATTTGAAGATGTTCCCTCTTATTGCTTTTACTGTAAACATCAAGGGCATCTCCTTGGGGAATGTCCTATGAAGGAAAGAGATGAAGAGATTAGAAAAAAGAAGGAAATGGAAAGTATCAAGAAAGGTCAAGACAAACAGCTGGACCATAATGCCAAAGGTCATCAACAGAATGAAAAAGGTAAAGAACCTATATTATCCAACAGACAAACTAATCTTACAGGACCAGCTGGAAAGGATACAACACAGAGGAGGATCAATGGCAAATGCAAAATAAAAGAAGAAATAAACACCACCAACCAAATCAGGAACAAGGTAAAAACCAAACTTCAACTTTGCAGGTACCACCGAAAGATACCTCCATAATGAATCAGTCAATGTAGAGAACAGGTAGTAATCCTACAGCACCTATTATTGTTTCTGAGAAGTCTGGTGATCAGGCTTGCACTCCCCCTTCCCCTGTTATTGTGAAGGATGATGCTCATCCTATCCCATCCCCTGTGCCCCCCTTTATTTCTGCTGATGAAGCTGTTGGAGGGAGGATGGTATTGAAGGAGAAGCCTACTAACCTACAGGAAGGGCAACCAAAGGGGAGGGAATTGCCTTAATCTATGCAGGAGAGTCAAAGGATGAGTCTAAGGACTGACCAGCAGACCCAGGCTACCACTCAAAAGCAAGATCATCAAAGCAATAAAGAAGTAGAGCAGCAGGTTCAAAGAAAGGAAATGGAGAATAAACAAACCAGAGGATCTATGGCTAAAGATATGGGTAACAAAGCTGGTACAAGTAAATAGACAAAGACCCCTAAAAGCAAGAACAAACCTAGAAAAAAAATAAGAGAAGCTGCAAAGAGGAAAAAGGTTGAACAACAACAGCAGGTTCAGGACCAGAATGATAGTTCACCTGAGGGATTAAATCCTTGCAAAAAATTCATAATGGTGAATCAAATTATGGATGTAATCCCTCTAAATGCTCAATACAACACCCACACACCAGGAAAACCCCCTGATCAGGCCAAGACTGGTGTCAGAGATGAGTATGAACTGCAGAATTCAGAGGATTAAATAAAGGAAGACAATCAGATGGTTCAGGTTGATGATGAAGATGAAGAGACCAGTGAAATGCTGATAAAAGCCTTCAGCCCCAACAATGACACAGAACTGGATAAAGAAGTACACCAGATTACCAACAAACAAGGCCTCTCTCCCAGAGGTATGCACTTGGGAAAACTGCCTCTCAAGAAGCCTTCAACTACCAATCCTGTGACTGCAAGAAGATCAAACACTAGACTCTTCACCTCTAAATCATCTCACTGATCAATACAATCATATGGAATGTTAGAGGAATCAATACGCAAGGTGTTATTGAAAGACTCAAAAATCTCAAAATCCTTCGTCAACTGTCTATGATAGCTATTCTTGAGCCTTTTTCAGACAGTGTCCAGATTGACAGGTTTAAAAGTATGCTTGCCATGGACCAGTCATTCAGCAATATCAATGGAAAAATTTGGTTATTTTGGGGCAGTGACATCACTTGTAAAATATTGGAAGCTGATGAGCAACAAATCACTTGTGATATCAACCATTCTGAAGCTCCTCGTAACTACATCAAAACTTTTGTATATGCCAAATGCAAAGATTATCTTAGAAAGCCTCTGTGGGATAGACTTCTCCATATTGCTGACACTAGAGACAATACTCCCTGGTGTGCTGTTGGAGACTACAATGTTATAACTAATACTGAGGAAAAGCTGGGTGGCATCCCTTATAGTATGAAGAAAATTTTGGAGTTTATTGGTATCAATGAAGCTTGTGGGCTTTTGGATCTAGGCTTTAATGGCCCTAGATTCACTTGGTCTAATCAGAGAGGGATCAGCTACAGGATTTGGAAGAGGCTGGACAGAGCTATGGTTAATGATAGATGGTTACAAGACATGCCACATACTAACATCACTCATCTTCCTTCTGTGGGATCTGATCACTGCCCATTCCTCATGGAGATCCAAGCCAGACCTCATGATTATATCAAATATTTCAGATTTCTCAACTGTTGGGCAGATCAACCATCATTTGTAGATACTGTGGCAAGGTCCTGGGAAAGGCCTATAGAAGGACAACCTATGTGGATTTTCCATCAAAAGATGAGGAGGCTGGCTTCTACTCTTAGTACTTGGTCTAAAGAGCAATTTGGAGACATATATGCTAAGGTTAAAGACTTTGAAGAAAGAGTCAGGGTTGTAGAGGAAAAGCTTATTCATAACAACACTGAGGAGCAGAGAGCTGAACTCCACTGCATTAATGCAGAATATATCAAATACATGAAGCTGAAGGACTCTATCCTAAAACAAAAATCTCAACTGCAGTGGTTTAAGGAAGGAGATGGAAATACTAAATATTTTCATGCCTTGATTAGAGGAAGAAGGAGGAGGCTGTTCATTCAAAAAATTCTCAATGAAAATGATGAATGGATACAAGGAGATGATCAAGTTGCACAGGCTGCCTGTGATTATTTCCAGAATATCTTCACAGGAGAGATAAAGGCTATTAATGAAGCACCCCTGGAATGCATTCCAAGACTGATTAGGAAGGAGCATAATGATAATATGAAAGCACTGCCTACCATGGAAGAGCTTAAGGAAGTGGTCTACTCAATGGATCCTAATTCTGCTGCTGGTCCTGATGGAATGAATGGCTATTTTTTCCAGAAATGCTGGGATATTATCAAGGGGGATCTGCTGGCAGTGATTCATGCATTCTTCAATGGTCATACGATTCCCAAATACATTTCTCATGCCTGTATTGTTCTCCACCCTAAAGTGAAACAACCCAATAAACTCTCTGAGTTTAGACCTATCAGCCTGAGTAACTTCACTAACAAGATTATTTCTAAGCTGTTATGTCTCAGGTTGACCCCTATATTACCCAGCTTGATTTCTCCCAATCAATCAGGGTTTGTGAAGGGAAGGAGCATAACTAAAAACATAATGCTAGCTCAGGAAGTAATCCATTAGATAAAAAAGCCTATCATAGGAAGTAATGTTGTGATTAAACTTGACATATGACAGGGTTTCCTGGGCCTACATATGCCTAGTTCTCAGAAAGATGGGATTTGATGAAGTTTTCATTGATATGGTATGGAGAATTATGGCAAACAATTGGTATTCTATTATTATCAATGGCAAGAGACATGGTTTCTTCCAATCTACCAGAGGCCTTAAACAGGGAGATCCTTTATCCCCTGCCTTATTTATTTTAGGTGCTGAGCTGTTAGCGAGATCCCTAAATAGGCTGCATGAACACCCTTCTTACCATGGATTTTATATGGACATGAAGGGCCCTCAAATTAACCATCTTAGCTTTGCTGATGATATTATTCTTTTTACTTCTGGAAGGAAACAGTCTCTGAAGCTCATTATGCACACTTTGAGGACTTATGAGAAGACTTCTGGCCAACTCATCAACAAAGCTAAGAGCCATTTCTTGCTACATCCTAATGCTTTCAGAAACACATGTGAAGGAGTAAAAAAGTATACTAGATTTCATCAGAAGGAAGCTCCTATCATTTACCTGGGATGTCCTATCTTTATTGGAAGGCCGAAAATTCTCCACTTCTCTGGCCTGATCAATAGAATAGTGAATAGAATCACAGGATGGCAGTCCAAGATGCTGAGTTATGGAGGAAAAGCTACCTTAATTAAATATGTTCTGCAGTCTCTTCCTATTCATGTTCTGTTAGCAATCTCTCCTCCCTCAGCTATTAATAAGCAAATACAGCAGATCCTGGATGATTTCTTTTGGGGTTGGAGGAATGACAGGAGGAAATATCATTGGTCGTCATGGAAAAACTTAAGCTTTCTTTATGAAGAAGGGGGAATTGGAGTCAAACTTATGAAAGATGTTTGTCAGGCATTCCAATTTAAGCAATGGTGGATTTTTAGATCCAAACAAACTTTATAGGGAGACTTTCTTAAAGCTAAATATTGCCAGAGATCAAACCCCATTAGTAAAAAGTGGGATACTGGGGAATCGCAGACATGGAGGCTAATGATGAAGAATAAACTCACTGTGGAGAACCACATTCAGTGGAAAATCAGGGATGGTTCTTGTTCCTTTTGGTGGGATAACTGGCTAGGAATAGGACCTTTGCCTCAGTTTACCACTCACAGCAACAGATTCAATAAGGATAAGGTTGCTGATTATATAGAAGCTGGTCAATGGAACAGGAGAAAGGTCACTCAATTAGCTCCTCATACACAGGAACATAAAATTCTTTCTACTCAGATTCATCTGCAGCATGGACAATCTGATCAGGCAGTATGGACCCTCAATACCAATGGTACCTTTTCTGTGTCTTCTGCTTGGAATATTATTAGAGAAACCAGGGAGAAAACCAAATTCAACACCTACACTTGGCATAGGAATATCCCTTTTAAATGTTCCTTTTTGCTGTGGAGAGCAATCAGGAGCAAATTACCTACCAATGAAAAATTGGCAAGGTTCGGAATTGAACCAGCAAGCTGTTACTGTTGTCACTCTCCTGGAGTTGATACCAGTGATCAAATTTTCAACTCAGGGAACTTGGCCAGAAATGTGTGGAAATATTTTGCTGTTGCCCTGGGTATTCAAACAGATTATCTGCCACTTAGAAGTATGATTATGAGGTGGTGGAGTAATGCTTACAACAATGAAGCACACAAGCTGATCTTGCAAGCAATTCCTATCTTTATTTGTTGGAATTTATGGAAGAACAGATGTGCAAGTAAATATGGAGGCAAACAATCCAACATAGCAAGGGTTAAATATTTGGTGATTCTGGACACTTTCAAGTTACTGCATACTGCATTTCCCTACATCACTTGGCCTTTTGAATGGAAAAGGTTGTGTATTCATATCGAGAACTGCACTCATGATACCCAGATCATTTCAGTTCAGTAGATTAAACCTCCTGACACTTGGGTGAAACTTAATACTGATGGGAGCACATTGGGCAACCCAGGCAGCATAGGAGGAGGGGGCATCATCAGAAACCATAAAGGAGAAATTATCTTTGCCTTTTCAGCTCCTTTTGGGATTGGAACAAACAACCAAGCCGAGGTGGAAGCAACAATTTTTGGCCTAACATGGTGTGCTCAACTGAAACACAACAAGGTGATCCTCGAAGTTGATTCATAGTTACTTGCTCACTGGTTGAAGAACATTGCAACAACTCCCTAGCAGCTCGATTCCTAGATTCAGAAGCTTCAACAAATAGTCACACAATTCAACCAATTCAAATGCATTCATATCCTTAGGGAGGCAAACTTTGCTGCAGATTCTCTTGCCAAATATAGTAACATGACTACCAGGCCACAAATTTATTTCAAGAGTCAGCAGCTTCCCAAAATGACAGCAGCTTATCTCCAGCAGGACCAGGCAGGTATGGCAAGCTTCAGAAGAAGAAAGAAGAAGAGAATTAAGGAACGACCATGACACTCTCTAAGATAGAGAAGTCACAGCAAGGAGCCTAAACTCCTGGTAGCCTTCTCTGATGGTTATAACCATCTTTCCTGCTATGATTCTCTTGTTTACTAGGATAGAATTTATTTCTTGAATTGTAAAGGGAGAGTCTTCCTCATTTAAGTTTTCCTAGAATCTTTGTATCGAGAGGAGTCCTCTCATATAAGTGCGTAGATGATAGGTTCTTGCTTTTGTTTGGGGAAGTATTGGAGAACCTGCTAATTATAGTAGGCTACCAATTCTTGAACCACCATGAAGTGGAGGTAAGGTTTACGTCCCCCTCTATGTATGTTTGCTTTTTATATATATGATAAGGCCTGGGGGTGATGCTAAGCCCCTAAACCCTAAATACTAAACTCAAAACCCTAAACCCTAAACCCTAAATCAAAACTTTAAACATTAAACCCTAAACCTAAACTCTAAACCCTCAACCCTAAACCCAATATCCTTAATCACAAACACTAAAGTCTATAACCTAAACCCTAAATCCTAAACATCAAACCTAAACCCTAATACCTACACCCTAAAAACTAAATCTTAAACCCCAACCCTACCATAAACCAAAACTCTAAACCCTAAACCTTAAACCCTAAACCCTAAAACCTCTAAACTCTAAAACCTATACCCTAAACCCTACAACCTAAACTCCAAACCCTAAATCTTAAACTCAGAACCCTAAACCCTAAACCCTATACCCTAAACCCTAAACCCTAAACCCTATATAAAAACTCTCAACCCTAAACCCTAAACCTAAACTTTAAACCCTACACCCTAAACCCTAAACCATACACCCTTAACTATAAACACTAAATTCTAAAATCTAAACCCTAAATCCTACACCCTAAACACTAAATCTTAAACCCCTAACCGGAAATCCTAAATCAAAACTATGAACATTAAACCCTAAACACCAAATCCAAAACTCAGAACCCTAAACCCAAAACCCTAAACCCTAAACCTTACACACTAAACCATACATACTAAACCCTACACACTAAACCCTAAACCCTAAACCCAAACCTTAAACCCTAAATCCAAAACCCTAAATCTTAAACCCCAAACCTTAACCCTAAATCATAAACCCCAAACCTTAAATCCTATATCTAAACTCTAAACCCTAAACCCTAAACTTTAAAGCCTAACTCTAAACCCTAAATCCTAAAGTCAAAACGCTAAACCCTAAATCCTAAAACCTAAATCCTAAATCAAAACCCTAAACCCTAAACCCTAAACCCTAAACTTAAACTCTAAACCCTATCACTTCCCCATTTCTCATTTTTTTTCTCTCTCTAACGCAGCTTACTAAAAAGAACGCTCTACAGCATAAGCCTAACGGCTATATTCCCAAAGAACTACTGTAATGGCGCGTGAGTGCCAGAGGCAACTGTCCGGCCACCGGACCAAGCTCAATAGGAGCGCCTTAACCAGATGAACAAAACCCACCATCAACCGCCCTCTAATTCATCCTACAACTTCGTGAATTCGAGAAACAATGAAGCGATGAACAGTGCAAATTCTCAGAGTGAAATAGAAGGCAATCAGAAAATTATTCCCCCAGTTCGCGATAGCTTGAATCGAGTAAGGATGGTTAAGGGGAATGATTCTACTAGTCAAGGCCTACAACATACTAAAAAATCAAATTATTCTATCTCGTCAATTGAGAGATCTGGAGAGGCAATTTCTGGAGGAATCGCTAAAAAATCGCCGAAAATGCGCCTTCAAATTCGAGCACACTCCCATCAATCTCAGGGCGAGTGGAGCATTGGGGATTACTCTCCTGGTGAAGAGGTACATCCCACTGAAGTTTCAAGAAAAACGGACGATCCAATTGCCGGTGATAAGGATTCCGGTAGTCGTGCAGTGAAAGATCAGAAAATTTTTGGCGGCGTTGACGAAGGAATCTATCCCAATGAAGAGGAGATTCATCACACTAACATACACACTACTATTGCACAAGAACAAACTCGTAATGAAATTCTGTCAAGTAATCAGCTATTTGAGTCTGAGGAACTAACCTGCAGAACTAGAAATATATCCTAGGAGCACCAAGGAGCAAAGTTTCAAAAACAAGAACAATGTATAACTGATGAGCAACACATGGAAATACAGTCAAAACAATATGGTCAAGAGCCAAAACAAATGCAAAATGATCAACATGATACTATAAGGCCTACAACAATGAAAGTGGTGGACGTGGAGAGTTCCACGCAATTCTCCTTTGGAGTTAGACCTACAGATACCATTCCAATCAATGGGGAACAACAGAGATCAAGTGGGGAGGTAAATATCACTAATGTTCATAATTCGAATCAAATGCAGGTACAATTCACAGCAGCTAATGCTGCACAAGCAGCGAATGCAAAAGAGGATGTCCAACAAGCAGGTAAGTACACTAACTCTAATCATAAACATAGTGCTGTTAATTTGAGCAATAGTGATAGTCATAAACAGGTTGCTGCAAATCTGCAAAAGGTTAGTAGTTCGAATGATTCTGAACAAAGGAAAAGGGACTATAATGTGCAAAGTCCTGATAATGGAACAGAAAAAGGAATGCAGTCACAGCAGGCAACCAACGAGGGAAATACTGATCACAATAACCCATTGAACTGGTAACCCCTAGACACACGACCAAGCAAGGCCAACCTACAGTTATCTATGATATGGATGATTTCATGAATAAATTGGCTGTGGACTGTAAATATACCTTGATAGGCAAATTCAGTGCCACCATGCCTAAGGTGGAACTCATTCGAAAAAGCTTCATCTTGCAAACTCAGCTCAATGGGGGGGTCAATATAGCTTACTATAATGCAAAACATGTGTTTATATATTTGGATAATGAACTGGACTATAACACTGTATGGACACAACAGAGAATGACTATTGAAGGTAAACTGATGAGAATACAAGCCTGGACCCCTAATTTTAGACCTGAGGAGGAAACTCCTATAGTTCCTATATGGGTTACGCTGCAGGCTACCATGGCATTGCTTCAAAAAGGAATTCATCACACCTCTGCTTGATTCTGTGGGAAAGGTGTTGTACTTAGACATAGCCTCTATTAAAAGAACTAGAGCTAGTATGGCCAAGGTGAAAGTCCAAGTTGATCTGACAAAGGCAAGACCAAGACATGTATGGATAGGATTGGATGATGAAGACCTCACAATAGGGAGATGGCAGGCCATTGAATATGAAAACATTCCCCCTTACTGTGTATATTGCAGACACCAAGGCCACATGATAGAAGATTGCTACTTCAAAGTAAGGGATGAAGAATTCAAGAAAAGGAAGGAACTGGAAACAGACAAGGCAAATAAAAACAAAGGGGAACAACTGCAGCAGGGAAAGGATATCACACAAACTAAAGCAAATGAACAGGAAGAAAAGCATAAACACAACAACAGTGAAGGGAACTATCAAGAACACAATACACAGCAAAAGGAAGAAGGATGGCAAACACAAAAAAGGAGAAACACCAACAAAGAGTGGATGGACCACAAAACCAATATGGAGACCTACCTCACCATAAAGCAGTAAACAAGGAGCACCGATAAACACATCTCAACAAACAGTATTACTAATAACCATAATCAAAATGTTTTTACTAACTTACAAATGCGGGAGGAGCAAAAGGAGGGCGAGGAAGGACCTCTTAACACCTGGAGGACACCACATGAAACACAAAACAAAAAGGACAAAAAAAGACAAAATAGACTGACTGCACACAAAGGATGCAAGGATAACATGAAGAACTCAGTATTGACTCAATGCTCCCCACCCTGTAAACCCCAATATTGGTTCTATGGTTGTTACTTGTAATGATGAAGGCTGAAGGAGGGATGGAGGGCGCTAGGAGAACCACACTAACTGCGGAAGGGGTATCCAAAGGGGATTACGCCTCATGTTCTCGCATGAGGTATGGATAGTGACCACAATTCGACCTTAAAACTCCTGCTACCACTAAAACTTCACAAAGACAAGTCAAGGAATCAACAAACTCGGAACAAATTATAGCAAGATCTCAATCTCGGTGTGTATAACCACAATAAGGGCTCTATGGCTAAAGACTTGGGATCCAAAGCTAGTACCAGCAAGCAGGAAGGCACCCCTAAAAGCAAGAACAAACCCAGCAAAAAGAAAAGGGATGCAGCCAAGAAGAAACAGAACATGCAACAGGGAGGTGTGCAACAAGGAGAACAGGAAGAAAATGAGGAGGTCTGTAAGAAATTTATTATGGTTGATGATTAAAAGGGTATGGATATCACTCCTCTACAGGCTTAGTATATGACCCCTATTCTCAAGACTCCACGGACAAAGAACGAGCAATCATCAATCGAATTCTATCCCCATCATAGATGAGTATGCTGTGATTAATTCTGAAGATGAATTGGATGGGGATAATCAATCTGTCAAAGAACAAGATGATGAAGAAGAAACTAGTGAAATGTTAATCAGAGCATTTAGTCCCAATTATGACCAGGTCCTTGAAAATGAAATACAACAGGTCACAGACAAATAGGGCCTATCTCCAAGGGGATCTCACCATGACAGATTCCACTTCAAAAATCAAGACATCAACACTGTCACTGCAGGCAGACCAAAACACTAGACTTTTTGCCTCCAAATCATCTCAATGATTAGTACAATTATTTGGAATGTGAGGGGGATTACTACTCAAGGAGCTTTGGAAAGGATCAAAACTCTCAGGAAGCTTCATCATCTGTCTATTATGGCCATTCTAGAACCATTTTCAGACAGTAATTTGATTTAATCATTTAAGCACCAAATGAATATGGAACAGGCAGTGAGTAATGGTAATGGAAAGATTTGGCTATTTTGGAGCAAGGATATTGATTGTGTAGTCCTTGAAGAAGATGACCAGCAGATCACTTGTGAATTCTCTCACAATGAAATTCAGGAACACTTCACCATTACTTTTGTGTATGCTAAGTGTAAGGACCAACTCAGAAGGCCCCTCTGGGACAGAATGCTTCATCATGCTGTAGAAAATAATAAAACCTGGTGCTCAGTAGGAGACTTCAATGTTATTACCTCTATGGAGGAGAAGCTGGGAGGTGTTCCCTACAATATGAGGAAAAGTCTTGATTTCATTCTTTGTCATTGAAGCACGTGGATTGATAGATCTTGGTTTTGATGGACATAAATTTACTTGGTCTAACAAAGGGAATACATCATAGAATTTGGAAAAGGCTAGATAGAGCCTTGGTCAATGATAAATGGTGGAAATGATGCCTCGGACTACCATCACTCACTTGCCTTCAGAGGATCAGTCATTGTCCTTTGTTGATGGAAATGATTCCTAAAGAGGAGGAGCACATCGTGTACTTAAAATTTTTAAACTGTTGGGATCAACAACCCAACTTTATAGATCTTGTGAAATCATGTTGGGAAAGAAATGTAGAAGGAAGCGTGTGGAGATTTCACCAAAAGCGAAAGGCCCAACACCCTTAGTGTGTGGTCTAGAAGGGAACTTGGTGATATCTTGACAAAGTCGGGGATTATGAAGAAAAGGTGAAGCTACTGAAGACAATTTTATTCGAGAGCAGACAGAGGACAGAACAATCTTACATGGGTGAATGCAGTATATCGAGTTTCTCAAACTTGAGGATTCCATTTTAAAACAAAAACACAGTTACAATGGTTCAAGGAGGAGATGCCAATACCAAATATTTTCACTCCCTAATAAGGGGAGAAGAAGAAGAACATTCATTCACAAACTTTTGACAGAGGATGGAGAATGGATACAGGGAGAGGAAACTATTGCCAAGGCTGCTTGTGACCACTTTCAGAAGGTGTTCACAGGGGATAATAAGACTATCAATGAAGGAGACTTGGACTGCATTTAAAGAAGGGTCACTCAGGAGCAAAACAACTGCCTAACCTCTATGCCCACTTTGGAGGAATTGAAAGAAGTAGTTTTTTCCATGAACCCTAACTCAGCAGCTGGACCAGATGGGATGAATGGACATTTTTTTCAGAAGTGCTGGCATATTATTAAACATGACCTTCTTGAAGTCATTCAAGCTTTCTTCTGTGGACAGGTGATACCCAAATATTTTTCCCACTCATGTATTGTTCTTCTTCCTAAAGTGAACAATCCCAACAAGTTGAAGGAATTTAGACCTATCAGCCTCAGCAACTTCACTAGCAAGATCATTTCCAAGCTATTGAGTTCCAGACTTGGCCCTATACTACCAGATTTAGTTTCTCTCAACCAATTTGGTTTTGTAAAGGGCATGAATATTTCAGAAAACATCATGTTGGCACAAGAGATTATTCATCAAACCAAGAAACCTAACATTGGCAGTAATGTTATCATTAAACTTGACATGGCTAAGGCATATGATAGAGTTCACTGGCCCTACTTATGTCTAGTGCTGAGAAGAATGGGTTTTGATGAAGTCTTTATTGATATGGTTTGAAGGATTATGACTAATAATTGGTATTCTATTATAGTCAATGGTAAGAGATATGGTTTCTTCAAATCTACCAGAGGACTCAAACAAGGAGACCCCCTCTCCCCTGCCCTATTTATTTTAGGTGCAGAGGTCCTATCCAGATCTCTTAACAGGCTCCATAACAACCCAGATTACCATGGTTTCTTCATGGAAAAGAGGTCCTCAAGTTAATCATCTAAGCTTTGCAGATGACATTATCATATTCACCTCAGGTACACAGAAAACACTGCAACTCATCATGCAGACTCTGAGTTCCTATGAAAACATTTTAGGACAATTAGTGAACAAGGAGAAAAGTCATTTCATGATTCATTCTAATACTTTCAATAGTACTAAGGAAAGAATCATAAGAGTGACAAATTTTAAACACAAGGAAGGAGTCATTACTTATCTAGGCTGCCCTTTATTTGTTGGTAGGCCTAGAATTATATATTTCTTAGACCTTATCAACAAGGTGATCAACAGGATTACATGTTGGCATACCAAAATTCTTAGCTATGGGGGTAGGGTAATTTTAATCAGACATGTTCTACAATCTTTGCCTATTCACCTGCTATCTGCAATTACCCCCCCTGTTACTATCCTCAAACAAATCCAAGGAATGATAGCAGATTTTTTTTGGGGTTGGAGGAATGATAGGAAGAAATACCATTGGGCCTCATGGAAAAACCTAAGTTATCCTCTAGATGAAGGAGGCATAGGTGTGAGGAACTTAAAGGATGTTTGCAGGGCATTTAAATACAAACAGTGGTGGATCTTCAGAGCAAGAAAAACACACTGGGGGTACTTTCTCAGGGCTAAATATTGTCAAAGATCAAATCCCATAAGTAAGAAATGGGATATAGGACATTCTATTGCCTGGAAGCAGCTGATGCATAACAAAAAGCAAGCTGAGGAACACATCCAATGGAGAATCAACTCTGGTAGCTGCAATTTCTGGTGGGATAATTGGCTTGGTGTTGGACCTCTTTTTAGATTCACAAATGATAGCAAGAGGTTCAATAATACTATGGTTGCAGAATTCTTAATGAATGGACAATGGAATTATGACAAGCTGAGACAACAGGCTCCTCCATGCCACCTAGTCGACATCCTTGCAACAGACCTTCATTACCAGCAGGACAAACCTGACCAAGCTATCTGGAATCTGAACAATGATGGAAACTTTACTTGCTCCTCTGCTTGGAATGTTATAAGAGATAAGAGGAACAAATCTAAGTTTAATTCCTTTATTTGGCATAAGAACATTCCTTTTAAAGCTTCTTTTCTTTTGTGGAGAACCTTTAGAGGTAAACTCCCAACTAATGAAAAACTAACTAAGTTTGGCAATGAGCCGGCAAAGTGTTTTTGTTGTAACAGGTCTGGAATGGATACTATAGAACATATCTTCAACAATGGACACTTTGCTACCTATGTATGGAAAAGCTATTCTGAAACCGTAGGCATCACTACAGATCACAGCTCACTGCATCAATTGATCAGGCAATGGTGGTCAACTAAACCAAAAAATGAAGCTCATAGGCTGTTGATACAAGCTACACCATTCTTCATCTATTGGAATCTATGGAAAAATAGATGTGCGAGCAAGTATGGAGGCAAACAGACCAATATGAGCAGAGTTAAATACTCTATATACAAGGATAACTACAAACTATTGAACACAGTATTCCCTCATATCAGATGGCCATCCAACTGGAAGGACCTCATAGCAATGGGGGAAAATTGTATTCATGACACTAAAGTGACCTTGGTTATGTGGAGAAGGCCATCAAAAGATTGGGTAAAGCTCAACACTGACGGCAGTGCACTAGACAATCCTGGAAAGCTAGGTGCTGGAGGTATCATCCGAGACCACAGGGGAGAAATAATATTAGCCTTCTCCACACCAATGGGAGAAGGAACTAATAATCAAGCTGAAATTGGAGCGGCTATATTTGGCATGACTTGGCTCCTCCAACTAGGCTACAAGAATGTCCATTTGGAAGTGGATTCGCAGCTACTAGTTGACTGGATCATTGCAAAAACTAAACCACCTTGGAGTGTTAACACGCAGGTACAGCAGATGAAGGCACTTATAGGGCAGACAAGCAACTTTAGATGCAAACATACATACAGAGAAGCCAACTCAGTGGCTGATTCTTTAGCAAAACAAAGTCACAAAATTACGAGCCCCAACATATATAGCAATAGTCAACAACTGCCCAAGGAAGCACGAGCTCACTACCAACTAGACATGCTGGAAATGGCAAATTTCAGGAGAAGGAAAATCAAAAGAATCAAAGAACCACCATGATGAAGACCCTTCTCAACATAGTTATAATTTTTGGTTATAGCTTAGTTTCTTGTTTTCTTTCCAATATTGTAAGGGGAGAGTCTCCCTTGTTTATGTTTCCTAGATTCTCTGTATCGAAGGGAGTCCCCTCGCATAGGTACATAGTCTCTAGGTTTCCCGTTATAGTATGGGGATGAGTTGACTTTCCTTAGCAGGAAGGTAGACTAATGAACCACCTTAGGATTGGAGGTTAGTTTATGCCCCCCTCCTTGTACCTTTTATTTTATATTTATGCTAAGGCCTGGGGGTGTTGCTAAGCCCCTGACCCCCTCAAGGGTCGTTCAAATAAAAAAAAAAAAAAAAAAAAAAACTCTAAACCCTAATCCCTAAATCCTATACCCTTAACCATAAACACTAAAGTCTAAAACCTAAACCCTAAATCCTAAACCTCAAACCTAAACCCTAATCGCTTTTCATTTTCTCATATTTTTTCTCTCTCTAAAAATCCCGCTCTACAATTTTACTCTCTAGGAACGGACAAGCAGTAGCTGACCGGAATGGCCACAGAGCCGCCGGGGATGCCGCTCCGACCGCCGGACCAAGACCATCCGACACGGAATTCCAACAGCTACAAACCCCAGGAGGGCACTTCATCAGATTCATCCGCCAACTCCTCGAAATTGCGAAGAATTGAAGCGATCCACGTCGCGATTTCGGATGAGGAGTTGGACTGGGCTCAAAAAATTATGTCCCTAGAGCAATCTGGTTTGATTCGAGTTAATTCGACTGGAAATCAAGAATCTATGTCTAAAGATCTATCTACAGTCCAAAAATCAAGTGATTCTGACTTAAGAATTGAGAGATCCACGATGGAGAAATTTGGAGAAATCACTGCCGAATCGTCCGGACGCTGCCTTCAATTTCAACCATCTTCGGAGTATAGGAATGAAGTTTCAATGACTGGGGAATGTTCCCCAAGTCAAGGAGTACATCATACTGAAATTTCAGGCCATTCTGACGGTGAAATCGCCGGCGACATAAAATCCGGCAAAGTCACCGGAGCTCCGGTCAACAAGGGCGATGAACTGACTCATCAAATGATGCATTATGATGAGGAGAATCTTCCTAAGGTAAGAGAAACACTAAATCAACAACCCACTAATGTTTACTCGTCTTCTAATTTACAGGATCAAGTCGACATAACAGAGGATGTTCACAGCAATGAAGAAATAAGACCAAGACGATCAGTTAGCCTCCTAAAGAGCTTCAACTATATAAATGACCAAGACAAGGATCACAATCTAAGTCCCAGAGAGGAAGCAAGATCACAAGTCCAAGAAACTTTGATCACCAAAAGGATTAAAGAGTTGCAGACGCAGAGGAACATACAGGCTGCTCAGGAGGCAATACCTCTGCAATTCCAGGCTGCACAATACATTGAAGCTAAGGTAACTGCAGGAACATCGAAGGAGAATCACGACAAAGGGGAGAAGACAATTTGGAGAGTGAAGCAAAATATTACGAATAAAGGAAATGCAGACATACCAGCCAATGGAGTTGATGCCAGCAACAAAGACATGGCAGGTAAATCTGTTAACCTTACCTCGAATAATCATATTCCGGCTAATAGCCATTATGAGATCTAGAGAGGTGAAGAGAATGTGCAGGCTGTTGGAAATGAAATCTCCAGACAAACAGAACAGACTACTGGTATGAGGAATAACATGGGAATTAAGGTGCCCCCTCCTGTCAAAATTTCTTCCAATTTCGATATTTATCGACCTAATCAGCAAAAACATACCCACAACAGTCCCAAACATAATCAAAGTAAGCCAGCTGGGAACAACTTTTCTAATGTCCAAATTCCGGATCCGGCACCTCCCACAGTCACTCAGTCTTTAGCTACCAGACTTCGAGCCAACCAAATAAAAAATTCTACTCCAATGGATATAGTCCCTCCCATCATATCCACTAGACAAGGTTATCCCTCCATTACCTTTCATGAGATTGATTTCATGCAGAAAATGTCCAGAAGATGTAAATACACTCTTGTGGGCAAATTCACCAATGCTATGCCCAAAATGGAAATAATTAGGAAAAGTTTCATTGCTCAAACTGAACTCACTGGGGGTGTTAAAATTGCTCATTTCAATTCGAGACACATTTATATTGATTTAGATAATGAAGCAGATCATATCTTGGTTTGGACAAAACAAAAAATATATATTGCTGGACATTTAATGAGGCTGCAGGTGTGGACTCCTACTTTTAAGCTAGCTGAAGAAACCCCCATTGTTCCCATCTGGATCACATTGCCTGAACTCCCCTGGCACTGCTACTATATGGACATTCTTACTCCTTTGTTGTCTCCTGTTGGTAAGGCCCTCTATTTGGACTCTGCAACCATGCAAAAGACCAGGGGTAGTGTGGCAAAAGTAAGAGTTCAAATTGATATCACCAAGGAGAGACCTCAACATGTTTGGATGGGTTTTTCAGAAAAAGACCCTTCTCTTGGCAAATGGCAAATTATTGAGTTTGAAGATGTGCCCTCCTACTGTCTCTACTGTAAACATCAAGGCCACATCATGGGAGAATGCCCCTTAAAGGAAAGAGATGATGAGATTAAAAAAAGAAAGGAAGGAGAAACCAACAGGAAAATCCAAGAGAAGCAGCAGAACCACAATCATAGAAGTAATCAGCAGCAAGAGGATAACCAAGGAAAATCCCAACCAAACAGGAACAACAAGGAAAAAGGACCAGCTGAAGAAGATACAACACACAAAGAAGAACAATGGCAAACTCAAACTAAAAAGAAAAACAAGAACCAACAAGAGAAACAGGACCAAGGTATGAACCAAAATTCTCATTTTCAGGTAATGAATAATGTAATACTCAAGAGCGAAAGGTGAGACCGGTATGATCACGACTCCCCTGTTGTTATGTTGGAGGAGTCTGGTGATCAGAACCTCACACCCCCCTCCCCTGTTGCTGATGTTACTGAACATCATGATGGTGTTGAATCCCCTGTCCCTGTAACCCCCCCTTGTTTATATGTTGGTGATGAAGCTGTTGGAGGGAGGTTGGCTGTAAAGGAGAGAACCACTAACTTGTAGGAAGGGGTACCTGTGGGGAGGGTTGGGTCTCAAACTCCTGCTACCACTATAAGGACTGCTCAACAACAGCAAAAACAAAATCACCAAGGTAGCAAGGAAGGTACTTCACAGGTACAGGTCAACAAAGATGGGCATAATCAGCTCCAAGGTTCTATGGCAAAGGATATGGGTAACAAGGCAAGCTCCAGTAAGCAAGCTGTGACTCCAAAAAGTAAGAACAAACCCAGCAAAAAAAAGAGGGAAGCAATCAAGAGGAAACAGGCTGAGCAAATCCAGCAAGAACAGAAACAGATGGAAAGTCTTGAGGAGGAAAATTCTTGTAAAAAATTCATCATGGTGGAGCAAGCTATGGATGTTATTCCACTTAAGGCTCAATACAATTCTCCTACTCCTGGAAAACCCCCTGATCAGACTAAGGTAACCATAAGAGATGAGTATGAAGTGGAGATCTCTGAAGATGAAATAGAGAAAGGCAAGGCACCTGAAAATGACCAGGAGGATGATGAAGATACTTGCCAAATGCTGATCAATGCCTTTAGCCCCAACAAAGATCTTGATCTTGAAAAGGAAGTGCTTCAGGTTACCAACAATCAGGGACTCTCTCCCAGAGGTATACACCTGGATAGACTTCCCCTCAAAAAACCTTCAACAACCATTCCTGTCACTGCAGGAAGACCAAATACAAGATTGTTTGCCTCTAAATCTTCTCAATGATTAGTACAATCATATGGAATGCTAGAGGTATCAATACCCAAGGTGTTATTGAAAGACTCAAAAATCTCAAAAACATTCACTATGTGTCTATGATTGCCATCCTGGAACCCTTCTCAGACAATGCACATATAAATATGGCTAAAAGTATGCTTGCCATGGATCATGCAGCTGGTAACCCCAATGGGAAAATTTGGCTTTTTTGGACCAATGATACTACTTGTAAGGTGTTAGAAACTGATGAGCAGCAGACATTTGTGAAATCAATCATACAAAGAATTCTGAAACCTACATCAAGACCTTTGTATGCCAAATGCAAGGAATATCTCGGGAAGCCTCATGGGACAGACTACTCCATTTCTTGACACTAGAAATGCCACTCCTTGGTGCACTGTTGGGGATTTTAATGTTATTACGTCTGAGATAAAAAGCGGGAGGTAACATCTACAACATGAGGAAAAGCATGGACTTCATTGGTATTATTGAAGCCTGTGGACTCATGGACCTGGGGTTCAATGGACCTAGATTTACCTGGTCTAACCAAAGAGGTATTAACTTCAGAATCTGGAAAAGGCTGGACAAGGCTATGGTCAATGATACATGGCTACAAAATATGCCTCATACCACTATTACTCATCTCCCTTCTGTGGGTTCTGATCATTGCCCACTTCTTATGGAAATGAATTCAAGGCCAGACAATCACATTAAATATTTCAGATTTCTTAATTGTTGGGCTGAACAAGCTTCTTTTGAGAAAGCATTGCAGTCTTTGGAAGAGGCCCATAGATGGTAATCCTATGTGGACCTTTCACCAGAAAATGAAGAGACTAGCCTCTACTCTCAGTGTTTGGTCCAAAATACAGTTTGGAGATATCTATGCAAAGGTGAAGGAATTTGAGGAAAGAGTCAGAGTTGCAGAAAACACTCTTATTCACAATAACACAGAGAAATATAGAGCAGCACTTCATAGTATTAATGCAGAATATATCAGATTTATGAAGCTGGAAGATTCTATTCTGAGACAAAAAACTCAATTACAATGGTTTAAAGAAGGGGACAGCAACTCCAAATATTTTCATGCATTGATCAGGGGCAGAAGGAGGAGGCTATTCATTCACAAGATTCTTTCTGATAAGGATGAATGGGTGCAGGGTGATGAGCTGATTGCACAGGCAGCCTGTGAACACTTTCAGAACATCTTCACAGGTGAGGAAAAACTTATTGATGAAATCCATATGAATTGTATCCCAAGGATGGTTATGCAGGAGCATAATGACAAGCTGAAGGAAATGCCAACCATGGAGGAGCTTAAGGAGGTGGTCTTTTCCATGAATCCCCACTCAGCTGCAGGGCCTGATGGTATGAATGGATTTTTTCCGTAAATCTTTGGAATATTATCAGCCTGATTTGTTAGCAATCACTCATGCTTTCTTGATGGCGAGAGACTTCCCAAATATTTCTCACATGCTTGTCTGGTTCTCCTTCCTAAAGTAAAGCATCCTAACAGATTATCTGAGTTCAGACCTATCTGCCTGAGTAACTTTACTAACAAGGTTATTTCTAAACTCCTGTGTCTCAGATTAGCCCCTATTCTTCCTAGCCTTGTGTCTCCCAACCAGTCAGGCTTTGTAAAAGGTAGGAGCATATCTGAGAACATTATGTTAGCTCAAGAAATTATCCATCAGATAAGAAAACCTAACATTGGTAGCAATGTTGTAATCAAGCTTGATATGGCAAAGGCATATGATAGGGTCTCATGGTCTTATACATGTCTAGTATTGAGGAAAATGGGGTTCAATGAATGCTTTATAGACATGGTTTGGAGGATTATGGCTAACAACTGGTACTCTATTATTATCAATGGTAAGAGGTATGGTTTCTTCAAATAAACTAGAGGACTCAAACAAGGTGATCCCCTTTCACTTGCCCTATTTATTTTAGGTGCAGAGGTACTGTCCAGATCTCTCAACAGACTTAATAATCATCCTAATTATCATGGTTTTTTCATGGAAAGAAAAGGCCCACAGGTAAACCACTTGAGTTTTGCAGATGATATTAGACTCTTCACTTCTGGGAGACAAAAATCCTTACAGTTGGTCATGCAAACCTTGATTGTGTATGAGGAAACATCAGATCAGCAGGTAAATAAGGAAAAAAGCCATTTCATTATCCACTCCAGTACTTCACTAGTACTAGAGATAGAATAAAAAAGGTAACAGGTTATAAACAGAAAAAAGGGGTTACTAACTACCTGGGATGCCCTTTATTTGCTGGCAGACCCAGGATTATATACTTCTCTGACCTCATTAACAAAATTCTTCACAGAATTACAAGCTGGCAGGTAAAGATACTAAGCTATGGAGGTAAAACTATTATGATCAAGCATGTATTACAATCTCTTCCTATTCACCTTCTATATGCAGTCACTCCTCCTGTTACAGTTCTCAAACAGATGCAAAGCATCATTGTAGATTTCTTGTGGGGATGGAGAAATGAGAAGAAAAAATATCACTGGTCCTCATGGAACAATTTAAGCTTTCCAATTGAAGAAGGTGGAATATGAGTTAGAAATTTGGCAGACGTTTGTAAAGCTTTCCAATATAAGCAATGGTGGGTGTTCAAATCTAAACAAACTCTCTGGGGAGACTTCCCGAAAGCAAAATACTGCTAGAGGTCCAACCCCATTAGCAAGAAATGGTATACAGGAGAATCACCATCTTGTAAACATCTCATGCACAACAAACTGAAGGTGGAAGAGAACATACAGTGGAAAATCGACACTGGGAACTGCTCCTTTTGGTGGGATAACTGGTTGGGAGTTGGCCCCCTTGCTAGGTTCTCTAGACACAGTCACGGCTCAACAACAAAAAAGTTGCAAATTTTTGGATAAATGGGCAATGGAACTACAGATTGCTGACTCAACAAGCTCCTAGCTGCCAGCTTACAAACATTTTAGCAACAGAGATTCATATCTAGCAAGGCAGACTTGATCAGGCTATTTGGACCCTTACTAATGATGGAAAATTTACTTGTTCTTCAGCTTGGAATGTCATCAGAGAAAAAAAGGGAGAAATCTAAATTCAATACTCTAATGTGGCACAGGTGTATTCCTTTTAAAGCTTCCTTTCTTTTATGGAGAGCATTGCGAGGTAAATTACCAACTAATGACAAACTAACTAGTTTTGGCAAAGAGCCAGTTCAGTGTTTTTGTTGTAACAGGCCTGGCATGGACAACGTAGAGCACATCTTCAACAAAGGACAGTTTGCTGCTTATGTGTGGAGGAGTTTTGCTGCAGCAGCCTAGATTACTACAGACCATACCTCATTGCCTCAATTAATCAGCCAATGGTGGTCAGCAAAATACAACAATGATGCCCACAAACTGTTATTGCAGGCTATACCAATCTTCATTTGCTGGAACCTATGGAAGAATAGATGTGCTAGCAAATATGGGGGCAAAATCTCAAATGTAAGCAGGGTCAAATATGCTATATATAAGGATAGTTATAAGCTCCTGAACACAATCTTTCCCTACGTCAAATGGCATTCGAATTGGACAGAGTTGATCCTAATGGGGGAAAGATGCAGTCATGATGAGAAAGTGATCCTAGTCAGGTGGAAAAAGCCTCCAGAACTGTGGGTGAAGATCAACACAAACAGCAAGTGCATTGGAAAACCTAGGAAAGATAGGAGCTGGAGGTATTTTGAGAGATCACATAGGGAGAATGGTGCTAGCATTTACTACTCCTCTGGGAGAAGGAACCAGCATTCAAGCAGAAGTAGAAGCAGCTCTGTTTGGGCTATCCTAGTCGTTGGAAATGGGCTACAAAAATATTATCCTAGAAGCCGACTCACAATTATTAGTTGCGTGGATAATGAACAGAGCACAACATCCTTGGAGCATCGCCAATCAACTAAGGAAGCTCCAGAAGCTAATTGGACAGATTCAATAGTTCTAATGTAATCATATAAACTAAGAAGCCAACTGTGCTACTGATTCCTTATCGAAACAAAGCCATAAAATCACTAGCCCTCAAGTATATTTCAACGGCCAATAACTACCTAAGGAGACAAAGGCATATCACCAATTAGATATGCAAGAGGTAACCAACTTCAGGAGAAGGAAGACGAAGAGGATCAAGGAAGCTCTGTGAATCTCGCTTAGACTTTCAACTTAACTATAGCCGGGGTTATAGTTCTTTTGAATAGTTTCCTTTAGTTTCTCTTCCTTGTAAGGGGAGCGTCTCCCTTATTTAAGTTTTCCTAGAATAATTGTATCGAGAGGAGTCCTCTCCTTAGGTACTTAGTATTAGGTTTACATCTTTTAGTACGGGGAGGAGTCGACTTTCCTTTCCAGGTTAGTTGACTCTGAAACCATCTTAGGATTGGAGGTTAGGTTTATGTCCCCCTCCTTGTACTTGTTCCTATTTTTATTTATGCTAAGGCCTGGGGGTGTTGCTAAGACCAAATAAAAAAAAAAAAAAAAAACTCAAAACCATAAACCCTATATCCTAAATCCTAAACTAAAACCCTAAACCCTAAACCCTAAACTAAAACCCTAAACCCTAACACTAAATCCAAAACCTAAATCTTAAACCCTAAATCCACAACCCCAAAAAAAACTCTAAACCATAAACCCTAAAACCTAAACTCTTAACCCTAAATCCTAAACTCAAAACCCGAAACCCTATACCTAAACCCTAAACCCTATATCCTAAACCCTAAACCCTAACCCTAAACCCTAAACCCAAAATCCTAACCTCTAAACCCTAAACCCTAACCCCTAAATCCTAAACGCTAAACCCTAAACCCTAAATCAAAATTCTAAACCCTAAACTCTAAACCCAAAGTCTAAACCCCAAAACCTAAACCCTATACCCTTAACCATAAAAATAAAGTCTAAAACCTAAACCCTATATCCTAAACCTCAAACCTAAACCCTAAATTGTAAACTCTAAACCTTAAAAGCTAAATGCTAAACTTAAAACACTATACCCTATCCCTAAACCCTATGTGACAAACCCTAAACCCCAAATCCTAAACTCAAAACACTATACCCTAACCCTAAACCCTATATCTAAACTCTAAACTCTAAACCCTAAATCATAAACCCTAAAATCTAAACTCTAAAGCCTAACTCTAAACCCTAAATCCTCAAGTCAAAACCCTAAACCCTAAACCCTAAAACCTAAATTCTAAATCAAAACTCTAAACCATAAACCCTAAATCCTAAACCCTAAACCCTAAACCCTAAACCTAAACCTAAACCTAAACCTAAACCTAAACTCCAAATCCTAAACCCTAAACCCAAAATCCTATGCCCTTAACCATTAACACTAAAGTCTAAAACCTATACCCTAAATCCTAAACCTCAAACCTAAACCCTAATTCCTACACCCTAAAAACTAAATTTGAAAACCCAAACCCTAAACCCTAAATCAAAATTCTAAACCCTAAACCCTAAACCCTAAACTCTGAACCCTAAACCCTCTAAACTCTAAACCCTAAACCCTCTAAACTCTAAATCCTAAACCCTAAAACCTATACCCTAAACCCTAAAGCCTAAACTCTAAACCCTAAATCTTAAACCCTAAACCCTAAACCCTAAATAAAAACTCTAAACCCTAAACCCTAAACCTAAACTCTGAATCCTAAGCCCTAAACCCTAAACCCTAATCCCCATACCCTTAACCATAAATAGTAAAGTCTAAAACCTAAACCCTAAATCCTACACCCTAAACACTTAATCTTAAACCCCAAACCCTATACCCTAAATCAAAACTCTAAACCCTAAACCCTAAACCCTAAACTCTAAACCCTAAATCCCAAATCCTAAATTCAAAACACTAAACCCTAAACCTAAACCCAAAACCTTAAATCCTAAACCCTAAACCCTAAATTTTAAACCCTAACCCTAAACCCTAAATCCAAAGTCCTAAATCTTAAACCTCAAACCTAAACCCTACACACTAAACCCTAAATCTTAAACCCCAAACCTTAAACTCTAAATGCAAACTCTAAACCCTAAATCCTAAACCCTATATGCTAAACCCTAAACCCTAAACTCAAAACCCTAAACCCTAAACTCAAAACCCTAAACCCTAAACCCTCTAAACTCTAAACCCTAAACCCTAAAACCTATACCCTAAACCCTAAAGCCTAAACTCTAAACCCTAAATCTTAAACCCTAAACCCTAAACCCCAAACCCTAATAGTTTAGCTTTCTATTAGTATCGTAGTTTTCCTGTTTGTTGAATGTAAGGGGAGAGTCTCCCTAGTTTATGTTTCCTAGATTCTTTGTATCGAGAGGTGTCCTCTCGGATAGGTACATAGTGTCTAGGTTTCCTTTTGTAGTATGGGGAAAAGTTGATGCTCCTTTGTAGGAAGTCAACTTATGAATCACCATAGGATCGGAGGTTAGGTTTATGTCCCCCTCCTTGTAATTGTTTTATTTTATCTATGCTAAGGCCTGGGGGTGTTGCTAAGCCCCTGACCCCCCTAAGGGTCGTTCAAATTAAAAAAATAAAAATAAATAAATAAATAAATAAAAACTCTAAACCCTAAACAATAAACCTAAACTCTGAACACTAAGCCCTAAACCTTAAACCCTAAACCCCATACCCTTAACCATAAATAGTAAAGTCTAAAACCTAAGCCCTAAATCCTACACCCTAAACACTAAATCTTAAACCCCAAACCCTAAACCCTAAATCAAAACTCTAAACCCTAAACCCTAAACCCTAAACTCTAAACTCTAAACCCTATCGCTTCCCCATTTTCCTAATCTTTTCTCTCTCTAATGCATCTCACTAAAAAGAACACTCTCTAGCTCTAGCCTAAGGGCTAGTTTCACAGCAGCTATCGGAATGGCGCGTGAGCCGCCGGTAGGCACCGTCCGACCACTAGACCAAGCTTAACAGGAGCGTACAGACCAGACAAACACAACCCACAAAGCACCTTCATCTAATTCATCATATATCCCCATAAATTCAAGAAATAAGGTAGCGATGAACAGTGCAAACTCGAAGGGAGAATTAGATGGAGTTCAAGAAATCATTTCCCCAGGTCGCGATGGATTGAATCATCCAGGGAATTATTCTATGTCTCAAGGCCTACAACTTACTAAAAAATCAAATGATTTCATCTTGTTAATTGAGAGATTTGAAGACGCGACTGATGGGCAAATCGCCGAAGAATCGCCCAATCGCCGCCTTCACATTCGAACAGGTTCCCACCAATTAAATGGCGAGTGGAACACTGGGGATTGTTCGCCTAGTGAAGGGGTACAACTCTATGCAAGCTCAAGCAAAATGGCTGGCCCAATCGCCGGTGGTAAGAACTCCGATGGGCAGACGTCTGAGGAAGTGGAAACGGAGGAAGGAACTAAGGAAGGAATTAGTCCTACTATAGTAAAGGATCATTCTACTAACAATGCCAATATTTTCAGTAATGAATAAATACACAATGAAATTTCGGCAAGGCTTGATCGAATTACAGGCATTCAAAATGTGCAAATTGATAAAGATAAGCTTCGAGATGATGTCGAGGACCAAGAGGTTAATTCCCAGGTTCACTAAAGATCGAAAAGTCAAGATCAAGGCCAGAAAATGAACATGGAACAGAGCAAGGAACTTCAAGTAGGAAAAGAGGCACATGGAACAAAACAGGATCAAAATGATCACCAGAAGAACATAAATTTGGAAGTGATTAAAGTGGAGAGTGGATCACAATTCTCATTTGGACTTAGGCCATCAGAAGTAATGATATACAGCGGGGAGCAACAAAGATCAAGTAAAGAAACCATTTCTACTAACACTCATAATTGTGTTCAATTGCAGGGGTACACAGCAACAGCCAACAACTCACAAAACAGGAATGCAAATAAAGATGACAACAGAGCAGGTAAGTACTCTCCCCATAATTCTGATCCTAATACTGATAATATGAATGGTAAAGATAGCCATAAACTGGTCAAAGTTAAGGAGCAAAGATCCACAAATTTGAGTTGCCAGGATCAAGGTGAAAAGGAGTATGATATACAACAGCAAGGTACCTAGAACAATGGTACTGGGAGAGACACAAAGAACCAGTCTCGGCAGGCTACAAATGGGGAAAGTATTAAGCTCAATAAATACTATAATGACTTCCCTAAAATCTCTAGTAACTTTGAGAAACATATTGCTGCCACTTTGAATAGCCAACAACTCACAGGTACCAGTAAGTCTAAGGAGAATCAAAATAACAAACAAGAGAAAAACATAGAACCTGCTCCTTACACTGTTGTGCAAACATTGGCAGCAAGACTCAGGCAAATACACTCTGCACAGACTCAGGCCATTGAGTTGGTTCCTCCTAGACATACAACCAAACAAGGCCAACCTGCTGTGATTTACGACATGGATGATTTCATGAATAAGCTGGTGGTTGATTGCAAATATACCTTAATAGGTAAATTCAGTTCCACCATGCCAAAGGTGGAACTGATTAGAAAGAGTTTTATCATGCAAACTCAGCTTAATGGAGGAGTTAATATAGCTCATTACAATGCTAAGCATGTGTTTATAGATTTGGAAAATGAATTGGATTACAATACGGTCTGGACATAACAGAAAATGACCATTGAGGGTAAATTGGGCTTGGACACCTAATTTGAACCTGAGGAAGAGACTCTCATTGTTCCTATATGGGTGCTGTTGCTAGGATTACCATGGCACTATTTTAAGAAAGAGTTCATCTCACCTTTACTTGCTTCTGTTGGCAAGGTTCTGTACCTTGATACAACCTCCATAAAAAAAACCAGGTCCAGCATGGCCAAGGTTAAAGTCCAAATTGACTTGACTAAGGCTAGACCTAGACATGTATGGATAGGATTGGATAATGAAGACCTCACAATTGGAAGATGGCAACCCATTGAATATGAGAATATACCCCCTTACTGTCTATATTGCAAACATCAAGGGCATATGGTGGAAGAATGCAATTTCAAAATGAGGGATGAGGAATACAGGAAAAGAAAGGAACAGGAAGCTGAGAGGAATACTAAACAAAAAAAGAAACAGACACAGCAAGGAAAAGACAATAACCAGACTAACAGAAAGGAACAGGAGGAGAAACATCCCAGCAGCAACAAGTAAAGGGATAACAAAACACAACACACACAACAATAGGAGGAGGCATAGCAAGTACAGAAAAGAAGAAACAACAACAGCAAGAGGAAAAAGCTTAGAAAACCATATGGAGACCCACCTCACCACAGAACAGGCAGTCAAAGGATCAGCACCAAAGTATCACTCCACAAACAGGTATAACTAACAACTCTCACCAGAATTACTTTAACAATCTATGCATGTAGGGACAACACAATGAGGACAAGGAAGAGCTTCCCAACAAGGGAAGACAATAGCAAATGAAGCACAAAACAGAGAGGAAAAGGAGCCAGAACAAACCATCCAGATCAGACAAACAAGTAACAAAGACAGCAATAAGCAGACATTTAGAGTTTTGATTTAGGGTTTAGGGTTTGGGGTTTAGATTTTACGATATAGGGTATAATGTATTAGGTTAAGGGTTTAGAGTTTGGATTTAGGATTTAGGATTTAAATTTATGGTTTACTATTAGGGTTTAGGGTTTTTGTTTAGGATTTAGGATTTAGTGTGTAGGGTTTAGGGTTTAAGTTTAGTATTTAGGGTATCGGGTTATGGTATTTAGTTTAGGATTAAGGCTTTATGGTTTAGAGTTTGGATTTGGGTTTAAGCATTTAGTGTTTAGGGTTTACGGTTAAGGATATAGGGTTTAGGGTTTAGGGATTAGGGTTTAGGGTTTATCGTATAGGGTTTTGAGTTTAGGATTTAGGGTTTAGGATTTAAGTTTAGGTTTTACTTTTACGGTTTAGGGTTTTAGTTTAGGTTTTAGGGTTTAGGGTTTAGGGTTTTACTTTAGGATTTAGGATATAGGATTTATGGTTTTGTGTTTAGGATTATGGATTTAGGGTTTAGATTTTGGATTTAGGTTTAAGCATTTAGGGTTTAGGATTTAGGGTTTAGAGTTTAGGGTTTACTATTATGGGTATAGGGTTTAGGGTTCAGGGATTAGGGTTTTGGATTTAGGGTTTAGGGTTTATCGTATAGGGTTTAGGGTTAGGGTCTAGCATTTTGAGTTTAGGATTTGGGGTTTAGGGTTTGTCACATAAGGTATAGGGATAGGGTATAAGAATTTTGAGTTTAAGGATTTAGGGTTAAGGGTTTAGCATTTAGGTTTTATAGTTTACAATTTAGGGTTTAGGGTTTAGGGTTTGCAAATTTGATTTAGAGCTTAGGGTATAGGGTTTAGGTTTTAGTGTATGGTTTAGGGCTTATGGTTTAGGTTTAGGGTATAGGATTTTGAGTTTAGGATTTTGTGTTCGGTGTTTAGAGTTTAGGATTTAGGCTTTAGGTTTTAGACTTTAGTGTTTATGGTTAAGGGTATAGGATTTAGGGTTTAGGGTTTAGTGTTTAGGGTTTGAGTTTAGGATTTAGGGTTTAGAGTTTAGAGTTTAGGGTTTAGGATTTAGCGTTTTGATTTAGGGTTTAGGGTTTAAGGTTTAGGGCTTAGGGTTTGCAAATTTGATTTAGAGCTTAGGGTATAGGGTTTAGGTTTTAGTGTATGGTTTAGGGTTTATGGTTTAGGTTTAGGGTATAGGATTTTGAGTTTAGGATTTTGTGTTTGGTGTTTAGAGTTTAGGATTTAGTCTTTAGGCTTTAGACTTTAGTGTTTATGGTTAAGGGTATAGGATTGAGGGTTTAGGGTTTAGTGTTTAGGGTTTGAGTTTAGGATTTAGGGTTTAGAGTTTAGAGTTTAGGGTTTAGGATTTAGCGTTTTGATTTAGGGTTTAGGGTTTAAGGTTTAGATTTTATGATATAGGGTATAATGTATTAGGTTAAGGGTTTAGAGTTTGGATTTAGTATTTAGGATTTAGATTTACGGTTTACTATTAGGTTTTAGGGTTTTTGTTTTGATTTTAGGATTTAGTGTGTAGGGTTTAGGGTTTAAGTTTAGTATTTAGGGTATCGGGTTAGGGTATTTAGTTTAGGATTAAGGCTTTAGGGTTTAGAGTTTGGATTTGGGTTTAAGCATTTAGGGTTTAGGGTTTTGAGTTTAGGGTTTACGGTTAAGGATATAGGGTTTAAGGTTTAGGGATTAGGGTTTAGGGTTTATCGAATAGGGTTTTAAGTTTAGAATTTAGGGTTTAGGATTTAAGTTTAGGTTTTACTGTTACGGTTTAGGGTTTTAGTTTAGGATTTAGGGTTTAGGGCTTAGGGTTTTACTTTAGGATTTAGGATATAGGATTTATGGTTTTGTGTTTAGGATTATCGGATTAGGGTTTAGATTTTGGATTTAGGTTTAAGCATTTAGGGTTAAGGGTTTAGGGTTTACTATTATGGGTATAGGGTTTAGGGTTCAGGGATTAGGGTTTTGGACTTAGGGTTTAGGGTTTATCGTATAGGGTTTAGGGTTAGGGTCTAACTTTTTGAGTTTAGGATTTGGGGTTTAGGGTTTGTCACATAAGGTATAGGGATAGGGTAGAAGAATTTTGAGTTTAAGGATTTAGGGTTTAGGGTTTAGCATTTAGGTTTTGTAGTTTACAATTTAGGGTTTAGGGTTTAGGGTTTGCAAATTTGATTTAGAGCTTAGGGTATAGGGTTTAGGTTTTAGTGTATGGTTTAGGGCTTATGGTTTAGGTTTAGGGTATAGGATTTTGAGTTTAGTATTTTTAGTTTGGTGTTTAGAGTTTAGGATTTAGGCTTTAGGTTTTAGACTTTAGTGTTTACGGTTAAGGGTATAGGATTTAGGGTTTAGGGTTTAGTGTTTAGGGTTTGAGTTTAGGATTTAGGGTTTAGAGTTTAGAGTTTAGGGTTTAGGATTTAGAGTTTTGATTTAGGGTTTAGGGTTTGGGGTTTAGATTTTACGATATAGGGTATAATGTATTAGGTTATGGGTTTAGAGTTTGGATTTAGGATTTAGGATTTAGATTTACGGTTTACTATTAGGGTTTAGGGTTTTTGTTTAGGATTTAGCATTTAGTGTGTAGGGTTTAGGGTTTAAGTTTAGTATTTAGGGTATCGGGTTAGGGTATTTAGTTTAGGATTAAGGCTTTAGGGTTTAGAGTTTGGATTTGGGTTTAAGCATTTAGGGTTTAGGGTTTTGAGTTTAGGGTTTATGGTTATGGATATAGGGTTTAGGGTTTAGGGATTAGGGTTTAGGGTTTATCGCATAGGGTTTTGAGTTTAGGATTTATGATTTAGGATTTAAGTTTAGGTTTTACTGTTACGGTTTAGGGTTTTAGTTTCGGATTTAGGGTTTAGGGTTTAGGGTTTTACTTTAGGATTTAGGATATAGGATTTATGGTTTTGTGTTTAGGATTATGGGTTTAGGGTTTAGATTTTGGATTTAGGTTTAAGCATTTAGGGTTTAGGGTTTATGGTTTAGAGTTTAGGGTTTACTATTATGGGTGTAGTGTTTAGGGTTCAGGGATTAGGGTTTTGGATTTAGGGTTTAGGGTTTAGGGTTAGGGTCTAGCTTTTCAAGTTTAGGATTTGGGATTTTATGTGTAGGGTTTAGGGTTTAAGTTTAGTATTTAGGGTATCGGGTTAGGGTATTTAGTTTAGGATTAAGGCTTTAGGGTTTAGAGTTTGGATTTGGGTTTAAGCATTTAGGGTTTAGGGTTTTGAGTTTAAGGTTTACGGCTAAGGATATAGGGTTTAGGGTTTAGGGTTTATCGCATAGGGTTTTGAGTTTAGGATTTAGGGTTTAGGATTTAAGTTTAGGTTTTACTTTTACGGTTTAGGGTTTTAGTTTAGGATTTAGGGTTTAGGGTTTAGGGTTTTACTTTAGGATTTAGGATATAGGATTTATGGTTTTGTAATTAGGATCATGGGTTTAGGGTTTAGATTTTGGATTTAGGTTTAAGCATTTAGGGTTTAGGGTTTAGGGTTTAGAGTTTAGGGTTTACTATTATGGGTGTAGTGTTTAGGGTTCAGGGATTAGGGTTTTGGATTTAGGGTTTAGGGTTTAGGGTTAGGGTCTAGCTTTTCGAGTTTAGGATTTGGGGTTTAGGGTTTGTCACATAAGGTATAGGGATAGGGTATAAGAGTTTTGAGTTTAAGGATTTAGGGTTTAGGGTTTAGCATTTAGGTTTTATAGTTTACAATATAGGGTTTAGGGTTTGCAAATTTAATTTGAGCTTAGGGTATAGGGTTTAGGTTTTAGTGTATGGTTTAGGGCTTAGGGTTTATGGTTAGGGTATAGGATTTTGAGTTTAGGATTTTGTGTTTGGTGTTTATAGTTTAGGATTTAGGCTTTAGGTTTTAGACTTTAGTGTTTATGGTTAAGGGTATAGGGTTTAGGTTTAGGGTTTAGTGTTTAGGTTTGGGTTTTAGGGTTTAGCGTTTAGGGTTTAGGGTTTAGGTTTAGGGTTTAGGGTTCAGTGTTTAGGATTTAGGGTTTAGAGTTAGGGTTTATGGTTTAGGGTTTAGGGTTTAGTGTTTAGAATTTAAATTTAGGGTTTAAGGTTAGGGTTTAGGGTTTAGGGTTTAGGGTTTGGTGTGTAGGGTTTTGGGTTTTGGTTTAGGGTTTAGGGTTTAGGGTTTTGGGTTTATGTTTTGGGTTTAGGGTTTAGTGTTTAGTTTTAGGGTTTATGGTTTTGAGTTTTGGATTTGGGGTTTAGGGTTTAGAGTTTTGATTTTGGGTTTAGGGTTTGTGATTTAAGATTTAGTGTTTAGGGTGTAGGATTTAGGGTTTAGGTTTGAGGTTTAGGATTTAGGGTTTAGGTTTTAGACTTTTGTTTTTATGGTTTAGGGTATAGGGTTTAGGGATTTGGGTTTAGAGTTTGGTTTTAGGGTTTAGGGTTTGGAATTTTGATTTAGGGTTTAGGGTTTAGGGTTTAGGATTATGGTTTAGGGTTTAGGGTTTGCTGTTTGGATTTAGAGCTTAGGGTATAGGGTTAGGGTTTAGTGTATGGTTTAGGGCTTAAGGTTTAGGGTTTATCGTTTTGAGTTTTGGATTTGGGGTTTAGGGTTTAGACTTTTGATTTAGGGTTTAGGGTTTGTGATTTAAGATTTAGTGTTTAGGGTATAGGATTTGGGGTGTAGGTTTGAGGTTTAGGATTTAGGGTTTAGGTTTTAGACTTTTGTTTTTATGGTTTAGGGAATAGGGTTTAGGGATTTGGGTTTAGAGTTTGGTTTTAGGGTTTACGGTTTGGATATAGGGTTTAGGGTTTAGGGTTTAGGGTTTAGGGTTTATCGCATAGGGTTTTGAGTTTAGGATTTGGAGTTTTTATTTAGCGTTTAGGGTTTGGGGTTTAGATTTTACGATATAGGGTATAATGTATTAGGTTAAGGTTTTAGAGTTTGGATTTAGGATTTAGGATTTAGATTTACGGTTTACTATTAGGGTTTAGGGTTTTTGTTTAGGATTTAGGATTTAGTGTGTAGGGTTTAGGGTTTTAGTTTAGTATTTAGGGTATCGGGTTAGGGTATTTAGTTTAGGATTAAGGCTTTATGGTTTAGAGTTTGGATTTGGGTTTAAGCATTTAGTGTTTAGGGTTTTGAGTTTAGGGTTTACGGTTAAGGATATAGGGTTTAGGGTTTAGGGATTAGGGTTTAGGGTTTATCGCATAGGGTTTTGAGTTTAGGATTTAGGGTTTAGGATTTAAGTTTAGGTTTTACTGTTACGGTTTAGGGTTTTAGTTTAGGATTTAGGGTTTAGGGTTTAGGGTTTTACTTTAGGATTTAGGATATAGGATTTATGGTTTTGTGTTTAGGATTATGGATTTAGGGTTTAGATTTTGGATTTAGGTTTAAGCGTTTAGGGTTTAGGGTTTAGGGTTTAGAGTTTAGGGTTTACTATTATGGGTATAGAGTTTAGGGTTTAGGGATTAGGGTTTTGGATTTAGGGTTTAGGGTTTATCGTATAGGGTTTAGGGTTAGGGTCTAGCATTTTGAGTTTAGGATTTGGGGTTTAGATTTTACGATATAGGGTATAATGTATTAGGTTAAGGTTTTAGAGTTTGGATTTGGGATTTAGGATTTAGATTTACGGTTTACTATTAGGGTTTAGGGTTTTTGTTTAGGATTTAGGATTTGGTGTGTAGGGTTTAGGGTTTAAGTTTAGTATTTAGGGTATCGGGTTAGGGTATTTAGTTTAGGATTAAGGCTTTAGGGTTTAGAGTTTGGATTTGGGTTTAAGCATTTAGGGTTTAGGGTTTTGAGTTTAGGGTTTACGGTTATGGATATAGGGTTTAGGGTTTAGGGATTAGGGTTTAGGGTTTATCGCATAGGGTTTTGAGTTTAGGATTTAGGGTTTAGGATTTAAGTTTAGGTTTTACTGTTACGGTTTAGGGTTTTAGTTTAGGATTTATGGTTTAGGGTTTAGGGTTTTACTTTAGGATTTAGGATATATGATTTATGGTTTTGTGTTTAGGATTATGGGTTTAGGGTTTAGATTTTGGATTTAGGTTTAAGCATTTAGGGTTTAGGGTTTAGGGTTTAGAGTTTAGGGTTTACTATTATGGGTGTAGTGTTTAGGGTTCAGGGATTAGGGTTTTGGATTTAGGGTTTAGGGTTTAGGGTTAGGGTCTAGCTTTTCAAGTTTAGGATTTGGGGTTTAGGGTTTGTCACATAAGGTATAGGGATAGGGTATAAGAGTTTTGAGTTTAAGGATTTAGGGTTTAGGGTTTAGCATATAGGTTTTATAGTTTACAATTTAGGGTTTAGGGTTTAGGGTTTGCAAATTTGATTTAGAGCTTAGGGTATAGGGTTTAGGTTTTAGTGTATGGTTTAGGGCTTAGGGTTTATGGTTAGGGCATAGGATTTTGAGTTTAGGATTTTGTGTTTGGTGTTTAGAGTTTAGGACTTAGGCTTTAGGTTTTAGACTTTAGTGTTTATGGATAAGGGTATAGGGTTTAGGTTTAGGGTTTAGTGTTTAGGTTTGGGTTTTAGGGTTTATGGTTTAGGTTTAGGGTTTAGGGTTTTGTGTTTAGGATTTAGGGTTTAGAGTTAGGGTTTAGAGTTTAGGGTTTAGGGTTTAGGGTTTAGGGTTCAGGGTTTAGAATTTAAATTTAGGGTTTAAGGTTAGGGTTTAGGGTTTAGGGTTTAGGGTTTAGTGTGTAGGGTTTTGGGTTTTGGTTTAGGGTTTAGGGTTTAGGGTTTTGGGTTTATGTTTTGGGTTTAGGGTTTAGGGTAAATTTATTGTGTAGGATTTAAGGGTATCGGGTTTGGTGTTTAGTTTTAGGTTTTATCGTTTTGAGTTTTGGATTTGGGGTTTAGGGTTTAGACTTTTGATTTAGGGTTTAGGGTTTGTGATTTAAGATTTAGTGTTGAGGGTGTAGGATTTAGGTTGTAGGTTTGAGGTTTAGGATTTAGGGTTTAGGTTTTAGAGTTTTGTTTTTATGGTTTAGGGTATAGGGTTTAGGTATTTGGGTTTAGAGTTTGGTTTTAGGGTTTAGGGTTTGGAATTTTGATTTAGGGTTTAGGGTTTAGGGTTTAGGATTTATGGTTTAGGGTTTAGGGTTTGCAGTTTGGATTTAGAGCTTAGGGTATAGGGTTAGGGTTTAGTGTATGGTTTAGGGCTTAAGGTTTAGGGTTAGGGTTTAGAGTTTAGGATTTAGGTTTTAGGTTTTCGGGTTAGAGTTAGGATTTTGGGTTTTTGATTTATGTGTAGGGTTAGGATTTAGAGATTAGAGATTAGGGTTTTGGGTTTAGGGTTTAGAGTTTTGATTTAGGGTTTAGGGTGTGGGGTTTAGGTTTTAGGGTTTAAGGTTAGAGTTTGGGTTTAGGGTTTAAGGTCTGGGGTTTAAGATTTAGGGTTTAGGGTGTAGGTTTTAGGGTTTAGGTTTGAGGTTTCAGATATAGGGTTTTGGATTTAGGGTTTTGAGTTTTGGGTTTAGGGTTTAGCGTTTAGGGGTTTGGATTTAGGTTTAGGGTTTAGGGTTTTGAGTTTAGGCTTTAGGGTTTAGAGTATAGATTTTAGGGTTTAGGGTTTAGGGTTTAGTGTTTTGGGTTTGAATTTAGGATTTAGGGTTTAGAGTTTAGAGTTTAGGGTTTAGGATTTGGAGTTTTTATTTAGCGTTTAGGGTTTGGGGTTTAGATTTTACGATATAGGGTATAATGTATTAGGTTAAGGTTTTAGAGTTTGGATTTAGGATTTAGGATTTAGATTTACGATTAACTATTAGGGTTTAGGGTTTTTGTTTAGGATTTAGTATTTAGTGTGTAGGGTTTAGGGTTTTAGTTTAGTATTTAGGGTATCGGGTTAGGGTATTTAGTTTAGGATTAAGGCTTTATGGTTTAGAGTTTAGATTTGGGTTTAAGCATTTAGTGTTTAGGGTTTACGGTTAAGGATATAGGGTTTAGGGTTTAGGGATTAGGGTTTAGGGTTTATCGCATAGGGTTTTGAGTTTAGGATTTAGGGTTTAGGATTTAAGTTTAGGTTTTACTTTTACGGTTTAGGGTTTTAGTTTAGGATTTAGGGTTTAGGGTTTAGGGTTTAGGGTTTTACTTTAGGATTTAGGATATAGGATTTATGGTTTTGTGTTTAGGATTATGGATTTAGGGTTTAGATTTTGGATTTAGGTTTAAGCATTTAGGGTTTAGGGTTTAGGGTTTAGAGTTTAGGGTTTACTATTATGGGTATAGGGTTTAGGGTTCAGGGATTAGGGTTTTGGATTTAGGGTTTAGGGTTTATCGTATAGGGTTTAGGGTTAGGGTCTAGCATTTTGAGTTTAGGATTTGGGGTTTAGGGTTTGTCACATAAGGTATAGGGATAGGGTATAAGAATTTTGAGTTTAAGGATTTAGGGTTAAGGGTTTAGCATTTAGGTTTTATAGTTTACAATTTAGGGTTTAGGGTTTAGGGTTTGCAAATTTGATTTAGAGCTTAGGGTATAGGGTTTAGGTTTTAGTGTATGGTTTAGGGCTTATGGTTTAGGTTTAGGGTATAGGATTTTGAGTTTAGGATTTTGTGTTCGGTGTTTAGAGTTTAGGATTTAGGCTTTAGGTTTTAGACTTTAGTGTTTATGGTTAAGGGTATAGGATTTAGGGTTTAGGGTTTAGTGTTTAGGGTTTGAGTTTAGGATTTAGGGTTTAGAGTTTAGAGTTTAGGGTTTAGGATTTAGCGTTTTGATTTAGGGTTTAGGGTTTAAGGTTTAGATTTTACGATATAGGGTATAATGTATTAGGTTAAGGGTTTAGAGTTTGGATTTTGGATTTAGGATTTAGGATTTAGATTTACGGTTTACTATTAGGGTTTAGGGTTTTTGTTTAGGATTTAGGATTTAGTGTGTAGGGTTTAGGGTTTAAGTTTAGTATTTAGGGTGTCGGGTTAGGGTATTTAGTTTAGGATTAAGGCTTTAGGGTTTAGAATTTGGATTTGGGTTTAAGCATTTAGGGTTTAGGGTTTTGAGTTTAGGGTTTACGGTTAAGGATATAGGGTTTAGGGTTTAGGGATTAGGGTTTAGGGTTTATCGCATAGGGTTTTGAGTTTAGGATTTAGGGTTTAGGATTTAAGTTTAGGTTTTACTGTTACGGTTTAGGGTTTTAGTTTAGGATTTAGGGTTTAGGGTTTAGGGTTTTACTTTAGGATTTAGGATATAGGATTTATTGTTTTGTGTTTAGGATTATCGGTTTAGGGTTTAGATTTTGGATTTAGGTTTAAGCATTTAGGGTTAAGGGTTTAGGGTTTAGAGTTTAGGGTTCACTATTATGGGTATAGGGTTTAGGGTTCAGGGATTAGGGTTTTGGACTTAGGGTTTAGGGTTTATCGTATAGGGTTTAAGGTTAGGGTCTAGCTTTTTGAGTTTAGGCTTTGAGGTTTAGGGTTTGTCACATAAGGTATAGGGATAGGGTATAAGAATTTTGAGTTTAAGGATTTAGGGTTTAGGGTTTAGCATTTAGGTTTTGTAGTTTACAATTTAGGGTTTAGGGTTTAGGGTTTGCAAATTTGATTTAGAGCTTAGGGTATAGGGTTTAGGTTTTAGTGTATGGTTTAGGGCTTATGGTTTAGGTTTAGGGTATAGGATTTTGAGTTTAGGATTTTTAGTTTGGTGTTTAGAGTTTAGGATTTAGGCTTTAGGTTTTAGACTTTAGTGTTTATGGTTAAGGGTGTAGGATTTAGGGTTTAGGGTTTAGTGTTTAGGGTTTGAGTTTAGGATTTAGGGTTTAGAATTTAGAGTTTAGGGTTTAGGATTTAGAGTTTTGATTTAGGGTTTAGGGTTTGGGGTTTAGATTTTACGATATAGGTTATAATGTATTAGGTTAAGGGTTTAGAGTTTGGATTTAGGATTTAGGATTTAGGATTTAGGATTTAGATTTACGGTTTACTATTAGGGTTTAGGGTTTTTGTTTAGGATTTAGGATTTAGTGTGTAGGGTTTAGGGTTTAAGTTTAGTATTTAGGGTATCGGGTTAGGGTATTTAGTTTAGGATTAAGGCTTTAGAGTTTAGAGTTTAGATTTGGGTTTAAGCATTTAGGGTTTAGGGTTTATGGTTATGGATATAGGGTTTAGGGTTTAGGGATTAGGTTTTAGGGTTTATCGCGTAGGGTTTTGAGTTTAGGATTTAGGGTTTAGGATTTAAGTTTAGGTTTTACTGTTACGATTTAGGGTTTTAGTTTAGGATTTAGGGTTTAGGGTTTAGGGTTTTACTTTATGATTTAGGATATAGGATTTATGGTTTTGTGTTTAGGATTATGGGTTTAGGGTTTAGATTTTGGATTTAGGTTTAAGCATTTAGGGTTTACGGTTTATGGTTTAGAGTTTAGGGTTTACTATTTTGGGTGTAGTGTTTAGGGTTCAGGGATTAGGGTTTTGGATTTAGGGTTTAGGGTTTAGGGTTAGGGTCTAGCTTTTTGAGTGTAGGATTTGGGGTTTAGGGTTTGTCACATAAGGTATAGGGATAGGGTATAAGAGTTTTGAGTTTAAGGATTTAGGGTTTAGGGTTTAGCATTTAGGTTTAATAGTTTACGATTTAGGGTTTAGGGTTTAGGGTTTGCCAATTTGATTTAGAGCTTAGGGTATAGGGTTTAGGTTTTAGTGTATGGTTTAGGGCTTAGGGTTTATGGTTAGGGTATAGGATTTTGAGTTTAGGATTTTGTGTTTGGTGTTTAGAGTTTAGGATTTAGGCTTTAGGTTTTAGACTTTAGTGTTTATGGTTAAGGGTATATGGTTTAGGTTTAGGGTTTAGTGTTTAGGTTTGGGTTTTAAGGTTTAGCGTTTAGGGTTTAGGGTTTAGGTTTAGGGTTTTGTGTTTAGGATTTAGGGTTTAGAGTTTAGGGTTTAGGGTTTAGGGTTTAGGGTTTAGAATTTAAATTTAGGGTTTAAGGTTAGGGTTTAGGGTTTAGGGTTTAGGGTTTAGTGTGTAGGGTTTTGGGTTTTGGTTTAGGGTTTAGGGTTTAGGGTTTTGGGTTTTTGTTTTGGGTTTAGGGTTTAGGGTAAATTTATTGTGTAGGATTTAGGGTTTAGGGTTTGGTGTTTAGTTTTAGGGTTTATGGTTTTGAGTTAAGGATTTGGGGTTTAGGGTTTAGACTTTTGATTTAGGGTTTAGGGTTTGTGATTTAAGATTTAGTGTTTAGGGTGTAGGATTTAGGGTTTAGGTTGGAGGTTTAGGATTTAGGGTTTAGGTTTTAGACTTTTGTTTTTATGGTTTAGGGTATAGCGTTTAGGGATTTAGGTTTAGAGTTTGGTTTTAGGGTTTAGGGTTTAGGATTTATGGTTTAGGGTTTAGGGTTTGCAGTTTGGATTTAGAGCTTAGGGTATAGGGTTAGGGTTTAGTGTATGGTTTGGGGCTTAAGGTTTAGGGTTAGGGTTTAGAGTTTAGGATTTAGGTTTTAGGTTTTCGGGTTAGAGTTAGGATTTTGGGTTTTTGATTTATGTGTAGGGTTAGGATTTAGAGATTAGAGATTAGGGTTTTGGGTTTAGGGTTTAGAGTTTTGATTTAGGGTTTAGGGTGTGGGGTTTAGGTTTTAGGGATTAGGGTTAGAGTTTGGGTTTAGGGTTTAAGGTCTGGGGTTTAAGATTTAGGGTTTAGGGTGTAGGTTTTAGGGTTTAGGTTTGAGGTTTCAGATATAGGGTTTTGGATTTAGGGTTTTAAGTTTTGGGTTTAGGGTTTAGGGTTTAGGGGTTTGTATTTAGGTTTAGGGTTTAGGGTGTTGAATATAGGTTTTAGGGTTTAGAGTATAGATTTTAGGGTTTAGGGTTTAGGGTTTAGGGTTTAGGGTTTGAGTTTAGGATTTAGGGTTTAGAGTTTAGAGTTTAGGGTTTAGGATTTAGAGTTTTGATTTAGGGTTTAGGGTTTGGGGTTTAGATTTTACGATATAGGGTATAATGTATTAGATTAAGGGTTTAGAGTTTGGATTTAGCATTTAGGATTTAGATTTACGGTTTACTATTAGGGTTTAGGGTTTTTGTTTAGGATGTAGGATTTTATGTGTAGGGTTTAGGGTTTAAGTTTAGTATTTAGGGTATCGGGTTAGGGTATTTAGTTTAGGATTAAGGCTTTAGGGTTTAGAGTTTGGATTTGTGTTTAAGCATTTAGGGTTTAGGGTTTTGAGTTTAGGGTTTACGGTTAAGGATATAGGGTTTAGGGTTTAGGGTTTATCGCATAGGGTTTTGAGTTTAGGATTTAGGGTTTAGGATTTAAGTTTAGGTTTTACTGTTACGGTTTAGGGTTTTAGTTTAGGATTTAGGGTTTAGGGTTTAGGGTTTTACTTTAGGATTTAGAATATAGGATTTATGGTTTTGTGTTTAGGATCATGGGTTTAGGGTTTAGATTTTGGATTTAGGTTTAAGCATTTAGGGTTTAGGGTTTAGGGTTTAGAGTTTAGGGTTTACTATTATGGGTGTAGTGTTTAGGGTTCAGGGATTAGGGTTTTGGATTTAGGGTTTAGGGTTTAGGGTTAGGGTCTAGCTTTTCAAGTTTAGGATTTGGGGTTTAGGGTTTGTCACATAAGGATAAATACAAAACTGCTTTCAATGTCCCGTTTGGACAATATGAATGGAACGTTATGCCTTTTGGGCTTAAGAATGCCCCTTCAGAATTTCAAAATATTATGAATTCTATCTTTAATCATATTAGTCATATTTCAATTGTTTACATTGATGATGTACTAATCTTTTCTGAGGACATTGATTCTCACTTTAAACATTTAAATATATTTTTTAAAATTGTTAAACATAATGGTCTAGTGGTTAGCGCCAAAAAGATTAAACTTTTTCAAACTAGAATAAGATTTCTTGGTCATGATTTATATCAAGGCACTTATAAACCCATTTGCAGAGCCATTGAGTTTTCTGATAAATTCCCTGATATCATCTTAAGACAAAACTCAGTTACAAAGATTTTTGGGTAGTCTTAACTATGTTGCGGACTTCATCCCAAAGGTAAGACAGGTTTGTAAACCATTATATGACAGGCTTAAGAAGACACATGTTCCATGGACAAAGGAACAAACCTCCGCAGTTATTAGGATTAAAGAGATGGTTAAGAGTTTGCCTTGCTTAGGTATCCCTAATTCGGATTCTTTTATGATTTTGGAGACTGATGCTTCAGACATCGGTTATGGAGGGATTCTCAAGCAAAAGAGAACACCTAAAAGTCATGAGCAATTAGTTCGTTTTACTTTCGGAGTTTGGAATTTCGCTCAGAAAAACTATAGTACTGTTAAAAAGGAAGTTTTAGAGTTACGATTTGGGTTTAGGGTTTAGAGTTTATGATTTAGGTTTTTGGTTTTAGGGTTAAGAGTTACTATTGGGTTTACAATTTAGGTTTATATGGCTCAAAAGCTAATAAACATTTATATAAGGCAAATAATTCTTTTCTATTTATTTCCCATTTTATTTGTGGGTCTGTATATGATCCTGAATAATATCTACAGTGATGTTCTATTTTTTTATTTATGTATTTATATTTTAGTACTCCTCCGTAACTATGATCACTCGAGTCTGTTTCTACTATATAAGTAAATTGTCTATATTCATCTGGAAAGTATAATTTTGGTAACTCTTTACACATGATTTTAATTTTTCTGATATATTTTTTATCTTGTTCATCAAAGTGATATTCTACATCTTTCTTTAATTTTTTCTATAGTGGTTTTAAATTTTCTGCTAATTTCGGTATATATTCTCTTACTTGATTAACTAATCCTAAAAATGATTGTAATTTTTTCTTAGTATCTAATAATTCTTCAGAACTAAATATTTTTTGTACAATATGTGTTTGCATTTTTATTCCATTTTTGTCTATTTGTATTCCTAAGAATTCTATTTGATTTTGCATAATTTCAGCTTTCTTTTTTGATAAGCTAATTCCTGATATTTCTATAATATGTATAAATTTTTCTAATAACTTTAAATGCTCTTCTTTTGTTCTTGAGTATAATAGTATGTCATCTATATATACTATACAATTTTCTAGTTGGTTAAAATATGTATCCATAAAATGTTGATATCTACAGTGCATTTTATATCCAAATGGTAGAACATTCCATTCGTAAAATCCCTGTGGTACAGTGAATGCTGTTAAATGTTTAGATTCTTCTTCTAGTTTTAGGTGGTAAAATCCTGATTTACAGTCAAATTTACTAAAGTAATTATATCCTTGTATTTGTCTTACTTTTAATATTTTATTAGGTATAGGGTAATTATATGTTTTAGTTTTTGCATTTAGATTTCTATAATCAATAACCATTCTAGTTTTTCCTCTTTTTTGTTCACTATATTTATTTACGATAAATCTTTGGGCTATTATGTTTACTATTGCTTTCTTGTATATATTTATTTTCTAATAATTCATTTATATGCATTTTAAATTCGATTGGTCTTCAAAATTATATTTTAATGGTTTTGTGTTATTATACTATTTTCATCTATTAGTTTAATTTTTACTTTTGTTTTGTGTTTATCCCATCCTTGTAATGGGTTTTCGTTATATAATGAGTTTAATTTATCATTTATTGCTTGTATTTTATCTCATGAATATTATAATTTCTATTTTATGATCATTAGTTGTTATATTTTCTAATTTTTGGGTAATTTTTCACTTCCTTTTATCCATGGTGTATTTTTTCGATTTTATTATTAACTCTTTTTGCTCCTATCTTGTGATTACATATGGTAGTGAACCACCAATGCGTTTTGTTATAGTGTGTGGATATAGTTTTTCTAAAAAGGCATTCCTAATAATATATCTTTATTTGTAAATTCATAACTATAGATCTCTTCGATTATTAATATTTTATCCCATATTTGTGTTTTTATATTTTTAGCTTTATGTGTTATCATGCTTCCTTCATTATTGAATCTGTTACTATTAATGGTGTTTTTAATTTTCCCATTTACTATCAGTAGACAATTATGTTTACACATATTTATTCTGCTCTGTGTCTATCATAGGTGTGTAATACATTATAGTATCCTTCTATAATTATTTTTGCTAAAATGTATATTTTTGTCATATTAAGATGTTGTAATCATATAATTGTTCTTTTAATAATTACTTTCTTATTTTCATAAGTTATTGTTAGTTGTTTATCATCTATATTATATGGTTTAAGCTTTCTAGCCATTTTATTCCTAAAGTAATATTATTATTTCCTTGATGTATTTTAAATTTAATTTTTATTGGTATTACTCCAATAATTAGTTCTTGTTCTGTAGTTTCTTCTATATTTACAAAAGCTCTAGGTAATTATGTATTTATATTTTCTCCTGTAATTATTTCATGTTCTTTGACTAGTTCTCGTATAATTTGATTTTCTATTTGTCCTGTATTTATAGTTATTAAATATTTTCTTTGGTCTAATATTCCTGTGATATAATATTGGTATGGTTGTATTTCATGCTCTAATGATTTAGTTATTAAATCACAATCTAATCTTCTAGATGTGGTATGTATTAAGTCACAATCTAATCTTCTAGATGTACTAGTTCTTGATGATGAAGGTATATCGTAACTTAATCTTTTAGATGTACTTAATCTTTCTTTTACTATCTCTAAATCTTCTTCAATATCTATTTCTTTATAACTGTAATCATTATTATCTATTCTTGTGATTATTTTATCAAATGGATTTTCTATTTTGATTTTTGAATCTTATTTTTCTTTGTTATTTTATGCTTTGTAGTTAATACATATAAATTTTTACACCTTCTTTGTAAATATCTTACTTCACAGTGCTAATTCTATGCTGACATTTTCCAATATAGTACCAGTTATTTATCTATGTTCTTGTCTTCTATTGCTACTGAATAGTTTGCACTTATTATAAATTTAAATTTTTGGTATATTAGATTTCCTCTAACTGCACTTATTATACTTTTTCTATAGGTTGAATTATTACATCATCTGCTAAATATAATTCTATAGGTGTATCTATTCCTTCTCTAAAACATGCTTTTATTAATATTTCATTTGCTCCTAAATGTACGTATTTTATTGGATTTTTGATTTTAAATCTTGGATTTCTTTATTAATTATTTTTATTTATGATAGGTATTTTAGCTTTACCTTTAATATATTTACAATCTATTACATGTTCCTTTTGGCTTACTACATAATATTCATCGTGTTGTAATTTGAATAAGTTTTTAATCTAGGTACTTCTAATATTTTATCTATGCTTAAGTCTAATTCTTTTCCTTTTATTTGTTCAAACATATTATTGTCAAATATTATTTTTATTCTGTATATTCATTATCTTGATATTCTTCTTTACTTATTATTTTTATATCGCTTTGATCATAATCGGAAAATTTGTTTCTATTTCATCTTCTAATTCAATATCTGTGAATTCGTATATGCTATCTTCATTTTCTAATTCATAATCTAAATAATCTATCTGTTTATATTTATTATTTTCTATTATTACCTCATTATTTGTTTTTCTTTAAATCTTTTGGTAATTTGATTTCTAGCTAAATGTCCTAGTTTTCCACAATTATAACATTTACATTCTGTTATATTTTTCTTAACTCTATGTGGTCTTTTGTGTTTATAATTTTTTATATAATATCTTTTTCTTGGAATTTTATTCTTATATTTTGTTTTAAAGCGTTTATACTTCTTTATTCTTTTCTTTTTATATGGATTTTTACATCCGAATTGGGGTGCTAATTTGCTTGTACAATATGCTAAGTTTTTTACTAATATTTTTTCTAGTTTTATTTCTTCTTTATGTTTTTCACATAGTTTCATAAACCATTGTTGTAAGAATTTTATTCTAGCTCCTAGTGTATCTATTGTATTTGATTCTTCCCAATCTTTTATTATTTTTGAACTAAATGGTTCTTGAAATTTTGTGTAATATAATTTTATTATTTCTCTACTTTCATCATTTGTATATATTACTTTATAGTAATATTCTCTAAATGCACATGTATATTCATCTATATAACTCATTTTACATATTGCTAATTTATTCATTAAATTTCTGTTTATTATTTTATCTTTCTGTTGTTCTTCTATTTCTGTTGTCATACTTCCAAATTCATTTCTAATTGATATTTCATATTTGTTTAATATATCTATTGCTGATGTTGCTATTTCATTATTAGATTTCATATTATTCCTTAGTGTTGCTAAGCTTGCAGGTGTTAAATTTTGTAACCATATTTTTGTTGTTCCTATAAGTGTTCTTTCTATGTATCCTGGGGCATCTATTATTGATATTTTGTTGTCTATTAATTGTTTTGATATATAGCCTATCCATAATTGAATTGTCTTATTTGTATCTGCTACACAGTCTAAGTCTAAGAAATTATTTTGATCCGTAGTTTGTCTAGGTATCCAATTTTTATTTAATCTTTTATCCCATAAAGCTTTATCTCTATTTTCTTTTTCGTAAGTATAATATGTTGGAGTTGTATCCATTCGTGTTTTAGGATTTGAAGTACTAGGTTTTTCATCTAAATTTCCTACATTTATTTCTATATTTTTATCTTTTTCTATAAGGTTAGTATATGTTTCTGAATATGATTCATAATTATTTTCTGAAATATTATCATTTTCTTCTTCATTTATTTCATCTATTTTTAATTCAGGTAATTCTTCTGTTTCTTCTAACATTGTTTTCATTCTTTCTATTTCTTGGTTTAACTTTAATTCTTCAGTTCTTTTCTTGTACTCTTCTTTTGCTTTTAATTTTTCTTCATATAATTGTTTAAGTCTTTCTAATTCTTTTTGTAATTCTTGAATTCTAGTATCTTTTACTTCTTCTATTTGTTTAATTTCTTTTTTAGCTTGTTCTCTAATTTTTTCAATTTCTTTTTTCCTATCGATTTCATCATTTTCTTTATTTAATCTTACCATAGTTGTTAGACTATCTTCTAACTTTGCTGATTCTTTATCTGGCATTAGGTATAATAGGTTCCCTATTTTTTTATATCTTCTTTCTAAGTTTGAATGTATTATTTTTATTTCTAATCCATCTTGACTTTTATATATTTTTTCTTCTACAGCATATTCTTCTTTATTCATTATAAGTTATGTTGATATTTATATTCTAAGTGTTGTAATTGTAGATCTAATAAGAATATCGTTTTTCTTTGTGCTTTTATAGATTTTTGGCATACTCCTGCCCATATATTTTCTTCTAATCTATTTTGTCTAAATCTTAATTCTTGTTTTATTTCATTAATTTTTTCTAATAATTGTTCTCTATAAGTTTCATCCATTATAAAAACATTTTTTCATAATATTCTCGTTTCTTTATTATAAGATTTTGTATTTCTTTTATATTTTCTGAAATATATTCTAAGTACTCCATATCTTGGGTTCTTTGGTACGTTTTAATATTATTTATTAAAAGTTTATTTAGTAGTTCTAAATCTTCTATAGTTTGTAGCCAATATGTTAGATATTCGTAGTTTATCATTAATCTGAATATAAATCATATAATTCATCTATATTTTGAATAGTTAGTTCTTGCCAATTTTGTTCTATAAGTTCCATTATCTGGTCTAGTTCTGTCATTTCTTCAATAATTAAAAGGTCATAAATTTTTCTTTTTATGTCAATATTAAGTGTTTTAAGAACATATAAAATAAGTATTTTATAATTATAATCTTCATCTAGTAAGTATGTGTTCATCATTTTCATGATTTCTAAACAAGTTTATTCCTTCTAACCTTCTTGTTTGTTATTATCAATTATCAAATTATATTAAAGTTATCCTAAATAAATTCTTTTGGTCACTACTATGATTTTCAGCCTCAATCAGTTACCCTAACAGCGCCTTCAACAAGTTCGTACTTCCCCTCAAACGGCTTCTCTTTTGCCTAACTGGGTTTCCGGTTTCGGATGGCATAGTCTGGGCTTACCTATTCTCAGCCTACCTTCGTTCATAGCAAACTACTTTGAATTTATTCAGTATAACAATACTATAACATGATAATAATCAAATAATAATCAAGAGATTATCAGGAATAAGAAAGTTTAGTTGTTCATATTGAAATATGAAAATACCTCTGTTTGTAGATTTTCTGGAACTGATTCTTTCATAGCTTCCTGGTTGTTGTTAGATTTCTCCACTTATATTTTTTCTTATCTAGCTCTGATACCAATTTGGGGGGTAGCGGAAGTTGAGAGAGAAATATGATGAAGCAGGAGATGAGGGATGAGGATGCTTCTCCCCTTCTCCTAACTCATATATATATATAAAATTTACATGGCTACTATTCATGAACAGTATCATGAATAGTGATTGACTCTTACTATTTACATAGTAACTTGACCTCTACTATTTACACAGTGACTGGCTCTTACTATTTACATAGTAACTTGACCTCTACTATTTACACAGTAACCAAGTCTTACTATTCACATAATTGACATTTTACTATTTATAAATAGTATTTTTTGCTTTTTACTATTCATTAATAGTATCCTGTCGGTGACTCTTAATAAAAACAAACTACTTTACTTTTTCTAAACCCCCTGTGACTAATTTGGAGGAATCTGGTGATCAGATTCCTAACCCCCCATCCCCTGTAATTGTTAAGGATGATGCACATCCTGCCCCATCCCTTGTTTCCCCCCTTGTTTTTGCTGTTGAGAATGCTGTTGGAGGGAGGATGGAATGGAAGGAGAAACAGACTAACTTGCAGGAAGGGGAACCTAGGGGGAGGGATTTGTCTCATGCTCTGCAGGAGAACCTTTTGGCTGACTCTATCAAGGACCTTCAAAACTCTGCTACCACTAAAAATGCTGAGCAACAGCATCAAGAACAGGCACATCAGATCATAAAGAAAGCAAGTCATCAGGTTAATACAGATATGGTTGGGGATAATCAACCCAAAGGTTCTATGGCAAAAGATATGGGGAACAAAGCTAGCTCCAGCAAACAACCAGTGACCCCAAAGAGTAAGAACAAACCTAGCAAGAAGAAGAGAGAAGCTACTAAGAGAAAATAGGCTGCACAATCTCAACAGAAACAACACCATGATGAGAACTAGTCTGAGGGGCCTAATCCTTGTACAGAATTCATTATGGTGGACCAAATTATAGATGTAATCCCCCTTAAAGCTCAGTACAATAACTTTACTCCTGGAAAACCACCAGATCACACTAAGTTAGCTGTAAGAGATGAATATGAGGTGGAAATCTCAGAAGATGAAATAGAGGAACAAATCCCCCCTGAGACTGGCCAAGATGATGATGATGAGACCAGTTAACTTTTAATCAAAGCTTTCAGCCCCAATAATGATCCAGAGCTGGACAAGGAACTACAATAGATTACCAAAAAATAGCGATTATCTCCCAGAGGCATGCATTTGGAAAAACTTCCTCTCAGAAAATCTCCCACACCTATTCCTGTGATTGCAGAAAGACCCAACACCAGACTTTTCACCTCTAAATCATCTCAATGATTAGTACAATCATATGGAATGCTAGGGGTATCAATACCCAAGGTGTTATTGACAGACTCAAAATTCTCAAAAAGATTCATTATGTGTGTCTATGATTGCCATTTTGGAACCTTTCTCAGACAACTCTCATATAAACAAGATTAAAAGTATGCTAACCATGGATCATGCAGTCAGCCACACCAATGAAAAAATATGGTTGTTCTGGATCAATGAGATTACTTGTAAAGTGATAGAAACTGATGAACAGCAGATCACTTGTGAACTCATTCATACAGAGGCCCCTGAAAGACATTTCAAGACAATTGTATATGCTAAATGCAAAGACTACCTCAGGAAACCCCTCTGGGACAGACTTCTTTATTTTGCAGATAACATCAGTAACACCCCTTGGTGTACTGATGGTGATTTTAATGTCATAACTCATGCTGATGAAAAACTGGGAGGCAACACTTATAACATTAGAAAAAGTCTTGAGTTCATTGGAATTATTGAAGCTTGTGGACTTATGGACTTGGGGTTTAATGGACCTAGATTCACTTAGTCTAACCAAAGAGGCATCAATTTCAGAATATGGAAAAGACTGGACAAGGCTATGGTCAATGATACATGGCTGCAAAATATGCCTCATACCACTATGACTCACCTCCCTTCTGTGGGTTCTGATCATTGCCCACTTCTTATGGAAATGAATTCAAGGCCAGACAATCACATTAAGTATTTCAGATTTCTTAATTGTTGGCCTGACCAAGCTTCTTTTGAAGAAACTATTGTAGAGTGCTGGAACAGGCCCATAGATGGTAATCCTATGTGGACCTTTCACCAGAAAATGAAGAGACTAGCCTCTACTTTCAGTGTTTGGTCCAAAATGCAGTTTGGAGATGTCTATGCAAAGGTTAAGGAGTTTGAGGAAAGGGTTAGAGTTGCAGAAAACACTCTTATTCACAATAACACAGAGGAACATAGAGCAGCACTTCATAGTATTAATGCTAAATATATCAGATTTATGAAGCTGGAAGATTCTATTCTCAGACAAAAACTCAATTACAATGGTTTAAAGAAGGGGACATCAACTCCAAGTATTTTCATGCATTGATTAGGGGCAGAAGGAGGAGGCTGTTCATTCACAAGATCCTCTCTGACAAGGATGAATGGGTACAGGGTGATGAGCTGATTGCACAGGCAGCCTGTGAACACTTTCAGAACATCTTCACAGGTGAGGAAAAACTTATTGATGAAATCCCTATGAATTGTATCCCAAGAATGGTTATGCAGGAACATAATGACAAGCTGAAGGAATTGCCAACCATAGAGGAGCTTAAGGAGGTGGTCTTTTCCATGAATCCCCACTCAGCTGCAGGGCCTGATGGTATGAATGGATTTTTTCGTAAATCTTTGGAATATTATCAGCACAGATTTGTTAGCAATCACTCATGCTTTCTTCAGTGGGTAGAGACTTCCCAAATATTTCTTACATGCTTGTCTGGTTCTCCTTCCTAAAGTAAAGCATCCTAAAAGATTATCTGAGTTCAGACCTATCAGCCTGAGTAACTTTACTAACAAGGTTATTTCTAAGCTCCTGTGTCTCAGATTAGCCCCTATTCTTCCTAGCCTTGTGTCTCCCAACCAGTCAGGCTCTGTAAAGGGTAGAAGCATATCTGAGAACATTATGTTAGCTCAAGAAATTATCCATCAGATAAGAAAACCTAACATTGGTAGCAATGTTGTAATCAAACTTGATATGGCAAAGGCATATGATAGGGTCTCTTAGTCTTACATTTGCATAGTTCTCAGAAAGATGGGGTTTGATGAAGTATTCATGGACATGGTTTGGCGAATTATGGCTAACAACTGGTACTCTATCATCATTAATGGCAAGAGGCATGGCTTTTTTCATTCTACTAGAGGCCTTAAACAAGGAGACCCCCTATCTCCAAATTTCTATTTATTTTAGGTCTTTGAGATCATCGAATCTTTAAATAACCTGCAGCAGAATCCATTATACCATGGTTTCTACATGGAACAAAGGGGTCCTCAAATCAACCATCTCAGCTTTACTGATGATGTTATCATTTTCACATCTGGGAGGAAACACTCACTGAAGCTTATTATGCATACCCTGGCTACTTATGAAAGGGTTTTTGGTCAGCTCATCAACAAAGGTAAAAGCCACTTTATGTTGCACTCAAATGCCTTCAGAACTACCGGTGACAGGATCAGAAAGTTAACTGATTTTCATAAGAAAGAGGTTCCCATCACTTACCTTGGCTGCCCTATAACCACTGGAAGGCAGAAGATTATACACTTCTCTGATCTCATCAACAAAATAGTGAACAAAATCACCGGATGGCAATCTAAAATTCTGAGTTATGGGGGCAAAGCAACCTTGATCAAACATGTTCTCCAGTCTATGCCTATTCATATACTGTCTGCTGCTTCCCCACCCTCAACTATCCTTAAGCAAATCCAAGGCATCTTGGCTGATTTTTTCTGGGGATGGAGGAATGACAAGAAAAAATACCATTGGTCCTCTTGGAAAAATTTAAGATTTCCCTATGACGAAGGGGGAATTGGTGTTAGACTTATGAATGATGTGTGTTAAGCCTTCCAATTCAAACAATGGTGGACATTTAGATCTAAGCAAATTTTATGGGGAGACTTCCTTAGATCCTAGTATTGCCAAAGATCTAATCCTATAAGCAAAAATTGGGATACAGGTGAATCCCAAAATTGGAGACTGATGATGAGGAACAGACAGAAGGTAGAGAAACACATCTAGTGGAAAATTAATAGTGGTGATTGTTCCTTCTGGTGGGATAACTGTTTAGGAGTAGGTCCACTGGCTTACTATACCACAGAAAGCAACAGGTTCAACAATGAGAAGGTAGCAGATTTTATGGAAGATGGTCAGTGGAACATGAGTAAGGTGATCCAGTTTTCCCCTCACAGCCAGGTCCACAACATTCTGTCTACTCAAATCCATTTCTGGGAGCCAACTTGATCAAGCGTGTGGAATCTCAACAACGGTGATGCTTTTCCATTACTTGACATGGAATAGCATCGGAGGAAAAAGGAGAAATCACAAATAAACATTTACACTTGGCAGAAGCACATCCCTTTCAAGTGCTCTTTCTTACTGTGGAGGGCAATCAGGGGGAATCTTCCTACCAATGAAAAACTATCAAGCTTTGGAATTGGACCAGGGGACTGCTACTGTTGCCACTCTCCAGGAGCTGATACCATTGAGCACATCTTCAACACTGGAAGCTTTGCAAAGAAGGTATCGAAATATTTTGCCAACTCTTTAGGAATGCAAACAGACTATCTGCCCCTTCGAAGCATGATCATGAGGTGGTGGAGTAGTACTCATAACAATGAAGCACATCAACTTATTCTTCAAGCCATTCCAATCTTTATTTGTTGGAACTTGTGGAAAAATAGGTGTGCTGCAAAATATGGTGGCAAACAGTTTAGCATGGTGAAAGTAAAATACCTGGTGATGTTAGACAGCTTCAAATTGTTGCAGACAGTGTTCCCTTACATCCCCTGGCCATTGGGATGGAACAAGTTATGCACACTCATTGAGAAATGCATCCATGAGATGAAGATCACTCCTGCCCTGTGGTATAAACCCCCAGACAGCTGGGTCAAGCTCAACACTAATGGGAGTGCTATGAATAACCCAGGAAGCATCGGAGCTGGGGGCATTCTCAGAAATAACAAGGGAGATATTATCTTTGCAATCTCAGCTCCATTAGGACAAGGAACAAATAACCATGCCGAAGTAGAAGTTGCCAACTTTGGTCTGACCTGGTGCGTGCAATTAAAATACAACAATGTAATCCTTGAAGTCGACTCTCAACTTCTTGTGGACTGGTTCAGGAACAAAACAGCAGCACCTTGGACCATATCATCCCAAATGCAGAAGCTCCATCAACTTGCTACGCAATTCACTCATTTCAGATGCATTCATACTGTTAGAGAGGCAAACTTTATAGCAAATTCATTATCCAAGCATAGCCACCAAATTTCCAACCCACAGGTATATTTCAACATCACACAGCTCCCCAAACTGGCAGCAACTTTCTTTCAACAGGACCTAGTAGGGATGGAAAGCTTCAGGAGAAGGAAACTGAAAAGAATTAAGGAACCACCTTGACTATTAACTACTATTGAGGACCTAGGAAGGAGCCTGAACTCCTTCAGGTCTTTCACTGATGATTCCCTATCATCACCTTCTTTGACTTTCCCTTTGTTAGGACAGATTTTAGTGTCTTTCTTAATTGTAAGGGGAGAGTCTCCCTCATTTATGCTTTCCTAGAATCTTTGTATCGAGAGGAGTCCTCTCACATAGGCGCTTAGACGATAGGTCCTTTTCATTTCATGGAGTCTAGTTGGAGAACCAACTAGCATTGCCTAGTAGGCTACCAATTCTAGCTCCACCCATTAGGAGGTAAGGTTTATGTCCCCTTCCGTGTACCTGTTTTTCTTTATATATGCTAAGGCATGGGGGTCTTGCTAAGCCCCTGACCCCTCCAAGGGTTGTTCAAAGAAAAAAAAAAAAAACCCTAAACCCTAAGCGCAAACTCTAAATCCTAAACCCTAAACATTATATCCTTAACCATAAAAACTAAAGTCTAAAACCTAAACCTCAAACCTAAACCCTAAATCCTACACCCTAAACACTAAATCTTAAACCACAAACCCTAAGCGCTAAACCAAAACTCTAAACCCTAAATCCTAAATACTAAACCCCAAACCCCAAATCCAAAACTCAAAACCATAAACCCTAAAACTAAACCCAAAATGCTAAACCCTAAACCCTACACACTAAATTAACCCTAAACCCTAAACCCAAAACCTAAACACTAAATCTAAACCCAAAACCCTAAACCCTAAACCATACAAACTAAACCCTACACCCTAAACCCTACAAACTAAACCCTAAACCCTAAACCCTAAACCCTAACCTTAAGCCCTAAATCCAAAACCCTAAATCTTAAACCTCAAACCTAAATCCTAAACACTACATCCTAAACCCTAAATCTTAAACCCCAAACCTTAAATCCTAAACCCCAAACTCTAAACCCTAAACCCTAAACTCTAAACCCTAAATCCTAAACCCTAAAATCTAAACCCTAACTCTAAACCCTAAATCCTAAACTCAAAACCCTAAATAAACCCTCTAAACCCTAATCCCTAAACCCTAAATCAAAACCCTAAACCCTAAACCATAAACCCTAAATCTAAACTCTAATACCTAAACCCAATACCCTATACCCTTAAGCATAAACACTAAAGTCTAAAACCTAAACCCTAAATCCTAAACTCTAAACACCAAACCCAAAATCCTAAACTAAAAAACCCTATAACCTAACCCTAAACCTTAAGCCCTAAACCATACAATAAACATAAACCCTATACCCTAAGCTCTAAATCCAAACTGCAAACCCTCAACCCTAAACCCTAAATTCTAAACTCTAAAACCTAAACGCTAAACCCTAAACCCTAAATCATAAACTCAAAACAATATACCGTATCCCTAAACCCTATGTGACAAAGCCTAAACACTAAATCCTAAACTCAAAAAACTATACCCTAACCCTAAACCCTATGCAATAAACCCTAAACCCTAAATCCAAAACACTAATCCAAGAACCGTAAACACTATACCCATAATAGTAAACCCTAAACCTTAAATGCTTAAACCTAAATCCAAACTCTAAACCTGAAACCCATAATCCTAAACTCAAAACCATAAACCCTATATTAAACTAAAAGCCTAAACCCTAAATCTTAAACAAAAACCCTAAACCCTAATAGTAAACCCTAAACCAAAATCCTAAATCCTAAATCCTAAACAAAAACACTAAACCCTAAACCCAAAATTCTAAACTAAAACACTAAACCCTAACAGTAAACCCTAAACAAAAATCCTAAACCCTAAATCCAAACTCTAAACCCTAAATCCTCAATCCTAAATAAACACTCCAAACCCTAAACCTTCAATCCTAAACTCAAAACCCTAAACCCTATACCTAAACCCTATACCTAAACCCTAAACCCTATGCCCTAAACCCTAAACCCTAACCCTAAACCCTAAACCTAAACACTAAACCCTAAACCCTAAATCCTAAACCCTAAACCTTAAATCCTAAACCCTAAATCAAAACTCTAAACCCTAAACCCTAAATCCAAACTCTAAACCCTAAACCCTAAACCCTAAACACTTAACTGTAAAAACTAAAGTCTAAAACCAAAACCTCAAACCTAAACCCTAAATCCTACACCCTAAACATTAAATCTTCAACCACAAACCCTAAACCCTAAATACTAAACCCTAAACCCCAAATCCAAAACTCAAAACCATAAACACTAAAACTAAATCCTAAACCCTAAACCCTAAACCCTACACACTAAATTTACCCTAAACCCTAAACCCAAAGCCCTAAACCCTAAACCCTAAATCTAAACCCAAATCCGTAAACCCTAAACCCTACACACTAAACCCAAAACCTTAAACCTAAACCCAAACCTTAAACCCTAAATCCTAAACCTCAAACATAAAACCTAAACCCTACATCCTAAACCATAAATATTAAACCCCAAACCTTAAATCCTAAATTTAAACTCTAAACCCTAAACCCTAAACCCTAAGTCCAAAACTCAAAAGCCTAAACCCTAAACCAAAACCCTTAACCCTAAACCCTAAATCAAAACTATAAACCCTAAACCCTAAACCTAAACTCTAAGCCCTAAACCCTAAACCCTATACCCTATACCCTTAACCATAAACACTAAAGTCTAAAACCTAAACTCTAAACACCAAACCCAAAATCCTAAACTCAAAACCTATACCCTAACCCTAAACCCTAAGCCCTAAACCATACACTAAACCCTAAACCCAATACCCTAAGTTCTAAATCAAAGTTGTAAACCCTAAACCCTAAATTCTAAACTCTAAAACCTAAATGCTAAACCCTAAATCCTAAACTCAAAACACTCATACCCTATTCCTAAACCCTATGTGACATACCCTAAACCCCAAATCCTAAACTCAAAACACTATACCCTAACCCTAAACCCTATGCTATAAACCCCAAACCCTAAATCCAGAACCCTAATCTCTGAACCCTAAACACTATACCCATAATAGTAAACTCTAAACTCTAAACCCTAAACCCTAAACCCTAAACCCTAAATGCTGAAACCTAAATCCAAACTCTAAACCTTAAACCCTAAACCCTAAATGCTGAAACCTAAATCCAAACTCTAAACCCGAAACCCATAATCCTAAACTCAAAACCATAAACCCCATATCCTAAATCCTAAACTAAAACGCTAAATCCTAAACTAAAACCCTAAACCCTAATAGTAAACCCTAAACCTAAATCCAAACTCAAAATCCTAAACACTAAATGCTTAAACATAAATCCAAGCTCTAAACCCCAAACCCTTAATTCTAAACTCAAAACCCTAACCTTATACACTAAATGCTAATCTAAAACCCTAAACCCTGCACACTAAATCGTAAATCCTAAATGAAAACCCTAAACCCAACACACTAAAACCTAAATCCTAAACAAAAACCCTAAACCCCAATAGTAAACCCTAAATCTAAATGCTAAATCCTAAATCCAAACTCTAAACCCTTAACCCTAAACCCTACACCTTATACCCTATACACTAAACTCAAAACCCTAAACCCTATCCCTAAACCCTAAACCCTACACCCTAAACATAAACCCTAAACCCTAAATCCTAAAACTAAACCCTAAACACTAAACCTGAAACCCTAAACCCTAAGCCTTAAACCCTAAACCCTAAACCTGAAACCCTAAATCCAAAACCCTATATCTTAAACCTCAAACCTAAATGCTAAACCCTACACCCTAAAACCTAAATCTTAAACTGCATACCTTAAACCCTAAATCCAAATGCTCCTAAACCCTATACCCAATACCCTAAAACCTAAACCCCTAACCCTAAACCATAAATCAAAACTCTAAATCCTAAATCGAAAACCCTAATCACTAATCCCTAATCCCTAAACCCTAAACCCCAAATCCTAAACTCAAAACCCTAAACTTAAAACTAAAACCCTAAACCCTAATCCTAAATGCTAAACCCTTAACCCTAAATCCTAAACTCTATACCAGAAACCCTAAACTTAAAACCCTCAACCTTAAACCCTACACCCTAAACCCTAAATCCAAATTCTAAATACTAAATCCTAAACCCTATACCCTAAACACTAAACCCTAAACTCTAAGCCTAAACCGTCAGCCCTAAATCCAAACTTTAAACCCTAAACCCTAAATCCTAAACTCTAAACCATAAACCCTAAACCTTAAATCCTAAACTCAAACCCCTAAACCCTAAACACCAAAGCCTAAACCCTTAACCTTAAACCCTAGACTCTAAACCCTAAAATGGAGACGCTAAACCCTAAACCCTAAACCCTAAAGCCAAAACCTAAACCCTAAACCCTAAACCATAAATCTAAATGCTAAACACTATACCCTAATCCTTAAACCCTAAAGCCTAAACCCTATACCCTTAACCATAAACCTTAAACTCTAAACCCTAAATCATAAACCTCAAATTGAAACCCTTAACCCTAAACCCTAAATCCTAAACCCTAAACCCTATACCCTTAACCCTAACCCTAAATCCTAAACCCTAAACGCTAAACCCAAACTTTAAACCTTAAACCCTAGTCCCTTAACCCTAAACCCAAAACCCTAAATCCTAAACCCTAAACCGTAAACCTTAAATCCTAAACTCTGCATGCTAAACAGTGTACGCTAAACCTTAAACCATAAAGCCTTAACCCTATACCCTTAACCATAAACCTTAAACTCTAACCCTAAATCATAAACCTAAAATTGAAACCCTTAACCCTAAACCCAAAACCCAAAACCCTAAACCCTAACCCCTAAACCCTAAACTATAAACACTAAAGCCTAAATCTTATATCTTAAACCTCAAACCTAAATCCTAAACCCTACACCCTAAACCCTAAATCCAAAACCGCATATCTTAAACCTAAAACCTAAACCCTAAACCCTACACCCTAAATCATAAATCTTAAACCGTAGACCTTTAACCCTAAATCCAAACTCTAACTCTAAACCCAATACCCAATACCCTAAAACCTAAACCCTAAACCCTAAATCAAAACTCTAAATCGTAAACCCCAAAACCTAATCTCTAACCTCTAAATGCTAAACCCTAAACCCTAAATCCTAAACTCAAAACCCTAAACCTAAAACTAAAACCCTAAACCCTAATCCTAAATGCTAACCCCTTAACCCTAAATCCTAAACTCTAAACAAGAAACCCTAAACCTAAAACCCTCAACCTTAAACCCTACACCCTAAACCCTAAATACAAACTCTAAACACTAAATCCTAAACCCTATACCCTAAACTCTAAACCCTAAACCATCAACCCTAAATCCAAACTCTAAATCGTAAACCCTAAATCCTAAACTCTAAACCCTAAACCCTAAACCTTAAATCCTAAACTCAACACCAAAGCCTAAACCATAGACCCTAAACCCTAAACCCTCAACTAGAGACCCTAAATCATAAACCATAAACCCTAAACCTTAAATCTAAAACTCTAAATGCTAAACCCTATACCTTAAACATTAAACCCTAAAGCCTAAATCCTATACCCTTAACCATAAACCTTTAACTCTTAACCCTCAACCATAAACTTTAAATTGAAACCCTAAACCCTAAACCCTAAATCCTAAACCCTAAACCCTATACCCTAAACCCCAAACCCTGAATCCTAAAGTCTAAACCCTAAACCCTAAACCTTAAATCCTAAACTTACATGCTAAACAATATACGCTAAACCTTAAACCCTAAAGCCTAAACCCTTTACCCATAAACATAGACCTTAAATTCTATAACCTAAATCATAAACCTCATATCAAAACCCTTAACCCTAAACCCAAAACCCTAAACCCTAAACCCTAAACCCTAAACCCTAAACTCTAAACCCTAAACCTTATGCCCTAAAACCTTAATGCTAAACCCTAAATCCTTAACTCAAAATCCTAAACACTATCCCTCAACCCTAAACCAAACCCTAAACCCAAAATCCTGAATCCTAAATCCTAAACACCATATCCTGAACCATAAACCCAAACCCTAACCCTAAAGCCTAAATGCTAAACCCTAATCCCATAAACCTAAACCCTATAACCTTAATCCTAAACCCTAAACTAAAAACCCTAAACCCTAAATGCTCAAACCTAAATCCAAACTCTAAACCCTAAATCCTTAGTCCTAAATTCAAAACCCTAACCCTATACCCTAAATACTGAACTAAAACCCTAAACCCTAAATCGTAAACAAAAACCCTAAACCCTAATAGTAAACCCTAAATCTAAATCCTAAATCCTAAATTCAAACTCTAAACCCTTAACCCTAAGCCCTATACCCAATACACTATACCCTAAACCCTAAACCAAACCTCTAAATCCTAATCTCTAAGCCCTAAACCCAAAATCCTAGTCCCTAAACTCAAAACCCTAAACCCTAAATACAAATTCTAAACACTAAATCCTAAACCATATACCCTAAACACTAAACCCTAAACTCTAAACCCTAAACCGTCAACCCTAAATCCAAACTCTAAACCATAAACCCTAAATCCTAAACTCTAAACCCTAAACCTTAAATCCTAAATTCAACACCCTAAACCCTAAACACCAAAGCCTAAACCCTAGAACCTAAACCCTAAACCCTCAACTGGAGACCTTAAACCATAAACCATAAACCCTAAACCTTAAATCTAAAACTCTAAATGCTAACCCTATAACCTAAACATTAAACTCTAAAGCCTAAACCCTATACCCTTAACCATAAACCTTAAACTCTAAACCCTCAATCATAAACTTTAAATTGAAACCCTAAACCCTAAACCCTAAACCCTAAATCCTAAACCCTAAACCCTATACCCTAAACCCCAAACCCTGAATCCTAAAGTCTACACCCTAAACCCTAAACCCTAAACCTTAAATCCTAAACTTACATGCTTTCAGTATATGCTAAACCTTAAACCCTAAAGCCTAAACCCTTTACCCATAAACATAAACCTTAAACTCTAAACCCTAAATCATACACCTCAAATCAAAACCCTTAACCCTAAACCCAAAACCCTAAACCCTAAACCCTAAACTCTAAACCCTAAATCTTATGCCCTAAAACCTAAACCCTAAAACCTAAATCCTTAACTCAAAATCCTAAACCCTATCCATAAACCCTAAACCCTAAACCCTAAACCATAAACCCAAAATCCTAAATCCTAAATCCTAAACACTAAATCCTGAACCCTAAACCCAAACCCTAACCCTAAAGCCTAAATGCTAAACCCTAATCCGAGAAACCTAAACCCTATATCCTTAATCATAAACCCTAAACCAAAAACCCTAAACCCTAACTACTCAAACCTAAATCCAAACTCTAAACCCTAAACCCTATACCCTAAACCCCAAACCCTGAATCCTAAAGTATACACCCTAAACCCTAAACCCTAAACCTTAAATCCTAAACTTACATGCTTTCAGTATATGCTAAACCTTAAACCCTAAAGCCTAAACCCTTTACCCATAAACATAAACCTTAAACTCTAAACCCTAAATCATACACCTCAAATCAAAACCCTTAACCCTAAACCCAAAACCCCAAACCCTAAACCCTAAACTCTAAACCCTAAACCTTATGCCCTAAAACCTAAACCCTAATCCCTAAATCCTTAACTCAAAATCCTAAACCCTATCCATAAACCCTAAACCCTAAACCCTAAACCCAAAATCCTAAATCCTAAATCCTAAACACTAAATCCTGAACCCTAAACCCAAACCCTAACCCTAAAGCCTAAATGCTAAACCCTAATCCGAGAAACCTAAACCCTATATCCTTAATCATAAACCCCAAACCAAAAACCCTAAACCGTAACTGCACAAACCTAAATCCAAACTCTAAACCCTAAATCCTTAGTCCTAAACTCAAAACTCTAACCCTATACCCTAAATACTGAACTAAAACCCTAAATCCTAAATCATAAACAAAAACCATAAACCCTAATAGTAAACCCTAAATCTAAATCCTAAATCCTAAATCCAAACTCTAAACCCTTAACCCTAAGCCCTATACCCAATAATACCCTATACCCTAAACCCCAAACCCTAAACCCTAAACCAAACCTCTAAATCCAAAACTCTAAACCCTAAACCCAAAATCCTAATCCCTAAATTCAAAACCCTAAACCATACACCCTAAACCCTAAATACAAACTCTAAACACTAAATCCTAAACCCTAAACCCTAAACCCAAAATCCTAAATCCTAAATCCTAAACACTAAATCCTAAACCCTAAACGCAAACCCTAACCCTAAAGCCTAAATGCTAAACCCTAATCCCAGAAACCTCAACCCTATATCCTTAATCGTAAACCCTAAACTAAAAACTCTGAACCCAAAATGCTTAAACCTAAATCCAAACTCTAAACCCTAAATCCTTAGTCCTAAACTCAAAACCCTAACCCTATACCCTAAATACTGAACTAAAACCCTAAACCCTAAATTGTAAATAAAAACCTTATACCCTAATGGTAAACCCTAAATCTAAATCCTAAATACTAAATCCAAACAATAAAACCCTTAACCCTAAGCCCTATACCCTATACCCTATACCCTAAACCCCAAACCCTAAACCCTAAACCAAACCTCTAAATCCTAAACCATAAAACCTAAACTCTAAACCCTAAACCCAAAATCCTGATCCCTAAACTCAAAACCCTAAACCCTAAACCCTAAACCCTAAATCCTAAACATAAACCCTAAATTCTAAACCCAAAACCCTATATCCAAAACCCTATATCTTAAACCTTAAACCTAAACCGTAAACCGTACACCCTAAACCCTAAATCTTAAACCGCAGACCTTAAACCCTAAATCCAAATGCTAACTCCAAACTTTATACCCTATACCCTAAAACCTAAACCCCAAACCCTAAACCCAAAATCAAAATTCGAAATCCTAAACCCTAAATCCCAAATCATAAACTCAAAACCCTAAACCTTATACTAAAACCTTAAACCCTAATCCTAAATGCTAAACCCTTAACACTAAATCCTAAACTCTAAACCAGAAACCATAAACCTAAAACCCTCAACCTTAAACACTACACCCTAAACCCTAAATCCAAACAATCAACACTACATCCTAAACCCTACACCCTAAACACTAAACCCTAAACTCTGAACCCTAAGCCATCAACCCTAAATCCAAACTCTAAACCCTAAACCCTAAATCCTAAACTCTAAACCCTAAACCCTAAACCTTAAATCCTAAACTCAAAACCCTAAACCCTAAACCTTAAACCCTAGAACCTAAACCCTAAATTGGAGACCCTAAACCCTTAACCTAAACCCTCAACCCTAAACCTTAAATCCTAAACTCTAAATGCTAAACCCTATACCCTAAACCTTAAACCCTAAAGCCTAAACCTATACCCTTAACCATAAACCTTAAAATCTAAACCCTAAATCATGAACCTAAAATCAAAACCTTTAATGCTAAACCCAAAACCCTAAACCCTAAGCCCTAATCCCTAAACCCTAAACCCTAACCCGTAAATCCTAAACTCTAAACCCTAAAACCTAAACCGTATATCTTAAACCTCAAACCTAAATCCTAAACCCAACACCCTAAACACTAAATCTTAAACCCCAGACCTTAAACCCTAAATCCAAACTCTAAACCCTAAATCCAAACCCTAATCCTAAACTCCAAACCCTAATCCTAAATCCTAAGTCCTAAATTCAAAACCATAAACCCTAAACTTAAACCCTAAACCCTATACCCTAAACTCTAAACCCTAAACCCTAACCCAAAGCCCTAAACATTAAACCCAAAACCATGAAGGCTAAACTCTAAATGCTAAACCCTATACCCTAAATCCTAAATTCTAAACCCAAAACCCTAAACACTAAACCCTAAACCCTAAAATCTATACTCTAAACCCTAAATCCTAAACTAAAAACCCTAAACCCTAAACCTAAACCAAAAACACTAAATCCTAAATCTTAAACCCTAAATTCAGAACTCTATATCTTAAACCTCAAACCTAAACCCAAAACCCTACACACTACACCCTAAATCTTAAATCGCAGACCTTAAACCCTAAATCCAAACTCTAACCCTAAACCCTATACCCTAAACCATAAACCATAAACCCTAAACCTTAAATCTAAAACTCTAAATGCTAAACCCTATACCTTAAACATTAAACCCTAAAGCCTAAACCCTATACCCTTAACCATAAACCTTTAACTCTTAACCCTCAATCATAAACTTTAAATTGAAACCCTAAACCCTAAACCCTAAACCCTAAATCCTAAACCCTAAACCCTATACCCTAAACCCCAAACCCTGAATCCTAAAGTCTAAACCCTAAATCCTAAACCCTAAACCTTAAATCCTAAACTTACATGCTAAACAATATACGCTAAACCTTAAACCCTAAAGCCTAAACCCTTTACCCATAAACATAGACCTTAAATTCTAAAACCTAAATCATAAACCTCATATCAAAACCCTTAACCCTTAACCCTAAACCCTAAACCCTAAATCCTAAACCCTAAACCCTATACCCTTAATCCTAACCCTAAATCCTAAACCCTAAACCCTAAACCCTAAACCCAAACTTTAAACCTTAAAACCTAGACCCTAAACCCTAAAGTGGAAACCCTAAACCCTAAAACCTAAATCCGAAACCCTAAATCCAAAACCCTATATCTTAAAACTCATACCTAAACTCTAAACCCAACACCCTACATCCTAAATCTTAAACCGCAGACCTTAAACTCAGAGTTGAAACTCTAACCCTAAACCCTATACCCTATACCCTATACCCTAAAACCTAAACCCCAAACCCTAAACCCTAAACCCCAAATCCTAAACTCAAAACCCTTAACCATAAACCTTAAACTCTAAACCCTAAATCATAAACCTCAAATCGAATCCCTTAACGCTAAACGCTAAACCCTAAACCCTAAATCCTAAACCCTAACCCCTCAATCCTCAACTCTAAACCCTAAAACCTAAACCTTATATCTTAAACCTCCAACCTAAATCCTAAACCCTACACCCTAAACACTAAATGTTAAACCCCAGAACTTAAACCGAAAATGTAAAACCTAAAACCTAAATCTTAAATTCAAAACCATAAACCCTGAACTTAATCCCTAAACCCTATACCCGAAACCTTAAACCCCAAATCCTTAACTCAAAACCCTAAACCTAAACCTAAAACCCTAAACCCTAATCCTAAATGCCAAACCCCTAACCCTAAATTCTAAATTCTAAACCAAAAATCCCAAACCTAAAACCCAACACCCTAAACCCTAAATCCAAACTCTAAACACTAAATCCTAAACCCTATACCCTAAACACTAAATCCTACACTCTAAACCTTAAACCCTAAACCCTAAATGCAAACTCTAAACCCTCAATCCTAAACTCTAAGCCATAAACCCAAAACCCTAAACCTTCAATCCTAAACTCAAAACCCTAAACACCAAAGCCTAAACCCAAAACCTTAAACCCTAGACCCTAAACCCTAAACACCAAAGCCTAAACCCTAAACACCAAAGCCTAAACCCTAAACCTTAAACCCTAGACCCTAAACCCTAAACTGGAGACCCAAAACCCTAAATATAAACCCTAAACCCTAAACCTTAAATCCTAAACTCTAAACGCTAAACCCTATACCCTGAACCATAAACCCTAAATCCTAAACCTTATACCCTTAACCATAAACCTTAAACTCTAAACCCTATATCATAAACCTCAAATCGAAACCCTTAAGGCTAAACCCAAAACCCTAAACCCTAAACCCTAAACCTCAAACCTAAATCCTAAACCCTAAATCTTAAACCCCACACATTAAATCTTAAACACTAAACTCTAAACCCTAAACCCTAAACTCCATTCATTTTCTCCAATTTTTTCTCTCTCTAAAAATTCTCTCTAAAATTCGCTCTCAAAAATAACTCACATACCGCTCACGAATGGCCGCAGAGCCGTCGAAATGAGCGCCGCCGACTGGCTCGGACGCTGAACTCCAAATGCCTATAAACCCCACATGGATGCTTCACCGAATCATCACCGATTCTCAAAATCGCGACGCACCGAGGCGATCCATGTCGCAATTTCGAGGCGCATTAGACTGGCTCTAAGATCATTTCCTTGAACAACTGGAATGATTCAAGTTAATTCGATGGGGAATCATGTATCTACATCTAAGGATCTATCGAAGCCAAAAATCAAACGATTCCATCTCACAAATCGAAAGATCCACAAAGTCAAGTCCGAGAAATCACCTCGGTCGCCGAGCCGCGCCTTCAATTTCGATCAACTTCCGAGAAGGAAATAGAACTTCTACCACTAGAGAATCATCTCCGTGTCAAGGAGCTCATTCTACACTTTGGTGAACAATTTTGACGGTGAAATTTCCGGTGGTCAGAATCCAACCAAGTCACCGAGTTTCCGCCAACTACAATGAGAGTTTGTTACATCACTGTGCTCTTTGTGATGAGGATAATCATCCTAAGGTAAGAGAATCTATAACTCAACAACAAACTAATGCTATCTCGCCTTCTAACTGCAGGTCAAGTCGCAATAAGGAAGATGATCACACGTACGAAGAAACCAAATAGTTACAATAACAACGAGGTAGAATTACGCAAGTACTCGTGACAAGGAACACAATTCTAACCACAAGAATGAATCAAGGCCACAAGAATTAGAAGTGGTGAACACTAAAGAGACTATGGAGACAACTTTGCAAAAGGAAAGGCAAGAGGATCATAACACTTCTCTCGAACCGTGAGTGCACCAATATGCGTATGGGCCGAGGAAACCACGTAAAGATCGAATGGAAAACACTATGTTACAGGGATAAGGGCGTATGGAAGGTTAAAGAAAAACTCACGCCAAGGCACACAAGGAGGAGTGAAGCCAATGCACAATAATGACAAAGAAGGTGCAGTAAATCGCTTTATTTTATCACTGGTCCCGATTCTAGGAATTCTATCAATAGCCATGCTCCTAGTGACCATAATGAACAAGGAAAATGATCCGCACGTTTCGAGTATGCAATTTGATAGTTTGAAGAGGAGTGATCAAAAGTCAAAACTACACAACATGGTCATGCTATGGAACCCAAGATCCTCCCCATCAAAGTGTCCTCTAATTTTGATAGTTATCGACCTAATCACCAAAGGAATAACAGATGTACCCTGCATAACACCAAAACAAATTCCTCGCAAATAACCCCCTATACGAATCATCAATAACCAAATCCCCGATCCTCGCTCCCATCGATCACCCAATCCTTAGCCACTAGATTGAGAGCCAACCAAACTAAAAATGCCACTCCCATTGACATCTCCTCCCATCATTTCCACTAGGCAAGGTTATCCTTCCATAACTTTCCATGAGGAGGACTTCATGCAAAAGATGCCGGGAGATGCAAATTTACTCTTGTTGGAAAGTTTACTAATGCCATGCCCAAAATGGAGATTATTAGGAAAAGTTTCATTGCTCAAACGCAACTCATCGGAGGAGTCAAAATTGCTCACTTCAACCTGCATATCTATATTGATCCGACAACGAGGTCGACCACATTTCGCTTGACTAAGCAAAGATGCATATTGCTAGCCACCCTATGAAACTCCAAGTGGACTCCTACCTTTAAACCCGCCGAGGAAACTCCTATTGTGCCCATCCGATCACCTTATCTGAATCGCTTGGCATTGTTATTACATGGACATCCTCACCCTCCGCTATCCCCTATCGTAAGGCTCAGATTTGGATTCTCGCAACTATGCAAAAACAAGGGGAAGTGTTGCCAAAGTGAGAGTACAAATTGACATCACAAAAGAAAGACCCCAACATGTGAGGTTGGGTTTTTCAGAGAAAGATACTACTCTAGGTAAAAGGAAAATAATTGAATTATAGGATTTACCTTCCTATTGTCTTTATCAGAAGCACTAAGGACACTCCCAAGGATAATGCCCTGTGAAGGAAAGAGATGAGGAAATTAAAAAAAGGAATGAATTGGAGGTCATTAAGATAGCACAGGATAAGCAGCTGGATCAATCTCATATGGGAAATCACCATAATGACAAAATCATAGAAAAAATCAATCAAACAGCAGACTTTTGTATGACCACAGTAAAAGATATTTCTCACAAGGAGGAGCAATGGCAAATTCACACTAGGAAAAAACAATAAAACCATCAACTGAAGCAGACTAAGGTAAGATTCAAATCTCACAGAGCAGTACCACAAGTGCAGCCTCAAGAAGACATTTTACTGGACCAACAAAGTTAGGCAAAGAAACAGTATGACTCCTAAACCTCCGTGGATCGACTTTGAGGAATCGTGATCGATTCCTATTCCCCATCCCCGTAATTGTTGAGGATGATGCACATCCAAATTTCACCCTATTCCCCTTGTTTGTGTTGCCGAGAATGTTGTTGGAGGAGGATGGAATGGAAGGAGAAACAGACTAACTTGCAGTGAAGGGGAACCTAGGGAAGGGAATTGTCTAATACCTTGCAGGAGAACCCCGGGTGAATCTATCAAGGACCTTCAAAACTCGCTACCACTAAAAATGCCAACAACAACACCAAGAACAAGCACATCGATTATAAAGGAAGCAAGTCATCAAAGTTAATACAGATATGGTTAGGGAGAATCAACCCAAAGGCTCTATGGCAAAAATATGGGAACAAAGCTAGCTCCAAAGAAATGTACCAAGGACCCCCAAGAGCAAGAACAAACCTAGCAAGAAGAAGAGAGAAGCTACCAAGAGAAAGCAGTCGCATAATCTCAACAAGAACAACATTATGAGGAGAACCAAAGAGGAGGAGCCAAATTCCTCGCACTAAGTTCATTATGGTGGAACAAGTTATGGATGTAATTCCTCTTAAAGCTCAAGACAAGATTCTGAAAACCACCAGATCACACTAAGGTGGTCAGAAGAGATGAATATGAGGTGGAAATTTCAGAGGATGAAATTGAGGAAGAAATCCCCTAAGACGTCTAAGATGATGATGATGAGACCAAGGCACTTTGATCAAAGCCTTCACTTCAATAATGATCCAGAAATGGGACAAGGAGCTACAACAGACACTAACAAACAGGATTATCTCCTGCAGGCATACATTTGGAAAAACTTCCTCTCGTGAAATCTCCCACACCTATTCCCGTGATCGCAGTGAAGACCCAACACCAAATTGTTCACCTCTAAATCATCTCAATGATTAGTACAATCATATGGAATGCTAGGGATCAACACCCAAGGTGTTACCGAAAGACTTAAAACCTCAAAATATTCATTATGTGTCTATGATTGCAATTTTGGAACCTTTCTCGCAACACTCATATAAACAAGATTAAAAGTATGCTAACCATGGATCAAGCAACAAGAATTCCAATGGAAAAATTTGGTTGTTCGAACAATGAGATTACTCAGAAGTGATAGAAACCGATGAACAATGTATCACTTGTGAACTCATTCATACAGAGGCTTCAAAGATATTTCAAGACTTTTGTATATGCTAAATACAGAGACTATCTCAGAAACCCTCCGGGATGCATTCTTTATTTTGCGTATAACATCGCAATACTCTCGTGTATCGTTGGTGATTTTAATGTCATAACATGTATGTTGAGGAAAAGCCGAGGCAACACTTATAACATTAGAAAAAGTCTTGAGTTCATTGAGTTATTAGCTTGTGGACTTATAGACTTGGGGTTTAATGGATCCAGATTCACTTGGTCTAACCAAAGAGGCATCAATTTAATATGGAAAAGATCGACAGAGCTATGGTCAATGATACATGGCCGCAAAATATGCCTCACACCACTATTACCCATCTCCCTTCTCGTGGGTTCAGATCATTGTCCACTCCTTATGGAAATGAATTCAAGGCCGCATAATCACATTAAGTATTTCGATTCCTTAATTGTCAATGGGACTAAACTTCTTTGAAGAAATCAGAGCAGCATCGAACAGCCTATAGAGGGTAATCCTATGTGGATCTTTCACCGTAAAATGAAGAGACCGCCTCTACTCGGCTTGGTCTAAAATGCGCTTGGTGATATCTATGCAAAGGTTAAGGAGTTTGAGGAAAGGGTCGAGTCACAGAAAGCACTTTTATTCACACCAACACAGAGGAACATAGATCTGCACTTCATAGCATTAATGCAGAATATATCGATTTATGAAGTCGAAGATTCTATTCTCAAACAAAAGCTCAATTACAATGGTTCAAAGAAGGACAAGAACTCCAAGTACTTTCACGCATTGATTGTGGCGTATGAGGAGGTCGTTTCATACACAAGATACTCGATAAGGATGAATGGATACAGGTGATGAGCCTATTGCACAGCAAACTGTGAGCATTTCCAACATCTTCACAGTGATGAAGACCCTATTGATGAAATTCCTATGAATTGCATCCCTAGAATGGTTTTGCAGAACATAATGACAAGTCAAGGAGTTGCCAACCATGGAGGAGCTTAAGGAGGTTGTCTTTCTATGAACCTCACTCACCGCAAGGCCCGATGGCATGAATGGTTTTTTCTTCCGTAAATGCCGAATATTATCAACACAGATTTGTTAGCAATACTCATGCTTTTTTCAAAGGCAGAGACTCCCAAATATTTCTCACATGCTTGCCTAGTTCACCTTCATAAAGTAAAGAATCCTAACAGATTATCTCAATTGCACCTATCACCGAGTAACTTTAATAACAAGGTTATTTCTAAGCTCCTATGTCAGACTAGCTCCTATCCTTCCTAGCCTTGGTCTCTCAATCACCAAAGCTTTGTAAAGGGTAGGAGCATAATTGAAAACATTATGTTAGCTCAAGAAATTATCCATCAAATAAGAAAACCTAACATTGGTAGCAATGTTGTAATCAAACTTGATGTGGCAAAGGCTTATGATAGGGTCTCTTGGTCTTACATTTGCATAGTGCTCAAAAAGATGGGGTTTGATGAAGTTTTTATAGACATGGTTTGGAGAATTATGGCAAACAACTGGTACTCTATCATTATTAATGGCAAGAGGCATGGTTTCTTTCACTCTACTAGGGCCTTAAACAAGGAGACCCCTATCTCCAAATTTCTATTTATTTTAGGTGCGAGATGCCGCCCAAATCCTTGAATAACTCATGCAGAATCCTTTATACCATGGTTTCTACATGGAACAAAGGGGTCTCAATCAACCATCTCACTTTGCTGATGATGTTATCATATTTACATCCGTAGGAAGCACTCTTTGAAGCTTATTATGCAAACCCCGCCCACTTATGAAAGGGTCTCTGCCACTTTATCAATAAGAGTAAAAGTCACTTTATGGTGCACTCCAATGCCTTCGTAACTACTTACATGTGATCGTAAAGGTAATCGCTTTCATAAGAAAGAGGCTCCCATCACCTACCTTGGCCGCCCCATAACTACCGGAAGACAAAAGATTATACACTTCTCGATCTCATCAACAAAATTGTGAATGTAATAACCGGATGGCAATCTAAAATTCTAAGTTATGGGGCAAGGCTACCTTGATAAAACATGTCCTCCAATCCATGCCAATTCATATACTATCCGCCGCTTTCCCACCTTCAACCATCCTTAAGCAAATCCAAGGCATCATGGCTGATTTTTTCTGGGATGGAGGAATGACAAGAAAAATACCATTGGTCCTCTTGGAAAAATTTAAGTTTTCCTTCGGCGGCGGGGAATCGTGTTAGACTTATGAATGATGTGTCAAGCCTTCCAATTCAAACAATGGTGGACTTTTAGATCTAAGCAAACTTTATGGGGAGACTTCCGAGATCCAAGTATTGCCAAAGATCTAATCCTATCAAGAAAAAATGGGATACAGTGAATCCCAAAATTGAGACCGATGATAAGGAATAGATGTATGCGAGAAACACATCCAAAGGGAAAGTTAATAGAGGGATTGCTCCTTTTGGTGGATAATCGTTAGGAGAAGGTCCATTGGCCTACTATACCACGTAAAGCAACAGTTCAACAATGAAAGGGTAGCAGATTTTATGGAAGATGGTCAGGAACATGAGTAAGGTGATCCAGCTTTGCCCTCCCAAACAAATTTCCACAACATTTTGTCTACCTGCATCCAAATACAAGAGGCCAACTGCATCAAGCAGGTGGAATCTCAACAAGTGGTCCTGCTTTCCATTTCTTCAAAGATGGAATAGCATCGTGAAAAAGGGAGAAATCACAAATCAATATCCACACTTGGCGTAGACATCCCCTTCAAGTGCTCTTTCTTACTATGGAGGGCAATCGTGGGGAAATCGCTACCAATAAAAACTTTCAATTTTTGGAATTGACCAAGGAACTGCTATTGTTGTCAATCTCCGTGAAATGATACCATTGAGCATATCTTCAACATCGAATCTTTGCAAAGAAAGTCCGAAATACTTTGCCAACTCTTTAGGAATACAAACCGATTATCCGCCACTTAGAAGCATGATCATTAGGTGGTGGAGAAGTACTACTACAATGAAGCACATCAACTTATTCTTCAAGCCATTCCAATCTTTATTTGTTGAACTTGTGGAAAACAGTGGCAAAGAAAATATGGTGGCAAATACCTAGCATGGTAAGAGTGAAATATCCGTGATGCTAGATAGCTTCAAATTGTTGCATCGTGGTTCCCTACATTCCCGCCATCCGATGGAACAAATTATGCACACTCATCGAGAAGTGCATACATGAGATAAAAATCTCTCCCGCCTCGTGGTATAAACCCCGAACAACCGGGTCAAGCTCAACACCGATGGGAGTACCCAGAAGCATGGAGCCGGAGGCATTCTCGTAAATAACATGGGAGAGATTATCTTTGCATTTTCACCCATTGGGACTAGGAACTAATAATCATGCCAAGTAAGCCGCCAACTTTGGTCCGCTCGTGCGTGCAATTAAAATATAACAGGTAATACTTGAAGTCGACAGCAACTTTTGGTGGATCGTTCAGAACAAAACAGCAGATTTGACCATATCATGCCAAATACGTAAGCTCCATCAATCGCCACGCAATTCACCCATTTCAGATGCATTCATACGCTTAGAGAGGCAAACTTTGTAGCGCATTCTTTATCCAAGCATAGACATCAAATATCCAATCCATGTGTATTTTTCAACATCACACAGCCTCCAAGTTGGCAGCAAATTCTTCTTCCAACAGACCTAGCAGTATGGCAAGCTTGCATTTAAGAAAGTCAAAAGAATTAAAGAACCACCCTGCATTCCATCATTATTATTGAGGACCTAGGAAGGAGCACGAACTCCTCTAGGTCTTTCACTGATGATCCCCCTGTCATCACCTTTCTTGACCTTCCCTTTGTTAGGATAGATTTTAGGGTCTTTCTTAATTTTAAGGAGAGAGTCTCCCTCATTTATGTTTTCCTAGAGTCTTTGTACAGGGAGGAGTCCTCTCATATAGGTGCTTAGATAATAGGTCCTTTTCCTTTTTTGGAGAAGAATTGGAGAACCAACTAGCATTACCTAGTAGGCTACCAGTTCTAACTCCACCCTTTGGGAGGTAAGGTTTATGTCCCCCTCCTTGTACCTTTTTTTCTTTATAAATGCTAAGGCCTGGGGGTGTAGCTAAGCCCCTGACCCCTCCAAGGGTCGTTCAAATAAAAAAAAAAAAAAAAAAAAAAAAAAACCCTAAACTCTAAACCCTAACTCTAAACCCTAAATCCTAAACTCAAAACCCTAAACCCTAAACCCTAAATAAAAACTCTAAACCCTAATCGCTAAACCCTAAATCAAAACTCTAAACCCTAAACCATAAACCCTAAATCTAAACTCTAATACCTAAACCCTATACCCTATACCCTTAACCATAAACACTAAAGTCTAAAACCTAAACCCTAAATCCTAAACTCTAAACACCAAACCCAAAATCCTAAACTAAAAACCCTGTAACCTAACCCTAAACCCTAAGCCCTAAACCATACAATAAACATAAACCCTATACCCTAAGCTCTAAATACAAACTGCAAACCCTCAACCCTAAACCCTAAATTCTAAACTCTAAAACCTAAACGCTAAACCCTAAACCCTAAGTCATAAACTCAAAATAATATACCGTATCCCTAAACCCTATGTGACAATCCCTAAACACTAAATCCTAAACTCAAAAAACTATACCCTAACCCTAAACCCTATGCAATAAACCCTAAACACTAATCCCAGAACTGTAAACACAATACCCATAATAGTAAACCCTAAACTCTAAACCCTAAACCCTAAACCTTAAATGCTTAAATATAAATCCAAACTTTAAACCCGAAACCCATAATCCTAAACTCAAAACCATAAACCCTATATTAAACTAAAACCCTAAACCCTAAACCCTAAACCCTAAATCTTAAACTAAAACCCTAAACCCTAACAGTAAACCCTAAACCAAAATCCTAAATCCTAAACAAAAACCCTAAACCCTAAACCCAAAATCCTAAACTAAAACCCTAAACCCTAACAGTAAACCCTAAACCAAAATCCTAAACCCTAAATGCAAACTCTAAACCCTAAATCCTCAATCCTAAATAAACACTCTAAACCCTAAACCTTAAATCCTAAACTCAAAACCCTAAACCCTATACCTAAACCCTATACCTAAACCCTAAACCCTATGCCCTAAACCCTAAACCCTAACCCTAAACCCTAAACCTAAACACTAAACCCTAAACCCTAAATCCTAAACCCTAAAACTTAAATCCTAAACCCTAAACCCTAAACCCTAAATCAAAACTCTAAACCCTAAACCCAAACTCTAAATCTTAAACCCTAAACCCTAAACACTTAAATGTAAAAACTAAAGTCTAAAACCAAAACCTCAAACCTAAACCCTAAATCCTATACCCTAAACATTAAATCTTCAACCACAAACCCTAAACCTTAAATACTAAACCCTAAACCCCAAATCCAAAACTCAAAACCATAAACCCCGATCGCCACTCATTTTCTAAAATTTTTTCTCACTCTAAAAATATCTCTCTAAAAATCCGCTCTCAAAGAAACAAAGGACTGCTGCCGCCGGAATGGCCATAGAGCCGCCGGGAAAGGAGCTCAGGCCACCGGACCAGGCCCAATCGACGCGGAACTCAAGCATCTATAAACCCCAACTGGGCGCTTCTCCAGAATCATCCGCCAACTCTTTAAAATTGCGACGCATTGAGGCGATCCATGTCGCGGTTTTGGAAGAGGAGTTGGACTGGGCTTGGAAAATCATGTCCCTTGATCAAGCGGGAATGATTCGAGTTAATTCAAGTGGAAAACCTGAATCTACAACTAAAGATCTACATACAACTCAAAAATCACACGTTTCTATCTCACAAATTGAGAGTTCTAAGAAGACGATTTCTGGAGAAATCGCCTCCAAATCGCCCGATGTGCGCCTTCAATTTCGAGGGTCGTCGGAGAAGATGAATGAAGTCGCGACTACTGGGGAATCTTCCCCAAGCCATGGAGTACAGATTGACATAATCTCAAGCAAATTTGACGGCGAAATCTCCGGCGGCATAAACTCCGATAAAGTCACCGGAGCTCCGGTCGATAATGGAGACAAAATGCTTCACCAAGAGTCTCTTTGTGATGAGAATGATCTTCCTAAGGTAACAATGTAACCTCCTAATCAAAGAAAGAATTAACGTTGAGTTACTTTCAAATTTGGTGACCAAGATACCACAAAGGCCGATGTTCGTAACAAAGTTAAGAGGAAAGTGGATTCGATAAGGAGGAACAACATGGGTAATCAAGCACATAATCACGGAAAAGAACACATACAAATTCAAAGGGAGGAATTAGTGCAATACGAACATGAAGAACTGATCAAGAATGGCACTACAAATGTGATCACAGAGGCAGAGAAGCAAGAAAGTGCAGGGGAACAAGGCATAGCAACTAACAAAATAGAGCAAACAAGCAAAGACACACAAAGAAAAGGTATCAATAGAGACATCAAAGGAGAAACACTATGGTAAGGAGGAAAAGACAATATGGAGAGTGAAGGACAAAACAAACTTCACGGAGAACATAACGCATCACAACAAGGAGGAAGGAGAGACACGCATAAACTTTAACAGCAAGGAGAGAACAGGTCAGTCAGATAAAACTACTCCAATCAATTATGATCAAAATAACCGTGTTGATAACAATTCCCATAAAAGTCAAAATGAGCATGAGAAAGGTCAATCAGAGGCAGCCGTGATATTACGAAAGAAGATCAGAGTATGAAGTCCAATCAAAACATTCTCAATGTAGACTCTAAAATACCTCCCCCTATCAAAGTTTCTTCTAACTTTGATACATATCGACCTAACCAAAGAAAGAACTTCCCAAACCAAATTCTAAACATACTCGTAATGCACTTCGCAACACCTTCCTCCTAAGAAATGCCACTACCAAATTCCCGATCCCGCTCCCATCGTTACTCCAATCGTTAGCCTCAAGAGTTAGAGCTAACCAAAGTAAGAATGCTAATCCCTTGGATATTACCACCCCTATAATCACTACTAGACAGGGATATCCCTCTATAACCTTCCATGAAGAGGATTTTATGCACAAAATGCCGGGGAGATGTAAGTACACACTGGTTGGCAAGTTCATCAATGCAATGCCCAAAATGGAAGTCATCAGGAAAAGTTTTGTTGCACAAACACAGCTTACAGGAGGAGTCAAAATTGCACACTTCAATTCAAGACATATTTATATTGACTTGGATAATGAAGCTGATCATATTTCAGTTTGGACAAAGCAGAGAATGTTTATTGGTGGCCATTCAATGAAACTACAGGTATGGACTCCCACTTTTAAACCTGCTGAAGAAACCCCTATAGTACCGCTTGGGTTACATCACTCGAATCGCCATGGCATTGTTATTATATGGACATTCTTACACCCTTATTGTCCCCAATTGGTAAAGCTCTATACTTGGATTCTGCCACTATGCAAAAGACAAGGGGAAGTGTTGCTAAAGTGAGAGTCCAAATAGATCTCACAAAAGCAAGACCTCAACATGTATGGATGGGTTTCTCTGAGAAGGACCATACTTTAGGTAAATGGCAACTTATTGAATTTGAAGATGTTCTTCATCGCTTATATCGCAAGCACTGCGGCATCCCTTCGATGAATGTCCAGTGAAGGAAAGGGATTAGGAAATCAAAAGGAGAAAATAAATGGAAACTAACAGGAAAGGACAGGAGAAGCAACTGGACCAAATGCCAAAACATAACCAACAGAGGGAGGAAGGGAAAGAAAAAGCTCAATCAAATGCATAAATAAAAGCAAAGGAACCAAAGAATTAATGATACAACATACAAGGAGGAGCAATGGCAAACTCAGACCAGAAAGAAAAAGAAAAACAACCAACATAACCAGAATCAGGATAAGAACCACAATTCACAGGAGTAGCAAGTACAGGTACAGCAGAACATAACAACTCAGGATCAACAGACAGGACAGAGAATAGGTATGAATGCTAATACTCCTGTAATTATTAATGAGGAGTCTGGTGATCAGACATTCACAACCCCATCCCCTGTTATTGTTAAGGATGATGCACATCCTGCCCTTTCCCCTGTGTCCCCTGTTATTAGTGTGAATGAAGCTGTTGGAGGAAGGATGGTTGGGAGGGAGAAAACTACTAACATGCAGGAAGGGGAACCTAAGGGGAGGGATTTGTCTCATGTTCTGCATGAGAACCAAATGGATGACCTTAGGAGGAGCCCTCAAACCCCTGCTACTACTGTAAGACATGCAAAGATCAACAAAAGAATGTTCACCAAAATACTAATGCAGAAGGACAACAGGCTCACATAAAGGAAGTGGAGTAGAGGCAAACAAGAGGATCTATGGCAAAAGATATGGGTAATAAAGTTAGTACTAGTAAACAGGCACAGACTCCCAAAAGTAAGAACAAACCCAAAGAAGAAAGAGAGAGTCGCTAAGAGGAAACAAGTCGAACAAGATCAACAGTAAAGGATCGTAAGGACAATCAACCGTAAATGTATGAAGGTAAGAACTTAATCCTCAGAAACAATTTATTATGGTGGAACAAATTATGGATGTGATCCCTCTTAAAGCTAAGTACAGCAACCATACTTCTGCAAAACCCCCAGATCACTCCAAAATTAGTCTAAGGGATGAGTATGAGGTGCAGAACTCAAAGGATGAAATGGAAGAAGAGACTCTTATAGAACAAGATGAAGATGAAGATGAGGAAACCAGTGAAGCTTTGATCGTAGCTTTCACCAACAAGGACCTGAATCGACAAAGAGGTACAACAGACACTAACAACCAAGGACTCTCTCCTAGAGGTAGACCCCAGGAAAGATTGCCTCTTAAGAAAGCATCAACAACCATTCCTGTAACTGCATGAAGACCAAACACTAGGCTATTCAGTTCTAAATCATCCCATTGATTAGTACAATCATATGGAATGTTAGAGGAATCAACACCCAAGGTGTTGTTGAAAGACTCAAAAATCTCAAAATTATTCATCAACTATCCATGATAGCTATCCTTGAGCCATTCTCAGATACTGTTCAGATTGACAGGTTTAAAAGTATGCTAGCCATAGATCATGCTGCCAACAACATCAATGGAAAAATTTGGCTGTTTTGGAACAATGATGTTACTCAGAATGTCCGAAATCGATGAACAGCAGATGACTTGTGAGATCAACCATATCAAGCTCCCGCAACTATTTCATGACCTTTGTATATGCCAAGTGCAAAGACTATCTTAGGAAGCCACTTTGGGATGTGATCTCACGACACTAGAAATGATATTCCCCGTGCACGTGGAGATTATAATGTTATTACGTATACGTAAGAAAAGCTAGGTGGTATTCCCTACAAATACGAAGAAAAGTCCGAGTTTATTGGTATCATCAAGCTTGTGGATTATTGACTTGGGATTTAATGGCCCTAAGTTCACCCGGTCTAACCAAAGCGGGATCCAATTCGCATTTGGAAAAGGTCGACAGAGCAATGGTCAATGATAGATGGTTGCAAGACACGCCTCACACTAGCATCACCCATCTTCCTTCCGTAGATCCGATCACCGCCCACTCCTCATGGAAATCCGTGCCGACCTCAAGACCACATTAAATACTTCAGATTCTTAAATCGTTGGCCGATTCTACATTTGCGCATACAAGCCATAAATGTCGAATGTACTAATAGAAGGAAAACCTATGTGGATTTTTCACCGTAAGATGAAGAGATCGCCTCTATCCTCGCATACGGTCAAGACCGCAATTTGGGGATATTTATGCTAAGGTTAAAGAGTTTGAGGAAAGAGTCGAAAGGCGTAAGAGAATCTTATTCATAACAATATCAAGAACAGAGAGAACTCCATCGTACAATGCCGAATACATTAAATTCATGAAACTAGAAGACTCTATTCTTAAACAAAAGACTCAACTACAGTGGTTTAAGGAAGGGATGGAAACTCTAAATACTTTCATGCTTTGGTAAGAGGAAGAAGGAGGAAGTCGTTTATTCACAAAATCCTCGTGGACAATGATGAGTGGATTCAAGGATAATCAAATTGCACAGTCGCTCGTGAGTATTACTGCAACATATTCACCGGAGAGGATAAGTATATTGATGAGACTCTCCGATTGCATTCCTAGGATGGCCGCGAAGGAACATAATGACAGAACGAGAGCCTTCCCTACTATGGATGAACTTAAAGAGGTGGTTTTCTATGGATCCTTATTCACCGCCGGGCCGATGGTATGAATGGTTGCTTTTTCCGTAAATGCTGGATGTTATCAAGAATGACTCACGCGCTATTTATTCCTTCTTCAAAGGGTCGATGATTCCTAAATATATTTCTCATGCATGTCTTGTTCTTCTCCCTAAAGTGAAGCATCCTAATAAGCTTTCGAATTTAGGCCTATCACCTTAGCAATTTCACTAACAAGATCATATCTAAGCTTCTATGTCTCAAAGTTGGCTCTATCCTACTAAACTTGATTTCCTAATCAATCGTGGTTTGTAAAGGGAGAAGTATAACTGAAAATATCATGTTGGCTCGTGAAATCATCCATCGATAAAGAAGCCTATCATAGGAAGTAATGTGGTGATTAAACTTGACATGACAAAAGCCTATGACAGGTTTCCTCGGTCCTACACTTGTCCGGTTCTCGTGAAGACGGGCTTTGATGAGGTTGTCATTGATATGGTGTGGAGAATTATGGCTAACAATTGGTATTCCATTATTATTAATGGAAAGAGACATGGTTTCTTTCACTACTAGAGGATTAAAGCAAGGTGATCCTTTATCTCCGGCACTATTTATTTTAGGTGCCGAGATGTTATCCAGATCTTTGAACAAAGTTGCAGAATCCTTTATATCACAACTTCCATATGGAAAGCAGAGGACTACGATTAATCATCTTAGCTTCACGATGATATTATTATATTCACTTCAGAAGAAGGCGCTTCTCAAACTCATTATGGAGACTCGAGTATCTATGAAGGAACTTCGTGTCACCGATCAACAAGGCTAAAAGTCACTTCTGCTTCATTCTAATGCTTTCAGACTACCCGTGAAAGTGGTTAAAAGATACACTAGCTTCCACTAGAAAGAGGCTCCTCCGATGTACCGGATGCCCCATATTTATTGGAAGGCCTAAGATTATCTATTTCTGAGCTTATCAACAAGATGGTTAATAAAATCACAGGATGGCAATCCAAGATGCTAAGCTATGGAGGCAAGGTTACTTTGATCAAACATGTGTTGCAATCAATCCCTATCCACCTTCTATCTTCTATTTCTCCTCCTTCATCGTTTTAAGCAAATACAAAGACATCATGGCTGATTTCTTCCGGGATGGAGGAAGGACAAGAAAAATATCATTGGTCGTCATGGAGAAACTTAAGTTTTCCATACGAGGAAGGGGAATTAGAGTTAAACTTTTGAAAGATGTTTGTCGCATTTCAATTCAAGCAGGTGGACATTTAGATCCAAGCAAACATTGTGGGTGATTTCCTTAAAAACAAGTATCGCCAAAGATCTAATCCAATTAGCAAAAGTGGATACAGGAATCCTAAGCATGGAGGTTGATGATGAAAACAAAATCATCGTGGAGAACCACATTCAAATGGAAAATCGTGATGGTTCTGCTCCTTTCGTGGGATAATGGCCGAATAGACCTTTGGCTCGCTTTACCACTCACAAAGAACATATTCAATAATGATAAGGTTGCAGATTATATCGGCCGGTCGCTGGAACAGAGAAAGGTCACTCGCTTAGCTCCTCATACACAGTACATAAAATTCTTTCTACTCAGATTCATCTACAAGATCGATAACTGATCAGCAAGATGGACCCTCAATACCAATGGTACCTTTTCTGTCTTCATGGAATATTATTAGAGAAACCAGGAGAAAACCAAATTCAACACCTACACTTGGCATAGGAATATCCCTTTAAATGTTCCTTTTACGCGAGAGCAATTAGAGCAAATTACCTACCAATGAAAATTGGCAAGGTTAGAATTGCACCAAAGAAGTCATATCGCTGTCACTCTCCGGAGTTGATACCATTGAACACATTTTCAATTCAGTGAACTTGGCCGTAAATGTGTGGAAGTATTTTGCTGCTACATGGGTATTCAAACAGCTTATCTACCACTTAGAAGTATGATTATGAGGTGGTGGAGTAATGCTTACAACAATGAAGCACACAAGCTAATCCTACAAGCCATTCCTATCTTTATTTGGTCGGAATTTGTGGAAGAACAGATGTGCAAACAAATATGGAGGCAAGCAATCCAACATAGCAAGGGTTAAATATTTGGTGATCCTCGACACTTTCAAGCCATCGTGATACGCATTTCCTACATCACTTGGCCTTTGGAATGGAAAAGGTTGTGTATTCATATCGAGAGTCAGACTCATGATACCAAGATCACTTCACCCAATGGATTAAACCTCCGACACTTGGGTGAAACTTAATCGATGGGAGCACCTGGGCAACCCAGCAAGATAGGAGGAGGGGTATCATCGTAAATCATAAAGGAGAGATTATCTTTGCCTTTTCTCGCCTTTTGAACTGAACAAACAACCAAGCCGAGGTGGAAGCAATATTTTAGGCCTAACATGGTGTGCTCAATCAAACACAACAATGTGATCCTTGAAGTTGATTCACGCTACTTGATCACCGTTGAAAACATTGCAGCAATTCGCGCTCGATTCCCATTCGTAAGCTTCAACAAATAGTCACAAAATTCAACCAATTCAGATGTATTCATATCCTCGTGAGGCCAACTTTGTTGCAGATTCTCTTGCCAAACATAGTCACAAGATTACCAAATTCTCCAAATTTATTTCAAGAGGCAGAAACGCCAAAATGACAAAGCCTTATCTCCAAAGCAGACTAGCAGTGTATGGCAAGCTTCGTAAGAAGAAAGAAGAAGAGAATTAAGGAACCACCATAATACTCTCTGAGAGAGAGAAGTCACAGAAAGGAGCCTGAAATCCTTGAAGTCTTCTCTGATGGTTATAACCATCTTCCTGCTATGATTCTCTTGTTTGCTAGGATAGAATTTATTTCTTGAATTGTAAAGGGAGAGTCTCCCTCATTTAAGTTTTCCTAGAATCTTTGTACTGAGAGGAGTCCTCTCACATAGGTGCGTAGGTGATAGGTTCTTGCTTTTGTTTGGGGAAGTATTGGAGAACCTACTAATTATAGTAGGCTACCAATTCTTGAACCACCATGAAGTGGAGGTAAGGTTTATGTCCCCCTCTATGTATGTTTACTTTTTATATATATGATAAGGCCTGGGGGTGATGCTAAGCCCCTGACCCCTCCAAGGGTCGTTCAAATAAAAAAAAAAAAAACCATAAACCCTAAAACTAAATCGTAAACCCTAAACCCTACACACTAAATTTACCCTAAACCCTAAACCCAAAGCCCTAAACCCTAAACCCTAAATCTAAACCCAAATCTGTAATCCCAAAACCCTACACACTAAACCCTAAACCCAAACCTTAAACCCTAAATCATAAACCTCAAACGTAAAACCTAAACCCTATATCCTAAACCCTAAATATTAAACCCCAAACCTTAAATCCAAAATTTAAACTCTAAACCCTAAACCCTAAACCCTAAATCAAAACTATAAACCCTAAACCCTAAACCTAAATCTAAGCCCTAAACCCTAAATCCGAAACTCTAAACACCAAACCCAAAATCCTAAACTCAAAACCTATACCCTAACCCTAAACCAAACACTAAACCCTAAACCCTATACCCTAAGCTCTAAATCTAAGCTGCAAACCTTAAACCCTAAATTCTAAACTCTAAAACCTAAACGCTAAACCCTAAACCCTAAATCCTAAACTCAAAACACTCATACCCTATTCCTAAACCCTATGTGACATACCCTAAACCCCAAATCCTAAGCTCAAAACACTATACCCTAACCCTAAACCCTATGCTATAAACCCTAAACCCTAAATCCAAAACCCTAATCCTTGAACCCAAAACACTATACCCTTAATAGTAAACCCTAAACTCTAAACCCTAAACCCTAAACCCTATATGCTTAAACCTAAATCCAAACTCTAAACCAAAAACCCATAATCCTAAACTCAAAACCATAAACCCTATATCCTAAATCATAAACCAAAACCCTAAATCCTAAACTAAAACCCTAAACCCTAATAGTAAACCCTAAACCTAAATCCAAACTCAAAATCCTAAACCCTAAAGGCTTAAACATAAATCCAAGCTCTAAACCCTAAACCCTTAATCCTAAACTCAAAACCCTAACCTTATACCCTAAATACTAAACTAAAACCCTAAACCCTACACTCTAAAACCTAAATCCTAAACGAAAACCCTAAACCCTGCACACTAAAACCATTCCTAAACAAAAACCCTAAACCTTAATAGTAAACCCTAAATCTAAATGCTAAATCCTAAATCCAAACTCTAAACTTTTAATCCTAAACCCTACACCTTATACCCTATACCCTAAACCCCAAACCCTAAACCCTAAACCAAAACTCTAAATCCTAAACTATAAACCCTAAACCCAAAATCCTAATCCTTAAACTCAAAACCCAAAACCCTATCCCTAAACCCTAAACCCTAAACCCTATGTGACAATCCCTAAACACTAAATCCTAAACTCAAAAAACTATATCATAACCCTAAACCCTATGCAATAAACCCTAAACACTAAATCCAAAACACTAATCCCAGAATCGTAAACACAATACCCATAATAGTAAACCCTAAACTCTAAACCCTAAACCCTAAACCTTAAATGCTTAAATATAAATCCAAACTATAAACCCAAAACCCATAATCCTAAACTCAAAACCATAAACCCTATATTAAACTAAAACCCTAAACCCTAAACCCTAAATCTTAAACTAAAACCCTAAACCCTAACAGTAAACCCTAAACCAAAATCCTAAATCGTAAACAAAAACCCTAAACCCTAAACCCAAAATCCTAAACTAAAACCCTAAACCCTAACAGTAAACCCTAAACCAAAATCCTAAACCCTAAATCCAAACTCTAAACCCTAAATCCTCAATCCTAAATAAACACTCTAAACCCTAAACGTTAAATCCTAAACTCAAAACCCTAACCCTATACCTAAACCCTAAACCCTATGCCCTAAACCCTAAACCCTAACCCTAAACCCTAAACCTAAACACTAAACCCTAAACCCTAAATCCTAAACCCTAAACCTTAAATCCTAAACCCTAAACCCTAAACCCTAAATCAAAACTCTAAACCCTAAACCCTAAACCCAAACTCTAAATCGTAAACCCTAAACCCTAAACACTGAACTATAAAAACTAAAGTCTAAAACCAAAACCTCAAACCTAAACCCTAAATCCTACACCCTAAACATTAAATCTTCAACCACAAACCCTAAACCCTAAATACTAAACCCTAAACCCCAAATCCAAAACTCAAAACCATAAACCCTAAAACTAAATCCTAAACCCTAAACCCTACACACTAAATTTACCCTAAATCATAAACCCAAAGCCCTAAACCCTAAACCCTAAATCTAAACCCAAATCCATAATCCCAAAACCCTACACACTAAACCCTAAACCCAAACCTTAAACCCTAAATCATAAACCTCAAACGTAAAACCTAAACCCTACATCCTAAACCCTAAATATTAAACCCCAAACCTTAAATCCAAAATTTAAACTCTAAACCCTAAACCCTAAACCCTAAATCCAAAACTCAAAACCCTAAACCCTAAACCCTAAATCAAAACTATAAACCCTAAACCCTAAACCTAAATCTAAGCCCTAAACCCTAAACCCTAAACCCTATACCCTTAACCATAAACACTAAAGTCTAAAACCTAAACCCTAAATCCTAAACTCTAAACACCAAACCCAAAATCCTAAACTCAAAACCTATACCCTAACCCTAAACCATACACTAAACCCTAAACCCTATACCCTAAGCTCTAAATCTAAGCTGCAAACCCTAAACCCTAAATTCTAAACTCTTAAACCTAAATGCTAAACCCTAAACCCTAACCCCTCAATCCTTAACTCTAAACCCTAAAACCTAAACCTTATATCTTAAACCTCCAACCTAAATCCTAAACCCTACACCCTAAACACTAAATGTTAAACCCCAGAACTTAAACCCAAAATCTAAAACCTAAAACCTAAATCCTAAATTCAAAACCATAAACCCTGAACTTAATCCCTAAACCCTATACCCTAAACGATCGTAGCATTTAACAGTAAAAGACAAGTATAAACAAGAGTAAACAAGAGAGAAGTATACAAGAACTCACAATTTTATTCAAGCAACGGAAGCAAAAGCAAACATCCACGAGAGAACATTACAAAGAGAGACTATAGGCTAAAAGAAAATCTTAGTGTGAATTTCTGATGCCTTCCTCAGAGAAAAGAGAAGTCTTATATAGACTTGTAAAAGATAAGAGAAATCAAGAAGCTTTCTTCTGATTGGCTACTATGAGAATCTCCTTTATCTTGAGTGGGTTTAAAGTTGTCGGCAATTGCTTTTTCTTTTGGAAAAGTAGTGGCTGCTTTTTCTGCTTTTTCTTTTGTCGGGCATCTACTTTTTGAAAAGTGGTGCCTGCTTTTATAAAGTTGTCGGCCACCTCCGCAACATGCCAAAGTATCTTTTGCTGTTGTGGGATTCCATATTTGAACAATTTAATTTTAATCAAGAGATATTCCAACTCTTTGAGTTTCATCTCTTTCCTTTTAAATAATTCCGACTTCTTTGAGTCTCTATTCAAAAGGTCAGTAATTCCGAATTTTAACATCCTCTACTGGATTAAATTAAATTAATCATAAAATGGAACTAGGTAAGATAAGGCTAAGGCTTTTGGCCTTAACATATCTCCATTATCATCGCTCTGAGAAGAGGCTTCATCCAACAGCTGCATGGTTGTTTCTTCATTAGATTTGTCTTCCTCTAGATCTGATAAGGCCTGTTGGAGCCTTTTCTTTAATTCATCCTTGGAAGATGATTTTTTGCCACTTGTAGAGGCTGGAGAAGGACGTTGAGCAGCTCCTTTAGGAGCAGGCGACCATCCTTTAATGCAAATTTCTTTTGACAAATATTTAATCCTGTCAAATACATGGATAGAGAAAGTCCAACTAATAATAAATGAAATCCTTTTCTGGATAAAATATTTACACAATTTAATGTGCTCGGGTAGAGTAGAAATATCTTGTTCAGCTTGAAACTGATCGAATTTATCCAAAAATAATTTTGGCAAAACTTTTTTATTTCCTCCAAAACAATTCCACCATTCGTAGAACCATCTGGGGATGATAGATTTTGAAAATTCGGGACTATACTTGACAAACCAGGTATGAGTGGTTGGCCTGAGATATAGAAAATTAAACCAAGCATTTTTATAGTCAAACCAATTATAAGTTTGGGGTCTATGCTCCTTGGAAAGATTAACGGGTGTATGCAAATGGTCCACTAGCCATTCAAATGGAGATAAAACCTTTTTAATTGTGAATTTCGAATAGGCAATACTATTCGGATCTGAATCATGGCTGAGTTTATGCTCCACTTCGATGGAACCTGTATCAACGAGGATAAATTCATAATACTTCCTGGTTTTTAGTGGATTTTCTGTATCCACATAATTCCTGTTTGTGTAACAAGGTTTAAGCAGATGCTTAACCTCATAATTTTCAAATTCCTTGTCAAGGGCAAGGAGGGGATTGACCTGCAAAGTAACCAAATTACAGTAATTGATAATAATGATTACAGTTATAAAGAACTAGATATTGAAGAAGATTTAGAAATAGTAAAAGAAAGATTAAGTACATCTAAAAGATTAAGCTCTGATACCAATATGAGTATATATGTAAGTTGGGAGAAGAGGAAGATCATCCTCAACTCCATCCTCTTCCACAATTCTTTCTTCCGCAACTACCCCCCCCCCATATTGGTATCAGAGCTAGATAAGAAAAATATAAATGGAGAAATCTAGCAATAACCAGGAAGCTATGAAGGAATCAATTCCAGAAAATCTACAAACTAAGGTATGTTCATATTTCAATATGAATAACTAAACTATCTTATTCCTGATAATCTCTTGATTATTATTTGATTATTATCATGTTATAGTATTGTTATACTGAATAAATTCGAAGTAGTTTGCTATGAACGAAGGTAAGCTGAGAGTAGGTAAGCCAGCACTATGCCATCCAAAACCTAAACCCGCTTAGGCAAAAGAGAGCCGCTTGAGGAAGTACGAACTTGTTGAAGGCGCCATAGTGGTAAATCATCAAGTCAAAATCATAGTAGTGACCAAAAGAATTTATTCAGGATAACTTTAATATAATCTGATAATTGATAATAACAAACAAGAAGGTTAGAAGGAATAAACTTGTTTAGAAATTATGAAAATGGTACCTACATACTTACTAAATGGAGATTATAAATATAAAATACTTATTTTATATATCCTTAGAACATTAAATATTGACATTTACGACCTTTTACTTATTGAAGAAATAATAGAATTAGACCGAATAAATGAACTAATAGAACAAAATTGGCAAGAACTAACTATCCAAAATATATATGAATTATATGACTTGTGTTCAGAACAATGATAAATTACGAATATATGACATATTGGCTACAAACTATGGAAGATTTAGAACTAGAAAATAAAATTTTAATAGAAAATATTATAATATATCGAAGAACCCAAGATATGGAATACTTAGAATATATTTCAGAAAATATAAAAGAAATACAAAATCTTATGATAAAAAAGCAAGGATATTATGAAAAAATGTTTTCAAACTTATAATGGATGAAACTTACAGAGAACAATTATTAGAAAAAATTAATGAAATAAAACAAGAATTAAGATTTAGACAAAATAGATTAGAAGAAAATATATGGGCAGGAGTATGCCAAAAATCTATAAAAGCACAAAGAAAAACGATATTCTTATTAGATCTACAATTACAACACTTAGAATATAAATATCAACATAACTTATAATGAATAAAGAAGAATATGCTATAGAAGAGAAAATATATAAAAGTCAAGATGGATTAGAAATAAAAATAATACATTCAAACTTAGAAAGAAGATATAAAAAAATAGGAACCCAATTATACTTAATGCCAGATAAAGAATCAGCAAAATTAGAAGATAGTCTAACAACTATGGTAAGATTAAATAAAGAAAATGAAGAAATAGATAGAAGAAAAGAAATTGAAAAAATTAGAGAACAAGCTAAAAAAGAAATTAAACAAATAGAAGAAGTAAAAGATACTAGAATTCAAGAATTACAAAAAGAATTAGAAAGACTTAAACAATTATATGAAGAAAAATTAAAAGCAAAAGAAGAATATAAGAAAAGAACTGAAGAATTAAAGTTAAATCAAGAAATAGAAAAATTTAAAACAATGTTAGAAGAAATGTAAGAATTACCTGAATTAAAAATAGAAGAAATAAATGAAATAAAAGAAGAAGAAAATGACAATATTTCAGAAAATAATTATGAAACATATTCAGAAACATATACTGACCTTATAGAAAAAGATAAAAATATAGAAATAAATGTAGGAAATTTAGATGAGAAACCTAGTACTTCAAATTCTAAAACACGAATTGATACAACCCCGACATATTATACTTATGAAAAAGAAAATAGAGATAAAGTTTTATGGGATAAAAGATTAAATAAAAATTGATACCTAGACAAACTACAGATCAAAATAATTTCTTAGATTTAGATCACAGAGTGTATACAAATAAAACAATTCAATTATGGATAGGTTATATATCAAAACAATTAATAGACAACAAAATATCAATAATGGATGCCCAGATATATAGAAAGAACACTTATAGGAACAAAGAAAATATGGTTACAAAATTTAACACCAACAAGCATAGAAACACTAAGAAATAAAACTAAACTTAAAAATGACAAAGCAACAACATAAAAAGACATAAAAACAAAATAATAAATATCAATTAGAAATGAAAATGGAAGTAAGACAAATGTAAATAGAAGAACAACAGAAGATAAAATAATAAATGTAAATTTAATGAATAAATTAGCAATATGTAAAATGAGATACATAGATGAATATACATGTGCATTTAGAGAATATTACTATAAAGGAATATATACAAATGATGAAAGTAGAGAAATAAGAAAATTATATTACACAAAATTAGCAGAACCATTTAGTTCAAAAATAATAAAAGATTGGGAAGAATCAAATACAGTAGATACACTAGGAGCTAGAGTAAAATTCTTACAACAATGGTTTATGAAATTATGTGAAAAACATAAAGAAGAATTAAAACTAGAAAAAATATTAGTAAAAAACCTAGCATATTGTACAAGTAAATTAGCACCCCAATTTGGATGCAAAAATCCATATAAATATAAGAAAAGGATAAAGAAATATAAACATTTCAAAACAAAATATAAAGATAAAATCCCAAGAAAAAGATATTATATAAAAAATTATAAACATAAAAGACCACATAGAGTTAAGAAAAATATAACAGAATGTAAATGTTATAATTGTGGAAAATTAGGACATTTAGCTAGAGATTGTAAATTACCAAAAGACTTAAAAAAGAAACAAATAACTGAAATAATAATAGAAAACGACACATACAAACAGATAGATTATTTAGATTATGACTTAGAAAATGAAGATAGCATATACGAAATTACAGATATTGAATTAGAAGAAGAAATGGAGTCATCTTCGATTATGATTATGACCAAAACGACATAAAAATAATAAGTAAAGAAGAATACCAAGATAATGAATACAGAACAAAACATAATATTTGACAATAATATGTTTGAACAAATAAAAGGAAAAGAATTAGACTTAAGCATAGATAAGATATTAGAAGTACCTAAACTAAAAAATTTATTCAAATTAAAACAAGATGAATATTATGTGATAAGCCAAAAAGAACATGTAATATATTGTAAATATATTAAAGGAAAAGCTAAAATACCTATCATAAATAAAAATAATTAATAAAGAAATCCAAGATTTAAAATCAAAAATCCAATAAAATATGTACATTTAGGAGCAAATAAATATTAATAAAAGCATGTTTTAGAGAAGGAATAGATACACCTATAGAATTATATTTAGCAGATGATAGAATAATTCAACCTATAGAAAAAGTATAATAAGTGCTTAGAGGAAATCTAATATATCAAAATTTAAATTTATTATAAGTGCAAATTATTCAAGTAGCAATAGAAGACAAAACATAGATAAATCACTAGTACTATACCGAAAATGTCAGACTAGAATTAACACCAGGAAGTAAAATATTTACAGCAAGATGTAAAAATTTATATGTATTAACTACAAAACATAAAATAACAGCAAGAAATAAGATTCAAAAAATTAAAATAGAAAATCCATTTGATAAAATAATTACAGTAATTGATAATAATGATTACAGTTATAAAGAACTAGATATTGAAGAAGATTTAGAAATAGTAAAAGAAAGATTAAGTACATCTAAAAGATTAAGCTATGATACACCTTCATCATCAAGAACTAGTACATCTAGAAGATTAGATTATGATTTAATACCTAAGTTAAAAGAACTACAACAAGATGAAATCCAACCATACCAATATTATATTACAGGAATATTAGACCAAAGAAAATATTTAATAACTATAAATACAGGACAAACAGAAAACCAAATTATAAGAGAATTAGTCAAAGAACATGAAATAATTACAGGAGAAAATATAAACACAGAATTACCTAGAGCTTTGGTAAATATAGAAGAAACTACTGAACAAGAACTAATTATTGGAGGAATACCAATAAAAATTAAATTCAAAATACATCAAGGAAATAATAATATTACTTTAGGAATAAAATGGCTAGAAACAGTTAGACCATATAATTTAGATGATAAACAATTAACAATAACTTATGAAACTAAGAAAGTAATTATTAAAAGAACAATTATATGATAAGATAACAACATCTTAATATAATGACAAAAATATACATTTTAGCAAAAATAATTATAGACGGATACTATAATAGATATTACACACCTATGATAGACACAGGAGCAGAAGCAAATATGTGTAAACATAATTGTCTACCAGATAGTAAATGGGAAAAATTAAAAACACCATTAATAGTAACAGGATTTAATAATGAAGGAAGCATGATAACACATAAAATATAAAAACACAAATATGGGATAAAATATTATTAATAGATGAAATCTACAGTTATGAATTTACAAATAAAGATATATTATTAGGAATGCCTTTTTTAGAAAAACTATATCCACACACTATAACAAAAACACATTGGTGGTTCACTACCATATGTAATCACAAGATAGGAGCAAAAAGAGTTAATAATAAAATCGTAAAAATACAACATGGATAAAAGGAAGTGAAAAAATTACCCAAAAATTAGAAAATGTAACAACTAATGATCATAAAATAGAAATTATAATATTCACAGTAGATAAAATACAAGCAATAAACGATAAATTAAATTCATTATATAACGAAAACCCATTGCAAGGATGGGATAAACATAAAACAAAAGTAAAAATTGAACTAATAGATGAAAATAGTATAATAACACAAAAACCATTAAGATATAATTTTGAAGACCAATCAGAATTTAAAATGCATATAAATGAATTATTAGAAAATAAGTATATACAAGAAAGCAATAGTAAACATAATAGTCCAAAGATTCATAGTAAATAAACATAGTGAACAAAAAAGAGGAAAAACTAGAATGGTTATTGATTATAGAAATCTAAATGCAAAAACTAAAACATATAATTATCCTATACCTAATAAAATATTAAAAGTAAGACAAATACAAGGATATAATTACTTTAGTAAATATGACTGTAAATCAGGATTTTACCATCTAAAACTAGAAGAAGAATCTAAACATTTAACAAAGATTCATCAGTACCACAAGGTTTTTACGAATGGAATGTTCTACCATTTGGATATAAAATGCACTGTAGATATCAACATTTTATGGATACATATTTCAACCAACTAGAAAATTGTATAGTATATATAGATGACATACTATTATATTCAAGAACAAGAGAAGAACATTTAAAGTTATTAGAAAAATTTATACATATTATAGAAATATCAGGAATTAGCTTATCAAAAAGAAAGTAAATTATGCAAAATCAAATAGAATTCTTAGGAATACAAATAGACAAAAATGGAATAAAATGCAAACATATATTGTACAAAAAATATTTAGTTCAAGAATTATTAGATACTAAGAAAAATTACAATCATTTTTAGGATTAGTTAATCAAGTAAGAGAATATATACCAAAATTAGCGTAAAATTTAAAACCATTACAAGAAAAATTAAAGAAAGATGTAGAATATCATTTTGATGAACAAGATAAAAATATATCGTAAAAATTAAAATCATGTGTAAAGAGTTACCAAAATTATATTTTCCGGATGAACATAAACAATTTACTTATATAGTAGAAACAGACTCAAGTGATCATGAGTTACGAGGAGTACTAAAATATAAATACATAAATGAAAAATAGAACATCACTGCAGATATTATTCCGGATCATATGGATTCCACAAATAAAATGGGAAATAAATAGAAAAGAATTATTTGCCTTATATAAATGTTTATTAGCTTTTGAGCCATACATTGTATATAACAAATTTATTGTTAGAACAGATAACACACAGGTAAAATGGTGGATAACCAAAAAAGTACAAGACTCAGTTACAACAAAAGAAATAAGAAGACTGGTAGTCAATATATTGAATTTTTCATTTACAATTGAAGTTATAAAAACTGACAAAAATGTGATTGCAGATCACCTCTCAAGAGAAAAATATTGAACAGACAAATACAATGGATCAGATACTCAACCTCCTAACTACACTTTGTAAAAAAGTGGATAGTATGGATGGTGAGATACAAAAGCTAAAGGAGCAAGCTAGTAGTCAGCAGCATGACGTTAAAAATGCGGAGCTACGTCGATCGGAAGACGTTAAAATTCCAGAGCTAGAAGGAGACGTTGGGAAACTCCCTAAAACCCATAACGTTTGCTTAAATGCAGGTGCAGGTACATCTGGAGCTACAAAGAAAATTACAGAAGAAAAAAGCTATCCAAATACAAATATGAATAAACTTTTTGATAAACCATATACAGCTCCAAAGATACAAAAATCCGTGCCTACTCCACAAACAACTACTTATAAAAATGTTTAGCCCAACAGAAAAATACATATACCAATTTTACCATTACATATACAGAAAATTTTTATAAAATCCAAACTTACCTAAATAAATACACCAGAGCTATTAATCCATAAGAACCAAATCACGATTACATTACTCCAACACCTACAGAAGTCTGATGATATATTCAAGTACGTACTGGCTTGAGAAGGCCATAGGGAAGAAATATTGAAGCTGAAAATCATAGATAATGGAGAAAAACCGTAATAACTTTAATAATACCAATATAAAAACTACATGATAATAAATAAACAAGAAAGATAGAAAACCACAAAGAAAATTAGAAATGAATGGTACCTACATACTTACTTACTAAAAGAGAGATGAATATAAAAAATACTTATTTTATATATCCTTAGAACATTAAATATTGACAAAGAGAAAGCGAAATTGATTACTGTATACAAAGAAGAATAATAGAATTAGAATAAAATGAACTAATTAAATAAAATTGGCAAGAACTAACTATCCAAAATATATATGAATTATATGACTTATGTTCTCTTAATGATAAACTATGAATATATGACATATTGTTTATTCAAACTATGGAAGATTTAGAACTATTAAATAAACTTTAATAGAAAATATTATAACATCAATAGACCCAAGATCCTCGAATACTTAGAATATATTTCAAAAATATAAAAGAAATACAAAATCTTATAATAAAAAGCTGATATTAGAAAAATGTTTTCAAACTTATAATGAATGAAACCTATAGAGAACAATTATTGTTATTTAGATAATTATTTGCTAACTCCGTTATACATTGTAGCTATTCCGATAACTCTTTTATTGGCGAGAAATCAGGAATATCTACAATAGGTATCTCCATCTTGTTTTTCTATCTTTTCCTAATTAACATATCTCGTCAAACCAGACTTATTACTTGTATAACTGGTTTTATTTCACATATAGTATTTCATTGTGAGTCAGATAGAACTTTAAAAATAGAGTTCCTTTAGTCTTTGTAGGTTAAGAATGCTTTATAGTTCGTATCTTCGAAATTTCGCTCTCTGAAACATACATCATCGAGTAGTCCATAATTGTAAATGTTGTAACTAAGTTTGTATTTGTACTGGAACAATTAGTTTGTTATACTTGTAGGTGTTGAGTAATATAATCGTGATTTGGTTCTTTTTGGATTTATAGCCGGGTTTTTATTTAGGTAAGTTTGGATTTTATAAATATTTTCATCAGATATGCACGGTAATGGGTATATGTATTTTTCTCGTTGGCTAGGCTGCTTTTATATGTAGTTGTTTGTGGAGTAGGTCATGATTTTTGTATTTTTGAGTCAGATATGGTTTATCAAAAATATTCATATTTGTATTTGGATAGCTTTTTTCTTCTGTAATTTTCTTTGTACTCCGTATGTACTGCACTGCATTTAGCCAAACATTACATTTTTGTGGAGTTTCCCAACGCCTCTCTAGCTCGAATTTTAACGTTTTCCGATCGACGTGAGTTCCGCATTTTACGTCATGTCGGACTAATAGCTTGCTCTTTTGAGCTTTTGTATCTCACTTCCATACTATCCACTTCTTTAAAGTGTAGTTAGGAGGTTTAATATCCGATCCATTGTATTTGTCTGCTCAATATTTTCTCTTGAGATGATCTCGCAATCACATTTTTGCGCTTTATAACTTCAATTGTAAATGAAAATTTAATATATTGATCTACTAGCTTCTTTATTTCTTTGTTGTAATCAGAATCTTGTAATTTTAGTTATCCACCATTTTACTCGCTGTATTATCCGTTTCTAACAATAAATTTGTTATAACATATATGGTTCAAAAATAATAAACACTTATATAAGGTAAATAGTTCTTTTCTATTTATTTCTATTTACTATGTAGACAATTATGTTTACACATATTTGCTTTTCAAGCTCCCGTGGTTCTATCATAGGTGTGTAATATCTATTTGTATCCTTCTATAATTATTTTTAAGTAAATGTATATTTTTGTCATTATATTAAGATGTTGTTATCTTATCATATAATTGTTCTTTTAATAATTACTTTCTTAGTTTCATGTTATTGTTAATTGTTTATCATCTAAATTATATGGTCTAACATAGCCATTTTATTCCTAAAGTAATATCATTTTTGATGTATTTTGAATTTAATTTTTATTGGTATTCCTCCAATAATTAGTTCTTGTTCAGTAGTTTCTTCTATATTTACAAAAGCTCTAGGTAATTTAGGTTTATATTTTCTCCGTAATTATTTCGAGTTCTTTGACTAATTCTCTTGTAATTTGCTTCTGCTTATCCTGTATTTATAGATATTAAATATTTTCTTTTGGTCCAATATTCCTGTAATATAATATTGGCATGGTTGGATTTCATTCCTAAGTTGTGTTCTTTTTAACTTAGGTATTAAATTACACCCATCTCTAGATGGCCAGTTTGATGCATTTGGCTGTATCATAGCTTAATCTTTTAGATGTACTTAATCTTTTTACTATTTCTTAAATCTTTCTTCAATGCCTAGTTCTTTATAATCAGAATCATTATTAATAATTAACAATTATTTTATCAAATGATTTTCTATTTTGATTTTGAATCTTATTTTCAATGCTATTCTATGTTTTGTAGTTAATACATATAAATTTTTACATCTTGTCATGAAATATTTTACTTCCTATTATGCAATTTAGTCCTACATTTTCCAAAGATAAGACTAAGTGATTTATCTATGTTCTTGTCTTCTATTGCTACTGAATAGTTTACTTATTATAAATTTAAATTTTTGGTATATTAGATTTCTAACCGCACTTATTATGCTTTTTTCTATAGGTTGAATATTATATTCTATCATCTAAATATAATTCTATAGGTGTATCTATTCCTTCTCTAAAACATGCTTTTATTAATATTTCATGTTCTAAATGTACATATTTTATTGGATTTTTTGATTTTAAATCTTGAATTTCTTTATTAATTATTTTTTATTTATATAGGTATTTTAGCTTTTCCTTTAATATATTTACAATTCTATTACATGTTCTTTTTGGCTTATTACATAATATTCATCTTGTTTTAATTTGAATAAATTTTTTAGTTTAGGTACTTCTAATATCTTATCTATGCTTAAGTCTAATTCTTTACCTTTATTTGCCTAAACATATTATAACATTATTTTTTGTTTCATATTCATTATCTTGATATTCTTCTTTACTATTATTTTATATCGCAAATAATCAAGCCGTTATTTCATCTTCTAGTTCAATATCTAAATTCAGATATGCTATCTTCATTTTCTAATTCATAATCTAAATAATCTACCTGCTTATATTTATCGCTTTTATATATTACCTCGTATTTGTTTTTTCTTTAAATCTTTTGGTAATTTATTCTAGCTAAATGTCCTAATTTTCACAATTATAACATTTACATTCTAGTATATTTTTCTTAACTCTATGTGGTCTTTTTGTTTATAATTTTATATAATATCTTTTTCTTGGGATTTTATCTTTATATTTTGTTTTGAAACGTTTATACTTTTTTATCCTTTTCTTATATTTATATGGATTTTTACATCCAAATTGGGGTGCTAACTTATTTGTACAATATGCTAGATTTTTTACTAGTATTTTTTCTAGTTTTAATTCTTCTTTATGTTTTTCACATAGTTTCATAAACCATTGTTGTAAGAATTTTATTCTAGCTCCTAGTGTATCTACTGTATTAGATTCTTCCCAATCTTTTATTATTTTTGAACTAAATGGTTCTGGTAATTTTGTGTAATATAATTTTCTTATTTCTCTACTTTCATCATTTGTATATATTCCTTTATAGTAATATTCTCTAAATGCACATGTATATTCATCTATATAACTCATTTTGCATATTGCTAATTTATTCATTAAATTTCTGTTTATTATTTTATCTTTCTGTTGTTCTTCTATTTCTGTTGTCATACTTCCAAATTCATTTCTAATTGATATTTCATATTTAGTTAATATGTCTATTGCTGATGTTGCTATATCATTATTAAGTTTCGTGATATTTCTTTAATGTTTTCTAAGCTTGTTGTTGTTAAATTTTTAAAATTATATTTTTAATGCTCCTATAAGTGTTCTTTCTATATATCCCGCATCCATTATTATATTTTGTTGTCTAATTGTTTTGATATATAATCTATCCATAATTGAATTGTTTTATTTGTATTCACATGCTACCAAATCTAAGAAATTATTTATCAATAGTTTGTCTAGGTATCCAATTTTTATTTAATCTTTTATCCCATAAAACTTTATCTCTATTTTCTTTTCATAAGTATAATATGTTGGGGTTGTATCAATTCGTGTTTTTAGAATTCTTGAAGTATTAGGTTTCTCATCTAAATTTCCAACATTTATTTCTATATTTTTATCTTTTCTATAAGGTCAAGATATGTTTCAATATGATTTCAATACTATTTTCAAATATTATCATTTTCTCTTCTTCATATTATTTCATTTATTTCTTCTATTTCTTAATTCTAATTTTCCTGCTTCTTCTAACATTGTTTTCATTTTTCTATTTCTTGATTTAACTTCTTTAATTCTTCATGCTCTTTCTTTATATTCTTCTTTGCTTTTTAATTTTTCTCTATATAATTGTTTAAGTCTTTCTAATTTTTGTAATTCCTTGAATTCTAGTATCTTTTACTTCTTCTATTTGTTTAATTCTCTTTTTAGCTTGTTCCAAGATAATTTTTTCAATTTCTTTTCTTCTATCTATTTCTTCATTTTCTTTATTTAATTTACATAGTTGTTAGACTATCTTCTAATTTTAGATTCTTTATCCGGCATTAGATATACTATCATCCTATTTTTTATATCTTCTTTCTAAGTTTGAGTGTATTATTTTTATTTCTAATCCATCTTGACTTTTATATATTTTTCTTCTACAAGATATTCTTCTTTATTCATTATAAGTTATGTTGATATTTATATTCTAAGTGTTGTAATTGTAGTATCTAATAAAATATCGTTTTTACGCTTTCATAGATTTGGCATATTCACATAATATTTTCTTAGTCTATTTTATCTAAATCTTAATTCGTAGGTTTTAGTTCATTAATTTTTCTAATAATTGTTCTCTATAAGTTTCATCCATTATAAGTTTGAAAATATTTTTTTATAATATTCTTGTTTCTTTATAATAAGATTTTGTATTTCTTTTATATTTTCTGAAATATATTCTAAGTATTCCATATCTTGGTTTCTTCTATATGTTATAATATTTTCTATTAAAAGTTTATTTAATAGTTCAAATCTTCCATAGTTGTCGCTAATATGTCATATATTCGTAATTTATCATTGTTCAACATAAATCATATAATTCATCTATATTTTGAATAGTTAGTTTTGCCGCTTTTGTTCTATTAGTTCCATTATCCGATCTAGTTCTATCATTTCTTTCAATAATTAAAAGGTCATAGATTTTTCTTTTATGTCAATATTAAGTGTTTTAAGAATATAATATAAGTTATTTTATAATTATAATCTCCATTTAATAAGTATATATTCGCTATTTGCATTTTTCTAAATATTTATTCCTTCTAACCTTCTTTGTTTGTTATTATCAATTATCAAATTATATTAAAGTTATTCTAAATAAATTCTTTTGGTCACTACTATGATTTTCACTTTCAATATTACTCCTAATAGCTACTAACTCTACGGATTTCCTCAACCGCTTTCTTTTTTGATTTAACTGGTTTCCGCTTTAGGATGGCATAGTACTGGCTTACTTATTCTCTACTTTCGCTCATAGCAAACTTTTAATTTATTTAGTAATAACCTTCATAACATGATAATAATCAAATAATAATCAAGAGATTATCAGAATAAAGATAGTTTAGTTATTCATATTGAAATATGAACATACTTCTTAGTTTGTAGATTTCTTTGATTCCTTTATAGCTTCCTCGGTTGTCAGATTTCTCCATTTATATTTTTTTTATCTAGCTCGATATCAATATAAGACTATTCTCTAATTTTGAGAGAAGTGGAGAGAAGTGAGATGAGGGATTGGTTTTCCTTTCTCCTTCATCTTATTTATAGGCAAACTTATATTACTATTCTAACAAAGGACTTGACTCTTTACTATTCATGAACAAAGATATTCTTCTATTATTCATTATCTACTATAAACAGATAGATTATTTAGATTATGAATTAGAACATGAAGATAGCATATACGAATTCACGTATTGAATTAGAAGATGAAATAGAAACAGATTCATTATGACCAAAGTGATATAAAATAATAAAGAAGAATATCAAGATAATGAATATACAGAATAAAAATAATATTTGACAATAATATGTTTTGAACAAATAAAAGGTAAAGAATTAGACTTAAGCATAGATAAGATATTAGAAGTACATTAAATTCTAAAAATTATTCAAATTAAAACAAGATGAATATTATGTAATAAGCCAAAAAGACATATAATAGTGTAAATATATTAGGAAAAATAAATACCTATCATAAATAAAAAATAATTAATAAAGAAATTCAAGATTTAAAATCAAAAATCCAATAAAATATGTGTACATTGAAGACCTTGAAATATTAATAAAAAGCATGTTTTAGAGAAGGAATAGATACATAGAATTATATTTGGCGGATGATAGAATAATTGACCTATAGAAAAAAAGTATAATAAGTCTTGATTAGAGGAAATCTAATATATCAAAAATTTAAAATTTATTATAAGTGCAAATTATTGATGTGATAAGACAAAAACATAGATAAATCCCCACTAGTACTATCTTGGAAAATGTCGGGATAAATTAGCACGATAAAATATTCTGACAAGATGTAAATTTATATGTATTAACTACAAAACGCAAAATAACGACCAAGAAATAAGATTCAAAAATCAAGATAGAAAATCCATTTGATAAAATAATTCTGATAATTGATAATAATGATTAGATTATAAAGAACTAGATATTGAAGATTTAGAAATAGTAAAAGAAAGATTAAGAAATCTGTCCCAAAGATTAGTATGATACACGCCGTCGTAGTGAAGTACATCTAGGAGATGAATTTATGATTTAATACAAGTTAAAGAACTACAACAAGATGAAATCCAACCATAATATTATATTACGAGGAATATTAGACCAAAAGAAAATATTTAATAACTATAAATACAGGACAAATGAAACAAATTATAAGAGAATTAGTGAAAGCATTGAAATAATTACGAGGAGAAAATATAAATCTGAGAATTACACAGAGCTTTGGTAAATATAGAAGAAACCTACTGAACAAGAACTAATTATTGGAGGAATACCAATAAAAATTAAATTCAAATATCAAGAAATAATAATATTACTTTAGGAATAAAATGGCTAAGCTTGATTTAGACCGTATAATTTAGATGATAAACAATTAACAACTTATGAAACTAAGAAAGTAATTATTAAAAGAACAATTATATGATAAAATAACAACATCTTAATATAATGACAAAAATATACATTTTAGCAAAGATAATTATAGAAGGATACTATAGCAATTACACACCTATGATAGACCACGAGCGAGAAGCAAATATGTGTAAACATAATTGTCTACGGATAGTAAATGGGAAAAATTAAAAACACCATTAATAGTAACAGGATTTAATAATGAAGGAAGCATGATAACACATAAAGCTAAAAATATAAAAACACAAATATGGGATAAAATATTATTAATAGATGAAATCTACAGTTATGAATTTACAAATAAAGATATATTATTAGGAATGCCTTTTTTAGAAAAACTATATCCATACACTATAACAAAAACGCATTGGTGGTTCACTACCATATGTAATCACAAGATAGGAGCAAAAAGAGTTAATAATAAAATTAGAAAAAATACACCATGGATAAAAGGAAGTGAAAAAATTACCCAAAAATTAGAAAATGTAACAACTAATGATCATAAAATAGAAATTATAATATTCACAGTAGATAAAATACAAGCAATAAATGATAAGTTAAACTCATTATATAACGAAAACCCATTACAAGGATGGGATAAACACAAAACGAAAGTAAAAATTGAACTAATAGATGAAAATAGTATAATAACACAAAAACCATTAAGATATAATTTTGAAGACCAATCAGAATTTAAAATGCATATAAATGAATTATTAGAAAATAAGTATATACAAGAAAGCAATAGTAAACATAATAGTCCAAAGATTCATAGTAAATAAACATAGTGAACAAAAAGAGGAAAAACTAGAATGGTTATTGATTATAGAAATCTAAATGCAAAACTAAAACATATAATTATCCTATACCTAATAAAATATTAAAAGTAAGACAAATACAAGGATATAATTACTTTAGTAAATTTGATCAGAATCAGATTTTACCACTTAAAACTAGAAGAAGAATCTAAACATTTAATAAAGATTCATCGTACCACAAGGTTTTACGAATGGAATGTTCTACCATTTGGATATAAAATGCACGGTAGATATCAACATTTTATGGATACATATTTTAACCAACTAGAAAATTGTATAGTATATATAGATGATATACTATTATACTCAAGAACAAAAGAAGAACATTTAAAGTTATTAGAAAAATTTATACATATCATAGAAATATCGAATTAGCTTATCAAAAAGAAAGTCAAATTATGCAAAATCAAATAGAATTCTTAGGAATACAAATAGACAAAAATGGAATAAAAATGCAAACACATATTGTACAAAAATATTTAGTTCAAGAATTATTAGATACTAAGAAAAATTACAATCATTTTTAGGATTAGTTAATCAAGTAAGAGAATATATACCAAAATTAGCAAAAATTTAAAACCATTACGTAAAAAAATTAAAGAAAGATGTAGAATATCATTTTGATGAACAAGATAAAAATATATCGTAAAAATTAAAATCATGTGTAAAGAGTTACCAAAATTATATTTTCCAGATGAACATAAACAATTTACTTATATAGTAGAAAGCACTCAAGTGATCATAGTTACGGAGGAGTACTAAAATATAAATACATAAATGAAAAAATAGAACATCATCAGAGATATTATTCCTGATCATATACGGACTCCACAAATAAAATGGGAAATAAATAGAAAAGAATTATTTGCCTTATATAAATGTTTATTAGCTTTTGAGCCATACATTGTATATAACAAATTTATTGTTAGAACAGATAATACACAGGTAAAATGGTGGATAACCAAAAAAGTACAAGACTTCGATTACAACAAAAGAAATAAGAAGACTGGTAGTCAATATATTGAATTTTTCATTTACAATTGAAGTTATAAAAACTGACAAAAATGTGATTGCAGATCACCTCTCAAGAGAAAAATATTGAACAGACAAATACAATAGATCAGATACTCAACCTCCTAACTACACTTTGTAAAAAAGTGGATAGTATGGATGGTGAGATACAAAAGCTAAAGGAGCAAGCTAGTAGTCAGCAGCATGACGTAAAAAATGCGGAGCTACGTCGATCGGAAGACGTTAAAATTCCAGAGCTAGAAGGAGACGTTGGGAAACTCCCTAAAACCCATAACGTTTGCTTAAATGCAGGTGCAGGTACATCTGGAGCTACAAAGAAAATTACAGAAGAAAAAAGCTATCCAAATACAAATATGAATAAACTTTTTGATAAACCATATACAGCTCCAAAGATACAAAAATCTGTGCCTACTCCACAAACAACTACTTATAAAAACAGCCTAGCCCAACAGAAAAATACATATACCCATATTACCCGTACATATACAGAAAATATTTATAAAATCCAAACTTACCTAAATAAAAACCCCAGAGCTATAAATCCAAAAGAACCAAATACTGATTACATTACTCAACACCTACAAGGTTATAACAAACTAATTGCCCTTCCAGGTACAAATACAAACTTAGTTACAACTTGTTACAATTATGGACTACTCAGTACAGTGTACACAGCTACAGGAGACGAAATTTCGAAGATACCTGAACTATACAAAGCATTCTTAACCTACAAACGAATTACTAAAGGAACTCTATTTTTCATAAAGTTCTATACAGCAGAAATACTATATGACGAAATAAAACCAGTTATACAAGTAATAAAGATTGGTTTGACCAGAGATATGTTAATTCCGGAAAAGATAGAAAAACAAGATGAGATACCTATTGTAGATATTCCTGATTTTTACGCCAATAAAAGAGTTATCGGAATAGCTACAATATTAACGGAGTTAGCAAATAATTATCTAAATAACAATACAATATGGAGTTACTACAGCCGAGATAATACAATGATATATTCAAACTGTCGAGAAACAAGAGAAGGAGATATGGAAGAAATACGTCAGTGGATACTGAGTCTCCTAAAACCAGAAAATATACCAACTACACGAGCTATAAAGAAAAATTTCATTTCACCAGTATTATTGACAAGATATTGCACAACTATTAGCAGCAAATACTCAGAGCATATATGTTCCAAATGTCACGGAGAAGATAATGAAGTTCCAACCGTACAGCTGGAATAAAATACCAAATACAAAAGACAAAGAGATAGCCGGCAGCCTGATAAAGACAGCCGACAAAACAACAAGATAGACGGAGACAGCTATGTAAATTAGTCTAAAGTAGAACAGGAAGCTTATCTTCCTTTTTTAAAGTTTTTTGTTCTCTTTTGTAAAGTAGAATAAAGTTGTTTGTATTTATTAGGAGTCACCGACAGGATACTATTGATGAATAGTAATCAGTAGTAAAATGTCAATTATGTGAATAGTAAGAGTCAAGTCACTGTGTAAATAGTAAAGGTCAGCCACTATTCATGAATAGTAGAGGTCACCTACTTTTCATAAATAGTAGTTTGTAAATTTTGTATATATATGTAAGTTGGGAGAAGAGGAAGATCATCCTCAACTCCATCCTCTTCCACAATTCTTTCTTCCGCAACTACCCCCCCCCCCATATTGGTATCAGAGCTAGATAAGAAAAATATAAATGGAGAAATCTAGTAGTAACCAGGAATCTATAAAGGAGTCAATTCCAGAAAATCTACAAACTAAGGTATGTTCATATTTCAATATGAATAACTAAACTATCTTATTCCTGATAATCTCTTGATTATTATTTGATTATTATCATGTTATAGTACTGTTATACTGTATAAATTCGAAGTAGTTTGCTATGAACGAAGGTAAGCTGAGAATAGGTAAGCCCAGACTATGCCATCCTAAAACGGAAACCCAGTTAGGCAAAAGAGAAGCCGTTTGAGGGGAAGTACGTACCAGTTGAAGGCGCTGTTAGGGTAACTGATTGAGGCTGAAAATCATAGTAGTGACCAAAAGAATTTATTCAGGATAACTTTAATATAATCTGATAATTGATAATAACAAACAAGAAGGTTAGAAGGAATAAACTTGTTTAGAAATTATGAAAATGGTACCTACATACTTACTAAATGGAGATTATAAATATAAAATACTTATTTTATATATCCTTAGAACATTAAATATTGACATAAAAAGAGAAATTTACGACCTTTTACTTATTGAAGAAATAATAGAATTAGACCGAATAAATGAACTAATAGAACAAAATTGGCAAGAACTAACTATCCAAAATATATATGAATTATATGACTTGTGTTCAGAACAATGATAAATTACGAATATATGACATATTGGCTACAAACTATGGAAGATTTAGAACTAGAAAATAAAATTTTAATAGAAAATATTATAATATATCGAAGAACCCAAGATATGGAATACTTAGAATATATTTCAGAAAATATAAAAGAAATACAAAATCTTATGATAAAAAAGCAAGGATATTATGAAAAAATGTTTTCAAACTTATAATGGATGAAACTTATAAGGAACAATTATTAGAAAAAATTAATGAAATAAAACAAGAATTAAGATTTAGACAAAATAGATTAGAAGAAAATATATGGGCAGGAGTATGCCAAAAATCTATAAAAGCACAAAGAAAAATGATATTCTTATTAGATCTACAATTACAACACTTAGAATATAAATATCAACATAACTTATAATGAATAAAGAAGAATATGCTGTAGAAGAAAAAATATATAAAAGTCAAGATGGATTAGAAATAAAAATACTACATTCAAACTTAGAAAGAAGATACAAAAAAATAGGAACCCAATTATACTTAATGCCAGATAAAGAATCAGCAAAATTAGAAGATAGTCTAACAACTATGGTAAGATTAAATAAAGAAAATGAAGAAATAGATAGAAGAAAAGAAATTGAAAAAATTAGAGAACAAGCTAAAAAAGAAATTAAACAAATAGAAGAAGTAAAAGATACTAGAATTCAAGAATTACAAAAAGAATTAGAAAGACTTAAACAATTATATGAAGAAAAATTAAAAGCAAAAGAAGAATATAAAAAAAGAACTGAAGAATTAAAGTTAAATCAAGAAATAGAAAAAATGAAAACAATGTTAGAAGAAACAGAAGAATTACCTGAGTTAAAAATAGAAGAAATAAATGAAATAAAAGAAGAAGAAAATGACAATATTTCAGAAAATAATTATGAATCATATTCAGAAACATATACTGACCTTATAGAAAAAGATAAAAATATAGAAATAAATGTAGGAAATTTAGATGAGAAACCTAGTACTTCAAATTCTAAAACACGAATTGATACAACCCCAACATATTATACTTATGAAAAAGAAAATAGAGATAAAGTTTTATGTGATAAAAGATTAAATAAAAATTGGATACCTAGACAAACTACAGACCAAAATAATTTTTTAGATTTGGACTGCGTAGCAGATACAAATAAAACAATTCAATTATGGATAGGCTATATATCAAAACAATTAATAGACAACAAAATATCAATAATGGATGCCCTGGATATATAGAAAGAACACTTATAGGAACAAAGAAAATATGGTTACAAAATTTAACACCAACAAGCTTAGAAACACTAAGAAATAATACGAAACTTAATAATGACATAGCAACATCAGCAATAGACATATTAACTAAATATGAAATATCAATTAGAAATGAATTTGGAAGTATGACAACATAAATAGAAGAACAACAGAAAGATAAAATAATAAACAGAAATTTAATGAATAAATTAGCAATATGTAAAATGAGATACATAGATGAATATACATGTGCATTTAGAGAATATTACTATAAAGGAATATATACAAATGATGAAGTAGAGAAATAAGAAAATTATATTACACAAAATTAGCAGAACCATTTAGTTCAAAAATAATAAAAGATTGGGAAGAATCAAATACAGTAGATACACTAGGAGCTAGAGTAAAATTCTTACAACAATGGTTTATGAAATTATGTGAAAAACATAAAGAAGAATTAAAACTAGAAAAAATATTAGTAAAAAACTTAGCATATTGTACAAGTAAATTAGCACCCCAATTTGGATGCAAAAATTCATATAAAAAGAAAAGGATAAAAAAGTATAAACGTTTCAAAACAAAATATAAAGATAAAATCCCAAGAAAAAGATATTATATAAAAAATTATAAACACAAAAGACCACATAGAGTTAAGAAAAATATAACAGAATGTAAATGTTATAATTGTGGAAAACTAGGACATTTAGCTAGAAACTGTAAATTACCAAAAGATTTAAAGAAAAAACAAATAACAGAGGTAATAATAGAAAACGATAAATATAAACAGATAGATTATTTAGATTATGAATTAGAACATGAAGATAGCATATACGAATTCACAGATATTGAATTAGAAGATGAAATAGAAACAGCTTCTGATTATGACTGAAAGCGATATAAAAATAATAAGTAAAGAAGAATATCAAGATAATGAATATACAGAACAAAAAATAATATTTGACAATAATATGTTTGAACAAATAAAAGGTAAAAAATTAGACTTAAGCATAGATAAGATATTAGAAGTACCTAAACTAAAAAATTTTATTCAAATTAAAACAAGATGAATATTATGTAATAAGCCAAAAAGAACATGTAATAGATTGTAAATATATTAAAGGAAAAGCTAAAATTTATATGTATTAACTACAAAACATAAAATAACAGCAAGAAATAAGATTCAAAAAATCAAAATAGAAAACCCATTTGATAAAATAATTACAGTAATTGATAATAATGATTACAGTTATAAAGAACTAGATATTGAAGAAGATTTAGAAATAGTAAAAGAAAGATTAAGTACATCTAAAGATTAAGCTATGATACACCTCCATCATCAAGAACTAGTACATCTAGGAGATTAGATTATGATTTAATACCTAAGTTAAAAGAACTACAACAAGAGGAAATCCAACCATACCAATATTATATTACAGGAATATTAGACCAAAGAAAATATTTAATAACTATAAATACAGGACAAACAGAAAACCAAATTATAAGAGAATTAGTCAAAGAACATGAAATAATTACAGGAGAAAATATAAACACAGAATTACCTAGAGCTTTGGTAAATATAGAAGAAACTACTGAACAAGAACTAATTATTGGAGGAATACCAATAAAAATTAAATTCAAAATACATCAAGGAAATAATAATATTACTTTAGGAATAAAATGGCTAGAAACAGTTAGACCATATAATCTAGATGATAAACAATTAACAATAACTTATGAAACTAAGAAAGTAATTATTAAAAGAACAATTATATGATAAGATAACAACATCTTAATATAATGACAAAAATATACATTTTAGCAAAAATAATTATAGACGGATACTATAATAGATATTACACACCTATGATAGACACAGGAGCAGAAGCAAATATGTGTAAACATAATTGTCTACCAGATAGTAAATGGGAAAAATTAAAAACACCATTAATAGTAACAGGATTTAATAATGAAGGAAGCATGATAACACATAAAGCTAAAAATATAAAAACACAAATATGGGATAAAATATTATTAATAGATGAAATCTACAGTTATGAATTTACAAATAAAGATATATTATTAGGAATGCCTTTTTTAGAAAAACTATATCCACACACTATAACAAAAACGCATTGGTGGTTCACTACCATATGTAATCACAAAATAGGAGCAAAAAGAGTTAATAATAAAATTAGAAAAAATACACCATGGATAAAAGGAAGTGAAAAAATTACCCAAAAATTAGAAAATGTAACAACTAATGATCATAAAATAGAAATTATAATATTCACAGTAAATAAAATACAAGCAATAAATGATAAGTTAAACTCATTATATAACGAAAACCCATTACAAGGATGGGATAAACACAAAACAAAAGTAAAAATTGAACTAATAGATGAAAATAGTATAATAACACAAAACCATTAAGATATAATTTTGAAGACCAATCGAATTTAAAATGCATATAAATGAATTATTAGAAAATAAGTATATACAAGAAAGCAATAGTAAACATAATAGTCCAGAATTTCATAGTAAATAAACATAGTGAACAAAAAAGAGGAAAAACTAGAATGGTTATTGATTATAGAAATCTAAACGCAAAAACTAAAACATATAATTACCCTATACCTAATAAAATATTAAAAGTAAGACAAATACAAGGATATAATTACTTTAGTAAATTTGACTGTAAATCAGGATTTTACCACTTAAAACTAGAAGAAGAATCTAAACATTTAACAGCATTCACTGTACCACAAGGTTTTTACGAATGGAATGTTCTACCATTTGGATATAAAAACGCACCAGGTAGATATCAACATTTTATGGATACATATTTTAACCAACTAGAAAATTGTATAGTATATATAGATGATATACTATTATACTCAAGAACAAAAGAAGAACATTTAAAGTTATTAGAAAAATTTATACATATCATAGAAATATCAGGAATTAGCTTATCAAAAAAGAAAGCTGAAATTATGCAAAATCAAATAGAATTCTTAGGAATTCAAATAGATAAAAATGGAGTAAAAATGCAAACACATATTGTACAAAAGATAAATAATTCTGAAGAATTATTAGACACTAAGAAAAAATTACAATCCTTCTTAGGATTAGTTAATCAAGTAAGAGAATATATACCAAAATTAGCAGAAAATTTAAAACCATTACAGAAAAAATTAAAGAAAGATATAGAATATCACTTTGATGAACAAGACAAAAAATATATCAAAAAAATAAAACTAATGTGCAAAGATTTACCAAAATTATACTTTCCAGATGAAAATAAACAATTTACTTATATAGTAGAAACAGACTCAAGTGACCATAGTTACGGAGGAGTATTAAAATATAAATATATAAATGAAAAAATAGAACATCACTGTAGATACTATTCCGGATCATATACAGACCCACAAATAAAATGGGAAATAAATAGAAAAGAATTATTTGCCTTATATAAATGTTTATTAGCTTTTGAGCCATACATTGTATATAACAAATTTATTGTTAGAACAGATAATACACAGGTAAAATGGTGGATAACTAAAAAGGTACAAGATTCAGTTACAACAAAAGAAATAAGAAGATTAGTGGTCAATATATTGAATTTTTCATTTACAATTGAAGTTATAAAAACTGACAAAAATGTAATTGCAGATCCTCTCAAGAGAAAATATTGAGCAGACAAATACAATGGATCGGATATTAAACCTCCCTAACTACACTTTGCAAAAAGTGGATAGTATGGAAGGTGAGATACAAAAGCTCAAAGAGCAAGCTAGTAGTCAGTGACATGACGTAAAAATGCGAGCTACGTCGATCGGAAGGCGTTAAAATTCGAGCTAGAAGGAGACGTTGGGAAACTCCTAAAACCCATAACGTTTGCTTAAATGCAGTGAGTACATCTGGAGCTACAAAGAAAATTACAGAAGAAAAAGCTATCCAAATACAAATATGAATAAACTTTTGATAAACCATATCTGACTCAAAGATACAAAAATGCATGCCTACTCCACAAACAACTACTTATAAAAACAGCCTAGCCCAACAGAAAAATACATATACCCATATTACATTACATATCTGAGAAAATATTTATAAAATCCAAACTTACCTAAATAAAAACCCCAGAGCTATAAATCCAAAAGAACCAAATCGATTACATTACTCAACATCTACAAGGTTATAACAAACTAATTGCCCTTCCAGGTACAAATACAAACTTAGTTACAACTTGTTACAATTATGGACTACTCAGTACAGTGTACACAGCTACAGGAGACGAAATTTCAAAGATACCTGAACTATACAAAGCATTCTTAACCTACAAACGAATTACTAAAGGAACTCTATTTTTCATAAAGTTCTATCACTACAATGAGAAATACTATATGACGAAATAAAACCAGTTATACAAGTAATAAAGATTGGTTTGACCAGAGATATGTTAATTCCGGAAAAGATAGAAAAACAAGATGAGATACCTATTGTAGATATTCCTGATTTTTACGCCAATAAAAGAGTTATCGGAATAGGTACAATATTAACGGAGTTAGCAAATAATTATCTAAATAACAATACAATATGGAGTTACTACAGCCGAGATAATACAATGATATATTCAAACTGTCGAGAAACAAGAGAAGGAGATATGGAAGAAATACGTCGATGGAATCCGAGTCTCTAAAACCGAGAAAATATACCAACTACACGAGCTATAAAGAAAAATTTCATTTCACCAAGATTATTGACAAGATATTGCACAACTATTAGCGTGAATACTCGAGCATATATGTTCCAAATGTCACGGAGAAGATAATGAAGTTCCAACTGCAGCTGGAATAAAATACCAAATACAAAGACAAAGAGATAGCCGACTGATAAAGGCAGTGACAAAACAACAAGATAGACGGAGACAGCTATGTAAATTAGTCTAAAGTAGAACAGGAAGCTTATCTTCCTTTTTTAAAGTTTTTTGTTCTCTTTTGTAAAGTAGAATAAAGTTGTTTGTATTTATTAGGAGTCACCGACAGGATACTATTGATGAATAGTAATCAGTAGTAAAATGTCAATTATGTGAATAGTAAGAGTCAAGTCACTGTGTAAATAGTAAAGGTCAGCCACTATTCATGAATAGTAGAGGTCACCTACTGTTCATAAATAGTAGTTTGTAAATTTTGTATATATATGTAAGTTGGGAGAAGAGGAAGATCATCCTCAACTCCATCCTCTTCCACAATTCTTTCTTCCGCAGATAAAATACAAGCAATAAATGATAAATTAAATTCATAACGAAAACCCATTACAAGGATGGGATAAACATAAAACAAAAGTAAAAATTGAACTAATAGATAAAAATAGTATAATAACACAAAAACCATTAAGATATAATTTTGAAAACCAATCAGAATTTAAAATGCATATAAATGAATTATTAGAAAATAAGTATATACAAGAAAGCAATAGTAAACATAATAGTCCAGCATTCATAGTAAATAAACATAGTGAACAAAAAAGAGGAAAAACTAGAATGGTTATTGATTATAGAAATCTAAATGCAAAAACTAAAACATATAATTATCCTATACCTAATAAAATATTAAAAGTAAGACAAATACAAGGATATAATTACTTTAGTAAATTTGACTGTAAATCAGGATTTTACCACTTAAAACTAGAAGAAGAATCTAAACATTTAACAAAGATTCATCACCACAAGGTTTTTACGAATGGAATGTTCTACCATTTGGATATAAAAATGCACCAGGTAGATATCAACATTTTATGGATACATATTTTAACCAACTAGAAAATTGTATAGTATATATAGATGATATACTATTATACTCAAGAACAAAAGAAGAACATTTAAAGTTATTAGAAAAATTTATACATATCATAGGAATATCAGGAATTAGCTTATCAAAAAAGAAAGCTGAAATTATGCAAAATCAAATAGAATTCTTAGGAATTCAAATAGATAAAAATGGAGTAAAAATGCAAACACATATTGTACAAAAGATAAATAATTCTGAAGAATTATTAGACACTAAGAAAAAATTACAATCCTTCTTAGGATTAGTTAATCAAGTAAGAGAATATATACCAAAATTAGCAGAAAATTTAAAACCATTACAGAAAAAATTAAAGAAAGATATAGAATATCACTTTGATGAACAAGACAAAAAATATATCAGAAAAATAAAACTAATGTGTAAAGATTTACCAAAATTATACTTTCCAGATGAAAATAAACAATTTACTTATATAGTAGAAACAGACTCAAGTGACCATAGTTACGGAGGAGTATTAAAATATAAATATATAAATGAAAAAATAGAACATCACTGTAGATACTATTAGGATCATATACGGCCCACAAATAAAATGGGAAATAAATAGAAAAGAATTATTTGCCTTATATAAATGTTTATTAGCTTTTGAGCCATACATTGTATATAACAAATTTATTGTTAGAACAGATAATACACAGGTAAAATGGTGGATAACTAAAAAGGTACAAGATTCAGTTACAACAAAAGAAATAAGAAGATTAGTGGTCAATATATTGAATTTTTCATTTACAATTGAAGTTATAAAAGCGACAAAAATGTGATTGCAGATCACCTCTCAAGAAAAATATTGAAATGCACAAATACAATGAATCGGATATTAAACCTCCTAACTACACTTTGCAAAAAGTGGATAGTATGGAAGGTGAGATACAAAAGCTCAAAGAGCAAGCTAGTAGTCGCAGCATGGCGTAAAAATGCGAGCTACGTCGATCGGAAGACGTTAAAATTCCAGAGCTAGAAGGAGACGTTGGGAAACTCCTAAAACCCATAACGTTTGCTTAAATGCAGTGCAGTACATCCGAGCTACAAAGATAATTACAGTAGAAAATAGCTATCCATATACAAATATGAATAAACTTTTTGATAAACCATATACAGCTCAAAGATACAAAAATGCACCTACTCCACAAACAACTACTTATAAAAACAAACCTAGCCCAACAGAAAAATACATATACCCATATTACCGCATATATACGTAAAATATTTATAAAATCCAAACTTACCTAAATAAAAACCCCAGAGCTATAAATCCAAAAGAACCAAATACCGATTATATTACTCAACATCTACAAGGATACAACAAGTTAATTGCCCTACCAGGTACAAATACAAATTTGGTAACAACTTGTTACAATTACGGACTACTTAGTACAGTGTACACAGCTACAGGAGACGAAATATCAAAAATACCTGAACTATACAAAGCATTCTTAACCTACAAACGAATTACTAAAGGAACTCTATTTTTCATAAAGTTCTATACAGCTACAGCAGAAATACTATATGACGAAATAAAACCAGTTATACAGGTGATAAAAATTGGTTTGACCAGAGATATGTTAATTCCGGAAAAGATAGAAAAACAAGATGAGATACCTATTGTAAATATTCCCGATTTCTACGCCAATAAAAGAGTTATCGGAATAGCGACAATACTAACAGAATTAGCAAATAATTACCTAAATAATAATACAATATGGAGCTACTATAGCCGAGACAATACAATGATATATTCAAATTGTCGGGAAACAAGAGAAGGAGATATGGAGGAAATACGGCAATGGATACTAAGTCTCCTAAAACCAGAAAATATACCAACTACACGAGCTATCAAGAAAAATTTCATTTCACCGGTATTATTGACAAGATATTGCACAACTATTAGCAGCAAATACTCAGAGCATATATGTTCCAAGTGTCACGGAGAAGATAACGAAGTTCCAACCGTACAGCTGGAATAAAATACCAAAAATAAAAGACAAAGAGATAGCCGGCAGCCTGATGAAGACAGCCGACAAAACAAAAGATATGATGAAGACAGATATGTAAAGAGTCAAAAGTAGGATAAGCATCTTATCCTTCTTTTTTTTTAAAAGTTTTTGTTTTCTTTTGTAAAGTAAAAGTAAAGTCGTTTGTTTTTATTTGGAGTCACCGACAGGACACTATTTATAAATAGTGAAATGTCAATTATGTAAATAGTAGAGGTCAAGTACTGTACAAATAGTAAGAGTCAGTCACTGTTCATGAATAGTAAAGGTCAAGTCACTATTCATGAATAGTAATGTAAATCTTTGCCTATAAATAAGATGAAGGAGAAAGGGAAAATCATCCCTCATCTCCCATTCCCTCATTTCCTCTCTCAAATTCCGCATATCCCCATATTGGTATCAGAGCTAGATAAGAAAAATATAAATGGAGAAATCTAGTAGTAACCAGGAATCTATAAAGGAGTCAATTCCAGAAAATCTACAAACTAATGTATGTTCATATTTCAATATGAATAACTAAACTATCTTATTCCTGATAATCTCTTGATTATTATTTGATAATTATCATGTTATAGTATTGTTATACTAAATAGATTCGAAGTAGTTTGCTATGAACGAAGGTAAGCTGAGAATAGGTAAGCCCAGACTATGCCATCCGAAACCGGAAACCCAGTTAGGCAAAAGAGAGCCGTTTGAGGGGAAGTACGAACTTGTTGAAGGCGCTGTTAGGGTAACTGATTGAGGCTGAAAATCATAGTAGTGACCAAAAGAATTTATTTAGGATAACTTTAATATAGTTTGATAATTGATAATAACAAACAAGAAGGTTAGAAGGAATAAACTTGTTTAGAAATCATGAAAATGATGAATACATACTTACTAGATGGAGATTATAACTATAAAATACTTATTTTATACATCCTTAAAACACTTAATATTGACATAAAACGAAAAATTTATGATCTTTTACTCATTGAAGAAATAACAGAAATAGACAGAATAATGGAACTAATAGAACAAAATTGGCAAGAACTAACTATCCAAAGCATGTATGAATTATATGATTTATATTCAGATTAATGATAAACTATGAATATCTAACATATTGGCTACAAACTATGGAAGATCTAGATCTACTAAATAAACTTTTAATAAATAATATTATAATATATCGAAGAACCCAAGATATGCAATACTTAGAATATATTTCAGAAAATATAAAAGAAATACAAAATCTTATGATAAAAAAGCAAGGATATTATGAAAAAATGTTTTCAAACTTATAATGGATGAAACTTATAGAGAACAATTATTAGAAAAAATTAATGAAATAAAACAAGAATTAAGATTTAGACAAAATAGACTAGAAGAAAATATATGGGCAGGAGTATGCCAAAAATCTATAAAAGCACAACGAAAAACGATATTCTTATTAGATCTACAACTACAACACTTAGAATATAAATACCAATATAACTTATAATGAATAAGGAAGAATATGCTATAGAAGAGAAAATATATAAAAGTCAAGATGGATTAGAAATAAAAATAATACATTCAAACTTAGAAAGAAGATATAAAAAAATAGGAACCCAATTATACTTAATGCCAGATAAAGAATCAGCAAAATTAGAAGATAGTCTAACAACTATGGTAAGATTAAATAAAGAAAATGAAGAAATAGATAGAAGAAAAGAAATTGAAAAAATTAGAGAACAAGCTAAAAAAGAAATTAAACAAATAGAAGAAGTAAAAGATACTAGAATTCAAGAATTACAAAAAGAATTAGAAAGACTTAAACAATTATATGAAGAAAAATTAAAAGCAAAAGAAGAATATAAAAAAAGAACTGAAGAATTAAAGTTAAATCAAGAAATAGAAAAAATGAAAACAATGTTAGAAGAAACAGAAGAATTACCTGAGTTAAAAATAGAAGAAATAAATGAAATAAAAGAAGAAGAAAATGACAATATTTCAGAAAATAATTATGAAACATATTCAGAAACATATACTGACCTTATAGAAAAAGATAAAAATATAGAAATAAATGTAGGAAATTTAGATGAGAAACCTAGTACTTCAAATTCTAAAACACGAATTGATACAACCCCAACATATTATACTTATGAAAAAGAAAATAGAGATAAAGTTTTATGAGATAAAAGATTAAATAAAAATTGGATACCTAGACAAACTACAGATCAAAATAATTTCTTAGATTTAGATCACAGAGCGTATACAAATAAAACAATTCAATTATGGATAGGTTATATATCAAAACAATTAATAGACAACAAAATATCAATAATGGATGCCCCAGGATATATAGAAAGAACACTTATAGGAACAGTAAAAATATGGTTACAAAATTTAACACCAACAAGCTTAGAAACACTAAGAAATAATACGAAACTTAATAATGATATAGCAACATCAGCAATAGACATATTAACTAAATATGAAATATCAATTAGAAATGAATTTGGAAGTTCTTGATGATGAAGGTGTATCATAGCTTAATCTTTTAGATGTACTTAATCTTTCTTTTACTATTTCTAAATCTTCTTCAATATCTAGTTCTTTATAACTGTAATCATTATTATCAATTACTGTAATTATTTTATCAAATGGATTTTCTATTTTGATTTTTTTCTTAATCTTATTTCTTGCTGTTATTTTATGTTTTGTAGTTAATACATATAAATTTTTACATCTTGCTGTAAATATTTTACTTCCTGGTGTTAATTCTAGTCCTGACATTTTCCAGTATAGTACTAGTGATTTATCTATGTTTTTGTCTTCTATTGCTACTGAATAATTTGCACTTATAATAAATTTAAATTTTTGATATATTAGATTTCCTCTAACTGCACTTATTATACTTTTTTCTATAGGTTGAATTATTCTATCATCTGCTAAATATAATTCTATAGGTGTATCTATTCCTTCTCTAAAACATGCTTTTATTAATATTTCTGTTGCTCCTAAATGTACATATTTTATTGGATTTTTTGATTTTAAATCTTGGATTTCTTTATTAATTATTTTTTTGTTTATGATAGGTATTTTAGCTTTTCCTTTAATATATTTACAATCTATTATATGTTCTTTTTGGCTTATTACATAATATTCATCTTGTTTTAATTTAAATAAATTTTTTAGTTTAGGTACTTCTAATATCTTATCTATGCTTAAGTCTAATTCTTTACCTTTTATTTGTTCAAACATATTATTGTCAAATATTATTTTTTGTTCTGTATATTCATTATCTTGATATTCTTCTTTACTTATTATTTTTATATCGCTTTCAGTCATAATCAGAAGCTGTTTCTATTTCATCTTCTAATTCAATATCTGTGAATTCGTATATGCTATCTTCATGTTCTAATTCATAATCTAAATAATCTATCTGTTTATATTTATCGTTTTCTATTATTACCTCTGTTATTTGTTTTTTCTTTAAATCTTTTGGTAATTTACAGTTTCTAGCTAAATGTCCTAGTTTTCCACAATTATAACATTTACATTCTGTTATATTTTTCTTAACTCTATGTGGTCTTTTATGTTTATAATTTTTTATATAATATCTTTTTCTTGGAATTTTATTCTTATATTTTGTTTTAAAGCGTTTATACTTTTTTATCCTTTTCTTTTTATATGAATTTTTGCATCCAAATTGGGGTGCTAATTTACTTGTACAATATGCTAAGTTTTTTACTAATATTTTTTCTAGTTTTAATTCTTCTTTATGTTTTTCACATAATTTCATAAACCATTGTTGTAAGAATTTTACTCTAGCTCCTAGTGTATCTACTGTATTTGATTCTTCCCAATCTTTTATTATTTTTGAACTAAATGGTTCTGGTAATTTTGTGTAATATAATTTTCTTATTTCTTTACTTTCATCATTTGTATATATTCCTTTATAATAATATTCTCTAAATGCACATGTATATTCATCTATGTATCTCATTTTACATATTGCTAATTTATTCATTAAATTTCTGTTTATTATTTTATCTTTCTGTTGTTCTTCTATTTCTGTTGTCATACTTCCAAATTCATTTCTAATTGATATTTCATATTTAGTTAATATGTCTATTGCTGATGTTGCTATGTCATTATTAAGTTTCGTATTATTTCTTAGTGTTTCTAAGCTTGTTGGTGTTAAATTTTGTAACCATATTTTTACTGTTCCTATAAGTGTTCTTTCTATATATCCTGGGGCATCCATTATTGATATTTTGTTGTCTATTAATTGTTTTGATATATAGCCTATCCATAATTGAATTATTTTATTTGTATACGCTCTGTGATCCAAATCTAAAAAATTATTTTGGTCTGTAGTTTGTCTAGGTATCCAATTTTTATTTAATCTTTTATCCCATAAAACTTTATCTCTATTTTTTTTTTCATAAGTATAATATGTTGGGGTTGTATCAATTCGTGTTTTAGAATTTGAAGTACTAGGTTTCTCATCTAAATTTCCTACATTTATTTCTATATTTTTATCTTTTTCTATAAGGTCAGTATATGTTTCTGAATATGATTCATAATTATTTTCTGAAATATTGTCATTTTCTTCTTCATTTATTTCATTTATTTCATCTATTTTTAACTCAGGTAATTCTTCTGCTTTCTAACATTGTTTTCATTTTTCTATTTCTTGATTTAACTTTAATTCTTCATTCTTTTTATATTCCTCTTTTGCTTTTAATTTTTCTTCATATAATTGTTTAAGTCTTTCTAATTCTTTTTGTAATTCTTGAATTCTAGTATCTTTTACTTCTTCTATTTGTTTAATTTCTTTTTTAGCTTGTTCTCTAATTTTTTCAATTTCTTTTCTTCTATCTATTTCTTCATTTTCTTTATTTAATCTTACCATAGTTGTTAGACTATCTTCTAATTTTGCTGATTCTTTATCCGCATTAAGTTTACTTGGGTTCCTAGATTTTTATATCTTCTTTCTAAGTTTGAATGTATTATTTTTATTTCTAATCCATCTTGACTTTTATATATTTTTTCTTCTACAGCATATTCTTCTTTATTCATTATAAGTTATGTTGATATTTATATTCTAAGTGTTGTAATTGTAGATTTAATAAGAATATCGTTTTTCTTTGTGCTTTTATAGATTTTTGGCATACTCCTGCCCATATATTTTCTTCTAATCTATTTTGTCTAAATCTTAATTCTTGTTTTATTTCATTAATTTTTTCTAATAATTGTTCTCTGTAAGTTTCATCCATTATAAGTTTGAAAACATTTTTTCATAATATCCTTGCTTTTTTATCATAAGATTTTGTATTTCTTTTATATTTTCTGAAATATATTCTAAGTATTCCATATCTTGGGTTCTTCGATATATTATAATATTTTCTATTAAAATTTTATTTTCTAGTTCTAAATCTTCCATAGTTTGTAACCAATATGTCATATATTCGTAATTTATCATTAATCTGAATATAAATCATATAATTCATCTATATTTTGAATAGTTAGTTCTTGCCAGTTTTGTTCTATTAGTTCCATTATCTGATCTAGTTCTATCATTTCTTCAATAAGTAAAAGGTCGTAAATTTCTCTTTTTATGTCAATATTTAATGTTCTAAGGATATATAAAATAAGTATTTTATATTTATAATCTCCATTTAGTAAGTATGTAGGTACCATTTTCATAATTTCTAAACAAGTTTATTCCTTCTAACCTTCTTGTTTGTTATTATCAATTATCAGATTATATTAAAGTTATCCTGAATAAATTCTTTTGGTCACTACTATGATTTTCAGCTTCAATCGCTACCCTAATACGCTTCAACAAGTTCGTACTTCCTCAAACGGCTCTCTTTTGCCTAACTGGTTTCCGATTTGGATGGCATAGTGCAGGCTTACCTATTCTCACTTACCTTCGTTCATAGCAAACTACTTGAATTTATTCAAAGATAACAATACTATAACATGATAATAATCAAATAATAATCAAGAGATTATCAGGAATAAGATAGTTTAGTTATTCATATTGAAATATGAACATACCTTAGTTTGTAGATTTTCTGGAATTGATTCCTTCATAGCTTCGTGGTTATTGCTAGATTTCTCCATTTATATTTTTCTTATCTAGCTCTGATACCAATATGAGGATCTGCGGAATTTGAGAGAGGAAATGAGGGAATGGGAGATGAGGGATGATTTTCCCTTTCTCCTTCATCTTATTTATAGGCAAAACTTTACATTACTATTCATGAACAGTGACTTGACCTTTACTATTCATGAACAGTGACTGACTCTTACTATTTGTACAGTACTTGACCTCTACTATTTATATAATTGACATTTCACTATTTATAAATAGTGTCCTGTCGGTGACTCCAAATAAAAACAAACTACTTTACTTTTACTTTACAAAAGAAAACAAAAACTTTAAAAAAGAAGGATAAGATGCTTATCCCACTTTTGACTCTTTACATATCTGTCTTCATCATATCTTTTGTTTTGTCGGCTGTCTTCATCAGGCTGCCGGCTATCTCTTTGTCTTTTGTTTTTGGTATTTTATTCCAGCTGTACGGTTGGAACTTCGTTATCTTCTCCGTGACACTTGGAACATATATGCTCTGAGTATTTGCTGCTAATAGTTGTGCAATATCTTGTCAATAATACCGGTGAAATGAAATTTTTCTTGATAGCTCGTGTAGTTGGTATATTTTCTGGTTTTAGGAGACTCAGTATCCACTGGCGTATTTCTTCCATATCTCCTTCTCTTGTTTCCCGACAATTTGAATATATCATAATGTTATCTCGGCTATAATAACTCCATATTGTATTATTGTTTAAATAGTTATTTGCTAGTTTTGTCAATATTGTAGCTTTTCCAATAATTCTTTTATTTGCATAAAATTCTGAAATATCTACAATAGATATCTCGTTCTGTTTTTCTATCTTCTCCGGTATTAGCATATCTCTAGTCAATCCTATCTTTATGACTTGTATAACCGGTTTTATCTCGTCATATAGTATCTCTGCTGTGGCTGAATAGAACTTTATAAAAAATAGAGTTCCTTTAGTTATTCGTTTATAGGTTAAAAAGGCTTTGTATAGTTCAGGTATCTTTGATATTTCATCTCCTGTAGCTGTGTACACTCTACTAAGTAGTCCGTAGTTGTAACAAGTTGTAACCAAATTTGTATTTGTACCTGGTAGGGCAATTAATTTGTTGTATCCTTGTAAGTGTTGGGTAATATAATCGGTATTTGGTTCTTTTGGATTTATAGCTCTGGGGTTTTTATTTAAATAAGTTTGGACTTTGTAAATGTTTTCTATATAGGTACGTGTGATGTGGTTATATGTATTTTTCTTGGGCTAATTTGTTTTTATATGTAGTTGTTTGTAGTAAGGTGCGGATTTTTGTATTTTGGAGTGATATGGTTTATCAAAAGTTTATTCATATTTGTATTTGTATAACTTTTTTCTTCTGTAGTTTTCTTTGTAGCTCCGGATGTACTGCATCTGCATTCAAACAAACATTATGGGTTTTAGGAGTTTCCCAACGTCTCCTTCTAGCTGGAATTTTAACGTCTTCCGATCGACGTAGCTCCGCATTTTTAAAGTCATGCTGCTGACTACTAGCTTGCTCCTTTAGCTTTTGTATCTCACCATCCATACTATCCACTTTTTTACAAAGTGTAGTTAGGAGGTTGAGTATCTGATCTATTGTATTTGTCTGCTCAATATTTTTCTCTTGAGAGGTGATCTGCAATCACATTTTTGTCAGTTTTTATAACTTCAATTGTAAATGAAAAATTCAATATATTGACTACCAGTCTTCTTATTTCTTTTGTTGTAACTGAGTCTTGTACTTTTTTGGTTATCCACCATTTTACCTGTGTATTATCTGTTCTAACAATAAATTTGTTATATACAATATATGGCTCAAAAGCTAATAAACATTTCTATAAGGCAAATAATTCTTTTCTATTTATTTCCCATTTTATTTGTGTTTTTATATTTTTAGCTTTATGTGTTATCATGCTTCCTTCATTATTAAATTCTGTTACTATTAATGGTGTTTTTAATTTTTTCCATTTAATATCTGGTAGACAATTATGTTTACACATATTTGCTTCTGCTCCTGTGTCTATCATAGGTGTGTAATATCTATTATAGTATCCTTCTATAATTATTTTTGCTAAAATATATATTTTTGTCATTTAAAGATATTTAGTTTATCATATAATTGTTCGTTTAATAATTACTTTCTTATTTTCATAAGTTATTGTTAGTTGTTTATCATCTATATTATATGGTTTAACTGTTTCTAGCCATTTTATTCCTAAAGTAATATTATTATTTTCTTGATGTATTTTGAATTTAATTTTTATTGGTATTCCTCCAATAATTAGTTCTTGTTCAGTAGTTTCTTCTATATTTACCAAAGCTCTAGGTAATTCTGTGTTTATATTTTCTCCTGTAATTATTTCAAGAGTCAAGTCACTGTGTAAATAGTAAAGGTCAGCCACTATTCATGAATAGTAGAGGTCACCTACTGTTCATAAATAGTAGTTTGTAAATTTTGTATATATATGTAAGTTGGGAGAAGAGGAAGATCATCCTCAACTCCATCCTCTTCCACAATTTTTTCTTCCGCAACTACCCCCCCCCATATTGGTATCAGAGCTAGATAAGAAAAATATAAATGGAGAAATCTAGCAATAACCACGAAGCTATGAAGGAATCAATTCCAGAAAATCTACAAACTAAGGTATGTTCATATTTCAATATGAATAACTAAACTATCTTATTCCTGATAATCTCTTGATTATTATTTGATTATTATCATGTTATAGTACTGTTATACTGTATAAATTCGAAGTAGTTTGCTATGAGCAGTAAGTGAGAATAGGTAAGCCAGACTATGCCATCCTAAAACGGAAACCAGTTAGGCAAAAGAGAAGCTGTTTGAGGAAATGCACGTACAGTTGAAGGCGCTGTTAGTAATCGATTGAAGCGAAAATCATAGTAGTGACCAAAAGAATTTATTCAGATAACTTTAATATAATCTGATAATTGATAATAACAAACAAGAAGGTTAGAAGGAATAAACTTGTTTAGAAATTATGAAAATGGTACCTACATACTTACTAAATGGAGATGATAAATATAAAATACTTATTTTATATATTCTTAGAACATTAAATATTGACATAAAAAGAGAAATTTACGACCTTTTACTTATTGAAGAAATAATAGAATTAGACCGAATAAATGATCTAATAGAACAAAATTGGCAAGAACTAACTATCCAAAATATATATGAATTATATGACTTGTGTTCAGAACAATGATAAATTATGAATATATGAAATATTGGCTACAAACTATGGAAGATTTAGAACTAGAAAATAAAATTTTAATAGAAAATATTATAATATATCGAAGAACCCAAGATATGGAATACTTAGAATATATTTCAGAAAATATAAAAGAAATACAAAAACTTGTGATAAAGAAACAGGAATATTATGAAAAAATGTTTTCATAATGGATGAAAATTATAGAGAACAACTATTAGAAAAAATTAATGAAATAAAACACGAATTAAGATTTAGACAAAATAGACTAGAAGAAAATATATGGGCAGGAGTATGCCAAAAATCTATAAAAGCACAAAGAAAAACGATATTCTTATTAGATCTACAATTACAACACTTAGAATATAAATACCAACATAACTTATAATGAATAAGGAAGAATATGCTATAGAAGAGAAAATATATAAAAATCAAGATGGATTAGAAATAAAAATAATACATTCAAACTTAGAACGAAGATATAAAAAAATAGGAACCCAATTATACTTAATGCCAGATAAAGAATCAGCAAAATTAGAAGATAGTCTAACAACTATGGTAAGATTAAATAAAGAAAATGAAGAAATAGATAGAAGAAAAGAAATTGAAAAATTAGAGAACAAGCTAAAAAGAAATTAAACAAATAGAAGAAGTAAAAGATACTAGAATTCAAGAATTACAAAAGAATTAGAAAGACTTAAACAATTATATGAAGAAAAATTAAAAGCAAAAGAAGAATATAAGAAAAGAATGAAGAATTAAAGTTAAATCAAGAAATAGAAAAATTTAAAACAATGTTAGAAGAAATAAGAATTACTGAATTAAAAATAGAAGAAATAAATGAAATAAATGAAGAAGAAAATGACAATATTTCAAAATAATTATGAATCATATTGAAACATATCTTGACCTTATAGAAAAGATAAAAATATAGAAATAAATGTAGGAAATTTAGATGAGAAACCTAGTACTTCAAATTCTAAAACACGAATTGATACAACCCCAACATATTATACTTATGAAAAAGAAAATAGAGATAAAGTTTTATGGGATAAAAGATTAAATAAAAATTGGATACCTAGACAAACTACAGATCAAAATAATTTCTTAGATTTAGATCACAGAGCGTATACAAATAAAACAATTCAATTATGGATAGGTTATATATCAAAACAATTAATAGACAACAAAATATCAATAATGGATGCCCCAGGATATATAGAAAGAACACTTATAGGAACAGTAAAAATATGGTTACAAAATTTAACAACAACAAGCTTAGAAACACTAAGAAATAATACGAAACTTAATAATGATATAGCAACATCAGCAATAGACATATTAACTAAATATGAAATATCAATTAGAAATGAATTTGGAAGTATGACAACAGAAATAGAAGAACAACAGAAAGATAAAATAATAAACAGAAATTTAATGAATAAATTAGCAATATGTAAAATGAGATACATAGATGAATATACGTGTGCATTTAGAGAATATTACTATAAAGGAATATATACAAATGATGAAAGTAGAGAAATAAGAAAATTATATTACACAAAATTACCAGAACCATTTAGTTCAAAAATAATAAAAGATTGGGAAGAATCAAATACAGTAGATACACTAGGAGCTAGAGTAAAATTCTTACAACAATGGTTTATGAAATTATGTGAAAAACATAAAGAAGAATTAAAACTAGAAAAAATATTAGTAAAAAACCTAGCATATTGTACAAGTAAATTAGCACCCCAATTTGGATGCAAAAATTCATATAAAAAGAAAAGGATAAAAAAGTATAAACGTTCCAAAACAAAATATAAAGATAAAATCCCAAGAAAAAGATATTATATAAAAAATTATAAACACAAAAGACCACATAGAGTTAAGAAAAATATAACAGAATGTAAATAACTAGGACATTTAGCTAGAAACTGTAAATTACCAAAAGATTTAAAGAAAAAACAAATAACAGAGGTAATAATAGAAAACGATAAATATAAACAGATAGATTATTTAGATTATGAATTAGAACATGAAGATAGCATATACGAATTTACAGATATTGAACTAGAAGATGAAATAGAGACCTACGATTATGGTAAAGCGATATAAAAATAATAAGTAAAGAAGAATATCAAGATAATGAATATACAGAACAAAAAATAATATTTGACAATAATATGTTTGAACAGATAAAAGGTAAAGAATTAGACTTAAGCATAGATAAGATATTAGAAGTACCTAAACTAAAAAATTTATTCAAATTAAAACAAGATGAATATTATGTAATAAGCCAAAAAGAACATATAATAGATTGTAAATATATTAAAGGAAAAGCTAAAATACCTATCATAAACAAAAAATAATTAATAAAGAAATCCAAGATTTAAAATCAAAAATCCAATAAAATATGTACATTTAGAAGCAAATGAAATATTAATAAAAGCATGTTTTAGAGAAGGAATAGATACACCTATAGAATTATATTTATCGGATGATAGAATAATTCAACCTATAGAAAAAGTATAATAAGTGCGATTAGAGGAAATCTAATATATCAAAAATTTAAATTTATTATAAGTGCAAATTATTCAGAGCAATAGAAGACAAAAACATAGATAAATCACTAGTACTATCTTTGAAAATGTCGACTAGAATTAGCACTGTGAAGTAAAATATTTACAAAGAAGATGTAAAAATTTATATGTATTAACTACAAAACATAAAATAACAAGAAATAAGATTCAAAAATTAAAATAGAAAATCCATTTGATAAAATAATTACAGTAATTGATAATAATGATTACAGTTATAAAGAACTAGATATTGAAGAAGATTTAGAGATAGTAAAAGAAAGATTAAGTACATCTAAAAGATTAAGCTATGATACACCTTCATCATCAAGAACTAGTACATCTAGGAGATTAGATTATGATTTAATACCTAAGTTAAAAGAACTACAACAAGATGAAATCCAACCATACCAATATTATATTACAGGAATATTAGACCAAAGAAAATATTTAATAACTATAAATACAGGACAAATAGAAAACCAAATTATAAGAGAATTAGTCAAAGAACATGAAATAATTACAGGAGAAAATATAAACACAGAATTACCTAGAGCTTTGGTAAATATAGAAGAAACTACTGAACAAGAACTAATTATTGGAGGAATACCAATAAAAATTAAATTCAAAATACATCAAGGAAATAATAATATTACTTTAGGAATAAAATGGCTAGAAACAGTTAGACCATATAATTTAGATGATAAACAATTAACAATAACTTATGAAACTAAGAAAGTAATTATTAAAAGAACAATTATATGATAAACTAAATATCTTTAAATGACAAAAATATATATTTTAGCAAAAATAATTATAGAAGGATACTATAATAGATATTACACACCTATGATAGACACAGGAGCAGAAGCAAATATGTGTAAACATAATTGTCTACCAGATAGTAAATGGGAAAAATTAAACACACCATTAATAGTAACAGGATTCAATAATGAAGGAAGCATGATAACACATAAAGCTAAAAATATAAAAACACAAATATGGGATAAAATATTATTAATAGATGAAATCTATAGTTATGAATTCACAAATAAAGATATATTATTAGGAATGCCTTTTTTAGAAAAACTATATCCACACACTATAACAAAAACACATTGGTGGTTCACTACCATATGTAATCACAAGATAGGAGCAAAAAGAGTTAATAATAAAATCAGAAAAAATACACCATGGATAAAAGGAAGTGAAAAAATTACCCAAAAGTTAGAAAATATAACAACTAATGATCATAAAATAGAAATTATAATATTCACAGTAGATAAAATATAAGCAATAAATGATAAATTAAACTCATTATATAACGAAAACCCATTACAAGGATGGGATAAACATAAAACAAAAGTAAAAATCGAACTAATAGATGAAAATAGGCAATTTACTTATATAGTAGAAACAGACTATAGTGATCATATTTACGGAAGAGTATTAAAATATAAATATATAAATGAAAAAATAAAACATCACTGTAGATATTATTAAGTTCTACACACAATAAAATGGGAAATAATAGAAAAGAATTATTTGCTTATATAAATTTTTATTAGCTTTTGAGTCATACATTGTATATAACAAATTTATTGTTGTTAGAGCAGATAACACCATAAAATGGTGGATAACCAAAAGTACAAGACTGTTACAACAAAAGAAATAAGAAGATCGGTAGTCAATATATTGAATTTTCATTTACATTGAAGTTATAAAAAGTGAAATGTGATTGCAGATCACTCAAGAGAAAATATTGAGCAGACAAATACAATGGATCGATACAACCTCTAACTACACTTTGTAAAAGTGGATAGTATGGATGGTGAGATACAAAGCAAAGGAGCAAGCTAGTAGTCAAGATGACGTTAAAAATGCGAACTAACGTCGATCGGAAGACGTTAAAATTCGAGCTAGAAGGAGACGTTGGAAACTCCTAAAACCCATAATGTTTGTTTGAATGCGAGATATCGAGCCACAAAGAAATTAGAAGAAAAAGTTATACAAATATAAATATGAATAAACTTTTGATAAATGCACAATCTCCAAAGATACAAAGATCCATACTACTCCACAAACTACTACATATAAAATAGCCTAGCTCAACAAAAATACATATAACCACATCACACGTACCTATATAGAAAACATTTACAAAGTCCAAACTTATTTAAATAAATTTGGCTATAAATCCAAAGAATAAATACGATTATATTACCAACACTTACAAGGATACAACAAACTAATTGCCTTCAACAGTACAAATACAAATTTGGTTACAACTTGTTACAACTACTTTATCATTAGTACAGGTTAGCTTACAGAGATGAAATATCAAAGATACGAACTATACAAAGCCTTTTTAACCTATAGCGAATAACTAAAGGAACTCTATTTTTTTATAAGTTTCTATTCAATGAAGAGATATATAGCGAGATAAAATCGGTTATACATAAAGATAGATTGACTAGAGATATGCTAATTACGAGAAGATAGAAAAACAAGCGAGATATCTATTGTAGATATTCGAATTTTATGCAAATAAAAGAATTATTGGAATAGCTACAATATTAACGAACTAGCAAATAACTATTTAAATAATAATACAATATGGAGTTACTATGGCGAAATAACACTATGATATATTCAAATTGTCAAACAAGAGAAGAGATATGGAGGAAATACGGCAATGGATACTAAGTCTCTAAAACCGGAAAATACACCTACACGAGTTATCAAGAAAATTTCATTTCACCAAAGATATTAACAAGATATTGTACAACTATCGGTAGTAAATAATATTAGCATATATGTTCAAAATGCCAAGAGAAGATAACCAAGTTCGACCAATTTAATGAATAAAACTATCATACAAAATAGTGAAATAGTATGATGAAGGCAAATGACAAAACAAAAGATATGAAGAAGACATCTATGTAATTTAGTCAAAAGTAGGAATCTTCTTTTTGTAAAGTTTTTTGTTTCCTTTTGTAAAGTAAAAGTAAAGTAGTTTGTTTTATTTGGAGTCATTGTCAGACAAGATACTATTCATGAATAGTATTTTTTGTCTTTTACTATTCATGAATAGTATCTTGTCTGACAATGACTCCAAATAAAACAAACTACTTTACTTTTACTTTACAAAAGAAAACAAAAAACTTTACAAAAAGAAGATTCCTACTTTTGACTAAATTACATAGATGTCTTCTTCATATCTTTTGTTTTGTCGGCTGTCTTCATCAGTCTGCCGGCTATTTTGTATCTTCCTTGTGATAGTTTTATTCCAGCTGTACGGTTGGAACTTGGTTATCTTCTCCTTGGCATTTTGAACATATATGCTCTGAATATTTACTACTGATAGTTGTACAATATCTTGTTAATAATGTCAGAAATGAAATTTTTCTTGATAGCTCGTGTAGTTGGTGTATTTTCTGGTTTTAGGAGACTTAGTATCCATTGCCGTATTTCCTCCATATCTCCTTCTCTTGTTTCTCGACAATTTGAATATATCATAGTGTTATCTCGGCTATAGTAACTCCATATTGTATTATTGTTTAAATAGTTATTTGCTAGTTCACAATATTGTAGCTATTCCAATAATTCTTTTATTTGCATAAAATTCGAATATCTACAATAGATATCTCGCTTTGTTTTTCTATCTTCTCCGATTAGCATATCTCTAGTCAATCCTATCTTTATGACTTGTATAACCGGTTTTATCTCGCCATATAGTATCTCTCACAAGGTCAATAGAACTTTATAAAAATAGAGTTCCTTTAGTTATTCGCTTATAGGTTAAAAAGGCTTTGTATAGTTCGTATCTTTGATATTTCATCTCCGTAGTGGTACACTGTACTAAGTAGTCCGTAGTTGTAACAAGTTGTAACCAAATTTGTATTTGTACTGTAGGCAATTAGTTTGTTGTATCCTTGTAAGTGTTGGGTAATATAATCGTATTTGGTTCTTTTGGATTTATAGCTGGGTTTTTATTTAAATAAGTTTGGACTTTGTAAATGTTTTCTATATAGGCACGTGTGATGTGGTTATATGTATTTTTCTGGGCTAGCTGCTTTTATATGTAGTTGTTTGTGGAGTAGGTACTAATTTTTGTATTTTTGAGTCAGATATGGTTTATCAAAAGTTTATTCATATTTGTATTTGTATAACTTTTTCTTCTGTAGTTTTCTTTGTAGCTCCGTATGTACTGCATCGCATTCAAACAAACATTATGGGTTTTAGGAGTTTCAACGCTCCTTCTAGCTCGAATTTTAACGCCTTCCGATCGACGAGTTCGCATTTTTAACGCCATGCCGACTACTAGCTTGCTCCTTTAGCTTTTGTATCTCACCATCCATACTATCCACTTTTTACAAAGTGTAGTTAGGAGGTTGAGTATCCGATCCATTGTATTTGTCTGCTCAATATTTTTCTTGAGAGGTGATCTCAATCGCATTTTTGTCGCTTTTATAACTTCAATTGTAAATGAAAATTCAATATATTGACTACCGCCTTCTTATTTCTTTGTTGTAATCAGTCTTGTACTTTTTGGTTATCCACCATTTTACTCGTGTTATCTGTTCTAACAATAAATTTGTTATATACAATGTATGGCTCAAAAGCTAATAAACATTTATATAAGGCAAATAATTCTTTTCTATTTATTTCCCATTTTATTTGTGTACAGACCCGGAATAATATCTACAGTGATGTTCTATTTTTTCATTTATATATTTATATTTTAATACTCTTCCGTAAATATGATCACTATAGTCTGTTTCTACTATATAAGTAAATTGCCTATTTTCATCTATTAGTTCGATTTTTACTTTTGTTTTATGTTTATCCCATCCTTGTAATGGGTTTTCGTTATATAATGAGTTTAATTTATCATTTATTGCTTGTATTTTATCTACTGTGAATATTATAATTTCTATTTTATGATCATTAGTTGTTATATTTTCTAACTTTTGGGTAATTTTTTCACTTCCTTTTATCCATGGTGTATTTTTTCTGATTTTATTATTAACTCTTTTTGCTCCTATCTTGTGATTACATATGGTAGTGAACCACCAATGTGTTTTTGTTATAGTGTGTGGATATAGTTTTTCTAAAAAAGGCATTCCTAATAATATATCTTTATTTGTAAATTCATAACTATAGATTTCTTCGATTATTAATATTTTATCCCATATTTGTGTTTTTATATTTTTAGCTTTATGTGTTATCATGCTTCCTTCATTATTGAATCCTGTTACTATTAATGGTGTTTTTAATTTTTCCCATTTACTATCTGGTAGACAATTATGTTTACACATATTTGCTTCTGCTCCTGTGTCTATCATAGGTGTGTGATACCTGTTATAGTATCCTTCTATAATTATTTTTGCTAAAATGTATATTTTTGTCATTATATTAAGGTGTTGTTATTTTATCATATAATTGTTCTTTTAATAATTACTTTCTTAGTTTCATAAGTTATTGTTAATTGTTTATCATCTAAATTATATGGTCTAACTGTTTCTAGCCATTTTATTCCTAAAGTAATATTATTATTTCCTTGATGTATTTTGAATTTAATTTTTATTGGTATTCCTCCAATAATTAGTTCTTGTTCAGTAGTTTCTTCTATATTTACCAAAGCTCTAGGTAATTCTGTGTTTATATTTTCTCCTGTAATTATTTCATGTTCTTTGACTAATTCTCTTATAATTTGGTTTTCTGTTTGTCCTGTATTTATAGTTATTAAATATTTTCTTTGGTCTAATATTCCTGTAATATAATATTGGTATGGTTGGATTTCATCTTGTTGTAGTTCTTTTAACTTAGGTATTAAATCATAATCTAATCTCCTAGATGTACTAGTTCTTGATGATGAAGGTGTATCATAGCTTAATCTTTTAGATGTACTTAATCTTTCTTTTACTATTTCTAAATCTTCTTCAATATCTAGTTCTTTATAACTGTAATCATTATTATCAATTACTGTAATTATTTTATCAAATGGATTTTCTATTTTGATTTTTTGAATCTTATTTCTTGTTGTTATTTTATGTTTTGTAGTTAATACATATAAATTTTTACATCTTGCTGTAAATATTTTACTTCCTGGTGTTAATTCTAGTCCTGACATTTTCCAGTATAGTACTAGTGATTTATCTATGTTTTTGTCTTCTATTGCTACTGAATAATTTGCACTTATAATAAATTTAAATTTTTGATATATTAGATTTCCTCTAATCGCACTTATTATACTTTTTCTATAGGTTGAATTATTCTATCATCCGCTAAATATAATTCTATAGGTGTATCTATTCCTTCTCTAAAACATGCTTTTATTAATATTTCATGTTCTAAATGTACATATTTTATTGGATTTTTTGATTTTAAATCTTGGATTTCTTTATTAATTATTTTTTTGTTTATGATAGGTATTTTAGCTTTTCCTTTAATATATTTACAATCTATTATATGTTCTTTTTGGCTTATTACATAATATTCATCTTGTTTTAATTTGAATAAATTTTTTAGTTTAGGTACTTCTAATATCTTATCTATGCTTAAGTCTAATTCTTTACCTTTTATCTGTTCAAACATATTATTGTCAAATATTATTTTTTGTTCTATATTATCTTGATATTCTTCTTTACTTATTATTTTTATATCGCTTTACCATAATCGTAGGTCGTCTCTATTTCATCTTCTAGTTCAATATCTCAGAATTCGTATATGCTATCTTCATGTTCTAATTCATAATCTAAATAATCTATCTGCTTATATTTATCGCTTTTCTATTATTACCTCTGTTATTTGTTTTTCTTTAAATCTTTTGGTAATTTACGCTTCTAGCTAAATGTCCTAGTTATTTACATTCATATATTTTTCTTAACTCTATGTGGTCTTTTGTGTTTATAATTTTTATATAATATCTTTTCTTGGGATTTTATCTTTATATTTTGTTTTGAAACGTTTATACTTTTTATCCTTTTCTTTTTATATGAATTTTTGCATCCAAATTAAAAGCTAATTTACTTGTACAATATGCTAGGTTTTTTACTAATATTTTTTCTATTTTAATTCTTCTTTATGTTTTTCACATAATTTCATAAACCATTGTTGTAAGAATTTTACTCTAGCTCCTAGTGTATCTATTGTATTTGATTCTTCCCAATCTTTTATTATTTTTGAACTAAATGGTTCTGGTAATTTTGTGTAATATAATTTTCTTATTTCTTTACTTTCATCATTTGTATATATTCCTTTATAATAATATTCTCTAAATGCACATGTATATTCATCTATGTATCTCATTTTACATATTGCTAATTTATTCATTAAATTTGCTTATTATTTTATCTTTCGTTGTTCTTCTATTTCGTTGTCATACTTCCAAATTCATTTCTAATTGATATTTCATATTTAGTTAATATGTCTATTGCGATGTTGCTATGTCATTATTAAGTTTCAGATTATTTCTTAGTGTTTCTAAGCTTGTTGGTGTTAAATTTTGTAACCATATTTTTACTGTTCCTATAAGTGTTCTTTCTATATATCCTGGGGCATCCATTATTGATATTTTGTTGTCTATTAATTGTTTTGATATATAACCTATCCATAATTGAATTGTTTTATTTGTATCTGCTACGCAGTCTAAATCTAAGAAATTATTTTGATCTGTAGTTTGTCTAGGTATCCAATTTTTATTTAATCTTTTATCCCATAAAACTTTATCTCTATTTTCTTTTTCATAAGTATAATATGTCGGGGTTGTATCAATTCGTGTTTTAGAATTTGAAGTACTAGGTTTCTCATCTAAATTTCCTACATTTATTTCTATATTTTTATCTTTTTCTATAAGGTCAGTATATGTTTCTGAATATGTTTCATAATTATTTTCTGAAATATTGTCATTTTCTTCTTCTTTTATTTCATTTATTTCTTCTATTTTTAATTCAGGTAATTCTTCTGTTTCTTCTAACATTGTTTTAAATTTTTCTATTTCTTGATTTAACTTTAATTCTTCAGTTCTTTTCTTATATTCTTCTTTTGCTTTTAATTTTTCTTCATATAATTGTTTAAGTCTTTCTAATTCTTTTTGTAATTCTTGAATTCTAGTATCTTTTACTTCTTCTATTTGTTTAATTTCTTTTTTAGCTTGTTCTCTAATTTTTTCAATTTCTTTTCTTCTATCTATTTCTTCATTTTCTTTATTTAATCTTACCATAGTTGTTAGACTATCTTCTAATTTTGCTGATTCTTTATCTGGCATTAAGTATAATTGGGTTCCTATTTTTTTATATCTTCTTTCTAAGTTTGAATGTATTATTTTTATTTCTAATCCATCTTGACTTTTATATATTTTCTCTTCTATAGCATATTCTTCCTTATTCATTATAAGTTATATTGGTATTTATATTCTAAGTGTTGTAGTTGTAGATCTAATAAGAATATCGTTTTTCGTTGTGCTTTTATAGATTTTTGGCATACTCCTGCCCATATATTTTCTTCTAGTCTATTTTGTCTAAATCTTAATTCGTGTTTTAGTTCATTAATTTTTTCTAATAGTTGTTCTCTATAATTTTCATCCATTATGAAAACATTTTTTCATAATATTCCTGTTTCTTTATCACAAGTTTTTGTATTTCTTTTATATTTTCTGAAATATATTCTAAGTATTCCATATCTTGGGTTCTTCGATATATTATAATATTTTCTATTAAAATTTTATTTTCTAGTTCTAAATCTTCCATAGTTTGTAGCCAATATGTCATATATTCGTAATTTATCATTGTTCTGAACACAAGTCATATAATTCATATATATTTTGGATAGTTAGTTCTTGCCAATTTTGTTCTATTAGTTCATTTATTCGGTCTAATTCTATTATTTCTTCAATAAGTAAAAGGTCGTAAATTTCTCTTTTTATGTCAATATTTAATGTTCTAAGGATATATAAAATAAGTATTTTATATTTATAATCTCCATTTAGTAAGTATGTAGGTACCATTTTCATAATTTCTAAACAAGTTTATTCCTTCTAACCTTCTTGTTTGTTATTATCAATTATCAGATTATATTAAAGTTATCCTAATAAATTCTTTTGGTCACTACTATGATTTTCACCAATCCATCTTAACAAATACTTCAACAAGTTCAGATTTCCTCAAACGCTTCTTTTGCCTAACTGGTTTCCATTTCGATGGCATAGTCCGGCTTACCTACTCTTACCTTCGCTCATAGCAAACTACTTCAATTTATACAGATAATAAAGATTATAACATGATAATAATCAAATAATAATCAAGAGATTATCAGGAATAAGATAGTTTAGTTATTCATATTGAAATATGAACATACCTTAGTTTGTAGATTTTCTGGAATTGATTCCTTTATAGATTCCTGGTTACGACTAGATTTCTCCATTTATATTTTTCTTATCTAGCCCTGATACCAATATGAGGATCTGCGGAATTTGAGAGAGGAAACCCTATACCCTATACCTTAAAACATAAACCCCAAACCCCAAACCCTAAATCAAAACTCTAAACCCTAAACCCTTAACCCTAATCTCTAATCTCTATATCCTAAACCATACACCCCAAATTCTAAACTCAAAACCCTAAACCTAAACCTAAAACCCTAAACCCTAATCCTAAATGCTAAACCCTAAACCCTAAATCCTAAACTCTAAACCATAAACCTTAAAGCTAAAACCCTCAACCTTAAACCCTACACCCTAAACCCTAAACTTAAACCGCAAATCATAAATCCAAACTCTAAACCCTAAACCTTAAATCCTAAACTCTAAAGACTAAACCCTAAATCCTAAACCCTAAACACTAAATCCTAAAGTCTAAACCATAAACCCTAAACCCTAAACCCTAAATTCTAAACTCAAAACCCTAAACCCTAAACCGTATACATAAATCATAAACCCAAAATCCTAACTCTAAACCCGAAAACCTAAAACCTAAATCCTAAACTATAAACACTAAACCCAAAATCCTAAACACAAAACCCTATAACCTTACCCTATACTAAACTCTAAACCCAGTACCCTAAGCTCTAAATCCAACCTGCAAACCCTCAATCTTAAACCCTAAATTCTAAACTCTAAAACCTAAACGCTAAAACTTAAACCCTAAATCCTAAACTCAAAACACTATACCCTATCCCTAAACACTATGTGACAAACCCTAAAACCCAAATCCTAAACTCAAAACACTATACCCTAACCCTAAACCCTATGCAATAAACCCTAAACCCTAAATCCAAAACCCTAATCCCTGAACCCTAAACCCTATACCCATAATAGTAAACCCTAAACTCTAAACCCTAAACCCTAAATGCTTGAACCTTAATCCAAACTCTAAACAATAAACCCATAATCCTAAACTCAAAACTATAAACCCTATATCCTAAATCCTAAACACAAACCCTAAATCCTAAACTAAAACCCTAAACCCTAACAGTAAACCCTAACCCTAAATCCTAAACCATAAATCCAAACTCTAAACCCTGAATCCTCAACCCTAAATAAAAACTCTAAACCCTAAACCCTAAATCCTCAACTCAAAACCCTAAACCCTAAACCCTAAATCCTAAACTCAAAACCCTAAACCCTAAACCCTATACCCTAAACCTAAACACTAAACCCTAAACCCTAAATCCATAAATCTAAACCCTGAACCCTAAATCCCGAAATCTAAACCCCAAATCATAAACCCAAAACCCTAAATCATAAATCAAAACTCTTAACCCTAAACCCTAAACCTAAACTCTAAATCCTAAACCTTAAACCCTAAACCCTATAACCTTAACCATAAAAACTAAAGTCTAAAACCGAAACCCTAAATCCTAAACCTCAAACATAAACCCAAAACCCTAAGCCCGAAATCAAAACTCTAAACCCTAATCTCTAAACCCTACACCCAAAATCCTAAACCAAAATCCTAAACTCAAAACCCTAAACCTTAAACCCTAAACCCTAAACCCTAAATCCTAAACTCAAAACCCTAAATCCTAAACTCAAAACCCTAAACCCTAAACCGAAACCCAAAACCCTAAACCCTAAACCCTAAACCCGCAAGACTAAATCCAAAACCCTATATCTTAAACGTAAAACCTAAACCATAAACCTTACACCCTAAACCCTAAATCTTAAACCCCAGACCTTAAACTCCAAATCCAAACTGTAACCCTAAACCCTATACCCTATACCCTAAAATATAACACCCAAACCCTAAACCCTAAATCAAAACTCTAAACCCTAAACCCTTAACCCTAATCTCTAATCTCTAAATCCTAAACCATACACCCCAAATCCTAAACTCAAAACCCTAAATCTAAACTTAAAACCCTAAACCCTAATCCTAAATGCTAAACCCTAAACCATAAATCCTAAACTCTAAACCATAAACCTTAAAGCTAAAACCCTCAACCTTAAACCCTACACCCTAAACCCTAAATCCAAACTCTATACCCTAAATCCTAAACCCTATACCCTAAACACTAAATGCTAAACCCTAAACCCTAAACCCTAAACCCTAAACACTAATCCTAAATGCTAAACCCTAATCCTAAATGCTAAACCCTAATCCTAAATGCTAAACGCTAAACCCTAAATCCTAAACTCTAAACCATAAACCTTAAAGCTCAACCCCTTAACCTTAAACCCTGCACCCTAAACCCTAAATCCAAACTCTATACCCTAAATCTAAACCCTATACCCTAAACACTAAATGCTAAACTCTAAACCCTAAACCTAAATTGTCAACCCTAAATCCAAACTCTAAATCCTAAGCCCTAAATCCTAAACTCTAAACCCTAAACCCTAAACATCAAAGACTAAACCCTAAACCTTCAACCCTAAACCCTATATTGGAGACCCTAAACCCTAAACCCTAAACCTTAAACCTAAACCCTAAACCCTAAACCTTAAATCCTAAACTCTAAATGCTAAACCCTATACCCTAAACCTTAAACCCTAAAGCCTAAACCCTATACCCTTAACCATAAACCTTAAATTCTAAACCCTAAATCATAAACCTCAAATTGAAACCCTCAACTCTAAACCCTAAACCGTAAATCCTATACCCTAAACCCTAACCCCTAAATCCAAACTCTAAACCCTAAACTAAAACCGTAAAACCTAAACTCTAAACCCTAATCCTAAACCCTAAAAGCTAAGCTCAAAACCCTAAATGCTAACCCTAAACCCTAAACCTACACACTAAAACTTAAACCCTAAGTTCAAAACTCTAATCCCTAAACCCTGTACCCTAAATTGTTAACCCTAAACCCTATGCCCTTAACCCTAAATCCTCTACCCTATGCCCTAAAACCTAAACCCCAAATCCTAAACCCTAAGCCCTAAATCAAAATTCTAAATCCTAAGCCCTAAAGCCTAAACTCTAAACCCTAAACCCAAAATCCTAGACCTTCAATCTTCAACTCAAAATCCTAAATCCTAAACCTTAAACCCTAAAATCTATACTCTAAATCCTAAACCCTAAACTTAAACTGCAAAACATAAATCCAAACTTTAAACCCTAAACCCTAAATCCTAAACTCTAAACTCTAAATCCGAAATCCTAAACACTGAATCCTAAATCCTAAAGTCTAAACCATTAATCCTAAACACTAAACCATGAATTCTAAACTCAAAACCCCAAACCGCAAATCCTAAACTAAAAACCTAAATTGTAAACCCAATCCTAACTCTAAACCATAAAACCGAAAATCGAAATTCTAGACTCTAAACCCTAAACCCAAAATCCTAAACCCAAAACCCTATACCCCAACCCTAAACCCTACGCCCTAAACCCTAAACTCTATACCCTAGACCCTAACTCTAAATCCAAACTCTAAACCCTAAACCCTAAATTCTTAACTCTATAACCTAAGCCCTAAATCCTACGCACTAAATCCAAAACTCAAAATATTATACCCTAACCCTAAAGCCTATACGATAAACCCAAAACCCTACATCCTAAACTCAAAACACTATACCCTAACCCTAAACCCTATGTGATAAACCCTAAACCCTATATCCCTAAATGCTTAAACCTAAATCCAAACTCTAAACCCCAAACCCTTAATTCTAAACTGAAAACACTAACCCAATATCCTAAATACTAAACTAAAACACTAAACCCTACGCACTAAACCCTAAATACTAAACAAAAACCCTAAACCGTAATAGTAAACCCTAAATCTAAATCCTAAATCCTAAATCCAAACTCTAAACCCTAAACCCTAAACCCGCAAGACTAAATCCAAAACCCTATATCTTAAACGTCAAACCTAAACCATAAACCTTACACCCTAAACCCTAAATCTTAAACCCCAAACCTTAAACTCCAAATCCAAACTGTAACCCTAAACCCTATACCCTATACCCTAAAATATAACACCCAAACCCTAAACCCTACATCAAAACTATAAACCCTAAACCTTTAACCCTAATCTCTAATCTCTAAATCCTAAACCATACACCCCAAATCCTAAACTCAAAACCCTAAATCTAAACCTAAAACCCTAAACCCTAATCCTAAATGCTAAACCCTAAACCCTAAATTCTAAACTCTAAACCATAAACCTTAAAGCTAAAACCCTCAACCTTAAACCCTACACCCTAAACCCTAAATCCAAACTCTATACCCTAAATCCTAAACCCTATACCCTAAACACTAAATGCTAAACCCTAAACCCTAAACCCTAATCCTAAATGCTAAACCCTAAACCCTAAATCCTAAACTCTAAACCATAAACCTTAAAGCTCAAACCCTTAACCTTAAACCCTGCACCCTAAACCCTAAATCCAAACTCTATACCCTAAATCTAAACCCTATACCCTAAACACTAAATGCTAAACTCTAAACCCTAAACCTAAATTGTCAACCCTAAATCCAAACTCTAAATCCTAAGCCCTAAATCCTAAACTCTAAACCCTAAACCCTAAACATCAAAGACTAAACCCTAAACCTTCAACCCTAAACCCTAAATTGGAGACCCTAAACCCTAAACCCTAAACCTTAAACCTAAACCCTAAACCCTAAACCTTAAATCCTAAACTCTAAATGCTAAACCCTATACCCTAAACCTTGAACCCTAAACCCTAAACCCTATACCCTTAACCATAAACCTTAAATTCTAAACCCTAAATCATAAACCTCAAATTGAAACCCTCAACTCTAAACCCTAAACCATAAATCCTATACCCTAAACCCTAACCCCTAAATCCAAACTCTAAACCCTAAACTGAAACCGTAAAACCTAAACTCTAAGCCCTAATCCTAAACCCTAAAAGCTAAGCTCAAAACCCTAAACGCTAACCCTAAACCCTAAACCTACACACTAAAACTTAAACCCTAGGTTCAAAATTCTAATCCCTAAACCCTGTACCCTAAATTGTTAACCCTAAACCCTCTACCCTATGCCCTAAAACCTAAACCCCAAATCCTAAACCCTAAGCCCTAAATCAAAACTCTAAATCCTAAGCCCTAAAGCCTAAACTCTAAACCCTAAACCCAAAATCCTAAACCTTAAATCTTCAACTCAAAACCCTAAATCCTAAACCTTAAACCCTAAAATCTATACTCTAAATCCTAAACCCTAAACTTAAACTGCAAAACATAAATCCAAACTTTAAACCCTAAACCCTAAATCCTAAACTCTAAACTCTCAACCCGAAATCCTAAACCCTGAACCCTAAATCCTAAAGTCTACACCATAAATCCTGAACCCTAAACCATGAATTCTAAACTCAAAACCCCAAACCGTAAAGCCTAAACTAAAAACCTAAATTGTAAACCCAATCCTAACTCTAAACCATAAAACCGAAAACCTAAATTCTAAACTCTAAACCCTAAACCCAAAATCCTAAACCCAAAACTCTATACCCCAACCCTAAACCCTATGCCCTAAACCCTAAACTCTATACCCTAGACCCAAACTCTAAATCCAAACTCTAAACCCTAAACCATAAATTCTTAACTCTATAACCTAAGCCCTAAATCCTACGCACTAAATCCAAAACTCAAAATATTATACCCTAACCCTAAAGCCTATACGATAAACCCAAAACCCTAAATCCTAAACTCAAAACACTATACCCTAACCCTAAACCCTATGTGATAAACCCTAAACCCTATATCCCTAAATGCTTAAACCTAAATCCAAACTCTAAACCCTAAACCCTTAATTCTAAACTGAAAACCCTAACCCAATATCCTAAATACTAAACTAAAACCCTAAACCCTACGCACTAAACCCTAAATACTAAACAAAAACCCTAAACCGTAATAGTAAACCCTAAATCTAAATCCTAAAACCTAAATCCAAACTCTAAACCCTAAACCCTATACCCTAAAACCTAAACCCCAAACCCTAAACCCTAAACCCGCAAGACTAAATCCAAAACCCTATATCTTAAACGTCAAACCTAAACCATAAACCTTACACCCTAAACCCTAAATCTTAAACCCCAGACGTTAAACTCCAAATCCAAACTATAACCCTAAACCCTATACCCTATACCCTAAAATATAACACCCAAACCCTAAACCCTACATCAAAACTCTAAACCCTAAACCCTTAACCCTATTCTCTAATCTCTAAATCCTAAACCATACACCCTAAATCCGAAACTCAAAACCCTAAATCTAAACCTAAAACCCTAAACCCTAATCCTAAATGCTAAACCCTAAACCCTAAATCCTAAACTCTAAACCATAAACCTTATAGCTAAAACCCTCAACCTTAAATCCTACACCCTAAACCCTAAATCCAAACTCTATACCCTAAATCCTAAACCCTATACCCTAAACACTAAATGCTAAACCCTAAACCCTAAACCCTAAACCCTAAACCCTAATCCTAAATGCTAAACCCTAAACCCTAAATCCTAAACTCTAAACCATAAACCTTAAAGCTCAAACCCTTAACTTTAAACCCTGCACCCTAAACCCTAAATCCAAACTCTATACCCTAAATCTAAACCCTATACCCTAAACACTAAATGCTAAACTCTAAACCCTAAACCTAAATTGTCAACCCTAAATCCAAACTCTAAATCCTAAGCCCTAAATCCTAAACTCTAAACCCTAAACCCTAAACATCAAAGACTAAACCCTAAACCTTCAACCCTAAACCCTAAATTGGAGACCCTAAACCCTAAACCCTAAACCTTAAATCCTAAACCCTAAACCCTAAACCTTAAATCCTAAACTCTAAATGCTAAACCCTATACCCTAAACCTTAAACCCTAAACCCTAAACCCTATACCCTTAACCATAAACCTTAAATTCTAAACCCTAAATCATAAACCTCAAATTGAAACCCTCAACTCTAAACCCTAAACCGTAAATCCTATACCCTAAACCCTAACCCCTAAATCCAAACTCTAAACCCTAAACTGAAACCGTAAAACCTAAACTCTAAGCCCTAATCCTAAACCCTAAAAGCTAAGCTCAAAACCCTAAACGCTAACCCTAAACCCTAAACCTACACACTAAAACTTAAACCCTAAGTTCAAAACTCTAATCCCTAAACCCTGTACCCTAAATTGTTAACCCTAAACCCTATGCCCTTAACCCTAAACCCTCTACCCTATGCCCTAAAACCTAAACCCCAAATCCTAAACCCTAAGCCCTAAATCAAAACTCTAAATCCTAAGCCCTAAAGCCTAAACTCTAAACCCTAAACCCAAAATCCTAGACCTTAAATCTTCAACTAAAAACCCTAAATCCTAAACCTTAAACCCTAAAATCTATACTCTAAATCCTAAACCCTAAACTTAAACTGCAAAACATAAATCCAAACTTTAAACCCTAAACCCGAAATCCTAAACCCTGAACCCTAAATCCTAAAGTCTACACCATAAATCCTAAACCCTAAACCATGAATTCTAAACTCAAAACCCCAAACCGTAAAGCCTAAACTAAAAACCTAAATTGTAAACCCAATTCTAACTCTAAACCATAAAACCGAAAACCTATATTCTAAACTCTAAACCCTAAACCCAAAACCGTATACCCCAACCCTAAACCCTACGCCCTAAACCCTAAACTCTATACCCTAGACCCTAACTCTAAATCCAAACTCTAAACCCTAAACCCTAAATTCTTAACTCTATAACCTAAGCCCTAAATCCTACGCACTAAATCCAAAACTCAAAATATTATACCCTAACCCTAAAGCCTATACGATAAACCCAAAACCCTAAATCCTAAACTCAAAACACTATACCCTAACCCTAAACCCTATGTGATAAACCCTAAACCCTATATCCCTAAATGCTTAAACCTAAATCCAACCTCTAAACCCTAAACCCTTAATTCTAAACTGAAAACCCCAACCCAATATCCTAAATACTAAACTAAAACCCTAAACCCTACGCACTAAACCCTAAATACTAAACAAAAACCCTAAACCGTAATAGTAAACCCTAAATCTAAATCCTAAATCCTAAATCCAAACTCTAAACCCTAAACCCTATACCTTAAAACCTAAACCCCAAACCCTAAACACTAAACCCGCAAGACTAAATCCAAAACCCTATATCTTAAACGTCAAACCTAAACAATAAACCTTACACCTTAAACCCTAAACCTTAAACCCCAAACCTTAAACTCCAAATCCAAACTGTAACCCTAAACCCTAAAATATAACACCCAAACCCTAAACCCTAAATCAAAACTCTAAACCCTAAACCCTTAACCCTAATCTCTAATCTCTAAATCCTAAACCATACACCCCAAATCCTAAACTCAAAACCCTAAATCTAAACCTAAAACCCTAAACCCTAATCCTAAATGCTAAACCCTAAACCCTAAATCCTAAACTCTAAACCATAAACCTTAAAGCTAAAACCCTCAACCCTAAACCCTACACCCTAAACCCTAAATCCAAACTCTATACCCTAAATCCTAAACCCTATACCCTAAACACTAAATGCTAAACCCTAAACCCTAAACCCTAAACCCTAATCCTAAATGCTAAATCCTAAACCCTAAATCCTAAACTCTAAACCATAAACCTTAAAGCTCAAACCCTTAACCTTAAACCCTGCACCCTAAACCCCAAATCCAAACTCTATACCCTAAATCTAAACCCTATACCCTAAACACTAAATGCTAAACTCTAAACCCTAAACCTAAATTGTCAACCCTAAATCCAAACTCTAAATCCTAAGCCCTAAATCCTAAACTCTAAACCCTAAACCGTAAACATCAAAGACTAAACCCTAAACCTTCAACCCTAAACCCTAAATTGGAGACCCTAAACCCTAAACCCTAAACCTTAAACCTAAACCCTAAACCCTAAACCTTAAATCCTAAACTCTAAATGCTAAACCCTATACCCTAAACCTTAAACCCTAAAGCCTAAACCCTATACCCTTAACCATAAACCTTAAATTCTAAACCCTAAATCATAAACCTTAAATTGAAACCCTCAACTCTAAACCCTAAACCGTAAATCCTATACCCTAAACCCTAACCCCTAAATCCAAACTCTAAACCCTAACTGAAACCGTAAAACCTAAACTCTAAGCCCTAATCCTAAACCCTAAAAGCTAAGCTCAAAACCCTAAACGCTAACCCTAAACCCTAAACCTACACACTAAAACTTAAACCCTAAGTTCAAAACTCTAATCCCTAAACCCTGTACCCTAAATTGTTAACCCTAAACCCTATGCCCTTAACCCTAAACCCTCTACCCTATGCCCTAAAACCTAAACCCCAAATCCTAAACCCTAAGCCCTAAATCAAAACTCTAAATCCTAAGCCCTAAAGCCTAAACTCTAAACCCTAAACCCAAAATCCTAAACCTTAAATCTTCAACTCAAAACCCTAAATCCTAAACCTTAAACCCTAAAATCTATACTCTAAATCCTAAACCCTAAACTTAAACTGCAAAACATAAATCCAAACTTTAAACCCTAAACCCTAAATCCTAAACTCTAAACTCTAAACCCGAAATCCTAAACCCTGAACACTAAATCCTAAAGTCTAAACCATAAATCCTAAACCCTAAACCATGAATTCTAAACTCAAAACCCCAAACTGTAAAGCCTAAACTAAAAACCTAAATTGTAAACCCAATCCTAACTCTAAACCATAAAACCGAAAACCTAAATTCTAAACTCTAAACCCTAAACCCAAAACCCTATACCCCTACCCTAAACCCTACACCCTAAACCCTAAACTCTATACCCTAGACCCTAACTCTAAATCCAAACTCTAAACCCTAAACCCTAAATTCTTAACTCTATAACATAAGCCCTAAATCCTACGCACTAAATCCAAAACTCAAAATATTATACCCTAACCCTAAAGCCTATACGATAAACCCAAAACCCTAAATCCTAAACTCAAAACACTATACCCTAACCCTAAACCCTATGTGATAAACCCTAAACCCTATATCCCTAAATGCTTAAACCTAAATCCAAACTCTAAACCCTAAGCCCTTAATTCTAAACTGAAAACCCTAACCCAATATCCTAAATACTAAACTAAAACCCTAAACCCTACGCACTAAACCCTAAATACTAAACAAAAACCCTAAACCGTAATAGTAAACCCTAAATCTAAATCCTAAATCCTAAATCCAAACTCTAAACCCTAAACCCTATACCCTAAAACCTAAACCCCAAACCCTAAACCCTAAACCCGCAAGACTAAATCCAAAACCCTATATCTTAAACGTCAAACCTAAACCATAAACCTTACACCTTAAACCCTAAATCTTAAACCCCAGACCTTAAACTCCAAATCCAAACTGTAACCCTAAACCCTATACCCTATACCCTAAAATATAACACCCAAACCCTAAACCCTAAATCAAAACTCTAAACCCTAAACCCTTAACCCTAATCTCTAATCTCTAAATCCTAAACCATAAACCCCCAATCCTAAACTCAAAACCCTAAATCTAAACCTAAAACCCCAAACCCTAATCCTAAATGCTAAACCCTAAACCCTAAATCCTAAACTCTAAACCATAAACCTTAAAGCTAAAACCCTCAACCTTAAACCCTACACCCTAAACCCTAAATCCAAACTCTATACCCTAAATCCTAAACCCTATACCCTAAACACTAAATGCTAAATCCTAAACCCTAAACCCTAAACCCTAAACCCTAATCCTAAATGCTAAATCCTAAACCCTAAATCCTAAACTCTAAACCGTAAACCTTAAAGCTCAAACCCTTAACCTTAAACCCTGCACCCTAAACCCTAAATCCAAACTCTATACCCTAAATCTAAACCCTATACCCTAAACACTAAATGCTAAACTCTAAACCCTAAACCTAAATTGTCAACCCTAAACCCAAACTCTAAATCCTAAGCCCTAAATCCTAAACTCTAAACCCTAAACCCTAAACATCAAAGACTAAACCCTAAACCTTCAACCCTAAACCCTAAATTGGAGACCCTAAACCCTAAACCCTAAACCTTAAACCTAAACCCTAAACCCTAAACCTTAAATCCTAAACTCTAAATGCTAAACCCTATACCCTAAACCTTAAACCCTAAACCCTAAACCCTATACCCTTAACCATAAACCTTAAATTCTAAACCCTAAATCATAAACCTCAAATTGAAACCCTCAACTCTAAACCCTAAACCGTAAATCCTATACCCTAAACCCTAACCCCTAAATCCAAACTCTAAACCCTAAACTGAAACCGTAAAACCTAAACTCTAAGCCCTAATCCTAAACCCTAAAAGCTAAGCTCAAAACCCTAAACGCTAACCCTAAACCCTAAACCTACACACTAAAACTTAAACCCTAAGTTTAAAACTCTAATCCCTAAACCCTGTACCCTAAATTGTTAACCCTAAACCCTATGCCCTTAACCCTAAACCCTCCACCCTATGCCCTAAAACCTAAACCCCAAATTCTAAACCCTAAGCCCTAAATCAAAACTCTAAATCCTAAGCCCTAAAGCCTAAACTCTAAACCCTAAACCCAAAATCCTAGACCTTAAATCTTCAACTAAAAACCCTAAATCCTAAACCTTAAACCCTAAAATCTATACTCTAAATCCTAAACCCTAAACTTAAACTGCAAAACATAAATCCAAACTTTAAACCCTAAACCCTAAACTCAACTCTAAACTCTAAACCTGAAATCCTAAACCCCAACCCTAAATCCTAAAGTCTAAACCATAAATCCTAAACCCTAAACCCTAAACCATGAATTCTAAACTCAAAACCACAAACCGTAAAGCCTAAACTAAAAACCTAAATTGTAAACCCAATCCTAACTCTAAACCATAAAACCGAAAACCTAAATTCTAAACTCTAAACCCTAAACCCAAAATCCTAAACCCAAAACCCTATACCCCAACCCTAAACCCTACGCCCTAAACCCTAAACTCTATACCCTAGACCCTAACTCTAAATCCAAACTCTAAACCCTAAACCCTAAATTCTTAACTCTATAACCTAAGCCCTAAATCCTACGCACTAAATCCAAAACTCAAAATATTATACCCTAACCCTAAAACCTATACGATAAACCCAAAACCCTAAATCCTAAACTCAAAACACTATACCCTAACCCTAAACCCTATGTGATAAAACCCTAAACCCTATATCCCCTAAATGCTTAAACCTAAATCCAAACTCTAAACCCTAAGCCCTTAATTCTAAACCTCAAACCCTAACCCAATATCCTAAATACTAAACTAAAACCCTAAACCCTACGCACTAAACCCTAAATACTAAACAAAACCCTAAACCGTAATAGTAAACCCCAAATCTAAATCCTAAATCCTAAATCCAAACTCTAAACCCTAAACCCTATACCCTAAAACCTAAACCCCAAACCCTAAAACCCTAAACCCAAGACTAAATCCAAAACCCTATATCTTAAACGCCAAACCTAAACTATAAACCTTACACCTTAAACCCCAAATCTTAAAACCCTCACCTAAACTCCAAATCCAAATCAGAACCCTAAACCCTATACCCTATACCCTAAAATATAACACCCAAACCCTAAACCCTAAATCAAAACTCTAAACCCTAAACCCTTAACCCTAATCTCTAATCTCTAAATCCTAAACCATAAACCCCCAATCCTAAACTCAAAACCCTAAATCTAAACCTAAAACCCCAAACCCTAATCCTAAATGCTAAACCCTAAACCCTAAATCCTAAACTCTAAACCAAAAACATTAAAGATAAAACCCTAAACCTTAAAACCTCACACCCTAAACTCCTAAATCCAAACTCTATACCCTAAATCCTAAACCCTATACCCTAAACACTAAATGCTAAATCCTAAACTCCTAAACCCTAAACCCTAAACTCCTAATCCTAAATGCTAAATCCTAAACCCTAAATCCTAAACTCTAAACCGTGAACCTTAAAGCTCAAACCCTTAACCTTAAACCCCGCACTCCTAAACCCAAATCCAAACTCTATACCCTAAATCTAAAACCCTATACCATAAACACTAAATGCTAAACTCTAAACCCTAAACCTAAATTGTCAACCCTAAACCCAAACTCTAAATCCTAAGCCCTAAATCCTAAACTCTAAACCCTAAACCCTAAACATCAAAGACTAAACCCTAAACCTTCAACCCTAAACCCTAAATTGGAGACCCTAAACCCTAAACCCTAAACCTTAAACCTAAACCCTAAACCCTAAACCTTAAATCCTAAACTCTAAATGCTAAACCCTATACCCTAAACCTTAAACCCTAAACCCTAAACCCTATACCCTTAACCATAAACCTTAAATTCTAAACCCTAAATCATAAACCTCAAATTGAAACCCTCAACTCTAAACCCTAAACCGTAAATCCTATACCCTAAACCCTAACCCCTAAATCCAAACTCTAAACCCTAAACTGAAACCGTAAAACCTAAACTCTAAGCCCTAATCCTAAACCCTAAAAGCTAAGCTCAAAACCCTAAACGCTAACCCTAAACCCTAAACCTACACACTAAAACTTAAACCCTAAGTTTAAAACTCTAATCCCTAAACCCTGTACCCTAAATTGTTAACCCTAAACCCTATGCCCTTAACCCTAAACCCTCTACCCTATGCCCTAAAACCTAAACCCCAAATCCTAAACCCTAAGCCCTAAATCAAAACTCTAAATCCTAAGCCCTAAAGCCTAAACTCTAAACCCTAAACCCAAAATCCTAGACCTTAAATCTTCAACTAAAAACCCTAAATCCTAAACCTTAAACCCTAAAATCTATACTCTAAATCCTAAACCCTAAACTTAAACTGCAAAACATAAATCCAAACTTTAAACCCTAAACCCTAAATCCTGAACTCTAAACTCTAAACCCGAAATCCTAAACCCTGAACCCTAAATCCTAAAGTCTAAACCATAAATCCTAAACCCTAAACCCTAAACCATGAATTCTAAACTCAAAACCACAAACCGTAAAGCCTAAACTAAAAACCTAAATTGTAAACCCAATCCTAACTCTAAACCATAAAACCGAAAACCTAAATTCTAAACTCTAAACCCTAAACCCAAAATCCTAAACCCAAAACCCTATACCCCAACCCTAAACCCTACGCCCTAAACCCTAAACTCTATACCCTAGACCCTAACTCTAAACCCTAAACCCTAAATTCTTAACTCTATAACCTAAGCCCTAAATCCTACGCACTAAATCCAAAACTCAAAATATTATACCCTAACCCTAAAACCTATACGATAAACCCAAAACCCTAAATCCTAAACTCAAAACACTATACCCTAACCCTAAACCCTATGTGATAAACCCTAAACCCTATATCCCTAAATGCTTAAACCTAAATCCAAACTCTAAACCCTAAGCCCTTAATTCTAAACTGAAAACCCTAACCCAATATCCTAAATACTAAACTAAAACCCTAAACCCTACGCACTAAACCCTAAATACTAAACAAAAACCCTAAACCGTAATAGTAAACCCTAAATCTAAATCCTAAATCCTAAATCCAAACTCTAAACCCTAAACCCTATACCCTAAAACCTAAACCCCAAACCCTAAACCCTAAACCCGCAAGACTAAATCCAAAACCCTATATCTTAAACGTCAAACCTAAACCATAAACCTTACACCTTAAACCCTAAATCTTAAACCCCAGACCTTAAAATCCAAATCCAAACTGTAACCCTAAACCCTATACCCTATACCCTAAAATATAACACCCAAACCCTAAACCCTAAATCAAAACTCTAAACCCTAAACCCTTAACCCTAATCTCTAATCTCTAAATCCTAAACCATAAACCCCCAATCCTAAACTCAAAACCCTAAATCTAAACCTAAAACCCCAAACCCTAATCCTAAATGCTAAACCCTAAACCCTAAATCCTAAACTCTAAACCATAAACCTTAAAGCTAAAACCCTCAACCTTAAACCCTACACCCTAAACCCTAAATCCAAACTCTATACCCTAAATCCTAAACCCTATACCCTAAACACTAAATGCTAAATCCTAAACCCTAAACCCTAAACCCTAAACCCTAATCCTAAATGCAGAATCCTAAACCCTAAATCCTAAACTCTAAACCGTAAACCTTAAAGCTCAAACCCTTAACCTTAAACCCTGCACCGTAAACCCTAAATCCAAACTCTATACCCTAAATCTAAACCCTATACCCTAAACACTAAATGCTAAACTCTAAACCCTAAACCTAAATTGTCAACCCTAAATCCAAATCAGAATCCTAAGCCCTAAATCCTAAACTCTAAACCCTAAACCCTAAACATCAAAGACTAAACCCTAAACCTTCAACCCTAAACCCTAAATTGGAGACCCTAAACCCTAAACCCTAAACCTTAAACCTAAACCCTAAACCCTAAACCTTAAATCCTAAACTCTAAATGCTAAACCCTATACCCTAAACCTTAAACCCTAAACCCTAAACCCTATACCCTTAACCATAAACCTTAAATTCTAAACCCTAAATCATAAACCTCAAATTGAAACCCTCAACTCTAAACCCTAAACCGTAAATCCTATACCCTAAACCCTAACCCCTAATTCCAAACTCTAAACCCTAAACTAAACCAGAAACCTAAACTCTAAGCCCTAATCCTAAACCCTAAAAGCTAAGCACAAAACCCTAAACGCTAACCCTAAACCCTAAACCTACACACTAAAACTTAAACCCTAAGTTTAAAACTCTAATCCCTAAACCCTGTACCCTAAATTGTTAACCCTAAACCCTATGCCCTTAACTCCTAAACCTCTACCCTATGCCCTAAAACCTAAACCCCAAATCCTAAACCCTAAGCCCTAAATCAAAACTCTAAATCCTAAGCCCTAAAGCCTAAACTCTAAACCCTAAACCCAAAATCCTAGACCTTAAATCTTCAACTAAAAACCCTAAATCCTAAACCTTAAACCCTAAAATCTATACTCTAAATCCTAAACCCTAAACTTAAACTGCAAAACATAAATCCAAACTTTAAACCCTAAACCCTAAATCCTGAACTCTAAACTCTAAACCCGAAATCCTAAACCCTGAACCCTAAATCCTAAAGTCTAAACCATAAATCCTAAACCCTAAACCCTAAACCATGAATTCTAAACTCAAAACCCCAAACCGTAAAGCCTAAACTAAAAACCTAAATTGTAAACCCAATCCTAACTCTAAACCATAAAACCGAAAACCTAAATTCTAAACTCTAAACCCTAAACCCAAAATCCTAAACCCAAAACCCTATACCCCAACCCTAAACCCTACGCCCTAAACCCTAAACTCTATACCCTAGACCCTAACTCTAAATCCAAACTCTAAACCCTAAACCCTAAATTCTTAACTCTATAACCTAAGCCCTAAATCCTACGCAATAAATCCAAAACTCAAAATATTATACCCTAACCCTAAAACCTATACGATAAACCCAAAACCCTAAATCCTAAACTCAAAACACTATACCCTAACCCTAAACCCTATGTGATAAACCCTAAACCCTATATCCCTAAATGCTTAAACCTAAATCCAAACTCTAAACCCTAAGCCCTTAATTCTAAACTGAAAACCCTAACCCAATATCCTAAATACTAAACTAAAACCCTAAACCCTACGCACTAAACCCTAAATACTAAACAAAAACCCTAAACCGTAATAGTAAACCCTAAATCTAAATCCTAAATCCTAAATCCAAACTCTAAACCCTAAAACCTAAACCCCAAATCCTAAACCCTAAACCCGCAAGACTAAATCCAAAACCCTATATCTTAAACGTCAAACCTAAACCATAAACCTTACACCTTAAACCCTAAATCTTAAACCCCAGACCTTAAACTCCAAATCCAAACTGTAACCCTAAACCCTATACCCTATACCCAAAAATATAACACCCAAACCCTAAACCCTAAATCAAAACTCTAAACCCTAAACCCTTAATCCTAATCTCTAATCTCTAAATCCTAAACCATACACCCCAAATCCTAAACTCAAAACCCTAAATCTAAACCTAAAACCCTAAACCCTAATCCTAAATGCTAAACCCTAAACCCTAAATCCTAAACTCTAAACCATAAACCTTAAAGCTAAAACCCTCAACCTTAAACCCTACACCCTAAACCCTAAATCCAAACTCTATACCCTAAATCCTAAACCCTATACCCTAAACACTAAATGCTAAATCCTAAACCCTAAACCCTAAACCCTAAACCCTACTCCTAAATGCTAAATCCTAAACCCTAAATGCTAAACTCTAAACCATAAACCTTAAAGCTCAAACCCTTAACCTTAAACCCTGCACCCTAAACCCTAAATCCAAACTCTATACCCTAAATCTAAACCCTATACCCTAAACACTAAATGCTAAACTCTAAACCCTAAACCTAAATTGTCAACCCTAAATCCAAACTCTAAATCCTAAGCCCTAAACCCTAAACATCAAAGACTAAACCCTAAACCTTCAACCCTAAACCCTAAATTGGAGACCCTAAACCCTAAACCCTAAACCTTAAACCTAAACCCTAAACCCTAAACCTTAAATCCTAAACTCTAAATGCTAAACCCTATACCCTAAACCTTCAACCCTAAAGCCTAAACCCTATACCCTTAACCATAAACCTTAAATTCTAAACCCTAAATCATAAACCTCAAATTGAAACCCTCAACTCTAAACCCTAAACCGTAAATCCTATACACTAAACCCTAACCCCTAAATCCAAACTCTAAACCCTAAACTGAAACCGTAAAACCTAAACTCTAAGCCCTAATCCTAAACCCTAAAGGCTAAGCTCAAAACCCTAAACGCTAACCCTAAACCCTAAACCTACACACTAAAACTAAAACCCTAAGTTCAAAACTCTAATCCCTAAACCCTGTACCCTAAATTGTTAACCCTAAACCCTATGCCCTTAACCCTAAACCCTCTACCCTATGCCCTAAAACCTAAACCCCAAATCCTAAACCCTAAGCCCTAAATCAAAACTCTAAATCCTAAGCCCTAAAGCCTAAACTCTAAACCCTAAACCCAAAATCCTAGACCTTAAATCTTCAACTCAAAACCCTAAATCCTAAACCTTAAACCCTAAAATCTATACTCTAAATCCTAAACCCTAAACTTAAACTGCAAAACATAAATCCAAACTTTAAACCCTAAACCCTAAATCCTGAACTCTAAACTCTAAATCCGAAATCCTAAACCCTGAACCCTAAATCCTAAAGTCTAAACCATAAATCCTAAACCCTAAACCATGAATTCTAAACTCAAAACCCCAAACCGTAAAGCCTAAACTAAAAACCTAAATTGTAAACCCAATCCTAACTCTAAACCATAAAACCGAAAACCTAAATTCTAAACTCTAAACCCTAAACCCAAAATCCTAAACCCAAATCCCTATACCCCAACCCTAAACCCTACGCCCTAAACCCTAAACTCTGTACCCTAGACCCTAACTCTAAATCCAAACTCAAAACCCTAAACCCTAAATTCTTAACTCTATAACCTAAGCCCTAAATCCTACGCACTAAATCCAAAACTCAAAATATTATACCCTAACCCTAAAGCCTATACGATAAACCCAAAACCCTAAATCCTAAACTCAAAACACTATACCCTAACCCTAAACCCTATGTGATAAACCCTAAACCCTATATCCCTAAATGCTTAAACCTAAATCCAAACTCTAAACCCTAAGCCCTTAATTCTAAACTGAAAACCCTAACCCAATATCCTAAATACTAAACTAAAACCCTAAACCCTACGCACTAAACCCTAAATACTAAACAAAAACCTTAAATCATAATAGTAAACCCTAAATCTAAATCCTAAATCCTAAATCCAAACTCTAAACCCTAAACCCTATACCCTAAAACCTAAACCCCAAACCCTAAACCCTAAACCCGCAAGACTAAATCCAAAACCCTATATCTTAAACGTCAAACCTAAACCATAAACCTTACACCTTAAACCCTAAATCTTAAACCCCAGACGTTAAACTCCAAATCCAAACTGTAACCCTAAACCCTATACCCTATACCCTAAAATATAACACCCAAACCCTAAACCCTAAATCAAAACTCTAAACCCTAAACCCTTAACCCTAATCTCTAATCTCTATATCCTAAACCATACACCCCAAATTCTAAACTCAAAACCCTAAACCTAAACCTAAAACCCTAAACCCTAATCCTAAATGCTAAACCCTAAACCCTAAATCCTAAACTCTAAACCATAAACCTTAAAGCTAAAACCCTCAACCTTAAACCCTACACCCTAAACCCTAAACTTAAACCGCAAATCATAAATCCAAACTCTAAACCCTTAACCTTAAATCCTAAACTCTAAAGACTAAACCCTAAATCCTAAACCCTAAACACTAAATCCTAAAGTCTAAACCATAAACCCTAAACCCTAAACCCTAAATTCTAAACTCAAAACCCTAAACCCTAAACCCTACACATAAATCATAAACCCAAAATCCTAACTCTAAACCCGAAAACCTAAAACCTAAATCCTAAACTCTAAACACCAAACCCAAAATCCTAAACACAAAACCCTATAACCTTACCCTATACTAAACCCTAAACCCAGTACCCTAAGCTCTAAATCCAACCTGCAAACCCTAAATCTTAAACCCTAAATTCTAAACTCTAAAACCTAAACGCTAAAACTTAAACCCTAAATCCTAAACTCAAAACACTATACCCTATCCTTAAACACTATGTGACAAACCCTAAAACCCAAATCCTAAACTCAAAACACTATACCCTAACCCTAAACCCTATGCGATAAACCCTAAACCCTAAATCCAAAACCCTAATCCCTGAACCTTAAACCCTATACCCATAATAGTAAACCCTAAACTCTAAACCCTAAAACCTAAATGCTTAAACCTTAATCCAAACTCTAAACAATAAACCCATAATCCTAAACTCAAAACTATAAACCATATATCCTAAATCCTAAACACAAACCCTAAATCCTAAACTAAAACCCTAAACCCTAACAGTAAACCCTAAACCTAAATCCTAAAATCTAAACCCTCAACCCTAAATCCCAAAATCTAAACCCTAAACCCTAAATCAAAACACTAAACCCTAAACCCTAAACTCAAAGTCTAAATCCTAAACCCTAAACCCTATAACCTTAACATAAAAACTAAAGTCTAAAACCAAAACCCTAAATCCTAAACCTCAAACTTAAACCCCAAACCCTAAACCCGAAATCAAAACTCTAAATCCTAAACCCTAAACCCTATACCTAAAATCCTAAACCCAAAATCCTAAACTCAAAACCCTAAACCATAAACCCTAAATCGTAAACCCTGAAATCTATACTCTAAACCCTAAATCCTAAACTCAAAACCCTAAATCCTAAACTCAAAACACTAAACCCTAAATCGAAACTCAAAACACTAAACCCTAAATCGAAACTCAAAACCCTAAACCCTAAACCCTAAACCCGCAATGATAAATCCAACACCCTATATCTTAAACTTCAAACCCAAACCATAAACCTTACACCCTAAACCCTAAATCATAAACCCCGGACCTTAAACTCTAAATCCAAACTCTAACCCTAAATCCTATAACCTATACCTTAAAACATAAACCCTAAACCCTAAACCCTAAATCAAAACTCTAAACCATAAACCCTTAACCCTAATCTCTAATCTCTAAATCCTAAACCATACACCCAAAATCCTAAACTCAAAACCCTAAACCAAAACCTAAAACCCTAAACCCTAATCCTAAATGCAAAACCCTAAACCCTAAATCCTAAACTCTAAACCATAAACCTTAAAGCTAAAACCCTCAACCTTTAACCCTACACCCTAAACCCTAAATCCAAACTCTATACCCTAAATCCTAAACCCTATACGCTAAACGCTAAATGCTAAACTCTAAACCCTAACCCTAAATTGTCAACCCTAAATCCAAACTCTAAATCCTAAACCCTAAATCCTAAACTCTAAACCGTAAACCATAAACACCAAAGCCTAAACCTTAAGCCTTAAACCCTAAACCCTAAACCCTAAACCCTATATTGGAGACCCTAAACCCTAAACCCTAAAACTTAAATCTAAAACTCTAAATGCTAAACCCTATACCCTAAACCTTAAACCCTAAAGCCTAAACCCTATACCCTTAACCATAAACCTTAAATTCTAAACGTTAAATCATAAACCTCAAATAGAAACCCTCAATCCTAAACCTTAAATCGTCAATCCTATTCCCTAAACCATAACCCCTAAATCCAAACCCTAAACACTAAACTGAAACCGTAAAACCTAAACTCCAAACCCTAATCCTAAACCCTAAATCCTAAACTCAAAACCCTAAATGCTAACCCTAAACCCTAAACCTACACACTAAAACCTAAACCCAAAATTCTAAACTCTAAACCCTAAAACCTATAACCTAAATTGTTAACCCTAAACCCTATGCCCTTAACCCTAAACCCTCTACCCTATGCCCTAAAACCTAAACCCCAAACCCTAAACCTTAAGCCCTAAATCAAAACTCTAAACCCTAAGCCCTAAAGCCTAAACTCTAAACCCAAAATCCTAGACCTTAAATCTTAAACTCAAAACCCTAAATCCTAAACCCTAAACCGCAAAACATAAATCCAAGCTTTAAACCCTAAACCCTAAATCCTAAACTCTAAACCCTAAACCCAAAATCCTAAACCCCGAACCCTAAATCCTAAAGTCTAAGCCATAAACCCTAAACCCTAAACCATAAATTCTAAACTCAAAGCCCCAAACCGTAAAGCCTAAACTCTAAACCTAAATTGTAAACCCAATCCTAACTCTAAACCCTAAACCCTTAAACCCTAAACCCTAAACCCTAAATTGGAGACCCTAAACCCTAAACCTTAAATCTGATACTCTAAATGCTAAACCCTGTACCCTAAACCTTAAACCCTAAATCCTAAACCCTATACCCTTAACCATAAACCTTAAATTCTAAACCCTAGATCATAAACCTCAAATTGAAACCCTCAACCCTAAACCCTAAATCGTGAATCCTATTCCCTAAACCCTAACCCCTAAATCCAAACTCTAAACCCTATACTGAAACCGTAAAACCTAAAGTCTAAACCCTAATCCTAAACCATAAATCCTAAACTCAAAACCCTAAACGCTAACCCTAAACCCTAAACCTACACACTAAAACCTAAACCCTAAATTCTAAACTCTAAACCCTAAAACCTATAACCTGAATCGTTAACCCTAAACCCTATACCCTTAACCCTAAACCCTATACCATATGCCCTAAAACCTAAACCACAAACCCTAAACCCTAAGCCCTAAATCGAAACTCTAAATCCTAAGCCCTAAAGCCTAAACTCTAAACCCTAAACCCAAAATCCTAGACCTTAAATCTTCAACTCAAAACCCTAAATCATAAATCCTAAACCGCAAACTGAAACCGCAAAACTTAAATCCAAACTTTAAACCCTAAACCCTAAATCCTAAACTCTAAATCCTAAACCCAAAATCCTAAACCCTGAACCCTAAATCCTATAGTCTAAACCATAAACCCTAAACCCTCAACCATAAATTCTAAAGTCAAAGCCCCAAACCGTAAAGCCTAAACTCTAAACCTAAATTGTAAACCCAATCCTAACTCTAAACCCTAAAACTGAAAACCTAAATCCTAAACTCTAAACCCTAAACCCAAAACCCTATACCCTAACCCTAAACCCTAAACCTTAAACTCTATACCCTAAACCCTAAACACTAAGCTCTAAATCCAAACTCTAAACCCTAAACCCTAAATTCTAAACTTTAAAACCTAAACCCTAAACCCTAAGCACTAAATCCTAAACTTAAAACACTATACCCTAACCCTAAACCCTATGCGATAAACCTAAAACCCTAAATCCTAAACTCAAAACACTATACCCTAACCCTAAACCCTATGCGATAAACCCAAAACCCTAAATCCTAAACTCAAAACACAATACCCTAACCCTAAACCCTATGCGATAAACCTAAAACCCTAAATCGTAAACTCAAAACACTATACCCTAGCCCTAAACCCTATGCTCAAAACCCTAAACCTTAAACTCAAAACCCTAAACCCTAAATGCTTAAAGTTAAATCCAAAACTCTAAACCCTAAACCCTTAATCCTAAACTAAAAACCCTAACCTGTACCCTAAATACTAAACTAAAATCCTAAACCCTACACACTAAACACTAAATCCTAAACAAAAAGCCTAAACCCTAATAGTAAGCCCTAAATCTAAATCCTAAATCCTAAATCCAAACTCTAAACCCTTAACCCTAAACCCTATAACTTATACCCTAAAACCTAAACCTCAAACCCTAAACCAGAAATCAAAACTCTAAATCCTAAACCCTAAACTATAAACCTTAAACCCTAAACCCTAAACCCTAAAATCTATACTCTAAACCCTAAACCCTAAACCTAAACCCTAAACCCTAAACCCTACACCCAAAACCCTAAATCCAAAACCCTATATCTTAAACCTCAACCCTAAACCCTAAAACCTACACCTTAATCCCTAAATCATAAACCTAGACCTTAAACCCTAAATCCAAACTCTAACCCTAAACCCTATACCCTATACGCTAAAACATCAACCCAAAGTCCTAAGCCCTAAATCAAAACTCTAAACCCTAAACCCTTAACCCTAATCTCTAATTTCAAAATCCTAAACTCTAAACACCAAATCCTAAACTCAAAACCCTAAACCTAAACCCTAATCCTAAATGCTAAACCCTAAACCCTAAATCCTATACTCTAAACCATAAACCTTAAACCTAAAACCCTCAACCTTAAACCCTACGGCCTAAACCCAAAATCCAAACTCTAAACCCTAAATCCCAAACCCAAAATCCAAACTCTAAATCCTAAATCCTAAACACTATACCCTAAACACTAAACCCTAAACCCTAAGCCCTAATCCTAAATTGTCAACCCTAAATCCAAACTCTAAATCCTAAACCCTAAATCCTAAGCTCTAAACCCTAAACACTAAACCTTGAATACTAAACATAAAACTCTAAACCCTAAACACCAAAGCCTAAACCCTAAACCTTAAACCCTAGACCCTAAACCCTAAATCGTAAATCTTAAATCTTAAATTGTATATGCTAAACCCTATACCCTAAACCTTAAACCCTAAAGCCTAAACTCTATACCCTTAATTCTAAACCCTAAATCATAAACCTCAAATTGAAAACCTAAACCCTAAACCCTAAATCGTAAATCCTATACCCTAAACCCTAACCCCTAAATCCTAAACTCTAAACCCTAAACCCTAAACCCTAAACCCAAACATTAAACCTTAAACCCTAAACCCTAAACCCTAAACTGGAAACCCTAAACCCTGAACTCTAAACCCTAAACCCAATCCTAACTCTAAACCCTGAGCACTAAATCCTAAACTGAAAACACTATACCCTAACCCTAAACCCTATGCGATAAACCAAAAACCCTAAATCCTAAACTCAAAACACTATACCCTAAACCTAAACCCTATGCGATAAACCCTAAACCCTAATCCTTGAACCCTAAATGCTATATCCTTAATCGTAAACCCTAAGCTCAAAACCCTAAACCCTAAATGCTTAAATTAAATCAAAACTCTAAACCCTAAACCATTAATCCTAAACTAAAAACACTAACCCTGTACCCTAAATACTAAACTAAAACCCTAAACCCTACACACTAAACACTAAATCCTAAACAAAAAGCCTAAACCCTAATAGTAAACCCTAAATCTAAATCCTAAATCCTAAATCCAAACTCTAAACCCTTAACCCTAAACCCTATACCCTAAAACCTAAACCCCAAACCCTAAACCCAAAATCAAAACTTTAAATCCTAAACCCTCAACACAAAATTCTAAACCCAAAATCCTAAACCCTGAATCCTGAACTCAAAACTCTAAACCTTAAACCCTAAAATCTATACTCTAAACCCTAAAACCAAACTCAAAACCCTAAACCCTAAACCTAAACCCAAAACCCTAAATCCAAAACCCTATATCTTAAACCTCAAACCTAAACCCTAAAACCTACACCCTAATCCCTAAATCTTAAACCCCAGACCTCAATCACTAAATCCAAACTCTAACCCCAAACTCTATACCCTATACGCTAAACATCAACCCCAAACCCTAAGCCCTAAATCAAAACACTAAACCCTAAACCCTTAACCCTTATCTCTAATCTCTAAATCCTCAACCCTAAACACCAAATCCTAAACTCATAACCCTAAACCTAAACCTAAAAGCCCAAACCCTAATCCTAAATGCTAAACCCTCAACCCTAAATCCTAAAGTCTAAACCATAAACCTTAAACCTAAAACCCTCAACCTTAAACCCTACACCCTAAACCCAAAATCCAAACAATAAACCCTAAATCCTAAACCCAAAATACAAACTCTAAATCCTAAATCCTAAACCCTATACCCTAAACACTAAACCCTTAACCCTAAATCTTAAACCTAAACTGTCAACCCTAAATCCAAACTCTCAATCCTAAACCCTAAATCCTAAGCTCTAAACCCTAAACCTTAAACCTTAAATCCTAAACACAAAACTCTAAACTCTAAACACCAAAGCCTAAACCCTAAACCCTAAACCGTAAACCATAAATCCTAAATTGTAAATGCTAAACCCTATACCCTAAACCTTAAACCCTAATGCCTAAACTCTGTACCCTTAACCATAAACCTTAAACTCTAAACCATAAATCATAAACCTCAAATTGAAACCCTCAACCCTAAAGCCTAAAACCTAAATCCTAAACCCTATACCCTAAACCCTAACCCCTAAATCCTAAACTCTAAACCCAAAATCCTAAACCCAAACTTTAAACCTTAAACCCTACACCCTAAACCCTAAAGTGGAAAACCTAAACCCTGAACCCTAAACCCTAAACCCTAAACCCTAAACTCTAAACTTTAAATCCTAAACTCTACATGCTAAAGAGTATACCCTAAACCTTAAACCCTTAACCATAAACCTTAAACTCTAAACCCTTAAATTATACACCTTAAATTGAAACCCTTAAACCTAAACCTTAAACCCTAAACTGTAAACCCTAACCCATAAATCCTAAACTCTAAACCCTAAAACCTAAACCGTAAATCCTAAACCTCAAACCTAAACCCTAAATTTTAAATCCCAGTCCTTAAACGCTAAATCCAAACTCTAAACCCTAAACAGAAACCGTAAAACCTAAACTCTAAATGCTAATCCTAAACCCTAAATCCTGAACTCAAAACCTTAAACGCTAACCCTAAACCTTAAACCTACATAGTAAAACCTAAACTCTAAATTCAAAACTCAAAACCCTAAACCCTATGCCTTTAACCCTAAACCCTATACCCTATGCCCTAAAACCTAAACCCCAAACCCTAAACCCTAAGCACAAAAATCAAAACTCTAAATCCTAAGCCCTAAAGCCTAAACTATAAACCGTAAACCCAAAATCCTATACCTTAAATCTATAACTCAAAACCCTAAATCCTAAACCCTAAACCTTAAAATCTATACTCTAAAGCCAAAACCATAAACTTAAACCGCAAAACATAAAGCCAAACTTTAAACCCTAAACCCTAAATCCTAAACTCTAAACCCTAAACCTGAAATCCTAAACCCTGAATCCTAAATCCTAAAGTCTAAACCCTAAACCCTCAACCCTAAACCATAAATTCTAGTCTCAAAACCCTAAATCGTAAAGCCTAAACTCTAAGCCTAAATTGTAAACCCAATCGTAACTCTAAACCCTAAAACTGAAAACCTAAATCAACAACTCTAAACCCTAAACCCAAAATCCTAAACCCTAACCCTAAACCCTAAACCCTAAACCTTAAACTCTATACCCTAAACCCTAAATCCTAAGCTCTAAATCCAAACTCTAAACCCTAAACCCTAAATTCTAAACTCTAAAACCTTAACCCTAAAACCTAAACCGTAAATCCAAAACCTAAATCCTAAACCCTATACCCTAAACCCTAACCCCTAAATCCTAAACTCTAAACCCAAAATCCTAAACCCAAACTTTAAACCTTAAACCCTAGACCCTAAACCCTAAAGTGGAAAACCTAAACCCTGAACCCTAAACCCTAAACTCTAAACTTTAAATCCTAAACTCTACATGCTAAAGAGTATACCCTAAACCTTAAACCCTTAACCATAAACCTTAAACTCTAAACCCTTAAATTATACACCTTAAATTGAAACCCTTAAACCTCAACCTTAAACCCTAAACTGTAAACCCTAACCCATAAACCCTAAACTCTAAACCCTAAAACCTAAATCGTAAATCCAAAACCTCAAACCTAAACCCTAAATTTTAAATCCCAGACCTTAAACGCTAAATCCAAACTCTAAACCCTAAACTGAAATCGTAAAACCTAAACTCTAAACCCAAATCCTAAACCCTAAATCCTAAACTCAAAACCCTAAACGATAACCCTAAACCCCAAACCAACACACTAAAACCTAAACCCTAAATTCTAAACTCTAAACCCTAAACCCTAATCCTAAATTGTTAACCCTAAACCCTATGCCCTTAACCCTAAATCCTCTACCCTATGCCCTAAAACCTAAACCCCAAACAATAACCCTAAGCCCAAAAATAAAACTCTAAATCCTAAGCCCTAAAGCCTAAACTATAAACCGTAAACCCAAAATCCTATACCTTAAATCTTTAACTCAAAACCCTAAATCCTAAACCCTAAACCTTAAAATCTATACTCTAAAGCCAAAACCATAAACTTAAACCACAAAACATAAATCCAAACTTTAAACCCTAAACCCTAAATCCTAAACTCTAAACCCTAAGCCTGAAATCCTAAACCCTGAATCATAAATCCTAAAGTCTAAACCCTAAACCCAAAACCCTAAACCATAAATTCTAATCTCAAAACCCCAAATCGTAAAGCCTAAACTCTAAACCTAAATTGTAAACCCAAACGTAACTCTAAACCCTAAAACTGAAAACCTAAATCAACAACTCTAAACCCTAAACCCAAAATCCTAAACCCTAACCCTAAACCCTTAACCCTAAACCTTAAACTCTATACCCTAAACCCTAAATCCTAAGCTCTAAATCCAAACTCTAAACCCTAAACCCTAAATTCTAAACTCTAAAACCTTAACCCTAAAACCTAAGTACTAAATCCTAAACTCAAAACACTATACCCTAACCCTAAACCCTATGCGATAAACCCAAAACCCTAAATCCTAAACTCAAAACACTATACCCTTACCCTAAACCCTATGCGATAAACCCTAAACCCTAATCCTTAAACCCTAAACCCTATATCCTTAATCGTAAACCCTAAGCACTAAATCCTAAACTTAAAACACTAAACCATAACCCTAAATCCCATGCGATAAACCCAAAACCCTAAATTCTAAACTCAAAACACTATACCCTAACCCTAAACCCTATGCTCAAAACCCTAAACCCTAAATGCAAAACCCTAAACCATAAATGCTTAAACCTAAATCCAAACTCTAAACCCTAAACCATTAATCCTAAACTAAACACCCTAACCCTGTACCCTAAATACTAAACTAAAACCCTAAACCCTACACACTAAACACTAAATCCTAAACAAAAAGCCTAAACCCTAATAGTAAACCCTAAATCTAAATCCTAAACCCTAAATCCAAACTCTAAACCCTTAACCCTAAACCCTATAACCTATACCCTAAAACCTAAACCCCAAACCCTAAACCAGAAATCAAAACTCTAAATCCTAAACCCTAAACTCTAAACCTTAAACCCTAAACCCTCAACATTAAAATCTATACTCTAAACCCTAAACCCTAAACTCAAAACCCTAAGGCCTAAAACTAAACCCAAAACCCTAAACCCTCAGCCTTACACCTGAAACACTAAATCCAAAACCCTAATCTTAAACCTCAAACCTAAACTCTAAAACCTACACCCTAATCCCTAAATCTTAAACCCCAGACCTTAAACCCTAAATCCAAACTCTAACCCTAAAACCTATACCCTATATGCTGAAACATCAACCCTAAACCCTAAGCCCTACATCAAAACTCTAAACCCTAAACCCTTAAACCTAATCTCTAATCTCTAAATCCTAACCCTAAACACCTAACCCTAAACTTAAAACAATAAACCTAAACCTAAAACCCTAAACCCTAATCCTAAATGTTAAACCCTAAACCCTAAATCCTAAACTCTAAACCATAAACCTTAAACCTAAAACCCTAAACCTTAAACCCTACACCCTAAACCCAAAATCCAAACTCTAAACCCTAAATCCGAAACCCAAAATCCAAACTCTAAATCCTAAATCCTAAACCCTATACCCTAAACACTAAATCCTAAACCCTAAGCCCTAATCCTAAACTGTCAACCCTAAATCCAAACTCTAAATCCTAAACCCTAAATCCTAAGCTCTAAACCCTAAACCCTAAACCTGAAATCCTAAACTCAAAACATGTAAACCCTAAATACCAAAGCCTAAACACTACACCTTAAACCCTAGACCCTAAACCCTAAACTGGAGACCCTAAACCCTAAACCGTAAACCTTAAATCCTAAACTGTAAATGCTAAACCCTATACCCTAAACCTTAAACCCTAAAGCCTAAACTCTATACCCTTAACCATAAACCTTAAATTCTAAACCCTAAATCATAAACCTCAAATTGAAACCCTAAACCCTAAACCCTAAATCATAAATCTTATACCCTAAACCCTAAACCCTAAATGCTAAACTCTAGACCCTAAACCCTAAACCCAAACATTAAACCTTAGAATCTAAACCCTAAACCTTAAACCCTAAACTGGAAACCCTAAACCTTGAACCGTAAATCCTAAACTCTAAACCTTAAATCCTAAACTCTACATGCTAAACAGTATACCCTAAACCTTAAACCCTTAACCATAAACCTTAAACTCTAAACCCTAAATCATAAACCTTAAATTGAAACCCTTAAACCTTAACCTTAAACCCTAAACTATAAACCCTAACCCATAAATCCTAAACTCTAAACCCTAAAACCTAAACCGTAAATCCGAAACCTCAAACTAAACCCTAAATTTTAAATCCCAGACCTTAAACGCTAAATCCAAACTCTAAACCCTAAACTGAAACCGTAAAACCTGAACTCTAAACCCAAATCCTAAACCCTAAATCCTAAACTCAAAACCCTAAACGCTAACCCTAAACCCCAAACCAACACACTAAAACCTAAACCCTAAATTCTAAACTCTAAACCCTAAACCCTAACCCTAAATCGTTAACCCTATGCCCTTAACCCTAAACCCTATGCCCTCTGCCCTAAAACATAAACCCCAAACCCTAAACCCTAAGTCCTAAATCAAAACTCTAAATCCTAAGCCCTAAAGCCTAAACTCTAAACCCTAAACCCAAAATCCTAGACCTTAAATCATAAACTCAAAACCCTAAATCCTAAACCCTAAACCTTAAAATCTATACTCTAAACCCTAAACCCTAAACTTATACTGCAAAACATAAATCCAAACTTTAAACCCTAAACCCTAAATCCTAAACTCTAAACCCTAAACCCGAGAGCCTAAACTCTGAACCCTAAATCCTAAAGTCTAAACTATAAACCCTAAACACTAAACCATAAATTCTAAACTCAAAACTCCAAATCGTAAAGCCTAAACTCTAAACCCAAATTGTAAACTCAATCCTAACTCTAAACCCGAAAACCGAAAACCTAAATCATAAACTCTAAACCCTAAACTCAGAATCCTAAACCCAAAACCCTATACCCTAACCCTAAACCCTAAACCCTAAACCTTAAACTCTATACCCTAAACCCTAAATCCTAAGCTCTAAATCCAAACTCTAAACCCTAAACCCTAAATTCTAAACTTTAAAACCTAAACCCTAAACCCTAAGCACTAAATCCTAAACTCAAAACACTATACCCTAACCCTAAACCCTATGCGATAAACCCAAAACCCTAAATCCTAAACTCAAAACACTATACCCTAACCCTAAACCCTATGCGATAAACCCAAAACCCTAAATCCTCAACCCAAAACACTATACCCTAACCCTAAACCCTACACGATAAACCCAAAACCCTAAATCCTAAACTGAAAACACTATGCCATAACCCTAAACCCTATGCAATAAACCCTAAACCCTAAAATCAAAGCCCTAAACCCTAAATGCTTAAACCTAAATCCAAACTCTAAACCCTAAACCCTTAATCCTAATCTAAAAACCCTAACCCTATACCCTAAATACTAAACTAAAACCCTAAACCCTAAACACTAAACACTAAATCCTAAACAAAAAGCCTAAACCCTAATAGTAAACCCTAAATCTAAATCCTAAATCCTAAATCCAAACTCTAAACCCTTAACCCTAAACCCTATAACCAATACCCTAAAACCTAAACCTCAAACCCTAAACCAGAAATCAAAACTCTAAATCCTAAACCCTAAACTCTAAACCTTAAACCCTAAACCCTAAACCCTAAAATCTATACTCTAAACCCTAAAACCTAAACTCAAAACCCTAAACCATAAACCTAAACCCAAAAACCTAAAACCTAAACCCTACACCCAAAACCCTAAATCCAAAACCCTATATCTTAAACCTCAAACCTAAACCCTAAAACCTACACCCTAATCCCTAAATCTTAAACCTCAGACCTTAAACCCTAAATCCAAACTCTAATCCTAAACCCTATACCCTATACGCTAAAACATCAACCCCAAACCTTAAACGCTAAATCCAAACTCTAAACCCTAAACCCTTAACCCTAATCTCTAATCTCTAAATCCTAAACCCTAAACACCAAATCCTAAACTCAAAACCCTAAACCTAAACCTAAAACCCTAAATCCTAATCCTAAATGCTAAAGCCTAAACCCTAAATCCTAAACTCTAAACCATAAACCTTAAACATAAAACCCTCAACCTTACACCCTACGCCCTAAACCCAAAATCCAAACTCTAAACCCTATCTCCCAAACCCAAAATCCAAACTCTAAACCCTAAATCCCAAACCCAAAATCCAAACACTAAACCCTCAATCCTAAACCCTATACCCTAAATCCTAAGCCCTAAACCTAAACTGTCAGCCCTAAATCCAAACTCTAAATCCTAAGCTCTAAACCCTAAACCCTAAACCTTAAATACTAAACTGAAAACTCTAAACCCTAAACACCAAAGCCTAAACCCTAAACCTTAAACCCTAGACCCTAAACCCTAAACTAGAGACCCTAAATCCTAAACCGTAAACCTTAAATCCTAAATTGTAAATGCTAAACCCTATACCCTAAACCTTAAACCCTAAAGCCTAAACTCTATACCCTTAACCATAAACCTTCATTTCTAAACCCTAAATAATAAACCTCAAATTGAAACCCTTAAGCCTAAACCCTAAACCGTAAATCCTATACCCTAAACCCTAAACTCTAAATCCTAAACTCTAAACCCTAAACCCTAAACCCAAATATTAAACATTAAACCCTAAACCCTAAACCCTAAACCCTAAACCCTAAACTCTAAACCTTAAATCCTAAACTCTACATGCTAAACAGTATACACTAAACCTTAAACCCTTAACCATAAACCTTAAACTCTAAACCCTAAATCATAAACCATAAATTGTAACCCTAAACCCTAAACTGTAAACCCTAACCCCTAAATCCTAAACTCTAAACCCTAAAACCTAAACCGTAAATCCAAAACCTCAAACCTAAACCCTAAATTTTAAATCCCAGACCTTAAACGCTAAATCCAAACTCTAAACCCTAAACTGAAACAGTAAAACCTACACACTAAACCCTAATCCTAAACCCTAAATCCTAAACTCAAAACCCTAAATGCTAACCCTAAACCCTAAACCTACACACTAAAACCTAAACCCTAAGTTCAAAACTCTAATCCCTAAACCCTATATCCTAAATCGTTAACCCTAAACCCTATGCCCTTAACCCTAAACCCTATACCCTATGCCCTAAAACCTAAACCCCAAACCCTAAACCCTAAGACTAAATGAAAACTCTAAATCCTAAGCCCTAAAGCCTAAACTCTAAACCCTAAACCCAAAATCCTAGACCTTAAATCTTAAACTCAAAACTCTAAATCCTAAACCCTAAACCCTAAAATCTATACTCTAAACCCTAAACCCTAAACTTAAATCGCAAAACATAAATCCAAACTTTAAACCCTAAACCCTAAATCCTAAACTCTAAACCCAAAACCCGAAATCCTAAACCCTGAACCCTAAATTCTAAAGTCTAAACCATAAACACTAAACCCTAAACCATAAATTCTAAACTCAAAACCCCAAACCGTAAAGCCTAAACTCTAAACCTAAATTGTAAACCCAATCCTAACTCTAAATCCTAAAACCAAAAACCTAAATCCTAAACTCTAAACCCTAAACCCAAAATCCTAAACCCCTAACCCTATACCCTAACCCTAAACCCTAAACCCTAAACCTTAAACTCTATACCCTAAACCCTAAATCCTAAGCTCTAAATCCAAACTCTAAACCCTAAAACCTAAATTCTAAACTCTAAAACCAAAACCCTAAACCCTAAGCACTAAATCCTAAACTCAAAACACTATACCCTAACCCTAAACCCTATGCGATAAACCCAAAACCCTAAATCCTAAACTCAAAACACTATACCCTAACCCTAAACCCTATATCCTTAATCGTAAACCCTAAGCTCAAAACCCTAAACCCTAAATGCTTAAACCTAAATCCAAACTCTAAACCCTAAACCCTTAATTCTAAACTAAAACGCCTAACCATGTACCCTAAATAGTAAACTAAAACCTTAAACCCTACAAACTAAACACTAAATCCTAAACAAAAAGCCTAAACCCTAATAGTAAACCCTAAATCTAAATCCTAAATCCTAAATCCAAGCTCTAAATCCTTAACCCTAAACCCTATACCCTATACCCTATACCCTAAAACCTAAACCCCAAACCCTAAACCCAAAATCAAAACTCAAAATCCTAAACCCTCAACCCTAAATTCTAAACCCAAAATCCTGAACTAAAATCTCTAAACCTTAAACCCTAAACCCTAAACCCTAAAATCTATACTCTAAACCCTAAACCCTAACTCAAAACCCTAAGCCCTAAACCTAAACCCAAAACCCTAAATCCAAAACCCTATATAGTAAACCTCAAACCTAAACCCTAAAACCTACACCCTAATCCCTAAATCTTAAACCCCAGACCTTAAACACAAAATACAAACTCTTATCCTAAACCCTATACCCTATACGCTAAAACATCAACCCCAATCCCTAAGCTCTAAATCAAAACTCTAAACCCTAAACCCTTAACCCTAATCTCTAATCTCTAAATCCTAAACCCTAAACCCTAAAATCTATACTCTAAACCCTAAACCCTAAACTTAAACCGCAAAACATAAATCCAAACTTTAAACCCTAAATCCTAAATCCTAAATTCTAAACCCTGAACTCGAAATCCTAAACCCTGAACCCTAAATCCTAAAGTCTAAACCATAAACCCTAAACCCTAAACCCTAAACCCTAAACCATAAATTCTAAACTCAAAACCCCAAACCGTAAAGCCTAAATTCTAAACCTAAATTGTAAATCCAATCCTAACTCTAAACCCTAAAACCAAAACCCTAAATCCTAAACTCTAAACCCTAAACCCAAAATCCTAAACCCAAAACCCTAAACCCTCAGCCCTACACCCGAAACACTAAATCCAAAACCCTAATCTTAAACCTCAAATCTAAACTCTAAAACCTACACCCTAATCCCTAAATCTTAAACCCCAGACCTTAAACCCTAGATCCAAACTCTAACCCTAAAACCTATACCCTATATGCTGAAACATCAACCCTAAACCCTAAGCCCTACATCAAAACTCTAAACCCTAAACCCTTAAACCTAATCTCTAATCTCTAAATCCTAACCCTAAACACCTAACCCTAAACTCAAAACAATAAACCTAAACCTAAAACCCTAAACCCTAATCCTAAATGCTAAACCCTAAACCCTAAATCCTAAACTCTAAACCATAAACCTTAAACCTAAAACCCTAAACCTTAAACCCTACACCCTAAACCCAAAATCCAAACTCTAAACCCTAAATCCGAAACCCAAAATCCAAACTCTAAATCCTAAATCCTAAACCCTATACCTTAAACACTAAATCCTAAACCCTAAGCCCTAATCCTAAACTGTCAACCCTAAATCCAAACTCTAAATCCTAAACCCTAAATCCTAAGCTCTAAACCCTAAACCCAAAACCTTAAATCCTAAACTCAAAACATGTAAACCCTAAATACCAAAGCCTAAACACTACACCTTAAACCCTAGACCCTAAACCCTAAACTGGAGACCCTAAACCCTAAACCGTAAACCTTAAATCCTAAACTGTAAATGCTAAACCCTATACCCTAAACCTTAAACCCTAAAGCCTAAACTCTATACACTTAACCATAAACCATAAATTCTAAACCCTAAATCATAAACCTCAAATTGAAACCCTAAACCCTAAACCCTAAATCATAAATCTTATACCCTAAACCCTAACCCCTAAATGCTAAACTCTAGACCCTAAACCCTAAACGCAAACATTAAACCTTAGAATCTAAACCCTAAACCCTAAACCCTAAATCATAAATCTTATACCCTAAACCCTAACCCCTAAATGCTAAACTCTAGACCCTAAACCCTAAACGCAAACATTAAACCTTAGAATCTAAACCCTAAACCCTAAACCCTAAACTGGAAACCCTAAACCTTGAACCGTAAATCCTAAACTCTAAACCTTAAATCCTAAACACTACATGCTAAACAGTATACCCTAAACCTTAAACCCTTAACCATAAACCTTAAACTCTAAACCCTAAATCATAAACCTTAAATTGAAACCCTTAAACCTCAACCTTAAACCCTAAACTGTAAACCCTAACCCATAAATCCTAAACTCTAAACCCTAAAACCTAAACCGTAAATTCGAAACCTCAAACCTAAACCCTAAATTTTAAATTCCAGACCTTAAACGCTAAATCCAAACTCTAAACCCTAAACTGAAACCGTAAAACCTAAACTCTAAACCCAAATCCTAAACCCTAAATCCTAAACTCAAAACCCTAAACGCTAACCCTAAACCCCAAACCAACACACTAAAACCTAAACCCTAAATTCTAAACTCTAAGCCCTAAACCCTAACCCTAAATCGTTAACCCTATGCCCTTAACCCTAAACCCTATGCCCTCTGCCCTAAAACATAAACCCCAAACCCTAAACCCTAAGCCCTAAATCAAAACTCTAAATCCTAAGCCCTAAAGCCTAAACTCTAAACCCTAAACCCAAAATCCTAGACCTTAAATCATAAACTCAAAACCCTAAATCCTAAACCCTAAACCTTAAAATCTATACTCTAAACCCTAAACCCTAAACTTATACTGCAAAACATAAATCCAAACTTTAAACCCTAAACCCTAAATCCTAAACTCTAAACCCTAAACCCGAGAGCCTAAACTCTGAACCCTAAATCCTAAAGTCTAAACTATAAACCCTAAACACTAAACCATAAATTCTAAACTCAAAACTCTAAACCGTAAAGCCTAAACTCTAAACCCAAATTGTAAACTCAATCCTAACTCTAAACTCGAAAACCGAAAACCTAAATCATAAACTCTAAACCCTAAACTCAGAATCCTAAACCCAAAACCCTAAACCCTAAGCCCTAAACCCTATACACTAAACCCTAAACTCTATACCCTAAACCCTAAGCCTTAAGCTCTAAATACAAACTCTAAACCCTAAACCCTAAATTCTTAACTATAAAACCTAAACCCTAAACCCTAAGCACTAAATCCTAAACTCAAAACACTATACCCTAACCTTAAACCCCATGCAATAAACCCAAAACCCTAAATCCTAAACTCAAAACACTATACCCGAAACCTAAACCTTATGCAATAAACCCTAAACCCTAACCCCTGAACCCTAAACCCTATACCCTAACCCTAAACCCTACACGATAAACCCAAAACCCTAAATCCTAAACTGAAAACACTATGCCATAACCCTAAACCCTATCAACAAAACCCTAAACCCTAAAATCAAAGCCCTAAACCCTAAATGCTTAAACCTAAATCCAAACTCTAAACCCTAAACCCTTAATCCTAATCTAAAAACCCTAACCCTATACCCTAAATACTAAACTAAAACCCTAAACCCTAAACACTAAACACTAAATCCTAAACAAAAAGCCTAAACCCTAATAGTAAACCCTAAATCTAAATCCTAAATCCTAAATCCAAACTCTAAACCCTTAACCCTAAACCCTATAACCAATACCCTAAAACCTAAACCTCAAACCCTAAACCAGAAATCAAAACTCTAAATCCTAAACCCTAAACTCTAAACCTTAAACCCTAAACCCTAAACCCTAAAATCTATACTCTAAACCCTAAAACCTAAACTCAAAACCCTAAACCATAAACCTAAACCTAAAAACTAAACCCTACACCCAAAACCCTAAATCCAAAACCCTATATCTTAAACCTCAAACCTAAACCCTAAAACCTACACCCTAATCCCTAAATCTTAAACCCCAGACCTTAAACCCTAAATCCAAACTCTAATCCTAAACCCTATACCCTATACGCTAAAACATCAACCCCAAACCTTAAACGCTAAATCCAAACTCTAAACCCTAAACCCTTAACCCTAATCTCTAATCTCTAAATCCTAAACCCTAAACACCAAATCCTAAACTCAAAACCCTAAACCTAAACCTAAAACCCTAAATCCTAATCCTAAATGCTAAAGCCTAAACCCTAAATCCTAAACTCTAAACCATAAACCTTAAACATAAAACCCTCAACCTTACACCCTACGCCCTAAACCCAAAATCCAAACTCTAAACCCTATCTCCCAAACCCAAAATCCAAACTCTAAACCCTCAATCCTAAACCCTATACCCTAAACCCTAAGCCCTAAACCTAAACTGTCAGCCCTAAATCCAAACTCTAAATCCTAAGCTCTAAACCCTAAACCTTAAATACTAAACTCAAAACTCTAAACCCTAAACACCAAAGCCTAAACCCTAAACCTTAAACCCTAGACCCTAAACCCTAAACTAGAGACCCTAAATCCTAAACTGTAAACCTTAAATCCTAAATTGTAAATGCTAAACCCTATACCCTAAACCTTAAACCCTAAAGCCTAAACTCTATACCCTTAACCATAAACCTTCATTTCTAAACCCTAAATAATAAACCTCAAATTGAAACCCTTAAGCCTAAACCCTAAACCGTAAATCCTATACCCTAAACCCTAAACTATAAATCCTAAACTCTAAACCCTAAACCCTAAACCCAAATATTAAACATTAAACCCTAAACCCTAAACCCTAAACCCTAAACCCTAAACTCTAAACCTTAAATCCTAAACTCTACATGCTAAACAGTATACACTAAACCTTAAACCCTTAACCATAAACCTTAAACTCTAAACCCTAAATCATAAACCTTAAATTGTAACCCTTAAACCTAAACCCTAAACCCTAAACTGTAAACCCTAACCCCTAAATCCTAAACTCTAAACCCTAAAACCTAAACCGTAAATCCTAAACCTCAAACCTAAACCCTAAATTTTAAATCCCAGACCTTAAACGCTAAATCCAAACTCTAAACCCTAAACTGAAACAGTAAAACCTACACACTAAACCCTAATCCTAAACCCTAAATCCTAAACTCAAAACCCTAAATGCTAACCCTAAACCCTAAACCTACACACTAAAACCTAAACCCTAAGTTCAAAACTCTAATCCCTAAACCCTATATCCTAAATCGTTAACCCTAAACCCTATGCCCTTAACCCTAAACCCTATACCCTATGCCCTAAAACCTAAACCCCAAACCCTAAACCCTAAGACTAAATGAAAACTCTAAATCCTAAGCCCTAAAGCCTAAACTCTAAACCCTAAACCCAAAATCCTAGACCTTAAATCTTAAACTCAAAACTCTAAATCCTAAACCCTAAACCCTAAAATCTATACTCTAAACCCTAAACCCTAAACTTAAATCGCAAAACATAAATCCAAACTTTAAACCCTAAACCCTAAATCCTAAACTCTAAACCCAAAACCCGAAATCCTAAACCCTGAACCCTAAATTCTAAAGTCTAAACCATAAACACTAAACCCTAAACCATAAATTCTAAACTCAAAACCCCAAACCGTAAAGCCTAAACTCTAAACCTAAATTGTAAACCCAATCCTAACTCTAAATCCTAAAACCAAAAACCTAAATCCTAAACTCTAAACCCTAAACCCAAAATCCTAAACCCCTAACCCTATACCCTAACCCTAAACCCTAAACCCTAAACCTTAAACTCTATACCCTAAACCCTAAATCCTAAGCTCTAAATCCAAACTCTAAACCCTAAAACCTAAATTCTAAACTCTAAAACCAAAACCCTAAACCCTAAGCACTAAATCCTAAACTCAAAACACTATACCCTAACCCTAAACCCTATGCGATAAACCCAAAACCCTAAATCCTAAACTCAAAACACTATACCCTAACCCTAAACCCTATATCCTTAATCGTAAACCCTAAGCTCAAAACCCTAAACCCTAAATGCTTAAACCTAAATCCAAACTCTAAACCCTAAACCCTTAATTCTAAACTAAAACGCCTAACCATGTACCCTAAATAGTAAACTAAAACCTTAAACCCTACAAACTAAACACTAAATCCTAAACAAAAAGCCTAAACCCTAATAGTAAATCCTAAATCTAAATCCTAAATCCTAAATCCAAGCTCTAAATCCTTAACCCTAAACCCTATACCCTATACCCTATACCCTAAAACCTAAACCCCAAACCCTAAACCCAAAATCAAAACTCAAAATCCTAAACCCTCAACCCTAAATTCTAAACCCAAAATCCTGAACTAAAATCTCTAAACCCTAAACCCTAAACCCTAAACCCTAAAATCTATACTCTAAACCCTAAACCCTAACTCAAAACCCTAAGCCCTAAACCTAAACCCAAAACCCTAAATCCAAAACCCTATATAGTAAACCTCAAACCTAAACCCTAAAACCTACACCCTAATCCCTAAATCTTAAACCCCAGACCTTAAACACAAAATACAAACTCTTATCCTAAACCCTATACCCTATACGCTAAAACATCAACCCCAATCCCTAAGCTCTAAATCAAAACTCTAAACCCTAAACCCTTAACCCTAATCTCTAATCTCTAAATCCTAAACCCTAAACCCTAAAATCTATACTCTAAACCCTAAACCCTAAACTTAAACCGCAAAACATAAATCCAAACTTTAAACCCTAAACCCTAAATCCTAAATTCTAAACCCTGAACTCGAAATCCTAAACCCTGAACCCTAAATTCTAAAGTCTAAACCATAAACCCTAAACCCTAAACCCTAAACCCTAAACCCTAAACTCAAAACCCCAAACCGTAAAGCCTAAACTCTAAACCTAAATTGTAAATCCAATCCTAACTCTAAACCCTAAAACCAAAAACCTAAATCCTAAACTCTAAACCCTAAACCCAAAATCCTAAACCCAAAACCCTATACCCTAACCCTAAACCTTAAACTCTATACCCTAAACCCTAAATCCTAAGTTCTAAACTAAAAACTCCAAACCGTAAAGCCTAAACTCTAAACCCAAATTGTAAACCCAATCCTAACTCTAAACCCAAAAATCAAAAACCTAAATCATAAACTCTAAACCCTAAACTCAGAATCCTAAACCCAAAACCCTATACCCTAACCCTAAACCCTAAATCCTAAACCTTAAACTCTATACCCTAAACCCTAAATCCTAAGCTCTAAATCCAAACTCTAAACCCTAAACCCTAAATTCTAAACTTTAAAACCTAAACCCTAAACCCTAAGCACTAAATCCTAAACTCAAAACACTATACCCTAACCCTAAACCCTATGCGATAAACCCAAAACCCTAAATCCTAAACTCAAAACACTATACCCTAACCCTAAACCCTATGCGATAAACCCTAAACCCTAAACTCAAAACCCTAAACCCTAAATGCTTAAACCTAAATCCAAACTCTATACCCTAAACCCTAAATGCTTAAACCTAAATCCAAACTCTTTACCCTAAACCCTTAATCCTAAACTAAAAACCCTAACGCTGTACCCTAAATACTAAACTAAAACCCTAGACCCTACACACTAAACACTAAATCCTAAACAAAAAGCCTAAACACTAATAGTAAACACTAAATCTTAATCCTAAATCATAAATCCAAACTCTAAACCCTTAACCCAAAACCCTATACCCTACACCCTAAAACCTAAACCCCAAACCCTAAACCAAAAATCAAAACTCTAAATCCTAAACCCTAGACTCTACACTAAAATCTATACTCTAAACCCTAAACTATAAACTCAAAACCCTAAAACCTAAACCTAAACCCAAAACCCTAAACCCTAAACCTAAAACCCTAAATCCAAAACCCTATATCTTAAACCTCAAACCTAAACCCTAAAACCTACACCCTAATCCCTAAATCTTAAACCCCAGACCTTTAACCCTAAATCCAAACTCTAACCCTAAACCCTATACCCTATAAGCTGAAACATCAACCCTAAACCCTAAGCCCTAAATCAAAACTCTAAACCCTAAACCCTTAACCCTAATCTCTAATATCTAAATCCTAAACCCTAAACCCTAAAATCTATACTCTAAACCCTAAATCCTAAACTAAAACCACAAAACATAAATCCAAACCCTAAATCCTAAACCCTAAATCCTAAACTCTAAACCATAAACCTTAAACCTAAAACCCTCAACCTTAAATCCTTCACCCTAAACCCAAAATCCAAACTCTAAACACTAAATCCCAAACCCACAATCCAAACTCTAAACATTAAATCCTAAACCCTAAACCCTAAACACTAAACCCTAAACCCTAAACCCTAAACCTAAACTTTCAACCCTAAATCCAAACTCTAAATCCTAAGCCTTAAATTCTAAGCTCTAAACCCTAAACCTTTAATCCTAAACTGAAAATTCTAAACCCTAAACACCAAAGCCTAAACCCTAAACCTTAAACCCTAGACCCTAAACCCTAAACTAGAGACCTTAAACCCTAAACCATAAACCTTAAATCCTAAATTGTAAATGCTAAACCCTATACCCTAAACCTTAAACCCTAAAGCCAATCGCTTCCTCACTTTTCAATTTTTTTCTCTCTCTAAAAGATCTCACTAAAATAATTCTCTCAAAGGACAGCCTAACAGATAGCTTCCCAATGGCTGCAAGCCTACCGAAATGGCGCGTAAGCCGTCGGTAGACAGTTCCAGATCGCCGGACAAGCCCCAACAGGGGCGCAGGGACACGACGAACAACATTATACAATGCACGCCCTCTAATTCGACCTGTAATCCCAGAAAATCAAGTAAGAATGAAGCGATGAACAGTGCGATTTCTGGGAAGGAATTGGAAGGAACTCAGATTAATTCCCCTGATCGCGATAAAAGGAATCAAGTGTTAATGTTTGAAGGGATCGATTTTATATCCCAGGATCTACAACATACAAAAAATTCAGAGATTTCCACCGCTCCAATTGAGAGAACTGGAGTGGCAATTTCTGGGGAAACAGTCACAAAATCGCCGGAGGAGCACTGCCAAATTCGAGTAACGTCCCAGCAATTCCATAGTGAACTAAGTACTGGGGATTACTCACCTAGTAAAGTAGCACATCTCAAAGGAAGCTCGAGTAAAAATGATGGCCAAATCACCGGCGACACGAACTCCGACGAACAGACAATAGAGAAAAGAGAACGGGATGGCGGGGCTGCAAAAAGAATTAATTCTACTGAGGAAGAAGCCCAACCTAACAACTTAATCATTATCTCAGCTCAAGAATTAGTCCAAAAAGAATTTCTGGCAAGCAATGTTACGATTACAAATACACAACAAGCGAAAATGGTTGAACCAAAGTGCAGAACTGGAACCAGAATTCATGAATTGAATTCCCAAGATAGTGAGGGATTGATGCATCCACAACAAGTCCGACAAACCAATAATGAACAATGCAATGCAGCAAAGCCAAAAGGGGAGGAAAAAGAATTACAGTAAGGCCAAAATGTGCATCCACACAATGCTAACATTAATGGCATGGAAGTAGTTGAAGTGGAGAGTTCATCTCAATTCTCATTTGGATTTAGACCTACAGATATGAGTCATATCACTGGAGAGAACCAAGGGCCAGGTACAGAGGTTAACAATACTAATGAATGTCAATTCAATCAAATGCAGGGATGGACAGCAGCTACTAGGACATTCCAACCAACAAATCTGATCGAGGTTGACCACCAAACAGGTAAGTATATTACTCCTAATCTTATTTTCAATTTAAGTAATCAAAATGGTAGTGATGGTGGTAAACAAGGTAAAGGGAATCAGCAGATTGCCATCAAGCTAAACGCACAACAGCATGATAACCGAAATCTTGGTAATGAGAATGAAAAGAGAGTACAATCTCAACAGAGTGCTAGTGGGGGAGGTACTGAGCACAACAATTACTACAAAGAATTCCCAAAGATATCGAGCAATTTTGAGAAGTACAATTCTAACGAACAGAGAAGTCAGCAACCCAAAATTCATCATCAGGATATTGGGATGGGCAGCATCAATGAGGGGCAAAAAAACAAACAAGAACAAAGTCAAGCACTAGCTCCATATACTGTTGTGCAAACTCTAGCTGCAAGACTTAGGCAAATCCATGCAGCTCAGGCAGATCCTATTGAACTGGTAGCACCTATACACACGACCAAGCAGGGCCAGCCTGCTGTGATCTATAACATGGATGACTATATGAATAAATTGGCTGCAGATTGCAAATATACACTGATAGGAAAGTTTACTGCCACTATGCCGAAAGTGGAACTTATCAGGAAAAGCTTCATCCTGCAAACACAGCTGAATGGGGGAGTCAATATAGCTCATCACAATGCCAAACATGTGTTCATAGATCTGGAAAATAAACTAGATTATAACACAGTATGGTCACAACAAAGAATGACCATTGAAGGCAAACTCATGAGAATACAAGCTTGGACCCCTAACTTCAAACCTGAGGAGGAGACTCCTATTGTTCCCATATGGGTGTTACTGCCAAGACTACCTTGGCATTGTTTCAGAAAAGAGTTCATCACTCCTCTACTAGCCTCTGTGGGTAAAGTGTTATACCTGGACACAGCCTCTATCAAAAGAACTAGAGCTAGCATGGCCAAGGTTAAAGTCCAAATCGATTTGACAAAGGCTAGGCCTAGGCATGTGTGGATTGGATTAGATGATGAGGATCTCACTATAGGAAGGTGGCAGACCATTGAATATGAGAACATTCCTCCCATCGTGACTCATCAGAGACATCAAGGTCACATGATGGATGAGTGCAATTTCAGAATAAGGGATGAGGACTTCAGGAAAAGAAAGGAGGGGGAAGCTGACAAGATAACTAAAAACAAAGAAGAGCAGGTACAACCAGAGAACAATAATAACCAAAATAGCACAAAAGAGCAAGAAAAGTGGCACAACAATAACAAAAATGAAGGGAACAACCAACAACAATCAGAGCAGCAAAAGGAAGAAGCATGGCAAGTGCAGAAAAGGAGAAACAACAAACAACAGGAAGACAGAAAACAAAAGGTAGTATGGAGACCAATTCCATCACAGAACAGACATACAAAGAAACAGCAAACAGGTATGGGTAATAACTCCAACAAGAATGTATTTACTAACTTATACATGCAGGAAAGACAAAATGAATACAGGGAGGAATCCACTAACATTGAGGAAGCTCCACCACAACCAACACAAAATAACCAAAACAGAATACAAAAACAGACAGAGCAGATCAGACAGGAAGACTACAATGCTAACAGGAAGAGCACAGGTGTTGACTCTATGCTCCCCATCCCTGGTGCCCCCAAATTTGTTACTAATGCTAATAATTGTACTGAGGAAGCTATTGGAGGGATGGATGGGGGAAGTCAGGAGAACCATATTAAAATGCAGGAAGGGGTGTCCAAAAGGGGGTTTATATCTCATGTTATGCCTGAAGGAAACTTTATTGACCTTAGTCCTGACCTTAGAGCCTCTGCTACCACTACAAGTTCAATACATAAAACAAAGGGACAACAAAATCAGCACCATGAACAGCCAGAGATGCAAACACAGACAGGTAATGATAGCAACAAGCAAAGTCAACAAGTTGAGAAGAATGGTAAGGATAACCAAAATAAGGGAGCCATGGCCAAGGACTTGGGATCTAAGGCAAGCACCAGCAAGCAGGAATCCATCCCCAAAAGCAAAAATAAGCCCAGTAAAAAGAAAAGGGAGGCAACCAAAAAGAAACAGAAACTGCAACTGGAAACTGAACAGCAGAGGGAACAGAAAGGCAATGAAGAAGTTTGCAAAAAATTTATTATGGTTGATGATCAACAGGGTATGGATATCACACCTTTACAGGCCAAATATATGAATTCTACTCCCAATGCTCCTCCAGATATTGGACAAGGTAAATGTCAGCTTAATTCTATACCTATTATTGATGAATATGCTGTCAACAATTCTGAAGATGAAATGGATGGAGATACTCAATCTCTTAAAGATCCTGATGATGCTGAGGAAACAAGTGATCAACTGATAAGAGCATTCAGCCCTAACTATGAAAAAAATTTGGAAGAGGAAATCCAACAAGTGACTGATATTCAAGGTTTATCTCCTAGAGGATTTCAACATAATAAATTCCACTTCAAGAAACAAGACCTCAACACTGTCACTGCTGGCAGGCCTAACACTAGATTATTTACCTCCAAATCATTCCAATAATAAGTACAATTATCTGGAATGTGAGGGGAATTAACACACAAGGTGTGTTGGAAAGAATCAAAAAACTCAGGAGACTACATCAATTATCTATCATAGCTATTATGGAACCTTTCTCAGACAAGGTCCTAGTGCAAAGTTTCAAAGATCAAATTGCTATGAAGCAGGCAGTGAGTAACTGCAATGGTAAAATTTGGCTGTTCTGGAACAATGATGTTGACTGTGTAGTTCTGGAAGAAGATGAGCAACAGATCACATGCCAATTCAATCACATTGAACTTTAGAACCAATTCTTCATCACCTTTGTGTACACCAAATGTAAAGACAATCTCAGAAGGCCTCTATGGAATAGAATATTACACCAGGCTGCTGATCAGAACAAGGCCTGGTGCTCTATTAGGGACTACAATGTTATTACATCTATTGAGGAAAAGTTGGGTGGAGTGCCTTATAACATGAGAAAAAGTATTGATTTCATATCTGTTATTGAAGCTTGCAGTCTAGTTGACTTGGGTTTTAGTGGACAGAAATTTACTTGGACCAACAAAAGAGGCATACATCACAGAATTTGGAAAAGACTGGACAGAGCCTTAGCCAATGATACTTGGTTAGAGAAGATGCCTCAAACTACTATAACCCATCTACCTACTGTTGGGTCAGATCACTGTCCTCTTCTGATGGAAATGTGCTTAAAAGAGGAGCATCACATCAAGTATTTCAAATTCCTGAACTGCTGGACTGATCAACCTAATTTCCTGGAAGCTGTTAAAACATGCTGGGATAGAAGTATTGAAGGGAACTGCATGTGGAAATTTCATCAGAAACTGAAGAGGTTATCTAAATACTCTTAGTTCCTGGTCTAAAAGGAACCTAGGAAACATCTTTGACAAAGTCAAGGAATTTGAAGAAAAGGCCAGAAAAGCTGAAGAAACTTGATTCATGATCAAACTGAAGCTAACAGAACCACTCTGCATGAAATTAATGCAGAATACATTCGATATTTGAAATTGGAGGACTCCATTCTAAAGCAAAAAACTTAGTTACAATGGTTCAAAGAAGGAGATGCCAACACTAAATATTTTCATTCACTGATGAGGGGGAGAAGAAGAAGATTATTCATTCACAAACTCTTGTCAGAGGAAGGGGAATGGATACAGGGAGATGAAGCTATTGCCAAAGCTGCTTGTGATTATTTCCAGAGCATGTTTACAGGGGATTCCAGGCCTATCAATGCAGGCAATCTGGAATGTGTTCAAAGGAGTGTCAATCAGGAACAGAATGTCAAGCTAACTGCTAAGCCTACTTTGGAGGAACTGAAGGAAGTGGTATTCTCTATGAATCCAAATTCAACAGCTGGTCCTGATGGCATGAATGGCCAATTTTTCCAGAAATGCTGGCACATTATTAAACATGATCTTTTCGAAGTCATTCAGGCCTTTTTGTAAGGTGAGATACCCAAGTATTTCTCACACTCCTGCATTGTCCTTCTACCTAAGGTGAACAACCCTACCAAACTAAAGGAGTTCAGACCAATCAGTTTGAGCAACTTCACAACCAAGATCATTTCTAAACTTTTGAGTTCCAGACTTGGACCTATTCTACCAGACCTGATTTCTTCCAACCAGTCAGGCTTTGTAAAAGGTAGGAGTATATCTGGCACAAGAAATCATCTATCAAATCAAGAAACCCAACATTGGAAGCAATGTGATTATCAAGCTTGACATGACTAAAGCCTATGATAGGGTCAATTGGTCCTACATATGCTTAGTTTTGAGGAGAATGGGATTTGATGAAGTCTTTATTGACATGGTTTGGAGGATCATGGCCAACAATTGGTACTCTATTATTATCAATGGTAGGAGACATGGTTTTTTCAAAGCCACTAGAGGACTTAAGCAAGGTGACCCTCTCTCCCCTGCCCTATTTATTTTAGGTGCAAAGGTCCTATCCAGAACTCTTAACAGACTCAACACTAATCCTGCTTACCATGGTTTCTTCATGGAAAAGAGGGGTCCACAGGTGAATCATTTAAGCTTTGCAGATGACATCATATTATTCACTTTCAGGGAGGCAGAAATCTCTACAGCATATCATGAAGACACTGAATGATTATGAGGAAACTTCAGGCCAGTTAATAAATAAGGAGAAAAGTCACTTCATGATTCACACTAGTACCTTTAATAGTACTAGGGATAGAGTCAGGAAAGTGACTGGATTCAAACAGAAGGAAGGCATTACTACTTACTTAGGCTACCCTTTATTTGTTGGCAGGCCTAAAATTATATATTTCTCTGATCTCATCAACAAAACTATCAACAGAGTCACAGGTTGGTAGACAAATATTCTCAGTTATAGGGGCAAAGCAACTCTCATCAAACATGTGTTACAATCTATCCCTATCCATCTTTTAGCTGCTGTCACCCCCTCATCAAGTATCAAACAAATCCACAAAGATCATAGCTGATTTTTTCTGGGACGGAGGAATGAAAAGAAGAAGTACCACCGGTCCTCATGGAAAAGCTAAGTTATCCAAATTGAGGAAGGAGGCATAGGTGTTAAAAACCTTAATGATGTGTGCAGAGCCTTCCAATACAAATAATGGTGGACCTTTAGATCAAAACAAACCCTCCGGGGGATTTTCAAGGCTGGCATCACGAGGTCTAATCCAATAAGCAAAAACGGGATACAGTGAATCTCGATTTGAAACAAATGTCGCATAACAGCATAAAGTTGAGGAAAATATCCAATGGAAAATCAACATCGTAGCTGCTCATTTTGGGCGGATAATTGGTTGGGCATCGACCTCTTGCCGATTTTCTAGCAGAAGAATAGGTTCAACAACACCAAGGTTGTCGACTCGGGTGAATGGTCGTGGAATTATGAGAAACTTCTCCAGGCTCCTACAAATCTTGGCTAACATAATCGCAATGTAAATCTAAACTCAAAGAGAAATCCCCGATCAAGCTATCTGAAGTCACCAGCAAGGGTAATTTCACATGTTCATCCGCATGGAATGCTATCCGAGACAAGAAGGAAAGATCCGAGTTCAACTCCTTTATGTGGCATAAGTGTATTCCCTTTAAATCTTCTTTTCTTTTGTGGAGAGCATTAAGATGTAAGTTACCTACTAATGAAAATCTAACCAGTTTGGCAATGAGCCAAAGAAATGTTTTTGTTGTTGTAACAGTCGTATAGATACCATAAATCATATCTTCAACAATGGACCTTTGCTACTTATGTGTGGAAAAGTTTTGTCGCAGGGCTGGAATCATCACAGATCACACCTCATTACATCAATCGATTTTTGCAGTGGTGATGCTATAAGGTGAACGGCTCACAAATTATCAAGTAGGCCATACCAATATTCATATGTTGGAATCTTTGGAAGAACAGATATGCGACCAAATATGGAGGAAAGTACCAATATGAGCAGTGGTCAAATATGCAATCTACAAAGACAACTACAAACTCATGACTACATGCTTTCTCAAGTCGATGGCCAAAGAACCTGGAAGGACTCGATATCAAAGGGGAGAGATGTAGTCATGACACTAAGGTCACTCCCGTTATGTGGAAAACCTCCGCATCGCTGGGCAAAACTTAACACTGATGGAAGTGCACTAAACAACCTTGGAAGAATAGGAGCAGGGGGAGTTCTTAGAGATCACACAGGAAAAGTACTGATGGCATTTGCAACTCCAGTAGGAGAAGGAACCAATAACCAAGCTAAGGTAGAAGCTGCTATCTTTGGCATAACCAGGTCCCTGGAAATAGGTTACAGAAATATTTTTTTGGAGGTAGATTCACAGCTATTGGTAGAATGGATTACGAAAAGTACACAACCCCCCTGGAACATTAACACACAAGTAAATAAACTTCACATGCTCATCAGACAAACACAACAGTTCAAATGCAAACACACCTACAGAGAGGCAAACTGTGTAGCTGATGTGTTATCGAAACATAGTCACAGAATCTCTACTCCTCAAGTATACTTCAACAGCCAACAAATACCAAAGGAAGCATGGGCATATTACCAACTAGACAAACAGGAAGTAATCAGTTTCAGGAGAAAGAAGATCAAGAAGATTAAAGAACCACCTTGAAGAGTTTATCAGCATGTTCAACTCAACTATTAGTTGTTAATAGTTTTGTGGGATAGGAGTAGTAGTTAACTTAAACTGTAAAGGGAGAGTCTCCCTAATTTATGTTTCCTAGATTCTTTGTATCGAGAGGAGTCCTCTCAGATAGGTACATAGTATCTAGGTTTCTTCTTGTAGTATGGGGAAGAATTAACTCTCCTTAGTAGGAAAGTCAACTTATGAACCAACATAGGATTGGAGGTTAGCTTTATGTCCCCCTCCTTGTACTTGTTTTATTTTATCTATGCTAAGGCCTGGGGGTGTTGCTAAGCCCCTGACCCCCCCAAGGGTCGTTCAAATAAAAAAAAAAAAAAAAAAAAAAAACCCTAAAGCCTAACCTCTATACCCTTAACCATAAACCTTAAATTCTAAACCCAAAATCATAAGCCTCAAATTGAAACCCTCAACCCTAAACCCTAAACTGTAAATCCTATACCCTAAACCCTAACCACTAAATCCTAAACCCTAAACCCAAACGTTAAACATTAAACCCTAAACCCTAAACCCTAAACTGGAAACCCTAAACCCTAAACTCTAAACCCTAAATCCTAAACTCTACATGCTAAACAATATACCCTAAACCTTAAACCCTTAACAGTAAACCTTAAACTCTAAACCCTAAATCATAAACCTTAAATTGAAACCCTTAAACGTAAATCTTAAACCCTAAATTGTAAACCCTAACCCCTAAATCCTAACCTCTAAACACTAAAACCTAAATCATAAATCCTAAACCTCAAACCTAAACCTTAAATTTTAAATCCCAGAACTTAAACGCTAAATCCAAACTCTAAACCAAAAACTGAAACCGTAAAACCTAAACTCTAAATCCTAATCCTAAACCCTAAATCCTAAACTCAAAACCCTAAATGCTAACCCTAAACCCTAAACCTACACACTAAATCCTAAACCCTAAATTCTAAACTCTAAACCCTACACCCTATATCCTAAATCGTTAACCCTAAACCCTACGCCTTTAACCTTAAACCCTACACCCTATGCCCTATAACATAAACCTCAAACCCTAAACCCTAAGCCCTAAATCAAAACTCTAAATCCTAAGCCCTAAAGCCTAAACTCTAAACCCTAAACCCAAAAATCCTAGACCTTAAATCTTAAATTCAAAACCCTAAATCCTACACCCTAAACCCTAAAATCTATACTCTAAACCCTAAACCCTAAACATACACCGCAAAACATAAATCCAAACTTTAAGCCCTAAACCCCAAATCCTAAACTCTAAACCCTAAACCCGAGAGCCTAAACTCTGAACCCTAAATCCTAAAGTCTAAACCATAAACCCTAAACCCTAAAACATAAATTCTAAACTCAAAACTCCAAACCGTAAAGCCTAAACTCTAAACCTAAATTATAAACCCAATCCTAACACTAAACCCTTAAACCAAAAACCTAAATCCTAAACTCTAATCCATAAATCCAAAATCCTAAACCCAAAACCCTATACCCTAACCCTAAACCCTAAACCCTAAACCTTAAACTCTATACCCTAAACCCTAAATCCTAAACTCTAAATCCAAACTCTAAACCCTAAATCCTACATTCTAAACTCTAAAACCTAAATCCTAAACCCTAAGCACTAAATCCTAAACTCAAAACACTATACCCTAACCCTAAACCCTATGCGATAAACCAAAAACCCTAAATCCTAAACTCAAAACACTATACCCTAAACCTAAACGCTATGCGATAAACCCTAAACCCTAATCCTTGAACCCTAAACCCTATATCCTTAACCGTAAACCCTAAGCTCAAAACCCTAAACCCTAAATGGTTAAACATAAATAAAAACTCTAAACCCTAAACCCTTAATCCTAAACTAAAAACACTAACCCTGTACCCTAAATACTAAACTAAAACCCTAAACCCTACACACTAAACACTAAATCCTAAACAAAAAGCCTAAACCCTAATAGTAAACCCTAAATCTAAATCCTATATCCTAAATCCAAACTCTAAACCCTTAACCCTAAACCCTATACCCTATACCCTAAAACCTAAACCCCAAACCCTAAACCCAAAATCAAAACTCTAAATCCTAAACCCTCAACACAAAATTCTAAACCCAAAATCCTAAACCCTAAATCCTGAACTCAGAACTCTAAACCTTAAACCATAACTCCTAAACCCTAAAATCTATACTCTAAACCCTAAACCCTAACTCAAAACCCTAAACCCTAAACCTAAACCCAAAACCCTAAATCCAAAACCCAATATCTTAAACCTCAAACCTAAACCCTAAAACCTACACCCTAATCCCTAAATATTAAACCCCAGACCTTAACACTAAATCCAAACTCTAACCCCAAACTCTATACCCTATACGCTAAACATCAACCCCAAACCCTAAGCTCTAAATCAAAACTCTAAACCTGAAACCCTTAACCCTAATCTCTAATCTCTAAATCCTAAACCCTAAACACCAAATCCTAAACTCAAAATCCTAAACCTAAACCTAAAACCCTAAACCCTAATCCTAAATGCTAAACCCTAAACCCTAAATCCTAAACTCTAAACCATAAACCTTAAACCGAAAACCCTACACCCTAAATCCAAAATCCAAACAATAAACCCTAAATCCTAAACACAAAATCCAAACTCTAAATCGTAAATCCTAAACCCTATACCCTACACACTAACCCCTAAACCCTAAATCCTAAACCTAAACTGTCAACCCTAAATCCAAACTCTAAATCCTAAACCCTAAATCCTAAGCTCTAAACCCAAAACCCTAAACCTTAAATCCTAAACTCAAAACTCTAAACCCTAAACACCAAAGCCTAAACCCTAAACCTTAAACCCTAGAACCTAAACCCTAAATTGGAGACCCTAAACCCTAAGCCCTAAATCATAAACCTTAAATCCTAAACTGTAAATGCTAAACACTATACCCTAAACATTAAACCCTAATGCCTAAACTCTATACCCTTAACCATAAACCTTAAACTCTAAACCCTAAATCATAAACCTCAAATTGAAACCCTAAATCCTAAACCCTAAAACCTAAATCCTAAACCCTATACTCTAAACCCTAGCCCCTAAATCCTAAACTCTAAACACGAAATCCTAAACCCAAACTTTAAACCTTAAACCCTAGACCCTAAACCCTAAACTGGAAAACCTAAACCTTGAACCTTAAACCCTAAACTCTAAACCTTAAATCCTAAACCCTACATCCTAAACAGTATACCCTAAACCTTAAACCCTAAAGCCCAAACACCATTCCCTTAACCATAATCCTTAAACTCTAAACCCTAAGTCATAAACCTTACATTGAAACCCTAAACTGTAAACCCTAACACCTAAACCCTAATCCCTAAATCCTAAACTCTAAACCCTAAAACCTACACCATAAATCCAAAACCTCAAACTTAAACCCTAAATTTTAAATCCCAGACCTTAAACGCTAAATCCAAACTCTAAACCTTAAGCCAAAATCGTAAAACCTAAACTCTAAACCCTAATCCTAAACCCTAAATCCTAAACTCAAAACCCTAAACCCTAACCCTAAACCCTAAACCTACACACTAAAACATAAACCCTAAATTATAAACTCTAAACCATAAACCCTATACCCTAAATCGTTAACCCTAAACCCTATACCGTTAACCCTAAACCCTATACCAAATGCCATAAAACATAAACCCTAAACCCTAAGCCCTAAATCAAAACTCCAAATCCTAAGCCCTAAACCCTAAACTCTAAACCCCAAACCCAAAATCCTAGACCTTAAATCCTAAACTAAAAACCCTAAATCCTAAACCTAAACCCTAAAATCTATACTCTAAACCCTAAACCCTAAACTTAAACCACAAAACATAAATCCAAACTTTAAACCCTAAACCCTAAATCCTAAACTCTAAACCCTAAACCCGAAATTCTAAACCCTGAACCCTAAATCCTAAAGTCTAAATCATAAACCCTAAACCCTAAACCAAAAATTCTAAACTCAAAACCCCAACCGTAAAGCCTAAACCATAAACCTAAATTGTAAGCCAATCCTAACTCTAAACCCTAAAATCAAAAACCTAAATCCTAAACTCTAAACCCTAAACCCAAAATCCTAAACCCAAAACCCTATACCCTAACCCTAAACCCTAAACCTTAAACTCTCTACGCTAAACCCTAAATCCTAAGCTCTAAATCCAAACTCTAAACCCTAAACCCTAAATTCTAAACTCTACAACCTAAACCCTAAACCCTAAGCAGTAAATCCTAAACTCAAAACACTATACCCTAACCCTAAACCTTATGCGATAAACCCAAAACCCTAACTCTTAAACTCAAAGCACTATACCCTAACCCTAAACCATATGCGATAAACCCTAAACCCTAATCCTTGAACCCTAAACCCTATATCCTTAATTGTAAACCCTAAACTCAAAACCCTAAAACCTAAATGCTTAAACCTAAATCCAAACTCTATACCCTAAACCCATAATCCTATACTAAAAACCCTAACCCTGTACCCTAAATACTAAACTAAAACCCTAATCCCTACACACTAAACCCTAAATCCTAAACAAAAAGCATAAACCCTAACAATAAACCCTAAATCTAAATCCTAAATCCTAAATCCAAACTCTAAACCCTTAACCCTAAACCCTATACCCTATACCCTAAAACCTAAACCCCAAACCTTAAACCCAAAATCAAAACTCTAAACCCTAAACCCTCAACCCTAAATTATAAACCTAAAATCCTAAACCCTAAATTCTGAACTCAAAACTATAAACCTTAAACCCTAAACCCTAAACCCTAAAATCTATACTCTAAACCCTAAACCCTAAACTGAAAACCTTAAACCCTAAACATAAACCCAAAACCCTATATCTTAAACCTCAGACCTAAACCCTAAAACCTACACCCAAATCCCTAAATCTTAAACGCCAGACCTTAAAACCTAAATCCAAACTCTAACCCTAAACCCTAAACCCTATACGCTAAAACATCAACCCCAAACCCTAAGCCCTAAGTCAAAACTCTTAACCCTAAACCTTTAACCCTAATCTCTAATCTCTAAATCCTAAACCCTAAACCCCAAATCCTAAATTCAAAACCCTAAACCTAAACCTAAAACCCTAAACCCTAAATCCTAAACCCTATACCCTATAACCTAAATACTAAACCCTAAATCCTAAACCCCAAACCTAAACTGTCAACCCTAAATCCAAACTCTAAATCCACCCTAAATCCTAAGCTCTAAACCCTAAACCCTAAACCTTAAATCCAAAACTCAAAACTCTAAACTCTAAACACCAAAGCCTAAACCCAAAACCTTAAACCCTAGACCCTAAACCCTAAACTGGAGACCCTAAACCCTAAACCCTAAACCATAAACCTTAAATCCTAAACTATAAATGCTAAAACCTATGCCCTAAACCTTAAACCCTAAAGCCTAAACTCTATACCCTTAACCATAAACCTTAAACTCTAAACCCTAAATCATAAACCTCAAATTGAAACCCTCAACCCTAAACTCTAAAACCTAAATCCTAAACCCTATACCCTAAACCCTAACCCCTAAATCCTAAACTCCAAACCCTAAACCCTATACCCAAATTTTAAACCTTAAACCCTAGACCCTAAACCCTCAACTAGAAAACCTTAACCTTGAACCCTAAACCCTACACTCTAAACCTTAAATCCTAAACTCTACATGCTAAACAGTATACCCTAAACCTTAAACCCTAAAGCCTAAACACTATTCCCTTAACCATAAACCTTGAACTCTAAACCCTAAATCATAAACCTTAAATTGAAACCCTTAACCCTAAACCCAAAATCAAAACTCTAAATCCTAAATCCTCAACCCTAAATTCTAAACCCAAAATCCTAAACCCTAAATCCTAAACTCAAAACTCTAAACCTTAAACCCTAAACCCTAAACCCTAAAATCTATACTCTAAACCCTAAATCATAAACTCAAAACCCAAAACCCTTAACCTAAACCCAAAACCCTAAACCCAAAACCCTAAACCCTAAACCCTAAACCCAAAACCCTAAATCCAAAACCCTATATCTTAACCCTAAAACGTACACCCTAATCCCTCAATCTTAAACCACAGACCTTAAAGCCTAAATCCAAACTCTAATCCTAAACCCTATACCCTATACCCTAAAACATCGACCCCAAACCCTAAGCCCTAAATCAAAACTCTAAACCCTAAATCCTAAACTCAAAACCCTAAACCTAAACCTAAAACCCTAAACCCTAATACTAAATGCTAAACCCTAAACCCTAAATCCTAAACTCTAAACCATAAACTTTAAACCTAAAACCCTCAACCTTTAACCCTATACCATAAACCCAAAATCCAAACTCTAAACCCTAAATCCTAAACCCAAAATCCAAACTCTAAACCCAAAATCCTAAACCCTATACCCTAAACCCTAAACCTAAACCCTAAACCCTAAACCTAAACCGTCAACCATAAATCCAAACTCTAAATCCTAAACCCTAAATCAAAAACTCTAAACCCTAAACCCTAAACCTTAAATCCTAAACTCAAAATCCTAAACCCTAAACACCAAAGCCTAAACCCTAAACCTTAAACCCTAGACCCAAAACCCTTAACTGGAGGCCCTAAACCCTAAACCCTAAACCCTAAACCTAAACCCCAAACCGTCAACCTTAAATCCTAAACTATAAATGCTAAACCCTATACCCTAAACCTTAAACCCTAAAACCTAAATTCTATACCCTTAACCATAAACCTTAAACTCTAAACCCTATATCATAAACCTCAAATTGAAACCCTCAACCCTAAACCCTAAAACCTAAATCCTAAATCCTAAACCCTATACCCTAATCCATAACCCCTAAATCCTAAACTCTAAACCCTAAACCCTAAACCCTAAACCCAAACTTTAAACTTTAAACCCTAGACCCTAAACCCTAAACTGGAAACCCTAAACCCTGAACCCTATCGCCACTCATTTTCTAAAATTTTTTCTCTCTCTAAAATTCGCTCCCTAAGGAAAATGCACAGCAGTTCGCCAGAATGGCCATAGAGCCGCCGGGAATTGAGTGTCGACCGCCAGACCATGCCCATTCGACGTGGAACTATAGCGCCTACAAACCCCAATTGGACGCTTCACCTGAATCATCAGGTAATTCCTTAAAAATGCGACGTATAGAGGCGATCCATGTTGTGATTTCAGAGAGGGAGTTAGACTGGCCTTAGAAAATCATTTCCCTAGAACAATTGGGGATGATTCGTGTTAGTCCAGCTAATAAGCATGAATCTACATATAAAGATCTATCAGCAAGCCAAAAATCAAACGATTCTATCATTCAAATTGAAAGATCCAAGAATTTGAATTTTTGCGAAATCGCCTAGGAATCGTTGTCCGTGCACCATTAATTTTGAGCATCTTCCGATGTGAGAAATGATGTTTCAACCATTGGGGAATCTTCCCCAGACCAAGGAGATCCTCCTACCAAAAATCTGAATGATTTTGATGGCGAAAACTTCAGTGACATAAGAACTGATAAAGTCACCGAGTTCGTGAAATGTCAGTATCAACGATCGCACTGCACGCCATGCGATGAAAATAATCGTTCTAAGGTACCAGAATCCATAATACAACAACAACACACTGATGTTTGCTATTCCCTCAATCTGCAGGATCAAGTCGCAATTATGGATGATGCACAGCACATGGGGGTAGCATTAGAGTCTGTTAATGGCACAAAGGCATCAAATCTTGAAGTCAATCAGAATATGGAATACACTCCAAATCGCAAAAGGGAATCAATGATACAAGAGCAGGACCAGCTGATCACCAAAGGAACAAAAGAAGCAAACTCATGAAGCAAACATCAAGGGGATGAGGGTACAACACAGCAGCATGCTCAGGTATTACAACACACAAATGATAAGGTTTCTACAGGAGATTTGACTGAGAAGCAACAAGACAAAAGGGAGAAGCCAATCTGGAAAGTGAAGGAAAAAACTAACATCAATGAAACCACTAACAACTCTAACAAAGAGAATGGAGGGAAACGACCTCACACTAGCAGCATGGAAAGGACAGGTAAGTTTGTTAATTTTGCCTCGGAGAATAATGCTCATAATCATTTTCCCCTTAACAATCAAAATGAGAAAGAGAAAGGTCATCTTAGCATGTAGGCTACTGTGAACGAGATATGTGATCTGACTGTGAAGGCTGCTTCTAAGGGGCTTAATATGGATAATCATGTTCCCCCTCCTATCAAGATCTCATCCAACTTTGATCTTTATCGACCCAGCCAGCAAAGAACCAATCCAAATAGTCCCAAATAGAACCAAAACATGCCTTCTGGGAACAGTTCTTCTACTAAAACCATCACTCTCCAAATCCCTGACCCATTCCCTCCCACTGTAACTCAAACCTTAGCCAATAGACTTAAAGCTAACAAAATGAAAAATGCTACCCCCATGGACATTCTTCCCCCGATCATATCCACTAGGCAAGGATACCCTTCCATCACCTTTCATGAGGATGATTTTATGCAGAAGATGTCTGGTCGATGCAAGTTCACTTTAGTGTGGAAATTCACCAATGCGATGCCTAAAATGGAAATCATAAGGAAGAGTTTCATTGCACAAACACAACTTTTTGGAGGAGTTAAAATTGCACACTTCAACTCAAGGCACATCTACATTGATTTGGATAATGAAGCTGATCACATTGTTGTATGGACTAAACAAAAAATGTACATTGCTGGCCAGCCAATGAAGCTATATGTATAGACTCCTACTTTTAAACCTGCTGAGGAAACTCCTATTGTTCCTATCTGGGTTACATTGCCTGAGCTGCCCTAGCACTTCTATTATATGGACATCCTTATCCCCTTGCTGTCCCCTATTGGTAAAGCTCTTTATCTCGACTCTGCAACTATGCAAAAAACTAGGGGTAGTGTGGCAAAAGTGAGAGTTCAAATTGATATTACTAAAAACAGACCTCAGCATGTCTGGTTGGGATTTTCAGAGAAGGATCCAACTATAGGTACGTGGCAAATTATAGAATTTGAAGATGTCCCTCTTTACTTCCTTTACTACAAACATCAAGGTCATTCTCTTAGAGAATGTCCTATGAAAGAAAGGGATGATGAAATAAAAAGAAGAAAGGAAATGGAGGCCAACAAGAAAGGACAAGGAAAACAGATGGATCAAAATTCCAAGGAGACTCAACAAAATGACAATGGCACTAACAAATCACAATCAAATAGGCAAGCTAAGTTGCAGAAACCAACTGAAGATAGTACCTCACACAAGGAGGATCAATGGCAAACTCAAAATGGAAGAAAAAACAAAAACAACCAACAAAATCAAGAGCAATGGAATAGCCAAAACTCCTGTGCAGTGCATGAGGTGTAGGTACAAGAGGAAAAATATCTCGTAACCACAGCTTCCCTAGAAATGTGTATGATCTCTGGAACTCCTATGATTGATGTTGAAGAATTTGGTGATCAGATTCTTACACCCCCATCCCTTGTAATTGCTGATGATGATGCTCATCAGTATTCTGTGACCCCTTCCCCTATTATTCCCCCTTATTCTGTTGCTGAGGAAGCTGTTGGAGGGAGGATGGAAAGACAGGAGAAAACCTCTAACTTGCAGGAAGGGGAACCAGGGGGGGACCTTAGAAATGACCACCAAACTCCTGCTACCACTGGAAGAAAGATGCAGCAACACCAAAAAAAGGATCACCAGATCTCTCAAGAGGGAACTCATCAAGTTCAATCTAATAGAGTCGAGAATGATCAACCTAAAGGTTCTATGGCAAAGGATATGGGAAACAAAGCAAGCTCCAGTAAACAAGCTAATACACCTAAGAGTAAGAATAAACCTAGCAAAAAAAAGAGAGATGCTATTAGGAAAAAGCAGGCAGAACACCAGCAACAGGACCAGACTCAGGTAGAGGGCCAGCAGGATGGAAAAAACCTCTGCAAGCAGTTCATCATGGTGGACCAAGTCATGGATGTTATTCCCTTGAAAGCTCAATATAACACCCTTACTCCTACTCTTGGAAAACCTCTTGATTTGATTAACAGAACTGTTAGAGATAAGTATGAGGTGGAAATTTCAGAAGATGAAATAGATGAGGAACAGCCCCCTGACACTATCCAAGAAGATAATGATGAAACCAGTGATCTCTTGATCAAAGCATTCAATCCCAACAATGAAACTGAATTGGAAAAGGAACTTCAACAGATTACCAACAACCAAGGATTATCTCCCAGAGGTTTGCATCTGGAAAAACTCCCACTCAGGAAAACTCCTACCCATATTCTTGTGACTGCAGGAAGACCAAACACTAGACTCTTCACCTCCAAATCATCTCAATGATTAGTACAATCATATGGAATGCTAGGGGTATCAATATCCAAGGGGTTATTGAAAGACTCATAAATCTCAAAATCATTCATCAAGTGTCTATGATTATTGTTCTTGAACCTTTCTCAAACTCTGCTCAACTTAATACCTTTAAAAGTATGCTTGCCATGGATCATGCAGTTAGTAATATTAATAGAAAGATTTGGTTGTTTTGGATTAATGATATTACTTGTACTATACTTGAAGCAGATGAACAACATATTACTTGTGAAATCAACCACATTGAGGCTCCTATGACTTACTTAAAGACCTTTCTTTATGCCAAATGCAAAGAGTATCTCAGGAAACCTCTTTGGGATAGACTTCTGTACCTTGCTGACACTAGAGACTCCATTCCCTGGTGTACTGTTGGAGATTTTAATGTTATTACTAATACAGCTGAAAAGATGGGAGGTTGTCCTTACAACATGAAGAAAAGCCTTGAATTTATTGGTGTGATTGAAGCTTGTGGGCTCATGGACTTGGGATTTAATGGTCCTAAATTTACCTGGTCTAATCAAAGAGGCATCCACTTCAGAATTTGGAAAAGGCCATGTGAGCTATGGTTAATGATAAATGGTTACAAGACATGCCTCACACTAACATTACTCACCTTCCTCTGTGGGATCGATCACGCCCATCGCTTATGGAAGTCAATGCCGATCTCAAGACCATATTAACTATTTCAAATTCTTAAATTGTCGGCCGAGCAAGCCTCCTTTACAGATCGGCACAAGTCTGGACAAACTCGCAAAGGAATCCTATGTGGATATTCCACGTAAATCAAGAGACTTTCCTCTACCCTCGTTGTCCGGTCTAAACAAGCTTTGGGGATATTTATGCTAAGGTCAAGGAATTTGAAGAGAAGGCCAGGAATTTAGAAGAAAAACTTATTCATAACAACACAGAGGAACATAGAGCAGAACTTCATGGTGCCAATGCAAAGTACATCAAATTTATGAAACTTGAAGATTCTATCCTTAAACAAAAATTCCAGCTACATTGGTTCAAGGAAGGAGATGCAAACTCTAAGTACTTTCATGCCTTGATCAGGGGCAGAAGGAGGAGGTTATTTATTCACAAAATCCTCAAGGATGATGATGAATGGATACAAGGTGATGAGCACATTGCATAGGCTGCCTGTGAGTACTTTCAAGACATCTTCACAGGAGAGAGCTGATTGATTAAACCTCCATGAAGTGCATCCCAAGAATGGTTAATAAGGATCAGAATGACAGAATGAAGGCATTACCTTCTATGGATGAACTTAAGGAGGCAGTTTACTCCATTAACCCCAACTCTACTACTGGACCTGATGGAATGAATAGATATTTTTTCCAGAAGTGTTGGGATATTATCAAGAAAGACTTGCTGGCAGTTATTCATGCTTTCTTCAATGGCCAGATGATACCCAAGTATATCTCCCATGCTTGCCTTGTTCTACTCCCTAAAGTGCAACATCCCAACAAGCTGTCTGAGTTTAGACCAATCAGCCTGAGTAATTTCACCAACAAGATCATTTCTATAATTCTAAGCCTCAGATTGACCCCTATTCTTCCAAACCTGATCTCTCCTAATCAATCAGGGTTTGTGAAGGGAAGAAGTATCATTGATAACATTATGCTTGCTCAAGAAATTATACACCAGATCAAGAGACCTACCATTGGAAGTAATGTTGTGATTAAGCTTGATATGGCAAACGCTTATGACAGAGTTTCTTGGTCCTATATTTTTCTAATTCTCAGGAAGATGGGGTTTGATGAAATACTGATTGATATGATTTGGAGAATTATGGCAAACAATTGGTAATCTTTTATCAATAATGGCAAAAGACATGATCTTTCACTCCACCAAAGGCCTTAAACAGGGGGATCCTTTGTCCCCAGCCCTATTTATTTTAGGTGCTGAGATGCTATCAAGATCCTTGAACCAGTTGTATCAGAACCCCCATTATAATGGATTCTGTATGGAGGAAAGGGGTCCTCAAATCAACCATCTCGGCTTTGTTGATGACATTATCATATTCACCTCAGGGAGGAGACAATCCCTTAAACTCATCATGCACACTTTGGCTACTTATGAAAGGATCTCTGGCCATCTCATAAACCAAACCAAAAGTCACTTCTTCCTTCACTCTAATGCTTTCAGAACTACCTGTGACAGAATCAGGAAATACACTAGTTTCCAGCAGAAAGAGACTCCTATATCTTACCTTGGATGCCCCTTATTCTTTGGGAGACCTAAGAATATTTACTTCTCAGATATTATCAACAAGGTGGTGAACAAAATCATAGGTTGGTAGTCTAAAATGTTAAGCTATAAAGGGAAGACTACTTTGGTCAAGTATGTTTTACAATCTCTTCCAATCCACATCCTCTCAGCAACTACTCCTCCTTCTACTATTATTATGCAGATCCAACAGATTATGGCTGACTTCTTCTAGGGATGGAGGAATGACAAGAGGAAATATCACTAGTCATCCTGGAAAAACTTAAGCTTTCCATGTGAAGAAGGGGGTATTGGAGTTAAACACATGAAAGATGTGTGCCAAGCCTTTCAATTCAAACAATGGTGGGTGTTTAGAACTAAGCAAACCTTATGGGGTGAATTCCTAAAAGCAAAATATTGCCAAAGGTCTAACCCTATAAGTAAAAAGTGTGATACTGGTGATTCTCAAGCTTGGAGGTTGATGATGAGGAACAAGCAGACTGTGGAGAATCATATTCTATGGAAAATCAGAAGTGGCTCCAGCTCATTTTGGTGGGATAACTGGCTGGGAGTTGGTCCTCTGGCTCAATTCACCACATAAAGCAACAAATTTAATAATGACAAGGTGACTGATTTTATTGAAGATGGACAATGGAACATTAGAAAAGTGAGCCAGTTAGCTCCTCATGAGCAGGTTCATAAGATCCTTTCCTTCCAGATACAACTGCAGCAAGGACAACAGGATCATGCAGTGTGGACTCTCAACTCAAATGGCATATTTTTTGTTTCCTCTGGTTGGAATATTATCAGAGAAGCAAGGGAGAAAACTAAATTCAACACCTACACTTGGCATAAAGGTATTCCTTTTAAATCTTCTTTCCTTCTTTGGAGAACAATTAGAGGCAAACTTCCCACTAATGAAAAGCTGGCCAACTTTGGGGTTAAACCTAACTGATGTTACTGTTGTTACTCTCTAGGCTTTGACACTATTGAACATACCTTCAACTCAGGCCCCTTTGCCAGGAATTTATGGAGGTATTTTGCTGTTTCACTTGGCATCCAAATTGATCCTTTGCCACTTAGAAATACTATCATGAGGTGGTGGAATACCAATCACAACAATGAGGCACACAAACTTATTCTTCAATCTACTCCTATCTTTATCTGTTGAAATCTTTGGAAGAATAGGTGTTCTAAAAAATATGGAGGTAAGCAATCAAGCATTGCAAGAGTCAAAGATCTAGTAATGTTAGATACCTTCAACCTGCTGCAAACAACATTCCACTACATTAGCTGGCCTTTGGAATGGTGGAGACTATGCAAGCTCAATGAGAATTGCACTCATGATACCAAGGTTACTATGGTGCAATGGACCAAACCCCTTGATAAATGGGTTAAAATAAACACTGATGGGAGTGCATTATGCAATCTAGGCACCATTGGAGCTGGTGGTATCATCAGAAACCCAAACGGAGAGCTGATCCTTGCATTTTCAACTCCTTTGGGAGAAGGAACCAATAACCAAGCTAAGGTCGAGGCAGCCATTTTGGGTTTATCTTGGTGTGCAAATCTAAGATACAATAATGTGATACTAGAAGTTGATTCACAAGTGCCGTGGATCGTCTAAGAACAAGACAAAGAAATTTCCTAAAATCTTTATGGCCAAATGCAGAAGTTGCAGCACACAGTCACTAAACTCAACCAGGTCAAATGTATTCATACCCTTAGAGAGGCTAATTATGTGGCTGATTCACTGGCCAAGCACAGTCATCAAATCACCAACTCTCAGGTATTCTCTAACATCCAAAAACTTCCCAAACTAGCAGCAACATTCTTCAAACAAGACCTAGCAGGTATGGCCAGTTTCAGAAGAAGAAAAATCATGAGAATCAAAGAGCCACCTTGAAAAGTCATTGGTAAGAATACCTAGGAAGGAACAGAATTCCTTCATGTATTCTATTGATGACTGTCCTGTCATCCTTTAGAGTCTCTCCCTAGGTTAGGATAGAATTTCTTTTCCTGATTTGTAAAGGGAGAGTCTCCCTCATTTACGCTTTCCTAGAATCTATGTATCTAGAGGAGTCCTCTCATATAGGTGCTTAGACAATAGGCTCTTTTCCTTTTTTGGAGAAAGTGCAGGAGAACCAACTAGCTTGACAAGTAGGCTACCAATTCTGACTCCACCAGTATTGGAGATAAGGTTTATGTCCCCCTCTGTGTATTTAATTTTCTTTATACATGCTAAAGCCTGGGGGTGTTGCTAAGCCCCTGACCCCTCCAAGGGTCGTTAAAATAAAAAATACAAAAAAAATTAAAAAGCGCTGAACCCTAAACCCTAAACTATAAAACTTAAATCCTAAACTCTACATGCTAAACAGCATACCCTAAACTTTAAACCCTAAAGCCTAAACACTATACCCTTAACCAAAAACCTAAAACTCTAAACCCTAAATCATAAACCTCAAATCGAAACCCTTAACCCTTAACCCTAAACCCTAAACCATAAACCATAACCCCTAAATCCTAAACTCTAAACCCTAAAACCTAAACCATTAATCCTAAACCTCAAACCTAAACCCTAAAATTTAAAACCCTGACCTTAAACGCTAAATCCAAACTCTAAACCCTAAACGGAAACACTAAAACCTAAACTCTAAACCCTAATCCTAAACCCTAAATCCTAAACATAAAATCGTAAACTCTAATCTTTATACCCTAAACCCTATACCCTTAACCCTAAACCCTATACCCTATGCCCTAAAACCTAAACCCCAAACCCTAAACCCTAAACCCTAAATCAAATTTCTAAATTCTAAGCCATAAACCCTAAACTCTAAACCCTAAAAACCCAAAATCCTAAACCTTAAATGCAAAACTCAAAACCCTAAACCCTAAAATCTATACACTAAACCCTAAATCCAAACCTCAAAACCCTAAACCCTAAACCTAAACCCAAAACCCTAAACCCTAAACCCTAAATCCAAAACTCTATATCTTAAACCTCAAACCTAAACCCTAAACCATACACCCTAAACCCTAAATCTTAAACCCCAGACATTAAACCCTAAATCCAAACTCTAACCCTAAACCCTCTGCCCTATATCCTAAAACCTAAAACCCAAACCCTAAACCCTAAATCAAAAACTCTAAACCCTAAACACTAAACCCTAATCCCTAATCTCTAAATCCTAAACCTTAAACCCTAAACCCCAAATCCTAAACTCAAAACCCTAAACCTAAACCAAAAACCCTAAACCCTAATCCTAAATGTCAAACCCTAAACCCTAAATCCTAAACTCTAAACCATAAACCCCAAACCTAAAACCCTCAATCTTAAACCCTACACCCTAAACACTAAATCCAAACTCTAAACCCTAAATCCTAAGCACTATAACTTAAACACTAAACCTTAAACCTAAACCGTCAACCCTAAATCCAAACTCTAAACCCTAAACCCTAAATCCTAAATTCTAAACCCTAAACCCTAAACCCTAAATCCTAAACTCAAAACCCTAAACCCTAAACACCAATGCCTAAACACTAAACCGTAAACCCTAGACCCTAAACCCAAAACCCTAAACCCTAAACCTTAAATCTTAAACTCTAAATGCTAAACCTTAAACCCTAAAGCCTAAAGCCTAAACCCTATACCCTTACCCATAAACCTTAAACATTAAACCTAACCCCTAAGCCCTAAATTCTAAAACCCTAAACCCTAAACCCTAAATTCTAACCCCTAAATCCTAAACTTTAAATCCAAACCCCTAAATCCTAAACTCTAAACCCAAACCCTAAATCCTAAACCCAAACTTTAAACCTTATGCCATAGAACCTAAACCCTAAACTGGAAATCTGAAAAAATGAACCCTAAACCCTAAACCCTAAAGCCCAAACCTTAAATCCTAAACTCTACATGCTAAACAGTATACCCTAAACCTTAAACCCTAAAGCCTAAACCATATACCCTTAACCATAAACTCAAAACTCCAAACCCAAAATCATAAACCTTAAATTGAAACCCTAAACCCTAAACCCAAAACCCTAAACCCTGAAACCTAAACCAGAAATCCTAGACATCAAACCTAAACCCTAAACCCTAAAACCTAAACACAAAATCTTAAACCCTAAACCCTAAATCAAAAGCCTAAACCCTAAACCCTAAACCCTAAATTCTAAACCCTAAACATTAAACTCAAAACCCTAAACCCCAAATCTAAACCTAAACCAAAAACCCTAAATTCTGAATCCAAAACCTTAAATCCGAAACCTTACACCCTAAACTCCAAACCCTAATTCTAAACTCAAAACCCTAAACCCTAAAACCTAAACTTAAACCCTAAACCCTAAACTCTAAACCCTAATCCTAAACCCTAAATCCTTTACTCAAAACCCTTAACCCTATACCCTAAACCCTAAACCCTAAACCCCAACCCAAAACCCTAAACCTTAAATTCTCAACTCTAAACCTTAAACCGTATACCCTAAATCCTAAACTCTAAACCATAAACCCAAAACCCTATACCCTATACCCTAAAACCTAAAACCCAAACCCTAAATTGTAAATCAAAACTATAAACCTTAAACCCTAAGCCCTAAATCCTAAACCCTAAACCCTAAGTGCTAAACTCAAAACCCTAAACTCTAAACCCTAAACCCTAAACTTAAACTGCAAAACATAAATCCAAACTATAAACCCTAAACCCTAAAACCTAAACCCAAATTCCTAAACCCTAAACCCTAAATCCTAAAGTCTAAACGAAAAACCCTAAACCCTAAACCCAAAATCCTAAACCCTAAACCCTAAATCCTAAAGTCTAAACCATAAGCCCTAAACCCTAAACCATAAATTCAAAACTCAAAACGCTAAACCCTAAAGCCTAAACCCTAAACCTTAATTGTAAACCCAATCTTAACTCTAAACCCTAAAACATAAAACCTAAATCCTAAACTCTAAACCATAAACCCAAAATCCTAAACTCAAAACCCAATACCCAAATCCAAAACCCTAAGCCCTAGACCCTATACACTAAACCCTAAACTCTATACCCTAAACCCTAAATCCTAAACTCAAAACCCTAAAACCTAAACTTAAACCCTAAAACCTAAACTTAAACCCTAAAACCTAAACTCCAAACCCTAATCCTAAACCCTAAATCCTAAACTCAAAACCCTAAACCCTAAACTTAAACCCTAAACCCTATACCCTAAACCATAAGCCCTAAACCCTAACCCAAAACCCTAAACCCCAAATCCTAAACCTTGAAATTCTAAACTCTAAACCCTAAACCCTATACCCTAAATCCTAAAATCTAAACCATAAACCCTAAACCCTAAACACTATACCCTACACCCTAAAACCTAAAACCCAAACCCTAAACCCTAAATCATAACTCTAAACCCTAAACCCTAAATCCTAAATCCTAAACCCTAAGTGCTAAACTCAAAACCCTAAACATAAACCGCAAAACATAAATCCAAACTTTAAACCCTAAACCCTAAATGCTAAACACTAAACCCTAAACCTGACATCCTAAACCCTAAACCCTAAATCATACAGTCTAAACCATAAACCATAAACCCTAAACCATAAATTCTAAATTCAAAAGGCTAAACCATAAGGCCTAAACCCTAAATCTTAATTGTAAACATAATCCGAACTCCAAACCCTAAAACGTAAAACCTAAATCCTAAACTCTAAACCCTAAACCCAAAATCCTAAACTAAAAACCCAATACCCTAACCCTAAACACTAAGCCCAAAACCCTATACACTAAATCCTAAACTCTATACCCTAAACCCTAAACCCTAAGCTCTAAATCCAAACTCTAAACCCTAAACCCTAAATTCTTAACTCTCAAACCTAAACCCTAAACCCTTAGCACTAAATCCTAAACGCAAAACATTATACCCTAACCCTAAACCCTATGCGATAAACCCAAAACCCTAAATCCTAAACTCAAAACACTATACCCTAACCTTAAACCCTATGGGATAAATCATAAACCCTAATCCCTGAACCCTAAGCCCTATATCCTTAATCGTAAACCCTAAACTCCAAACCCTAAACCCTAAATGCTTAAACCTAAATCCAAACTCTAAACCCTAAACCCTTAATCCTAAATTGAAAACCCTAACCCTATACCCTAAATACAAAACTAAAACCCTAAACCCTACACACTAAACCCTAAATCCTAAACAAAAACCATAAACCCTAATAGTAAACCCTAATTCTAAATCCTAAATCCTAAATCCAAACTCTAAACCTTTAACCCTAAACCCTATACCCTATACCCTAAAACCTAAACCCCAAACCCTAAACCTTAAGTTAAAACTATAAATCCTAAACCCTAAACCCTAAACTCTAAACCCTAAACCCAAAATCCTAAACTCAAAACCCTAAACCCTAAACCATAAAATCTATACTCTAAACGCTAAATCCTAAATTCTAAACCCTAAACCCTAAATCAAAACTTTAAACCTTAAACCCTAAACCCTAAACCTAAACTATAAACCCTAAACCCTAAACTCTATACCCTTAACCATAAACACAAAAGTCTAAAACATAAACCCTAAATCATAAACCTCAAACCTAAACCCTAATTCCAACACCCTAAAAACTAAATCTTAAACCCTAAATCAAAACTATAAACCCTAAACCTTAAATCCTAAATTCTAAACCCTAAACCCTAAACCCTCTAAACTCTAAACCCTATACCCAAAACCCTAAAACCTAAACTCTAAACCCAAAATATTAAACTCAAAATCCGAAACCCTAAACCCCATATAAAAACTCTAAACCCTAAACCCTAAACCTAAACTTTAAACCCTAAACCCAAAATATTAAACTCAAAACCCTAAACCCTAAACCCCAAATAAAAACTCTAAACCCTAAACCCTAAACCTAAACTTTAAACCCTAAACCGTAAACCCTAAACCCCAATGTGTATACCCTTAACCATAAACACTAAAGTCTAAAATCTAAACCCTAAATCCTACACCCTAAGCCCCTAACCCTAAATCCTAAATCAAAACTCCAAACCCTAAACCCTAAACTTTAAACCCTAAACACCAAATCCAAAACTCAAAACCCTAAACCCTAAACCTAAACCCAAAACACTAAACCCTAAACCATAAACACTAAACCCTACATACTAAACCATACTCACTAAACCCTAAACCCTAAGCCCTAACCTTAAACCCTAAATCCAAAACCCTAAATCTTAAACCTCAAACCTAAACCCTAAATCTTAAACCCCAAACCTTAAATCCTATATCTAAACTCTAAACCCTAAACCCTAAACCCTAAAACCTAAACTCTAAAGCCTAACTTTAAAGCCTAAATCCTAAAATCAAAACCCTAAACCCTAAACCCTAAAACATAAATCCTAAATCAAAACTCTAAACCCTAAACCCTAAACCCTAACCTAAACTCTAAACCCTAAACCCTAAATCCTTTACCCTTAACCATAAAAACTAAAGTCTAAAACCTAAACCCTAAATTCTAATCCTCAAACCTAAACCCTAATTCCTACACCCTAAAAACTAAATCTGAAACCCCAAACCCTAAAGCCTAAACCAAAACTGTAAACCCTAAACCCTAAACCCTAGACCTTAAATAAAAACTCTAAACCCTAAACCCTAAACCTAGACTCTGAACACTAAGCCCTAAACCCTAAACCCTATACCCTATACCCTTAACCATAAACACTAAAGTCTAAAACCTAAACCCTAAATCCTACACCCTAAACACCAAGTCTTAAACCCCAAACCCTAAACCTTAAATCATAACTCTAAACCCTAAACCCTAAACTCTAAACTCTAAACCCTAAAGCCTAAACCCTAAACCCAAAATCCTAAACTCAAAACACTAAACCCTAAACCTAAACCTAAAACCTTAAACCCTAAACCCTAAATGCTAAACCCTAACCCTAAACCCTAAATCCAAAATCCTAAATCTTAAACCTCAAACCTAAACCCTACACACTAAACCCTAAATCTTAAACCCCAAACCTTAATCCCTAAATCCAAACTGTAAACTATAAACCCTAAACCCAAAAGCCTAAACTCTAAACCATAAATCTAAACCATAAACCGTAAACTCAAAACCCTAAACCTTAAATCTAAACCCTAAACCCTATACCCTAAACACTAAACCCTAACCCTAAATCCTAAATCCTAAACCCTAAACCCTAAACCCTATGTACTTAATCCTAAACTCTAAACCATAAAACCTAAACCCTAATTCCTATACCATAAACCCTAAATGAAAACTCTAAACCCTAAACACTAAAGTCTAAATCCAAAACCCTAAACCCTAAATTCTAAACTCAAAACCCTAAACTTAAACTGCAAAACATAAATTCAAACTCTAAACACTAAACCCTAAATCCTAAATCCTAAACTCTAAAGCCTAAACCCTAAATCCTAAACCCTAAATGCTAAATCCTAAAGTCTAAACCATAAACCCTAAACCGTAAACCATAAATTCTAAATTCAAAACCCTAAACCCTACACATAAATCATAAACTCAAAATCCTAACTCTAAACCCAAAATCCTATAACCAAAATCCTAAACTATAAACACCAAACCCAAAATCCTAAACACAAAACCCTAAACCCTCAACCCTAAACCATACATTAAACCTAAAATCCTATAACCTAAACTCTAAATCTAAACTACAAACCCTACACCCTACAACCTAAACACTAAATCTTAAACCCTAAACCCTATATAAAAACTGTAAACCCAAAACCCTAAACCCTAAACCTTAAATCCTAAATTCTAAACCCTAAACTCTAAACTAAAAACCCTAAACCCTTCAGAAGATGAGATAGAGGAGGATCAGCCCCCTGACACTATCCAAGAAGATGATGATGAAACCAGTGAACTCTTGAGCAAAGCATTCAGTCCCAGCAATGAAACTGAACTCGACAAGGAACTTCAACAGATTACCAACAACCAAGGATTATCCCCCAGAGGTTTGCACCTGGAAAAACTCCGACTCAGGAAAACTCCTACCCCTATTCCTGTGACTGTAGGAAGACCAAACACTAGACTCTTCACCTCCAAATCATCTCAATGATTAGTACAATCATATGGAATGCTAGGGGTATCAATACCCAAGGGGTTATTGAAAGACTCAAAAATCTCAAAATTATTCATCAAGTGTCTATGATTGCTGTTCTTGAACCTTTCTCAGACTCTGCCCAACTCAATACATTTAAAAGTATGCTTGCCATAGATCATGCAGTTAGTAATATTAATGGAAAGATTTGGTTATTCTGGATTAATGATATTACTTGTATTGTACTTGAAGCTGATGAACAACATATTACTTGTGAAATCAACCACATTGCGGCTCCTATGACTTACTTAAAGACCTTTATTTATGCCAAATGCAAAGAGTTTCTCAGGAAACCTCTTTGGGATAGACTTCTGTACCTTGCTGACACTAGAGCCTCCATCCCCTGGTGTACTGTTGGAGATTTTAATATTATTACTGATACAACTGAAAAGATGGGAGGTTGTCCTTACAAAATGAAGAAAGCCTTGAATTTATTGGTGTGATTGAAGCTTGTGGGCTTATGGACTTGGGATTTAATGGTCCTAAATTTACCTGGTCTAATAAAAAAGGCATCCACTTTAGAATTTGGAAAAGGCTGGACAGAGCTATGGTGAATGATAAATGATTACAAGACATGCCTCACACTAACATTACTCACCTTCCTTCTGTGGGATCTGATCACTGCCCACTGCTTATGGAAATTAATGCCAGATCTGAAGACCATATTAAATATTTCAGATTCTTAAATTGCTGGGCTTAGCAACCCTCCTTTACAAAGACTATTGCTAGGTGCTGGGACAGACCTATAAAAGGGAATCTGATGTGGATATTCCACCAGAAACTGAAGAGACTCTCCTCTACCCTCAGTGTCTGGTCTAAACAACAGTTTGGGGATATTTATGCTAAGGTCAAGGAATTTGAAGAGAAAGCCAGGATTTTAGAAGAAAAATTCATTCATAACAACACAGAGGATCATAGGGAAGAATTTCATGGTGTCAATGCAGAATACATCAAATTTATGAAACTTGAAGATTCTATCCTTAAACAAAAATCCCAGCTACACTGGTTTAAGGAAGGAGATGCAAACTCTAAGTACTTTCATGCCTTGATCAGGGGCAGAAGAAGGAGGTTATTTATTAACAAAATCCCCAAGGATGATGAATTATGGAAAACAAGTGGTATTCTATCATCATTAATGGCAAAAGACATGGCTTTTTTCAATCCACCAGAGGCCTTAAACAGGGGGATCCTTTGTCCCCAGCCCTATTTATTTTAGGTGCTGAGATGCTATCAAGATCCTTGAACCAGCTGTATCATAACCACCAATATCATGGATTCTATATGGAGGAAAGGGGTCTTCAAATCAACCATATAGGCTTTGCTGATGACATTATCATATTTACCTCTGGGAGGAGACAATCTCTTAAACTCATCATGCACGCTCTGGATACTTATGAAAGGATCTCTGGCCAGCTCATCAACAAAACCAAAAGACACTTCTTCCTTCACTCTAATGCTTTCAGAACTACCTGTGACAGAATTAGAAAATACACTAGTTTCCAGCAGAAAGATACTCTTATCTCTTACCTTGGATGCCCCTTATTCTTTGGGAGACCTAAGAATATTTATTTCTCTGATATTATCAACAAGGTGGTGAACAAAATAACAGGTTGGTAGTCTAAAATGTTGAGCTATGGAGGGAAGGCTACATTGGTCAAGTATGTTTTACAATCTCTTCCAATCCACATCCTCTCAGCAACTTCTCCTCCCTCTACTATTACTATGCAGATCCAGCAGATTATGGCTAACTTCCTCTGGGGATGGAGGAATGACAAGAGGAAATATCACTGGTCATCCTGGAAAAACTTAAGCTTTCCATATGAAGAAGGGGGTATTGGAGTTAAACTCATGAAAGATGTGTGCCAGGCTTTCCAATTCAAACAATGGTGGGTGTTTAGAACAAAGCAAACTTTATGGGGTGAATTCCTAAAAGCAAAATATTGCCAAAGGTCTAACCCTATAAGTAAAAAGTGGGATACAGGTGACTCTCAAGCCTGTAGGTTGATGATGAGGAACAAGCAGAGAGTGGAGAACCATATTTTGTGGAAAATCAGAAGTGGTTCTAGCTCCTTTTGGTGGGATAATTGGTTAGGAGTTGGTCCTTTGGCTCAATTCACTTCAAATAGCAACAGATTTAACAATGACAAGGTGACTAATTTTATTGAAGATGGACAGTGGAACATCAGAAAAGTGATCCAGTTAGGTCCTCAAGAGGTTCATAATATCCTTTCCTTCCAGATACAGCTGCAACAAGGACAGCAGGATCAGGCAGTGTGGACACTCAACTCAAATGGCATATTTTCTGTTTCCTTTGCATAGAATACTATCAGACAAACAAGGGAGAAAACTAAATTCAACGCCTACACTTGGCATAAAAGTATTCCTTTTAAATTTTCTTTCTTACTTTGGAGAGCAATTAGAGGCAAACTTCCCACTAATGAAAAGCTGGCCAACTTTGGGGTTGAACCTAACAGATGTTACTGCTGTTACTCTCCAGGTTTTGATACTATTGAACATACCTTCAAATCGGGCTCCTTTGCCAGGAATATATGGAGATATTTTGCTGTTTCCCTTGGCATCCAATCTGATCCTTTGCCACTTAGAAATACTATCATGAGGTGGTGGAATACCAATCACAACAATAAGGAGCACAAGCTTATCCTTCAATCTATTCTTATCTTTATCTGTTGTAATCTTTGTAAGAATAGGTGCTCTAAAAAATATGGAGGCAAACAATCTAACATTGCAAGAGTCAAACATCTAGTAATGTTAGATACCTTCAAGCTGCTACAAACAGCCTTCCCCTACATCACCTGGCCTTTGGAATGGTGGAGAATATGCAAGCTCATTAAGAATTGCACTCATGATACCAAGGTTACTATGCCTCAATGGACCAAACCCCCTGATAAGTGGGTTAAACTAAACACTGATGGGAGTGCATTATGCAATCCAGGCAGCATTGGAGTAGGTGGTATCATCAGAAATCAAAATGAAGAGCTGATCCTTGCCTTCTCAACTCCACTGGGAGAAGGAACGAATAACCAAGCTGAGGTGGAGGTAGCCATTTTGGGCTTATCTTGGTGTGTAAATCTGAGATACAATAATGTGGTACTAGAAGTTGATTCACAATCACGTGGATCGTTTAAGAACAACACAAAGAAAGACTCGAATCTTTCTCGCCAAATACGTGTTGCAAAGACACAAATACCAAACTCAACAAGGTCAAATACATTCATACTCTTAGAGAGGCCAATTATGTAGCTGATTCACTGGCCAAGCACAGACATCAGATCACTAGCTCGCAGGTATTTTCTAACATACAGCAACTCCCCAAACTGGCAGCAGCATACTTCAAACAAGATCTGGCAGGTATAGCCAGCTTCATAAGAAGAAAAATAAAGAGAATTAAGGAGCCACCTTAAACCCCATACCCTTAACCATAAACCTTAAATTCTAAACCCTAAATCATAAACCTCAAATTGAAACCCTCAACCCTAAACCATAAATCCTATTCTTTAAACCCTAACCCCTAAATCCAAACTCTAAACCCTAAACTGAAACCGTAAAACCTAAAGTCTAAACCCTAATCCTAAACCATAAATCCTAAACTCAAAACCCTAAACGCTAACCCTAAACCCTAAACCTACACACTAAAACCTAAACCCTAAATTCTAAACTCTAAACCCTAAAACCTATAACCTGAATCGTTAACCCTAAACCCTATAACCTATGCCCTAAAACCATAACCCTAAACCCTAAACCCTATGCCCTAAATCAAAACTCTAAATCCTAAGCCCTAAAGCCTAAACTATAAACCCTAAACCCAAAATCCTAGACCTTAAATCTTAAACTCAAAACCCTAAATCATAAACCCTAAACCGTAAACTGAAACTGCAAAACATAAATCCAAACTTTAAACCCTAAACCCTAAATCCTAAACTCTAAACCCTAAACCCAAAATCCTAAACCCTGAACCCTAAATCCTAAAGTCTAAACCATAAACCCTAAACCCTAAACCATAAATTCTAAAGTCAAAGCCCCAAATCGTAAAGCCTAAACTCTAAACCTAAATTGTAAACCCAATCCTAACTCTAAACCCTAAAACTGAAAACCTAAATCCTAAACTCTAAACCCTAAACCCAAAATCCTATACCCTAACCCTAAACCCTAAACCTTAAACTCTATACCCTAAACCCTAAACCCTAAGCTCTAAATCCAAACTCTAAACCCTAAACCCTAAATTATAAACTTTAAAACCTAAACCCTAAACCCTAAGCACTAAATCCTAAACTTAAAACACTATACCCTAACCATAAACCCTATAAGATAAACCCAAAACCCTAAGTCCTAAACTCAAAACACTATACCCTAACCCTAAACACTATGCAATAAACCCAAAACCCTAGATCCTAAACTCAAAACACAATACCCTAACCCTAAACCCTATGCGATAAACCCAAAACCCTAAATCCTAAACACAAAATACTATACCCTAGCCCTAAACCCTATGCTCAAAACCCTAAACCCTAAATGCTTAAAGTTAAATCCAAACTCTAAACCCTAAACCCTTAATCCTAAACTAAAAACACTAACCCTGTACCCTAAATGCTAAACTAAAACCCTAAACCCTACACACTAAACACTAAATCCTAAACAAAAAGCCAAAACCCTAATAGTAAACCCTAAATCAAAATCCTAAATCCTAAATCCAAACTCTAAACCCTTAACCCTAAACCCTATACCCTAAAACCTAAACCCAAAATCAAAACTTTAAATCCTAAACCCTCAACACAAAATTCTAAACCCAAAATCCTAAACCCTAAATCCTGAACTCAAAACTCTAAACCTTAAACCCTAAAATCTATACTCTAAACCCTAAAGCCTAACTCAAAACCCTAAACCCTAAACCTAAACCCAAAACCCTAAATCCTAAACCCAATATCTTAAACTTCAAACCTAAACCCTAAAACCTACACCCTAATCCCTAAATGTTAAACCCCAGACCTTAATCACTAAATCCAAACTCTAACCCCAAACTCTATACCCTATACGCTAAACATCAACCCCAAACCCTAAGCCCTAAATCAAAACTCTAAACCCTAAACCCTTAACCCTAATCTCTAATCTCTAAATCCTAAACCCTAAACACCAAATCCTAAACTCAAAATCCTAAACCTAAACCTAAAACCCCAAACCCTAATCCTAAATGCTAAACCCTAAACCCTAAATCCTAAAGTCTAAACCATAAACCTTAAACCTAAAACCCTCAACCTTAAACCCTACACCCTAAACCCAAGATCCAAACAATAAACCCTAAATCCTAAACCCAAAATACAAACTCTAAATCCTAAATCCTAAGCCCTATACCCTAAACACTAAACCCTAAACCCTAAATCCTAAACCTAAACTGTCAACCCTAAATCCAACCTCTCAATCCTAAACCCTAAATCCTAAGCTCTAAACCCTAAACCTTAAACCATAAATCCTAAACACAAAACTCTAAACCCTAAACACCAAAGCCTAAACCCTAAACTGGAGACCCTAAACCCTAAACCCTAAACCCTAAACCGTAAACCATAAATCCTAAACTGTAAATGCTAAACCCTATACCCTAAACCTTACACCCTAATGCCTAAACTTATACCCTTAACCATAAACCTTAAACTCTAAACCCTAAATCATAAACCTCAAATTGAAACCCTCAACCCTCAACCCTAAAACCTAAATCCTACACCCTATACCCTAAACCCTAACCCCTAAATCCAAAACTCTAAACCCGAAATCCTAAACCCAAACTTTAAACCTTAAACCCTAGACCCTAAACCCTAAAGTGGAAAACCTAAACCCTGAACCCTAAACCCTAAACTCTAAACCTTAAATCATAAACTCTACATGCAAAAGAGTATACCCTAAACCTTAAACCCTTAACCATAAACCTTAAACTCTAAACCCTAAATCATAAACCTTAAATTGAAACCCTTAAACCTAAACCTTAAACCCTAAACTGTAAACCCTAACCCATAAATCCTAAACTCTAAACCCTAAAACCTAAATCGTAAATCCTAAACCTCAAACCTAAACCCTAAATTTTAAATCCCAGACATTAAACGCTAAATCCAAACTCTAAACCCTAAACTGAAACCGTAAAACCTAAACTCTAAATGCTAATCCTAAACCCTAAATCCTAAACTCAAAACCTTAAACGCTAACCCTAAACCTTAAACCTACACAGTAAAACCTAAACTCTAAATTCAAAACTCTAAACCCTAAACCCTATGCCCTTAACCCTAAACCCTATACCCTATGCCCTAAAACCTAAACCCCAAACCCTAAACCCTAAGCCCAAAAATAAAACTCTAAATCCTAAGCCCTAAACCCTAAACTATAAACCGTAAACCCAAAATCCTAGACCTTAAATCTTCAACTCAAAACCCTAAATCCTAAACCCTAAACCCTAAAATCTATACTCTAAACCCAAAACCATAAACTTAAACCGCAAAACATAAATCCAAACTTTAAACCCTAAACCCGAAATCCTAAACTCTAAACCCTAAACCCAAAATCCTAAACCCTGAACCCTAAATCCTAAAGTCTAAACCCTAAAACCTAAACCCTAAACCATAAATTCTTTCTAATTCTTTTTGTAATTCTTGTATTCTAGTATCTTTTACTTCTTCTATTTGTTTAATTTCTTTTTTAGCTTGTTCTCTAATTTTTTCAATTTCTTTTTTCCTATCAATTTCTTCATTTTCTTTATTTAATCTTACCATAGTTGTTAGACTATCTTCTAACTTTGCTGATTCTTTATCCGGCATTAGGTATAATAGGTTCCCTATTTTTTTATATCTTCTTTCTAAGTTTGAATGTATTATTTTTATTTCTAATCCATCTTGACTTTTATATATTTTTTCTTCTACAGCATATTCTTCTTTATTCATTATAAGTTATGTTGATATTTATATTCTAAGTATTGTAATTGTAGATCTAATAAGAATATCGTTTTTCTTTGTGCTTTTATAGATTTTTGGCATACTCCTGCCCATATATTTTCTTCTAGTCTATTTTGTCTAAATCTTAATTCTTGTTTTATTTCATTAATTTTTTCTAATAATTGTTCTCTATAAGTTTCATCCATTATAAGTTTGAAAATATTTTTTCATAATATCCTTGCTTTTTTATCATAAGATTTTGTATTTCTTTTATATTTTCTAAAATATATTCTAAGTATTGCATATCTTGGGTTCTTCGATATATTATAATATTATTTATTAAAAGTTTATTTAGTAGATCTAAATCTTCCATAGTTTGTAGCCAATATGTTAGATATTCGTAGTTTATCATTAATCTGAATATAAATCATATAATTCATACATGCTTTGGATAGTTAGTTCTTGCCAATTTTGTTCTATGAGTTCCATTATTTTGTCTATTTCTGTCATTTCTTCAATGAGTAAAAGATCATAAATTTTTCGTTTTATATCAATATTAAGTGTTTTAAGGATATATAAAATAAGTATTTTATAATTATAATCTCCATTTAATAAGTATATATTCATCATTTGCATGATTTCTAAACAAGTTTATTCCTTCTAACCTTCTTGTTTGTTATTATCAATTATCAAATTATATTAAAGTTATCCTAAATAAATTCTTTTGGTCACTACTATGATTTTCAAATTTCAATCGCTACTCCTACGCTTTCAACAAGTTCGCATTTCTCAAACGCTTCTCTTTTGCCTAATCGGTTTCCGCTTTGATGGCATAGTCCGGGCTTACCTATTCTCAACCTACCTTCGCTCATAGCAAACTACTTCGAATTTATTCAAGATAACAATACTATAACATGATAATAATCTAATAATAATCAAGAGATTATCGAGAATAAGATAGTTTAGTTATTCATATTGAAATATGAACATACCTTAGTTTGTAGATTTTCCGAATTGACTCCTTCATAGCTTCGTGGTTATTGCTAGATTTCTCCATTTATATTTTTCTTATCTAGCTCATACCAATATGGGGGTAGCGGAAGTTGAGAGAAAATATAGAGAGAAGTGGGAGATGAGGATGATTTTCCTTTCTCTTTCATCTTATTTATAGGCAAAATTTACATGACCTTTACTATTCATGAACAAAGGATTGACCTTTACTATTCATGAACAAAGGATCGACTCTTACTATTCACATAATTGACATTTCACTATTTATGAATAGTGTCCTGCGATGACTCCAAATAAAAACAAACTACTTTACTTATACTTTACAAAAGAAACAAAAACTTTACAAAAAGTAAGATAAGATTCCTATCCTATCATACTTTTGACTCTTTACATAAATATTTTTGTCCTATCTTTTATTTTGTCACTGTCTTCATCATCACGCTATTTTGTATCTTCTTTTGTGATAGTTTTATTCCAAATTGCATCGTTGGGACATTGTTATCTTCTCCGTGACATTTGGAACATATGTGTTCGAGTATTTGTCGATTGTTGTAAATATCCGTTAATAATGCCGAGAAATAAAATTTTTCCTTATATCTCTTTTAGTTTGTATATTTTCTGGTTTTATGAGGATTAGTATCCATTGTAGAATTTCATCCATATCTCCTTCTCTAGTTTCTCGACAGTTATAATATATCATCGTATTATCTCGGCTATAGTAGCTCCATCTGTATTGTTGTTTAGATAATTATTTGCTAGTTTCAGCATTATCGTAGCTATTCCAATGACTCTTTTGTTAGCATAAAAGTCGAATATCTACAATAGGTATCTCATCTTGTTTTTCTATTTTCTCGTATTAACATGTCTCTAGTTAAACCAATCTTTATTACTGTATAACTGGTTTTATCTCGCCATATAGTATCTCTGCAGTGGTCGTATAAAATTTGATAAAGAATAACGTTCCTTTGGTAATTCGCTTGTATGTTAAGAAAGCTTTGTATAATTCGGGTATCTTTGAAATTTCATCTCCGTAGTCGTACACTTTGTACTAAGTAGTCCGTAGTTATAACAAGTTGTAACCAAATTTATATTTGTCCTCGTAGGGCAATTAATTTGTTGTATCCTTGTAGGTATTGAGTAATGTAATCGGTATTTGGTTCCTTTATGTTTATAGCTCTGGGGTTTTTGTTTAAGTAAGTTTGGACTTTATAAATGTTTTCTCAGATAGGTACGGTAATATGGTTGTATGTATTTTTCTCGTTGGTTTAGGCTGTTTGTACGTAGTCGCTTGTGGAGTAGGTACGATTTTTGTATCTTTGGTGTCAGATATGATTTATCAAAAAGTTTGTTCATATTTGTATTTGTATAACTTTTTCTTCTATAGCTTTTTCTTTCTTTGTAACTCCCGATGTACCGCAATGTATTTAAACAAACGTTATGGGTTTTAGGAGTTTCCAACGCCTCCTTCTAGATCCGAATTTTAACGCCTTCCGATCGACGTAGTTCGCATTTTTAACGCCATGTCACGACTACTAGCTTGCTCCTTTAGCTTTTGTATCTCACCGTCCATACTATCCACTTTTTTACAAAGTGTAGTTAGGAGGTTGAGTATTTGATCCATTGTATTTGTTTTTTCAGTATCTTTGTCTTGAGAGGTGATCTGCAATCACATTTTTGTCAGTTTTTATAATTTCAATTGTAAATGAAAAGTTCAATATATTTACTACCAGTCTTCTTATTTCTTTTGTTGTAACTGAATCTTGTACTTTTTTGGTTATCCACCATTTTACCTGTGTATTATCTATTCTAACAATAAATTTGTTATATACAATATATGGCTCAAAAGCTAATAAACATTTATATAAGGCAAATAATTCTTTTCTATTTATTTCCCATTTTATTTGTGGGTCTGTATATGATCCTGAATAATATCTACAGTGATGTTCTATTTTTTCATTTATGTATTTATATTTTAGTACTCCTCCATAACTATGATCACTCGAGTCTGTTTCTACTATATAAGTAAATTGTCTATATTCATCTGGAAAGTATAATTTTGGTAACTCTTTACACATGATTTTAATTTTTTTGATATATTTTTTATCTTGTTCATCAAAGTGATATTCTACATCTTTCTTTAATTTTTTCTGTAGTGGTTTTAAATTTTCTGCTAATTTCGGTATATATTCTCTTACTTGATTAACTAATCCTAAAAATGATTGTAATTTTTTCTTAGTATCTAATAATTCTTCAGAACTAAATATTTTTTGTACAATATGTGTTTGCATTTTTATTCCATTTTTGTCTATTTGTATTCCTAAGAATTCTATTTGATTTTGCATAATTTCAGCTTTCTTTTTTGATAAGCTAATTCCTGATATTTCTATAATATGTATAAATTTTTCTAATAACTTTAAATGCTCTTCTTTTGTTCTTGAGTATAATAGTATATCATCTATATATACTATACAATTTTCTAGTTGGTTAAAATATGTATCCATAAAATGTTGATATCTACCTGGTGCATTTTTATCCAAATGGTAGAACATTCCATTCAGAAAAACCTTGTGGTACAGTTGAATGTCGTTAAATGTTTAGATTCTTCTTCTAGTTTTAAGTGGTAAAATCTGATTTACCAAATTTACTAAAGTAATTATATCCTTGTATTTGTCTTACTTTTAATATTTTATTAGGTATAGGGTAATTATATGTTTTAGTTTTTGCATTTAGATTTCTATAATCAATAACCATTCTACTTTTTCCTCTTTTTTGTTCACTATGTTTATTTACGATAAATGCTGGGCTATTATGTTTACTATTGCTTTCTTGTATATATTTATTTTCTAATAATTCATTTATATGCATTTTAAATTCTGATTGGTCTTCAAAATTATATTTTAATGGTTTTTGTGTTATTATACTATTTTCATCTATTAGTTCAATTTTTACTTTTGTTTTGTGTTTATCCCATCCTTGTAATGGGTTTTCGTTATATAATGAGTTTAATTTATCATTTATTGCTTGTATTTTATCTACTGTGAATATTATAATTTCTATTTTATGATCATTAGTTGTTATATTTTCTAATTTTTGGGTAATTTTTTCACTTCCTTTTATCCATGGTGTATTTTTTCTGATTCTATTATTAACTCTTTTTGCTCCTATCTTGTGATTACATATGGTAGTGAACCACCAATGTGTTTTTGTTATAGTGTGTGGATATAGTTTTTCTAAAAAAGGCATTCCTAATAATATATCTTTATTTGTAAATTCATAACTATAGATCTCTTCGATTATTAATATTTTATCCCATATTTGTGTTTTTATATTTTTAGCTTTATGTGTTATCATGCTTCCTTCATTATTGAATCATGTTACTATTAATGGTGTTTTTAATTTTTCCCATTTACTATCTGGTAGACAATTATGTTTACACATATTTATACGCTCCTGTGTCTATCATAGGTGTGTAATACCTGTTATAGTATCCTTCTATAATTATTTTTGCTAAAATGTATATTTTTGTCATATTAAGATGTTGTAATCATATAATTGTTCTTTTAATAATTACTTTCTTATTTTCATAAGTTATTGTTAGTTGTTTATCATCTATATTATATGGTTTAACTGTTTCTAGCCATTTTATTCCTAAAGTAATATTATTATTTCCTTGATGTATTTTAAATTTAATTTTTATTGGTATTCCTCCAATAATTAGTTCTTGTTCTGTAGTTTCTTCTATATTTACCAAAGCTCTAGGTAATTCTGTATTTATATTTTCTCCTGTAATTATTTCATGTTCTTTGACTAGTTCTCGTATAATTTGGTTTTCTATTTGTCCTGTATTTATAGTTATTAAATATTTTCTTTGGTCTAATATTCCTGTGATATAATATTGGTATGGTTGTATTTCATGCTCTAATGATTTAGTTATTAAATCACAATCTAATCTTCTAGATGTGGTATGTATTAAGTCACAATCTAATCTTCTAGATGTACTAGTTCTTGATGATGAAGGTATATCGTAACTTAATCTTTTAGATGTACTTAATCTTTCTTTTACTATCTCTAAATCTTCTTCAATATCTATTTCTTTATAACTGTAATCATTATTATCTATTACTGTGATTATTTTATCAAATGGATTTTCTATTTTGATTTTTTGAATCTTATTTTTTGCTGTTATTTTATGCTTTGTAGTTAATACATATAAATTTTTACACCTTGCTGTAAATATCTTACTTCCTGGTGCTAATTCTATGCCTGACATTTTCCAATATAGTACCAGTGATTTATCTATGTTCTTGTCTTCTATTGCTACTGAATAGTTTGCACTTATTATAAATTTAAATTTTTGGTATATTAGATTTCCTCTAACTGCACTTATTATACTTTTTTCTATAGGTTGAATTATTCTGTCATCTGCTAAATATAATTCTATAGGTGTATCTATTCCTTCTCTAAAACATGCTTTTATTAATATTTCTGTTGCTCCTAAATGTACGTATTTTATTGGATTTTTTGATTTTAAATCTTGGATTTCTTTATTAATTATTTTTTTATTTATGATAGGTATTTTAGCTTTACCTTTAATATATTTACAATCTATTACATGTTCCTTTTGGCTTACTACATAATATTCATCGTGTTGTAATTTGAATAAGTTTTTTAATCTAGGTACTTCTAATATTTTATCTATGCTTAAGTCTAATTCTTTTCCTTTTATTTGTTCAAACATATTATTGTCAAATATTATTTTTTGTTCTGTATATTCATTATCTTGATATTCTTCTTTACTTATTATTTTTATATCGCTACCATAATCGTAAGTCGCTTTCTATTTCATCTTCTAATTCAATATCTGTGAATTCGTATATGCTATCTTCATTTTCTAATTCATAATCTAAATAATCTATTTATTTATATTTATCATTTTCTATTATTACCTCTGTTATTTGTTTTTTCTTTAAATCTTTTGGTAATTTACAGTTTCTAGCTAAATGTCCTAGTTTTCCACAATTATAACATTTACATTCTGTTATATTTTTCTTAACTCTATGTGGTCTTTTGTGTTTATAATTTTTTATATAATATCTTTTTCTTGGAATTTTATTCTTATATTTTGTTTTAAAGCGTTTATACTTCTTTATTCTTTTCTTTTTATATGGATTTTTACATCCGAATTGGGGTGCTAATTTGCTTGTACAATATGCTAAGTTTTTTACTAATATTTTTTCTAGTTTTATTTCTTCTTTATGTTTTTCACATAGTTTCATAAACCATTGTTGTAAGAATTTTATTCTAGCTCCTAGTGTATCTACTGTATTTTATTCTTCCCAATCTTTTATTATTCTTGAACTAAATGGTTCTGGTAATTTTGTGTAATATAATTTTCTTATTTCTCTACTTTCATCATTTGTATATATTCCTTTATAGTAATATTCTCTAAATGCACATGTATATTCATCTATATAACTCATTTTACATATTGCTAATTTATTCATTAAATTTCTGTTTATTATTTTATCTTTCTGTTGTTCTTCTATTTCTGTTGTCATACTTCCAAATTCATTTCTAATTGATATTTCATATTTGTTTAATATATCTATTGCTGATGTTGCTATTTCATTATTAGATTTCGTATTATTCCTTAGTGTTGCTAAGCTTGCAGGTGTTAAATTTTGTAACCATATTTTTGTTGTTCCTATAAGTGTTCTTTCTATGTATCCTGGGGCATCTATTATTGATATTTTGTTGTCTATTAATTGTTTTGATATATAGCCTATCCATAATTGAATTGTCTTATTTGTATCTGCTACACAGTCTAAATCTAAGAAATTATTTTGATTCGTAGTTTGTCTAGGTATCCAATTTTTATTTAATCTTTTATCCCATAAAACTTTATCTCTATTTTCTTTTTCATAAGTATAATATGTAGGTGTCGTATCCATTCGTGTTCTAGGATTCGAAGTACTAGGTTTTTCATCTAAATTTCCTACATTTATTTCTATATTTTTATCTTTTTCTATAAGGTCAGTATATGTTTCTGAATATGATTCGTAATTATTTTCTGAAATATTATCATTTTCTTCTTCATTTAAATAGAAAAGAATTATTTGCCTTATATAAATGTTTATTAGCTTTTGAGCCATATATTGTATATAACAAATTTATTGTTAGAACAGATAATACACAGGTAAAATGGTGGATAACCAAAAAAGTACAAGATTCAGTTACAACAAAAGAAATAAGAAGACTGGTAGTAAATATATTGAACTTTTCATTTACAATTGAAATTATAAAAACTGACAAAAATGTGATTGCAGATCACCTCTCAAGACAAAGATACTGAAAAAACAAATACAATGGATCAAATACTCAACCTCCTAACTACACTTTGTAAAAAAGTGGATAGTATGGACGGTGAGATACAAAAGCTAAAGGAGCAAGCTAGTAGTCAGCAGCATGACGTTAAAAATGCGGAGCTACGTCGATCGAAAGACGTTAAAATTCCAGATCTAGAAGGAGACGTTGGGAAACTCCCTAAAACCCATAACGTTTGTTTAAATACAGCTGCAGGTACATCAGGAGTTACAAAGAAAGAAAAAGCTACAGAAGAAAAAAGTTATACAAATACAAATATGAACAAACTTTTTGATAAACCATATACAGCACCAAAGATACAAAAATCCGTACCTACTCCACAAACGACTACGAATAAAAACAAATTTAAACCAACGAGAAAAATACATACAACCATATTACCCGTACCTATACAGAAAACATTTATAAAGTCCAAACTTACTTAAACAAAAACCCCAGAGCTATAAACATAAAGGAACCAAATACCGATTACATTACTCAATACCTACAAGGATACAACAAATTAATTGCCCTACCAGGGACAAATATAAATTTGGTTACAACTTGTTATAACTACGGACTACTTAGTACACAATTACACAGGAGATGAAATTTCAAAGATACCCGAATTATACAAAGCTTTCTTAACATACAAACGAATTACCAAAGGAACGTTATTCTTTATCAAATTTTATACCATCACAGAGATACTATATGACGAGATAAAACCAGTTATACAGGTAATAAAGATTGGTTTAACTAGAGACATGTTAATACCAGAGAAAATAGAAAAACAAGATGAGATACCTATTGTAGATATTGCTGACTTTTATGTTAACAAAAGAGTCATTGGAATAGCTACGATATTAACAGAGCTAGCAAATAATTATCTAAACAACAATACAATATGGAGCTACTATAGCCGAGATAATACGATGATATATTCTAACTGTCGAGAAACTAGAGAAGGAGATATGGAGGAAATTCGACAATGGATACTAAGCCTCCTAAAACCAGAAAATATACCAACTACAAGAGCTATAAGGAAAAATTTTATTTCTCCAGCATTATTAACCAGATATTGTACAACAATCAGCAGCAAATACTCAGAACACATATGTTCCAAATGTCACGGAGAAGATAACAATGTCCCAACCGTACAGCTGGAATAAAACTATCACAAAAGAAGATACAAAATAGCCGGCAGACTGATGAAGACAGCCGACAAAACAAAAGATAGGACAAAAATATTTATGTAAAGAGTCAAAAGTAGGATAGGATAGGAATCTTATCTTCCTTTTTGTAAAGTTTTTGTTTCTTTTGTAAAGTAAAAGTAAAGTAGTTTGTTTTTATTTGGAGTCACCGACAGGACACTATTCATAAATAGTGAAATGTCAATTATGTGAATAGTAAGAGTCAGTCACTGTTCATGAATAGTAAAGGTTAAGTCACTGTTCATGAATAGTAAATGTCATGTAAATTTTGCCTATAAATAAGATGAAGGAGAAAGGGAAAATCATCCCTCATCTCCCACTTCTCTCTATATTTTCTCTCAACTTCCGCTACCCCCCATATTGGTATCAGAGCTAGATAAGAAAAATATAAATGGAGAAATCTAGCAATAACCACGAAGCTATGAAGGAGTCAATTCCAGAAAATCTACAAACTAAGGTATGTTCATATTTCAATATGAATAACTAAACTATCTTATTCCTGATAATCTCTTGATTATTATTAGATTATTATCATGTTATAGTATTGTTATACTGAATAAATTCGAAGTAGTTTGCTATGAACGAAGGTAGGCTGAGAATAGGTAAGCCCAGACTATGCCATCCGAAACCGGAAACCCAGTTAGGCAAAAGAGAAGCCGTTTGAGGGGAAGTACGAACTTGTTGAAGGCGCTGTTAGGGTAACTGATTGAGGCTGAAAATCATAGTAGTGACCAAAAGAATTTATTTAGGATAACTTTAATATAATTTGATAATTGATAATAACAAACAAGAAGGTTAGAAGGAATAAACTTGTTTAGAAATCATGCAAATGATGAATATATACTTATTAAATGGAGATTATAATTATAAAATACTTATTTTATATATCCTTAAAACACTTAATATTGATATAAAACGAAAAATTTATGATCTTTTACTCATTGAAGAAATGACAGAAATAGACAAAATAATGGAACTCATAGAACAAAATTGGCAAGAACTAACTATCCAAAGCATGTATGAATTATATGATCTATATTCAGATTAATGATAAACTACGAATATCTAACATATTGGCTACAAACTATGGAAGATTTAGATCTACTAAATAAACTTTTAATAAATAATATTATAATATATCGAAGAACCCAAGATATGCAATACTTAGAATATATTTCAGAAAATATAAAAGAAATACAAAATCTTATGATAAAAAAGCAAGGATATTATGAAAAAATGTTTTCAAACTTATAATGGATGAAACTTATAGAGAACAATTATTAGAAAAAATTAATGAAATAAAACAAGAATTAAGATTTAGACAAAATAGACTAGAAGAAAATATATGGGCAGGAGTATGCCAAAAATCTATAAAAGCACAAAGAAAAACGATATTCTTATTAGATCTACAATTACAACACTTAGAATATAAATATCAACATAACTTATAATGAATAAAGAAGAATATGCTGTAGAAGAAAAAATATATAAAAGTCAAGATGGATTAGAAATAAAAATAATACATTCAAACTTAGAAAGAAGATATAAAAAAATAGGGAACCTATTATACCTAATGCCAGATAAAGAATCAGCAAAGTTAGAAGATAGTCTAACAACTATGGTAAGATTAAATAAAGAAAATGATGAAATCGATAGGAAAAAAGAAATTGAAAAAATTAGAGAACAAGCTAAAAAAGAAATTAAACAAATAGAAGAAGTAAAAGATACTAGAATTCAAGAATTACAAAAAGAATTAGAAAGACTTAAACAATTATATGAAGAAAAATTAAAAGCAAAATAAGAGTACAAGAAAAGAACTGAAGAATTAAAGTTAAACCAAGAAATAGAAAGAATGAAAACAATGTTAGAAGAAATAGAAGAATTACCTGAATTAAAAATAGATGAAATAAATGAAATAAATGAAGAAGAAAATGATAATGTTTCAGAAAATAATTATGAATCATATTCAGAAACATATACTGACCTTATAGAAAAAGATAAAAATATAGAAATAAATGTAGGAAATTTAGATGAAAAACCTAGTACTTCAAATCCTAAAACACGAATGGATACAACTCCAACATATTATACTTACGAAAAAGAAAATAGAGATAAAGCTTTATGGGATAAAAGATTAAATAAAAATTGGATACCTAGACAAACTACGGATCAAAATAATTTCTTAGATTTAGACTGTGTAGCAGATACAAATAAGACAATTCAATTATGGATAGGCTATATATCAAAACAATTAATAGACAACAAAATATCAATAATAGATGCCCCAGGATACATAGAAAGAACACTTATAGGAACAACAAAAATATGGTTACAAAATTTAACACCTGCAAGCTTAGCAACACTAAGGAATAATACAAAATCTAATAATGAAATAGCAACATCAGCAATAGATATATTAAACAAATATGAAATATCAATTAGAAATGAATTTGGAAGTATGACAACAGAAATAGAAGAACAACAGAAAGATAAAATAATAAAATGTAAATTTAATGAATAAATTAGCAATATGTAAAATGAGTTATATAGATGAATATACATGTGCATTTAGAGAATATTACTATAAAGGAATATATACAAATGATGAAAGTAGAGAAATAAGAAAATTATATTACACAAAATTACCAGAACCATTTAGTTCAAGAATAATAAAAGATTGGGAAGAATCAAATACAGTAGATACACTAGGAGCTAGAATAAAATTCTTACAACAATGGTTTATGAAACTATGTGAAAAACATAAAGAAGAAATAAAACTAGAAAAAATATTAGTAAAAAACTTAGCATATTGTACAAGCAAATTAGCACCCCAATTCGGATGTAAAAATCCATATAAAAAGAAAAGAATAAAGAAGTATAAACGCTTTAAAACAAAATATAAGAATAAAATTCCAAGAAAAAGATATTATATAAAAAATTATAAACACAAAAGACCAAATAGAGTTAAGAAAAATATAACAGAATGTAAATGTTATAATTGTGGAAAACTAGGACATTTAGCTAGAAACTGTAAATTACCAAAAGATTTAAAGAAAAAACAAATAACAGAGGTAATAATAGAAAATGATAAATATAAACAGATAGATTATTTAGATTATGAATTAGAAAATGAAGATAGCATATATGAATTCACAGATATTGAATTAGAAGATGAAATAGAAACAGCGATTATGATCAAAGCGATATAAAAATAATAAGTAAAGAAGAATATCAAGATAATGAATATACAGAACAAAAATAATATTTGACAATAATATGATTGAACAAATAAAAGGAAAAGAATTAGACTTAAGCATAGATAAAATATTAGAAGTACCTAGATTAAAAAACTTATTCAAATTACAACACGATGAATATTATGTAGTAAGCCAAAAGGAACATGTAATAGATTGTAAATATATTAAAGGTAAAGCTAAAATACCTATCATAAATAAAAAATAATTAATAAAGAAATCCAAGATTTAAAATCAAAAATCCAATAAAATACGTACATTTAGGAGCAAATGAAATATTAATAAAAGCATGTTTTAGAGAAGGAATAGATACACCTATAGAATTATATTTAGCAGATGACATATTAATTCAACCTATAGAAAAAAGTATAATAAGTGCAGTTAGAGGAAATCTAATATACCAAAAATTTAAATTTATAATAAGTGCAAACTATTCAGTAGCAATAGAAGACAAGAACATAGATAAATCACTGGTACTATATTGGAAAATGTCAGGCATAGAATTAGCACTGTGAAGTAAGATATTTACAAAGAAGGTGTAAAAATTTATATGTATTAACTACAAAGCATAAAATAACAAAGAAAAATAAGATTCAAAAATCAAAATAGAAAATCCATTTGATAAAATAATCACAGTAATAGATAATAATGATTACAGTTATAAAGAAATAGATATTGAAGAAGATTTAGAGATAGTAAAAGAAAGATTAAGTACATCTAAAAGATTAAGTTACGATATACCTTCATCATCAAGAACTAGTACATCTAGAAGATTAGATTGTGACTTAATACATACCACATCTAGAAGATTAGATTGTGATTTAATAACTAAATCATTAGAGCATGAAATACAACCATACCAATATTATATCACAGGAATATTAGACCAAAGAAAATATTTAATAACTATAAATACAGGACAAATAGAAAACCAAATTATACGAGAACTAGTCAAAGAACATGAAATAATTACAGGAGAAAATATAAATACAGAATTACCTAGAGCTTTGGTAAATATAGAAGAAACTACAGAACAAGAACTAATTATTGGAGGAATACCAATAAAAATTAAATTTAAAATACATCAAGGAAATAATAATATTACTTTAGGAATAAAATGGCTAGAAACAGTTAAACCATATAATATAGATGATAAACAACTAACAATAACTTATGAAAATAAGAAAGTAATTATTAAAAGAACAATTATATGATTACAATATCTTAATATGACAAAAATATACATTTTAGCAAAAATAATTATAGAAGGATACTATAACAGGTATTACACACCTATGATAGACACAGAGAGCATAAATATGTGTAAACATAATTGTCTACCAGATAGTAAATGGGAAAAATTAAAAACACCATTAATAGTAACAGGATTCAATAATGAAGGAAGCATGATAACACATAAAGCTAAAAATATAAAAACACAAATATGGGATAAAATATTAATAATCGAAGAGATCTATAGTTATGAATTTACAAATAAAGATATATTATTAGCAATGCCTTTTTTAGAAAAACTATATCCACACACTATAACAAAAACGCATTGGTGGTTCACTACCATATGTAATCACAAGATAGGAGCAAAAAGAGTTAATAATAAAATCAGAAAAAATACACCATGGATAAAAGGAAGTGAAAAAATTACCCAAAAATTAGAAAATATAACAACTAATGATCATAAAATAGAAATTATAATATTCACAGTAGATAAAATACAAGCAATAAATGATAAATTAAACTCATTATATAACGAAAACCCATTACAAGGATGGGATAAACACAAAACAAAAGTAAAAATTAAACTAATAGATGAAAATAGTATAATAACACAAAAACCATTAAAATATAATTTTGAAGACCAATCAGAATTTAAAATGCATATAAATGAATTATTAGAAAATAAATATATACAAGAAAGCAATAGTAAACATAATAGCCCAGCATTTATCGTAAATAAATATAGTGAACAAAAAAGAGGAAAAAGTAGAATGGTTATTGATTATAGAAATCTAAATGCAAAAACTAAAACATATAATTACCCTATACCTAATAAAATATTAAAAGTAAGACAAATACAAGGATATAATTACTTTAGTAAATTTGACTGTAAATCAGGATTTTAACACTTAAAACTAGAAGAAGAATCTAAACATTTAACAGCATTCACTGTACCACAAGGTTTTTACGAATGAAATGTTCTACCATTTGGATATAAAAATGCACCAGGTAGATATCAACATTTTATGGATGCATATTTTAACCAACTAGAAAATTGTATAGTATATATAGATGATATACTATTATACTCAAGAACAAAAGAAGAGCATTTAAAGTTATTAGAAAAATTTATACATATTATAGAAATATCAGGAATTAGCTTATCAAAAAAGAAAGCTGAAATTATGCAAAATCAAATAGAATTCTTAGGAATACAAATAGACAAAAATGGAATAAAAATACAAACACATATTGTACAAAAAATATTTAGTTCTGAAGAATTATTAGATACTAAGAAAAAATTACAATCATTCTTAGGATTAGTTAATCAAGTAAGAGAATATATACCAAAATTAGCAGAAAATTTAAAATCATTACAGAAAAAATTAAAGAAAGATATAGAATACCACTTTGATGAACAAGATAAAAAATATATCAGAAAAATTAAAATCATGTGTAAAGATTTACCAAAATTATACTTTCCAGATGAATATAGACAATTTACTTATATAGTAAAAACAGACTCGAGTGATCATAGTTACGGAGGAGTACTAAAATATAAATACATAAATGAAAAAATAGAACATCACTGTAGATATTATTCAGGATCATATACAGACCCACAAATAAAATGGGAAATAAATAGAAAAGAATTATTTGCCTTATATAAATGTTTATTAGCTTTTGAGCCATATAAACCTAAATTGTAAACCCAATCGTAACTCTTAACCCTAAAACCAAAAACCTAAATCATAAACTCTAAACCCTAAACCCAAAATCCTATACCCTAACCCTAAACCCTTAACCCTAAACCTTAAACTCTATACCCTAAACCCTAAATCCTAAGCTCTAAATCCAAACTCTAAACCCTAAACCCTAAATTCTAAACTCTAAAACCTTAACCCTAAACCCTAAGCACTAAATCCTAAACTCAAAACACTATACCCTAACCCTAAACCCTATGCGATAAACCCAAAATCCTAAATCCTAAACTCAAAACACTATACCCTAACCCTAAACCCTATGCGATAAACCCTAAACCCTAATCCTTGAACCCTAAACCCTATATCCTTAATCGTAAACCCTAAGCACTAAATCCTAAACTTAAAACACTATACCCTAACCCTAAACCCTATGCGATAAACCCAAAACCCTAAATTCTAAACTCAAAACACTATATCCTAACCCTAAACCCTATGCTCAAAACCCTAAACCCTAAACTCAAAACCCTAAACCATAAATGCTTAAACCTAAATCCAAACTCTAAACCCTAAACCCTTAATCCTAAACTAAAAACCCTAACCCTGTACCCTAAATACTAAACTAAAACCCTAAACCCTACACACTAAACACTAAATCCTAAACAAAAAGCCTAAACCCTAATAGTAAACCCTAAATCTAAATCCTAAATCCTAAATCCAAACTCTAAACCCTTAACCCAAAACCTTATAACCTATACCCTAAAACCTAAACCCCAAACGCTAAACCAGAAATCAAAACTCTAAATCCAAAACCCTAAACTCTAAACCCTCAACACTAAAATCTATACTCTAAACCCTAAACCCTAAACTCAAAACCCTAAAGCCTAAACCTAAACTCAAAACCCTAAACCCTCAGCCCTACACTCGAAACCCTAAATCCAAAACCCTAATCTTGAACCTCAAAACTAAACCCTAAAACCTACACCCTAATCCCTAAATCTTAAACCCCAGACCTTAAACCTTAAATCCAAACTCTAACCCTAAACCCTATACCCTATATGCTGAAATATCAACCCTAAACCCTAAGCCCTACATCAAAACTCTAAACCCTAAACCCTTAAACCTAATCTCTAATCTCTAAATCCTAAACCCTAAACACCAAATCCTAAACTCAAAACAATAAACCTAAACCTAAAACCCTAAACCCTAATCCTAAATGCTAAACCCTAAACCTTAAATCCTAAACTCTAAACCATAAACCTTAAACCTAAAACCCTAAACCTTAAACCCTACACCCTAAACCCAAAATCCAAACTCTAAACCCTAAATCCCAAACCCAAAATCCAAACTCTAAATCCTAAATCCTAAACCCTATACCCTAAACACTAAATCCTAAACCCTAAGCCCTAATCCTAAACTGTCAACCCTAAATCCAAACTCTAAATCCTAAACCCTAAATCCTAAGCTCTAAACCCTAAACCCTAAACCTTAAATCCTAAACTCAAAACATCTAAACCCTAAATACCAAAGCCTAAACACTATACCTTAAACCTAGACCCTAAACCCTAAACTAGAGACCCTAAACCCTAAACCGTAAAACTTAAAACCTAAATTGTAAATGCTAAACCCTATACCCTAAACCTTAAACCCTAAAGCCTAAACTCTATACCCTTAACCATAAACCTTAAATTCTAAACCCTAAATCATAAACCTCAAATTGAAACCCTAAACCCTAAACCCTAAATCATAAATCCTATACCCTAAACCCTAACCCCTAAATCCTAAACTATAGATCCTAAACCCTAAACCCAAACGTTAAACCTTAGAACCTAAACCCTAAACCCTAAACCCTAAACTAGAAACCCTAAACCTTGAACCGTAAATCCTAAACTCTACATGCTAAACAGTATACCCTAAACCTTAAACCCTTAACCATAAACCTTAAAGTCTAAACCCTAAATCATAAACCTTAAATTGAAATTCTTAAACCTAAACCTTAAACCCTAAACTGTAAACCCTAACCCAAAAATCCTAAACTCTAAACCCTAAAACCTAAACCGTAAATCCTAAACCTCAAACCTAAACCCTAAATTTTAAATCCCAGACCTTAAACGCTAAATCCAAACTCTAAACCCTAAACTGAAACCGTAAAACCTAAACTCTAAACCCAAATCCTAAACCCTAAATCCTAAACTCAAAACCCTAAACGCTAACCCTAAACCCCAAACCTACACACTAAAACCTAAACCCTAAATTCTAAACTCTAAACCCTAAACCCTAACCCTAAGTCGTTAACCCTATGCCCTTAACCCTAAACCCTATACCCTCTGCCCTAAAACATAAACCCCAAACCCTAAACCCTAAGCACTAAATCAAAACTCTAAATCCTAAGCCCTAAAGCCTAAACTCTAAACCCTAAACCCAAAATCCTAGACCTTAAATCTTAAACTCAAAACCCTAAATCCTAAACCCTAAACCCTAAAATCTATACTCTAAACCCTAAACCCCAAACTTATACCGCAAAACATAAATCCAAACTTTAAACCCTAAACCCCAAATCCTAAACTCTAAACCCTAAACCCGAGAGCCTAAACTCTGAACCCTAAATCCTAAAGTCTAAACCATAAACCCTAAATCCTAAACCATAAATTCTAAACTCAAAACTCCAAACCGTAAAGCCTAAACTCTAAACCTAAATTGTAAACCCAATCCTAACTCTAAAACCGAAAACCGAAAACCTAAATCATAAACTCTAAACCCTAAACCCAGAATCCTAAACCCAAAACCCTATACCCTAACCCTAAACCCTAAATCCTAAACCTTAAACTCTATACCCTAAACCCTAAATCCTAAGCTCTAAATCCAAACTCTAAACCCTAAACCCTAAATTCTAAACTTTAAAACTTAAACCCTAAACCCTAAGCACTAAATCCTAAACTTAAAACACTATACCCTAACCCTAAACCCTATGCGATAAACCCAAAACCCTAAATCCTAAACTCAAAACACTATACCCTAACCGTAAACCCTATGCGATAAACCCAAAACCCTAAATCCTCAACCCAAAACACTATACCCTAACCCTAAACCCTATACGATAAACCCAAAACCCTAAATCCTAAACTAAAAACACTATGCCGTAACCCTAAACCCTATGCAATAAACCCTAAACCCTAAACTCAAAACCCTAAACCCTAAATGCTTAAACCTAAATCCAAACTCTAAACCCTAAACCCTTAATCCTAATCTAAAAATCCTAACCCTATACCCTAAATACTAAACTAAAACCCTAAACCCTAAACACTAAACACTAAATCCTAAACAAAAAGCCTAAACCCTAATAGTAAACGCTAAATCTAAATCCTAAATCCTAAATCCAAACTCTAAACCCTTAACCCTAAAACCTATAACCAATACCCTAAAACCTAAACCCCAAACCCTAAACCAGAAATCAAAACTCTAAATCCTAAACCCTAAACTCTAAACCTTAAACCCTAAACCCTAAACCCTAAACCCTAAACCCTAAAATCTATACTCTAAACCCTAAAACCTAAACTCAAAACCCTAAACCCTAAACCTAAACCCAAAAACCTAAAACCTAAACCCTACACCCAAAACCCTAAATCCAAAACCTTATATCTTAAACCACAAACCTAAACCCTAAAACCTACACCCTAATCCCTAAATCATAAACCCCAAACCTTAAACCCTAAATCCAAACTCTAATCCTAAACCCTATACCCTATACGCTAAAACATCAACCCAAAACCTTAAACGCTAAATCCAAACTCTAAACCCTAAACCCTTAACCCTAATCTCTAATCTCTAAATCCTAAACCCTAAACACCAAAATCCTAAACTCAAAACCCTAAACCTAAACCTAAAACCCTAAACCCTAATCCTAAATGCTAAAGCCTAAACCCTAAATCCTAAACTCTAAACCATAAACCTTAAACCTAAAACCCTCAACCTTAAACCCTACGCCCTAAACCCAAAATCCAAACTCTAAACCCTATCTCCCAAACCCAAAATCCAAACTCTAAACCCTAAATCCCAAACGCAAAATCCAAACTCTAAACCTTAAATCCTAAACCCTATACCCTAAACCCTAAGCCCTAAACCTAAACTGTCAACCCTAAATCCAAACTCTAAATCATAAACCCTAAATCCTAAGCTCTAAACCCTAAACCTTAAATACTAAACTCAAAACTCTAAACCCTAAACACCAAAGCCTAAATCCTAAACCTTAAACCCTAAAACCTAAAACCTAAACTGGAGACCCTAAATCCTAAATCGTAAACCTTAAATCCTAATTTGTAAATGCTAAACCCTATACCCTAAACCTTAAACCCTAAAGCCTAAACTCTATACCCTTAACCATAAACCTTAAATTCTAAACCCTAAATAATAAACCTCAAATTGAAACCCTCAACCCTAAACCCTCAACCATAAATCCTATACCCTAAACCCTAAACCCTAAATCCTAAACTCTAAACCCTAAACCCTAAACCCAAATATTAAACATTAAACCCTAAACCCTAAACTAGAAACCCTAAACCCTGAACCCTAAACCCTAAACTCTAAACCTTATATCCTAAACTCTACATGCTAAACAGTATACACTAAACCTTAAACCCTTAACCATAAACCTTAAACTCTAAACCCTAAATCGTAAACCTTAAATTGTAACCCTTAAACCTAAACCTTAAACACTAAACTATAAACCCTAACCCCTAAATCCTAAACTCTAAACCCTAAAACATAAATCGTATATCCTAAACCTCAAACCTAAACCCTAAATTTTAAATCCCAGACCTTAAACGCTAAATCCAAACTCTAAACCCTAAACTGAAATCGTAAAACCTATACTCTAAACCCTGATCCTAAACCCTAAATCCTAAACTCAAAACCCTAAACGCTAACCCTAAACCCTAAACCTACACAATAAAACCTAAACCCTAAGTTCAAAACTCTAATCCCTAAACCCTATATCCTAAATCGTTAACCCTAAACCCTAAACCCTATACCCTATGCCCTAAAACCTGAACCCCAAACCTTAAACCCTAAGACCTAAATGAAAACTCTAAATCCTAAGCCCTAAAGCCTAAACTCTAAACCCTAAACCCAAAATCCTAGACCTTAAATCTTAAACTCAAAACTCTAAATCCTAAACCCTAAACCCTAAAATCTATACTCTAAACCCTAAACCCTAAACTTAAACCGCAAAACATAAATCCAAACATTAAACCCTAAACCCTAAATCCTAAACTCTAAACCAAAAACCCGAAATCCTAAACCCTAAACCCTAAATTCTAAAGTCTAAACCATAAACCCTAAACCCTAAACCATAAATTCTAAACTCAAAACCCCAAACCGTAAAGCCTAAACTCTAAATCCTAAAACCAAAAACCTAAATCCTAAACTCTAAACCCTAAACCCAAAATCCTAAACCCCTAACCCTATACCCTAACCCTAAACCCTAAACCCTAAATCCTAAGCTCTAAATCCAAACTCTAAACCCTAAAAGATAAATTCTAAACTCTAAAACCAAAACCCTAAACCCTAAGCACTAAATCCTAAACTCAAAACACTATAACCTAACCCTAAACCCTATGCGATAAACCCAAAACCCTAAATCCTATACTCAAAACACTATACCCTAACCCTAAACCCTATACGATAAACCCTAAACCCTAATTCTTGAACCCTAAACCCTATATCCTTAATCGTAAACCCTAAGCTCAAAACCCTAAACCCTAAATGCTTAAACCTAAATCCAAACTCTAAACCCTAAACCCTTAATTCTAAACTAAAACCCCTAATCCTATACCCTAAATAATAAACTAAAACCTTAAACCCTACAAACTAAACACTAAATCCTAAATAAAAAGCCTAAACCCTAATAGTAAACCCTAAATCTAAATCTTAAATCCTAAATCCAAACTCTAAACCCTTAACCCTAAATCCTATACCCTATACCCTAAAAGCTAAACCCCAAACCTTAAACCCAAAATCAAAACTCTAAATCCTAAACCCTCAACCCTCAATTCTAAACCTAAAATCCTAAACCCTAAATTCTGAACTAAAATCTCTAAACCTTAAACCCTAAACCCAAAACCCTAAAATCTATACTCTAAGCTATAAACCCTAACTCAAAACCCTAAGCCCTAAACCTAAACCCAAAACCCTAAATCCAAAACCCTATATCGTAAACCTCAAACCTAAACCCTAAAACCTACACCCTAATCCCTAAATCTTAAACCCCAGACCTTAAACACAAAATACAAACTCTAATCCTAAACCCTATACCCTATACGCTTAAACATCAACCCCAAACCCTAAGCTCTAAATCAAAACTCTAAACCCTAAACCCTTAACCCTAATCTCTAATCTCTAAATCCTAAACCCTAAACCCTAAAATCTATACTCTAAACCCTAAACCCTAAACTTAAACCGCAAAACATAAATCCAAACTTTAAACCCTAAATCCTAAATTCTAAACCCTAAACTCGAAATCCTAAACCCTGAACCCTAAATCCTAAAGTCTAAACCATAAACCCTAAACCCTAAACCATAAATTCTAAACTCAAAACCCCAAACCGTAAAGCCTAAACTCTAAACCTAAATTGTAAATCCAATCCTAACTCTAAACCCTAAAACCAAAAACCTAAATCCTAAACTCTAAACCCTAAACCCAAAATCCTAAACCCAAAACCCTATACCCTAACCCTAAACCTTAAACTCTATACCCTAAACCCTAAATCCTAAGCTCTAAATCCAAACTCTAAACCCTAAATCCTAAATTCTAAACTTTAAAACCTAAACCCTAAACCCTAAGCACTAAATCCAAAACTCAAAACACTATACCCTAACCCTAAACCCTATACGATAAACCCAAAACCCTAAATCCTAAACTCAAAACACTATACCCTAACCCTAAACCCTATGCGATAAACCCAAAACCCTAAATCCTAAACTCAAAACACTATACCCTAACCCTAAACCCTATGCGATAAACCCTAAACCCTAAACCCAAAACCCTAAACCCTAAATGCTTAAACCTAAATCCAAACTCTATACCCTAAACCCTTAAACCTAAACTAAAAACCCTAACCCTGTACCCTAAATACTAAACTAAAACCCTAGACCCTACACACTAAACACTAATTCCTAAACAAAAAGCCTAACCACTAATAGTAAACACTAAATCTTAATCCTAAATCATAAATCCAAACTCCAAACCCTTAACCCAAAACCCTATACCCTACACCCTAAAACCTAAACCCCAAACCCTAAACCAAAAATCAAAACTCTAAATCCTAAACCTTAGACTCTACACTAAAATCTATACTCTAAACCCTAAACTATAAACTCAAAACCCAAAACCCTAAACCCTAAATCCTAAACCTAAAACCCTAAATCCAAAACCCTATATCTTAAACCTCAAACCTAAACCCTAAAACCTACACCCTCATCCCTAAATCTTAAAACCCAGACCTTAAACCCTAAATCCAAACTCTAACCCAAAACCCTATACCCTATAAGTTGAAACATCAACCCTAAACCCTAAGCCCTAAATCAAAACTCTAAACCCTAAACCCTTAACCCTAATCTCTAATCTCTAAATCCTAAACCCTAAACCCTAAAATCTATACTCTAAACCCTAAATCCTAAACTAAAACCACAAAACATAAATCCAAACCTTAAATTCTAAACCCTAAATCCTAAACTCTAAACCATAAACCTTAAACCTAAAACCCTCAACCTTAAATCCTACACCCTAAACCTAAAATCCAAACTCTAAACCCTAAATCCCAAACCCACAATCCAAACTCTAAACATTAAATCCTAAACCCTATACCCTAAACACTAAACCCTAAACCCTAAACCCTAAACCCTAAACCTAAACTTTCAACCCTAAATCCAAACTCTAAATCCTAAACCTTAAATTCTAAGCTCTAAACCCTAAACCTTTTATCCTAAACTGAAAATTCTAAACCCTAAACACCAAAGCCTAAACCCTAAACCTTAAACCCTAGACCCTAAACCCTAAACTAGAGACCTTAAACCCTAAACCGTAAACCTTAAATCCTAAATTGTAAATGCTAAACCCTATACCCTAAACCTTAAACCCTAAAGCCTAACCTCTATACCCTTAACCATAAACCTTAAATTCGAAACCCAAAATCATAAGCCTCAAATTGAAACCCTCAACCCTAAACCCTAAATTGTAAATTCTATACCCTAAACCCTAACCACTAAATCCTAAACTCTAAACCCTAAACCCTAAATTGGAAACCCTAAACCCTAAACCCTAAACTCTAAACCTTAAAACCTAAACTCTACATGCTAAACAGTATACCCTAAACCTTAAACCCTTAACCATAAACCTTAAACTCTAAACCCTAAATCATAAACCTTAAATTGAAACCCTTAAACGTAAATCTTAAACCCTAAACTGTAAACCCTAACCCCTAAATCCTAACCTCTAAACACTAAAACCTAAACCGTAAATCCTAAACCTCAAACCTAAACCTTAAATTTTAAATCCCAAAACTTACACGCTAAATTCAAACTTTAAACCCTAAACTGAAATCGTAAAACCTAAACTCTAAATCCTAATCCTGAACCCTAAATCCTAAACTCAAAACCCTAAATGCTAACCCTAAACCCTAAACCTACACACTAAATCCTAAACCCTAAATTCTAAACTCTAAACCCTAAACCCTATATCCTAAATCGTTAACCCTAAACCCTATGCCTTTCACCCTAAACCCTATACCCTATGCCCTATAACATAAACCCCAAACCCTAAACCCTAAGCCCTAAATCAAAACTCTAAATCCTAAGCCCTAAAGCCTAAACTCTAAACCCTAAACCCAAAATCCTAGACCTTAAATCTTAAATTCAAAACCCTAAATCCTAAACCCTAAACCCTAAAATCTATACTCTAAACCCTAAACCCTAAACATACACCGCAAAACAAAAATCCAAACTTTAAACCCTAAACCCCAAGTCCTAAACTCTAAACCCTAAACCCGAGAGCCTAAACTCTGAACCCTAAATCCTAAAGTCTAAACCATAAACCCTAAACCCTAAAACATAAATTCTAAACTCAAAACTCCAAACCGTAAAGCCTAAACTCTAAACCTAAATTATAAACCAAATCCTAACTCTAAACCCTTAAACCAAAAACCTAAATCCTAAACTCTAATCCATAAATCCAAAATCCAAAACCCAAAACCCTATACCCTAACCCTAAACCCTAAACCCTAAACCCTAAACCTTAAACTCTATACACTAAACCCTAAATCCTAAACTCTAAATCCAAACTCTAAACCCTAAATCCTAAATTCTAAACTCTAAAACCTAAACCCTAAACCCTAAGCACTAAATCCTAAACTCAAAACACTAAACCCTATGCGATAAACCAAAAACCCTAAATCCTAAACTCAAAACACTATACCCTCATCCTAAACCCTATGTGATAAACCCTAAACCCTAATTCTTGAACCCTAAACCCTATATCCTTAATCGTAAACCCTAAGCTCAAAACCCTAAACCCTAAATGGTTAAACATATATCAAAACTCTAAACCCTAAACCCTTAATCCTAAACTAAAAACACTAACCCTGTACCCTAAATACTAAACTAAAACCCAAAACCCTACACACTAAACACTAAATCCTAAACAAAAAGCCTAAACCCTAATAGTAAACCCTAAATCTAAATCCTAAATCCTAAATCCAAACTCTAAACCCTTAACCCTAAACCCTATACCCTATACCCTAAAACCTAAACCCCAAACCCTAAACCCAAAATCAAAACTCTAAATCCTAAACCCTCAACACAAAATTCTAAACCCAAAATCCTAAACCCTAAATCCTGAACTCAGAACTCTAAACCTTAAACCCTAAATCCTAAACCCTAAAATCTATACTCTAAACCCTAAACCCTAACTCAAAACCCTAAACCCTAAACCTAAACCCAAAACTCTGAATCCAAAACCATATATCTTAAACCTCAAACCTAAACCCTAAAACCTACACCCTTATCCCTAAATCTTAAACCCCAGACCTTAAACACTAAATCCAAACTCTAACCCCAAACTCTATACCCTATATGCTAAACATTAACCCCAAACCCTAAGCTCTAAATCAAAACTCTAAACCCGAAACCCTTAACCCTAATCTCTAATCTCTAAATCCTAAACCCTAAAGACCAAATCCTAAACTCAAAACCCTAAACCTAAACCTAAAACCCTAAACCCTAATCCTAAATGCTAAACCCTAAACCCTAAATCCTAAACTCTAAACCATAAACCTTAAACCGAAAACCCTACACCCTAAACCTAAAATCCAAACAATAAACCCTAAATGCTAAACAAAAAATCCAAACTCTAAACGTAAATCCTAAACCCTATACCCTAAACACTAAACCCTAAACCCTAAATCCTAAACCTAAACTGTCAACCCTAAATCCAAACTCTAAATCCTAAACCCTAAATCCTAAGCTCTAAACCCAAAACCCTAAACCTTAAATCCTAAACTCAAAACTCTAAACCCTAAACACCAAAGCCTAAACCCTAAACCTTAAACCCTAGACCCTAAACCCTAAACTGGAGACCCTAAACCCTAAGCCCTAAATCGTAAACCTTAAATCCTAAACTGTAAATGCTAAACCCTATACCCTAAACTTTAAACCCTAATGCCTAAACTCTACACCCTTAACCATAAACCTTAAACTCTAAACCCTAAATCATAAACCTCAAATTGAAACCCTAAACCCTAAACCCTAAAACCTAAATCCTAAACCCTAAACACTATACCCTAAACCCTAGCCCCTAAATCCTAAACTCTAAACACGAAATCCTAAACCCAAACTTTAAACCTTAAACCCTAGACCCTAAACCCTAAACTAGAAAACCTAAACCCTGAACCCTAAACCCTAAACTCTAAACCTTAAATCCTAAACCCTACATGCTAAACAGTATACCCTAAACCTGAAACCCTAAAGCCTAAACACCATTCCCTTAACCATAAACCTTAAACTCTAAACCCTAAATCATAAACCTTACATTGAAACCCTAAACCATAAACCCTAACCCCTAAACCCTAACCCCTAAATCCTAAACTCTAAACCCTAAAACCTATACCATAAATCCAAAACCTCAAACTTAAACCCTAAATTTTAAATCCCAGACCTTAAACGCTAAATCCAAACTCTAAACCTTAAGCCAAAATCGTAAAACCTAAACTCTAAACCCTAATCCTAAACCCTAAATCCTAAACTCAAAACTCTAAACCCTAACCCTAAACCCTAAACCTACACACTAAAACATAAACCCTAAATTACAAACTCTAAACCCTAAACCCTATACCCTAAATCATTAACCCTAAACCCTATACCGTTAACCCTAAACCCTATACCAAATGCAATAAAACCTAAACCCCAAACCCTAAACCCTAAGCCCTAAATCAAAACTACAAATCCTAAGCCCTAAACCCTAAACTCTAAACCCCAAACCCAAAATCCTAGACCTTAAATCCTAAACTAAAAACCCTAAATCCTAAACCTAAACCCTAAAATCTATACTCTAAACCCTAAACCCTAAACTTAAACCACAAAACATAAATCCAAACTTTAAACCCAAAACCCTAAATCCTAAACTCTAAACCCTAAATCCAAAATTCTAAACCCTGAAACCTAAATCCTAAAGTCTAAATCATAAACCCTAAACCCTAAACCAAAAATTCTAAACTGAAAACCCCAACCGTAAAGCCTAAACCATAAACCTAAATTGTAAGCCAATCCTAACTCTAAACCCTAAAATCAAAAACCTAAATCCTAAACTCTAAACCCTAAACCCAAAATCCTAAACCCAAAACCCTATACCTTAACCCTAAACCCTAAACCTTAAACTCTCTACACTAAACCCTAAATCCTAAGCTCTAAATCCAAACTCTAAACCCTAAACCCTAAAGTCTAAACTCTACAACCTAAACCCTAAACCCTACGCACTAAATCCTAAACTCAAAACACTATACCCTAACCCAAAACCCTATGCGATAAACCCAAAACCCTAAATCTTAAACTCAAAGCACTATACCCTAACCCTAAACCATATGCGATAAACCCTCAACCCTAATCCATGAACCCTAAACCCTATATCCTTAATTGTAAACCCTAAACTCAAAAAACCTAAACGCTAAACCTAAATCCAAACTCTATACCCTAAACCCATAATCCATACTAAAACCCCACCCTCAGACTCCCTAAACTAAAACCCTAATCCCTACACACTAAACCCTAAATCCTAAACAAAAAGCCTAAACCCTAACAATAAACCCTAAATCTAAATCCTAAATCCTAAATCCAAACTCTAAACCCCTAACCCTAAACCCTATACCCTAAAACCTAAACCCCAAACCTTAAACCCAAAATCAAAATTCTAAATCCTAAACCCTCAACCCTAAATTCTAAACCTAAAATACTAAACCCTAAATTCTGAACTCAAAACTATAAACCTTAAACCCTAAACCCTAAACCCTAAAATCTATACTCTAAACCCTAAACCCTAAACCCTAAACTGAAAACCTTAAACCCTAAACCTAAACCCAAAACCCTAAATCCAAAACCCTATATCTTAAACCTCAAACCTAAACCCTAAAACCTACACCCAAATCCCTAAATCTTAAACGCCAGACCTTAAAACCTAAATCTAAACTCTAACCCTAAACCCTAAACCCTATACGCTAAAACATCAACCCCAAACCCTAAGCCCTAAGTCAAAACTCTAAACCCTACCCTTCCTAACTCTAAACTCTAAATAAATCCTAAACCCTAAACCCCAAATCCTAAACTCAAACCCTAAACCTAAACCTAAACCTCCCTAACCCTAAACCCTAAACCTTAAACTCTATACCCTAAACCCTAAATCCTACGCTATAAATCCAAACTCTAAACCCTAAACCCTAAATTCTAAACTCTAAAACCTAAACCCTAAACCCTAAGCAGTAAATCCTAAACCCAAAACACTATACCCTAACCCTAAACCCAATGCGATAAACCCAAAACCCTAAATCCTAAACTCAAAACACTATACCCTAACCCTAAACCCTATGCGATAAACCCTAAACCCTAATCCTTGAACCCTAAACCCTATATCCTTAACCGTAAACCCTAAACACAAAACCCTAAAACCTAAATGCTTAAACCTAAATCCAAACACTAAACCCTAAACCCTTAATCCTAAACTAAAAACCCTAACCCTGTACCCTAAATACTAAACTAAAACCCTAAACCCTACACACGAAACCCTAAATCATAAACAAAAAGCCTAAACCCTAACAATAAACCCTAAATCTAAATCCTAAATCCTAAATCCAAACTCTAAAACCTTAACCCTAAACCCTATACCCTATACCCTAAAACCTAAACCCCAAACCCTAAACCCAAAATCAAAACTCTAAATCCTAAATCCTCAACCCTAAATTCTAAACCCAAAATCCTAAACCCTAAATCCTAAACTCAAAACTCTAAACCTTAAACCCTAAACCCAAAACCCTAAATCCAAAACCCTATATCTTAACCCTAAAACATACACCCTAATCCCTCAATCTTAAACCCCGGACCTTAAACCCTAAATCCAAACTCTAATCCTAAACCCTATACCCTATACCCTAAAACATCGACCCCAAACCCTAAGCCCTAAATCAAAACTCTAAACCCTAAACCCTTAACCCGAATCTCTAATCTCTAAATCCTAAACCCTAAACCCCAAATCCTAAACTCAAAACCCTAAACCTAAACCTAAAACCCTAAACCCTAATCCTAAATGCTAAACCCTAAACCCTAAATCCTAAACTCTAAACCATAAACTTTAAACCTAAAACCCTCAACCTTTAATCCTATACCATAAACCCAAAATCCAAACTCTAAACCCTAAATCCTAAACCCAAAATCCAAACTCTAAACCCAAAATCCTAAACCTTATGCCCTAAACCCTAAACCTAAACCCTAAACCCTAAACCTAAACCGTCAACCTTAAATCCAAACTCTAAATCCTAAACCCTAAATCGAAAACTCTAAACCCTAAACCCTAAACCTTAAATCCTAAACTCAAAATCCTAAACCCTAAACATCAAAGCCTAAACCCTAAACCTTAAACTCTAGACCCAAAACCCTAAATTAGAGGCCCTAAACCCTAAACCCTAAACCCTAAACCTAAACCCCAAACCATAAACCTTAAATCCTAAATTGTAAATGCTAAACCCTATACCCTAAACCTCCCTAAAACCTAAACTTTATACCCTTAACCATAAACCTTAAACTCTAAACCCTAAATCATAAACCTCAAATTGAAACCCTCAACCCTAAACCCTAAAACCTAAATCCTAAATCCTAAACCCTATACCCTAATCCCTAACCCCTAAATCCTAAACTCTAAACCCTAAACCCTAAACCCTAAACCCAAACTTTAAACTTTAAACCCTAGACCCTAAACCCTAAACTGGAAACCCTAAACCCTGAACCCTATTGCCACTCATTTTCTAAAATCTTTTCTCTCTCTAAAATTCACTCCCTAAGGAAAATGCGTAGCAGTTCGCCGGAATGGCCACAGAGCCGCCGGGAATTGAGTGTCGGCCGCTAGACCGCATCCATTCAACGTGGAACTGAAGCGCCTACAAACCCCAGTTGAACGCTTCACCTGAATCATCAGCTAATTCCTCAGAAATGCAACGTATAGAGGCGATCCATGTTGTGATTTCAGAGAGGGAGTTAAACTGGCCTTAGAAAATCATTTCCCTAGAACAATCGGGGATGATTCATGTTAGTCCAGCTAATAAGCATGAATCTACATATAAAGATCTATCAGCAAGCCAAAAATCAAATGATTCTATCATTCAAATTGAATGATCCAAGAATTTGAATTTTTGCGAAATCGCCTAGGAATCGCTGTCCGTGCACCCTTAATTTTGAGCATCTTCCGATGTGAGAAATGATGTTTCAACCATTGGGGAATCTTCCCCAGACCAAGGAGATCCTCCTACCAAAAATTTGAATGATTTTGACGGCGAAAACTTCAGTGACATAAGAACTAATAAAGTCACCGGAGCTCCGATAAACAGTGCAGATCAACGACTGCACCAGACGACCCCTTGCGATGAAAATAATCATTCTAAGGTACCAGAATCCATAATACAACAACAACACACTGATGTTTGCTATTCCCTCAATCTGCAGGATCAAGTCGCAATTATGGATGATGCACAGCACATGGGGGTGGCATTAGAGTCTGTTAATAGCACAAAGGCATCAAATCTTGAAGTCAATCAGAATATGGAATACACTCCAAATCGCAAAAGGGAATCAATGATACAAGAGTAGGACCAGCTGATCACCAAAGGAACAAAAGAAGCAAACTCACGAAGCAAACATCAAGGGGATGAGGGCACAACACAGCAGCATACTCAGGTATTACAACACACAAATGATAAGGTTTCTACAGGAGATTTGACTGAGAAGCAACAAGACAAAAGGGAGAAGCCAATCTGGAAAGTGAAGGAAAAAACTAACATTAATGAAACCACTAACAACTCTAACAAAGAGAATGGAGGGAAACGACCTCACACTAGCAGCATGGAAAGGACAGGTAAGTTTGTTAATTTTGCCTCGGAGAATAATGCTCATAATCATTTTCCCCTTAACAATCAAAATGAGAAAGAGAAAGGTCATCTTAGCATGTAGGCTGCTGTGAACGAGATATGTGATCTGACTGTGAAGGCTGCTTCTAAGGGGCTTAATATGGATAATCATGTTCCCCCTCCTATCAAGATCTCATCCAACTTTGATCTTTATCGACTCCACCAAAGAAAGAACCAATCCAAATAGTCCCAAATAGAACCAAAACATGCCTTCTGGGAACAGTTCTTCTACTAAAACCATCACTCTCCAAATCCCTGACCCATCCCCTCCCACTGTAACTCAAACCTTAGCCAATAGACTTAAAGCTAACAAAATGAAAAATGCTACCCCCATGGACATTCTTCCCCCGATCATATCCACTAGGCAAGGATACCCTTCCATCACCTTTCATGAGGATGATTTTATGCAGAAGATGTCTGGTCGATGCAGGTTCACTTTAGTGGGGAAATTCACCAATGCGATGCCCAAAATGAAAATCATAAGGAAGAGTTTCATTGCACAAACACAACTTTTTGGAGGAGTTAAAATTGCACACTTCAACTCAAGGTACATCTACATTGATTTGGATAATGAAGCTGATCACATTGCTGTATGGACTAAACAAAAAATGTACATTGCTGGCCAGCCAATGAAGCTATATGTATAGACTCCTACTTTTAAACCTGCTGAGGAAACTCCTATTGTTCCTATCTGGGTTACATTGCCTGAGCTGCCCTGGCACTTCTATTATATGGACATCCTTATCCCCTTGTTGTCCCCTATTGGTAAAGCTCTTTATCTCGACTCTGCAACTATGCAAAAAACTAGGGGTAGTGTGGCAAAAGTGAGAGTTCAAATTGATATTACTAAAAACAGACCTCAGCATGTTTGGTTGGGATTTTCAGAGAAGGATCCAACTATAGGTAAGTGGCAAATTATAGAATTTGAAGATGTCCCTCTTTACTGCCTTTACTACAAACATCAAGGTCATTCTCTTGGAGAATGTCCTATGAAAGAAAGGGATGATGAAATAAAAAGAAGAAAGGAAATGGAGGCCAACAAGAAAGGACAAGGAAAACAGATGGATCAAAATTCCAAGGAGACTCAACAAAATGACAATGGCACTAACAAATCACAATCAAATAGGCAAGCTAAGTTGCAGAAACCAACTGAAGATAGTACATCACATAAGGAGGATCAATGGCAAACTCAAAATGGAAGAAAAAACAAAAACAACCAACAAAATCAAGAGCAAGGAAATAGCCAAACTCCCAGGTACAGGTACAGCAGGTGCAGGTACAGCAGGAAAAAATATCTCAGAACCACAGGCTTCCCCTAGAAACAGGTATGATCTCTGGAACTCTTGTGATTGATGTTGAAGAATTTGGTGATCAGATTCTTACACCCTCATCCCTTGTAATTGCTGATGATGATGCTCATCAGTATTCTGTGACCCTTTCCCCTATTATTCCCCCTTATTCTGTTGCTGAGGAAGCTGTTGGAGGGATGATGGAAAGACAGGAGAAAACCTCTAACTTGTAGGAAGGGGAACCAGGGGGGGACCTTAGAAATGACCACCAAACTCCTGCTACCATTGGAAGAAAGATGCAGCAACACCAAAAAAAGGATCACCAGATCTCTCAAGAGGGAACTCATCAGGTTCAATCTAATAGAGTGGAGAATGATCAACCTAAAGGTTCTATGGCAAAGGATATGGGAAACAAAGCAAGCTCCAGTAAACAAGCTAATACACCTAAGAGTAAGAATAAACCTAGCAAAAAAAAGGGAGATGCTATTAAGAAAAAGCAGTAACACCAAAAAGAATGTGACTGCACTCGTGCAGAGGCCAGCAGGATGGAAAAAACCTCTGCAAGCAGTTCATCATGGTGGACCAAGTCATGGATGTTATTCCCTTGAAAGCTCAATATAACACCCCTACTCCTACTCTTGGAAAACCTCTTGATTTGATTAACAGAACTATTAGAGATGAGTATGAGGTGGAAATTTCAGAAGATGAAATAGAGGAGGAACAGCCCCTGACACTATCCAAGAAGATGATGATGAAACCAGTGATCTCTTGATCAAAGCATTCAATCCCAACAATGAAACTGAACTGGAAAAGGAACTTCAACAGATTACCAACAACTAAGGATTATCTCCCAGAGGTTTGCATCTGGAAAAACTCCCACTCAGGAAAACTCCTACCCATATTCTTGTGACTGTAGGAAGACCAAACACTATACTCTTCACCTCCAAATCATCTCAATGATTAGTACAATCATATGGAATGCTAGGGGTATCAATACCCAAGGGGTTATTGAAAGACACATAAATCTCAAAATCATTCATCAAGTGTCTATGATTGCTGTTCTTGAACCTTTCTCAAACTCTGCTCAACTCAATACCTTTAAAAGTATGCTTGCCATGGATCATGCAGTTAGTAATATTAATGGAAAGATTTGGTTGTTCTGGATTAATGATATTACTTGTACTGTACTTGAAGCTGATGAACAACAGATTACTTGTGAAATCAACCACATTGAGGCTCCTATGACTTACTTAAAGACCTTTCTTTATGCCAAATGCAAAGAGTATCTCAGGAAACCTCTTTGGGATAGACTTGACCTTGTCGACACTCAGACTCCATTCCCCGTGTATCGTTGGAGATTTTAATGTTATTACTGATACAGCTGAAAAGATGGGAGGTTGTCCTTACAACATGAAGAAAAGCCTTAAATTTATTGGTGTGATTGAAGCTTGTGGGCTCATGGGCTTGGGATTTAATGGTCCTAAATTTACCTGGTCTAATCAAAGAGGCATCCACTTCAGAATTTGGAAAAGGCTGGACAGAGCTATGGTTAATGATAAATGGTTACAAGACATGCCTCACACTAACATTACTCACCTTCCCTCTGTGGGATCTGATCACTGCCCATTGCTTAGGGAAGTCAATGCCAGATCTGAAGACCATATTAACTATTTCAAATTCTTAAATTGCTGGGCTGAGCAAGCCTCCTTTACAGACTGTTGCAAGTCTTGGGACAAACTCGCAAAGGGAATCCTATGTGGATATTCCACCAGAAATTGAAGAGACTTTCCTCTACCCTCAGTGTCTGGTCTAAACAGCAGTTTGGGGATATTTATGCTAAGGTCAAGGAAATTTGAAGAGAAGGCCAGGAATTTAGAAGAAAAACTTATTCATCACAACACAGAGGAACATAGAGCAGAACTTCATGGTGCCAATGCAGAGTACATCAAATTTATGAAACTTGAAGCTTCTATCCTTAAACAAAAATTCCAGCTACATTGGTTCAAGGAAGGAGATGCAAACTCTAAGTACATTCATGCCTTGATCAGGGGCAGAAGGAGGAGGTTATTTATTCACAAAATCCTCAAGGATGATGATGAATGGATACAAGGTGATGAGCACATTGCACAGGCTGCCTGTGAGTACTTTCAAGACATCTTCACAGAAGAGAGCTGATTGATTAAACCTCCATGAAGTGCATCCCAAGAATGGTTAATAAGGATCAGAATGATAGAATGAAGGCATTACCTTCTATGGATGAACTTAAGGAGGCAGTTTACTTCATGAACCCCAACTCTACTGCTGGACCTGATGGAATGAATGAATATTTTTTCTAGAAGTGTTGGGATATGAAAGACTTGCTGGCAGTTATTCATGCTTTCTTCAATGGCCAGATGATACCCAAGTATATCTCCCATGCTTGCCTTGTTCTACTCCCTAAAGTGCAACATCCCAACAAGCTGTCTGAGTTTAGACCAATCAGCCTGAGTAATTTCACCAACAAGATCATTTCTAAAATTCTAAGACTCAGATTGACCCCTATTTTTCCAAACCTGATCTCTCCTAATCAATCAGGGTTTGTGAAGGGAAGAAGTATCACTGATAACATTATGCTTGCTCAAGAAATTATACACCAGATCAAGAGACCTGCCATTGGAAGTAATGTTGTGATTAAGCTTGATATGGCAAACGCTTATGACAGAGTTTCTTGGTCCTATATTTTTCTAATTCTCAGGAAGATGGGGTTTGATAAAATACTGATTGATATGATTTGGAGAATTATGGCAAACAATTGGTATTCTATTATGATTAATGGCAAAAGACATGGCCTTTCACTCCACCAGAGGCCTTAAACAGGGGGATCCTTTGTCCCCAGCCCTATTTATTTTAGGTGCTGAGATGCTATCAGGATCCTTGAACTAGTTGTATCAGAACCCCCAGTATAATGGATTCTGTATGGAGGAAAGGGGTCCTCAAATCAACCATCTCGGCTTTGCTGATGACATTATCATATTCACCTCAGGGAGGAGACAATCCCTTAAACTCATCATGCACACTTTGGCTACTTATGAAAGGATCTCTGGCCATCTCATAAACCAAACCAAAAGTCACTTCTTCCTTCACTCTAATGCTTTCAGAACTACCTGTGACAGAATTAGGAAATACACTAGTTTCCAGCAGAAAGAAACTCCTATATCTTACCTTGGATGCCCCTTATTCTTTGGGAGACCTAAGAATATTTACTTCTCGGATATTATCAACAAGGTGGTGAACAAAATCACAGGTTGGTAGTCTAAAATGTTAAGCTATGGAGGGAAGACTACTTTGGTCAAGTATGTTTTACAATCTCTTCCAATCCACATCCTCTCAGCAACTACTCCTCCTTCTACTATTATTATGCAGATCCAATAGATTATGGCTGACTTCTTCTAGGGATGGAGGAATGACAAGAGGAAATATCACTGGTCATCCTGGAAAAACTTAAGCTTTCCATGTGAAGAAGGGGGTATTGGAGTTAAACACATGAAAGATGTGTGCCAAGCCTTTCAATTCAAACAATGGTGGGTGTTTAGAACTAAGCAAACCTTATGGGGTGAATTCCTAAAAGCAAAATATTGCCAAAGGTCTAACCCTATAAGTAAAAAGTGGAATACTGGTGACTCTCAAGCTTGGAGGTTGATGATGAGGAACAAGCAGACTGTGGAGAATCATATTCTATGGAAAATCAGAAGTGGCTCCAGCTCATTTTGGTGGGATAACTGGCTGGGAGTTGGTCCTCTGGCTCAATTCACCACAAAAAGCAACAAATTTAGTAATGACAAGGTGACTGATTTTATTGAAGATGGACAATGGAACATCAGAAAAGTGAGCCAGTTAGCTCCTCATGAGCAGGTTCATAAGATCCTTTCCTTCCAGATACAGCTGCAGCAAGGACAGCAGGATCATGCAGTGTGGACTCTCAACTCAAATGGCATATTTTCTGTTTCCTCTAGTTGGAATATTATCAGAGAAGCAAGGGAGAAAACTAAATTCAACACCTACACTTGGCATAAAGGTATTCCTTTTAAATGTTCTTTCCTTCTTTGGAGAACAATTAGAGGCAAACTTCCACCTAATGAAAAGCTGGCCAACTTTGGGGTTAAACCTAACTGATGTTACTGTTGTTACTCTCTAGGCTTTGACACTATTGAACATACCTTCAACTCAGGCCCCTTTGCCAGGAATATATGGAGGTATTTTGCTGTTTCACTTGGCATCCAAATTGATCCTTTGCTACTTAGAAATACTATCATGAGGTGGTGGGATACCAATCACAACAATGAGGCACACAAACTTATTCTTCAATCTACTCCTATCTTTATCTGTTGGAATCTTTGGAAGAATAAGTGTTCTAAACAATATGGAGGTAAACAATCAAGCATTGCAAGAGTCAAAGATCTAGTAATGTTAGATACCTTCAAGCTGCTGTAAACAACATTCCACTACATTAGCTGGCCTTTGGAATGGTGGAGACTATGCAAGCTCAATGAGAATTGCACTCATGATACCAAGGTTACTATGGTGGAATGGACCAAACCCCCTGATAAATGGGTTAAAATAAACACTGATGGGAGTGCATTATGCAATCCAGGCACCATTGGAGCTGGTGGTATCATCAGAAACCCAAACGGAGAGCTGATCCTTGCATTTTCAACTCTTTTGGGAAAAGGAACCAATAACCAAGCTGAGGTCGAGGCAGCCATTTTGGGTTTATCTTGGTTTGCAAATCTGAGATACAATAATGTGATACTAGAAGTTGATTCACAAGTGCTGGTGGACTGGTTTAAGAACAACACAGCAGCCCCCTAAAATCTTTCTGGCCAAATGCAGAAGTTGCAGCACACAGTCACTAAACTCAACCAGGTCAAATGTATTCTTACCCTTAGAGAGGCTAATTATGTGGCTGATTCACTGGCCAAGCACAGTCATCAAATCACCAACTCGCAGGTATTCTCTAACATCCAACAACTTCCCAAACTAGCAGCAACATTCTTTAAACAAGACCTGGCAGGTATGGCCAGTTTTAGAAGAAGAAAAATCATGAGAATTAAAGAGCCACCTTGAAAAGTCATTGGTAAGAATACCTAGGAAGGAACAGAATTCCATCATGTATTCTTTTGATGACTGTCCTGTCATCCTTTAGAGTCTCTCCCTAGGTTAGGATAGAATTTCTTTTCCTGATTTGTAAATGGAGAGCCTCCCTCATTTATGCTTTCCTAGAATCTATGTATCTAGAGGAGTCCTCTCATATAGGTGCTTAGACAATAGGTTCTTTTCCTTTATTGGAGAAAGTGCAGGAGAACCAACTAGCTTGACTAGTAGGCTACCAATTCTGACTCCACCAGTATTGGAGGTAAGGTTTATTGCCCCCTCTGTGTATTTGATTTTCTTTATATATGCTAAAGCCTGGGGCTGTTGCTAAGCCCCTGACCCCTCCAAGGGTCGTTAAAATAAAAAATACAAAAAAATTAAAAGGCGCTGAACCCTAAACCCTAAACTATAAAACTTAAATCCTAAACTCTACATGCTAAACAGCATACCCTAAACTTTAAACCCTAAAGCCTAAACACTATACCCTTAACCAAAAACCTAAAACTCTAAACCCTAAATCATAAACATCAAATCGAAACCCTTAACCCTTAACCCTAAACCCTAAACCATAAACCATAACCCCTAAATCCTAAACTCTAAACCCTAAAACCTAAACCATTAATCCTAAACCTCAAACCTAAACCCTAAAATTTAAAACCCAGACCTTAAACGCTAAATCCAAACTCCAAACCCTAAACGGAAACACTAAAACCTAAACTCTAAACCCTAATCCTAAACCCTAAATCCTAAACATAAAACCCTAAACTCTAAACTTTATACCCTAAACCCTATACCCTTAACCCTAAACCCTATACCCTATGCCCCAAAACCTAAACCCCAAACCCTAAACCCTAAACCCAAAATCAAATTTCTAAATTCTAAGCCATAAACCCTAAACTCTAAAACCTAAAAACCCAAAATCCTAAACCTTAAATCCTAAACTCAAAACCCTAAACCCTAAAATCTATACACTAAACCCTAAATCCAAAACTCAAAACCCTAAACCCTAAACCTAAACCCAAAACCCTAAACCCTAAACCCTAAATCCAAAACCCTATATCTTAAACCTCAAACCTAAACCCTAAACCCTACAACCTAAACCCCAGACCTTAAACCCTAAATTCAAACTCTAACCCTAAACCCTATGCCCTATACCCTAAAGCCTAAAACCCAAACCCTAAACCCTAAATCAAAAACTCTAAACCCTAAACACTAAACCCTAATCCCTAATCTCTAAATCCTAAACCCTAAACCCTAAACCCCAAATCCTAAACTCAAAACCCTAAACCTAAACCAAAAACCCTAAACCCTAATCCTAAATGTCAAACCCTAAACCCTAAATCCTAAACTCTAAACCATAAACCCCAAACCTAAAACCCTCAACCTTAAACCCTAATAATAAAAGATTGGGAAAAATCAAATACAGTAGATACACTAGGAGCTAGAATAAAATTCTTGCAACAATGGTTTATGAAACTATGTGAAAAACATAAAGAAGAATTAAAACTAGAAAAAATATTAGTAAAGAACTTAGCATATTGTACAAGCAAGTTAGCACCCCAATTCGGATGTAAAAATCCATATAAAAAGAAAAGGATAAAGAAGTATAAACACTTCAAAACAAAATATAAGAACAAAATTCCAAGAAAAAGATATTATATAAAAAATTATAAACAAAAAAGACCACATAGAATTAAGAAAAATATAACAGAATGTAAATGTTATAATTGTGGAAACTAGGACATTTAGCTAGAGACTGTAAATTACCAAAAGATTTAAAGAAAAAACAAATAACAGAGGTAATAATAAAAAACGATAAATATAAACAGATAGATTATTTAGATTATGAATTAGAAAATGAGGATAGCATATACGAATTTACAGATATTGAATTAGAAGATGAAATAGAGACAGCTTCTGATTATGACTGAAAGCGATATAAAAATAATAAGTAAAGAAGAATATCAAGATAATGAATATACAGAACAAAAAATAATATTTGACAATAATATGTTTGAACAAATAAAAGGAAAAGAATTAGACTTAAGCATAGATAAGATATTAGAAGTACCTAGATTAAAAAACTTATTCAAATTACAACACGATGAATATTATGTAGTAAGCCAAAAAAAACATGTAATAGATTGTAAATATATTAAAGGTAAAGCTAAAATACCTATTATAAATAAAAAAATAATTAATAAAGAAATCCAAGAATTAAAATAAAAAAATCCAATAAAATATGTACATTTAGGAGCAACAGAATATTGATAAAGGCATGTTTTAGAGAAGGAATAGATACACCGATAGAATTATATTTAGCAGATGATAGAATAATTCAACCTATAGAAAAAAGTATTATAAGTGCAGTTAGAGGAAATTTAATATATCAAAAATTTAAATTTATTATAAGTGCAAACTATTCAGTAGCAATAGAAGACAAAAACATAGATAAATCACTAGTACTATATTGGAAAATGGCAGGCATAGAATTAGCACCAGGAAGTAAGATATTTACAGCAAGATGTAAAAATTTATATGTATTAACTACAAAGCATAAAATAACAGCAAAAAATAAGATTCAAAAAATCAAGATAGAAAATCCATTTGATAAAATAATTACAGTAATAGATAATAATGATTACAGTTATAAAGAAATAGATATTGAAGAAGATTTAGAGATAGTAAAAGAAAGACTAAGTACATCTAAAAGATTAAGTTACGATACACCTTCATCATCAAGAACTAGTACATCTAGAAGATTAGATTGTAACTTAATACATACCACATCTAGAAGATTAGATTGTGACTTAATAACTAAATCATTAGAGCATGAAATACAACCATACCAATATTATATCACAGGAATATCTACAATAGGTATCTCATCTTGTTTCTCTATTTTTTCTGGAATTAACATATCTCTGGTCAAACCTATCTTTATGACCTGTATAACCGGTTTTATCTCATCGTATAGTATTTCTGCAGTGGCTGTATAGAATTTAATGAAGAATAGTGTTCCTTTAGTAATTCGTTTGTAAGTTAAGAATGCTTTGTATAATTCTGGTATCTTCGATATCTCATCTCCTGTAGCTGTGTACACTGTACTAAGTAGTCCGTAGTTATAACAAGTTGTAACCAAATTTATATTTGTACCTGGTAGGGCAATTAGTTTATTATATCCTTGTAGGTGTTGGATAATGTAATCAGTATTTGGTTCTTTTATGTTTATAGCTCTGGGGTTTTTGTTTAAGTATGTTTGGACTTTGTAAATATTTTCTGTATAGGTACGGGTGATGTGGTTATATGTATTTTTCTATTGGGCTAGGCTGTTTTTATATGTAGTGGTTTGTGGAGTAGATACAGATTTTTGTATCTTTGGTGTTGTATATGGTTTATCAAAAAGTTTGTTCATATTTGTATTTGTATAACTTTTTTCTTCTGTAGCTTTTTCTTTCTTTGTAACTCCTGATGTACCTGTAGCAGTATTTAAACAAAAATTATGGGTTTTATGGAGTTTCCCAACGTCTCCTTCTAGTTCTGGAATTTTAACGTCTTCCGATCGACGTAGCTCCACATTTTTAACGTCATGCTGCTGACTGCTAGCTTGCTCTTTTAGCTTCTGTATCTCACCATCCATACTATCCACTTTTTTACAAAGTGTAGTTAGGAGGTTGAGTATTTGATCCATTGTATTTATTTTTTCAGTATCTTTGTCTTGAGAGGTGATCTGCAATCACATTCTTGTCAGTTTTTATAATTTCAATTGTAAATGAAAAGTTTAATATATTTACTACCAGTCTTCTTATTTCTTTTGTCGTAACTGAGTCTTGTACTTTTTTGGTTATCCACCATTTTACCTGTGTATTATCTGTTCTAACAATAAATTTGTTATATACAATATATGGTTCAAAAGCTAATAAACATTTATATAAGGCAAATAATTCTTTTCTATTTATTTCCCATTTTATTTGTGGGTCTGTATATGATCCTGAATAATATCTACAGTGATGTTCTATTTTTTCATTTATATATTTATATTTTAATACTCCTCCGTAACTATGATCACTCGAGTCTGTTTCTACTATATAAGTAAATTGTTTATGTTCATCTGGAAAATATAATTTTGGTAACTCTTTACACATGATTTTAATTTTTCTGATATATTTTTTATCTTGTTCATCAAAGTGATATTCTATATCTTTCTTTAATTTTTTCTGTAATGGTTTTAAATTTTCTGCTAATTTTGGTATATATTCTCTTACTTGATTAACCAATCCTAAAAATGATTGTAATTTTTTCTTAGTATCTAATAATTCTTCAGAATTAACTATTTTTTGTACAATATGTGTTTGCATTTTTATTCCATTTTTATCTATTTGTATTCCTAGAAATTCTATTTGATTTTTCATAATTTCAGCTTTCTTTTTTGATAAGCTAATTCCTGATATTTCTATAATATGTATAAATTTTTCTAATAATTTTAGATGTTCTTCTTTTGTTCTTGAATATAATAATATGTCGTCTATATATACTACACAATTTTCTAATTAGTTAAAATATATATCCATAAAATGTTGATATCTACCTGGTGCATTTTTATATCCAAATGGTAAAATATTCCATTCGTAAAATCCTTGTGGTACGGTAAATGCTGTTAAATGTTTAGATTCTTCTTCTAGTTTTAGGTGGTAAAATCCTGATTTACAGTCAAATTTACTAAAGTAATTATATCCTTGTATTTGTCTTACTTTTAATATTTTATTAGGTATAGGGTAATTATATGTTTTAGTTTTTGCGTTTAGATTTCTATAATCAATAACCATTCTACTTTTTCCTCTTTTTTGCTCACTATGTTTATTTACTATGAATGCTGGACTATTATGTTTGCTATTGCTTTCTTGTATATACTTATTTTCTAATAATTCATTTATATGCATTTTAAATTCTGATTGGTCTTCAAAATTATATTTTAATGGTTTTTGTGTTATTATACTATTTTCATCTATTAGTTCAATTTTTACTTTTGTTTTGTGTTTATCCCATCCTTGTAATGGGTTTTCGTTATATAATGAGTTTAATTTATCATTTATTGCTTGTATTTTATCTACTGTGAATATTATAATTTCTATTTTATGATCATTAGTTGTTATATTTTCTAATTTTTGGGTAATTTTTTCACTTCCTTTTATCCATGGTGTATTTTTTCTGATTTTATTACTAACTCTTTTTGCTCCTATTTTATGATTACATATGGTAGTGAACCACCAATGTGTTTTTGTTATAGTGTGTGGATATAGTTTTTCTAAAAAAGGCATTCCTAATAATATATCTTTATTTGTAAATTCATAACTATAGATTTTCTCTATTAATAATATTTTATCCCATATTTGTGTTTTTATATTTTTAGCTTTATGTGTTATCATGCTTCCTTCATTATTAAATCCTGTTACTATTAATGGGGTTTTTAATTTTTCCCATTTACTATCTGGTAGACAATTATGTTTACACATATTTGCTTCTGCTCCTGTGTCTATCATAGGTGTGTAATATCTATTATAGTATCCTTCTATAATTATTTTTGCTAAAATGTATATTTTTGTCATATTAAGATGTTTTTAGTTTATCATATAATCGTTCGTTTAATAATTACTTTCTTATTTTCATAAGTTATTGTTAGTTGTTTATCATCTATATTATATGGTTTAACTGTTTCTAGCCATTTTATTCCTAAAGTAATATTATTGTTTCCTTGATGTATTTTGAATTTAATTTTTATTGGTATTCTAAGTTTGAATGTATTATTTTTATTTCTAGTCTATCTTGACTTTTATATATTTTTTCTTCTACAGCATATTCTTCTTTATTCATTATAAGTTATGTTGATATTTATATTCTAATTGTTGTAATTGTAGGTCTAATAAGAATATTGTTTTTCTTTGTGCTTTTATAGATTTTTGGCATACTCCTGCCCATATATTATCTTCTAATCTATTTTGTCTAAATCGTAATTCTTGTTTTATTTCATTAATTTTTTCTAATAATTGTTCTCTATAAGTTTTATCCATTATAAAAACATTTTTTCATAATATTCTTGTTTCTTTATTATAAGATTTTGTATTTCTTTTATATTTTCTGAAATATATTCTAAGTATTCCATATCTTGGGTTCTTTGATATGTTATAATATTATTTATTAAAATTTTATTTAGTAGATCTAAATTTTCCATAGTTTGTAGCCAATATGTTAAATATTCGTAGTTTATCATTAATCGGAATATAAATCATATAATTCATCTATATTTTGAATAGTTAGTTCTTGACAATTTTGTTCTATTAATTCCATTATCTGTTCTAGTTCTATCATTTCTTCGATAATTAAAAGGTCATAAATTTTTCTTTTTATATCAATATTAAGTGTTTTAAGGACATATAAAATAAGTATTTTATAATTATAATCTTCATCTAGTAGGTATGTATTCATCATTTTCATGAGTCTAAACAAGTTTATTCCTTCTAACCTTCTTGTTTGTTATTATCAATTATCAAATTATATTAAAGTTATTCTAAATAAATTCTTTTGGTCACTACTATGATTTTCAGCTTCAATCAGTTACTCCTAACGCTTTCAACAAGTTCAGATTTCCTCAAACGGCTTCTCTTTTGCCTAACTGGGTTTCCGGTTTCGGATGACATAGTCTGGGCTTACCTATTCTCAGCCTACCTTCGTTCATAGCAAACTACTTTGAATTTATTTAGTATAACAATACTATAACATGATAATAATCAAATAATAATCAAGAGATTATCAGGAATAATATAGTTTAGTTATTCATATTGAAATATGAAAATACCTCTGTTTGTAGATTTTCTGGAACTGGTTCCTTCATAGTTTCCTGGTTGTTGTTAGATTTCTCCATTTATATTTTTCTTATCTAGCTCTGATACCAATTTGGGGGGTATCGGAAATTGAGAGAGAAATATGATGAAGTGGGAGATGAGGGATGAGGATGCTTCTCCTCTTCTCCTAACTCATATATATATACAAAATTTACATGGCTACTATTCATGAACAGTATCATGAATAGTGACTGACTCTTACTATTTACATAGTAACTTGACCTCTACTATTTACACAGTAACCGACTCTTACTATTTACATAATTGACATTTTACTATTTATGAATAGTATTTTTTGTCTTTTACTATTCATTAATAGTATCCTGTCGGTGACTCCTAATAACAACAAACTACTTTACTTTACTTTACAAAAGAAAACAAAAAACTTTACAAAAGATAAGATTCCTACGTCTACTTTTGACTAATTACATAGGTGTCTCTGTCATATTTTTTGTTTTGTCATTTGCCTTCATCAGTGTCGCTCTTTTGTATCTTCCTTGTGATAGTTTTATTCCAGCTGTACGGTTGGAACGTTGTTATCTTCTCCGTGATATTTGGAACATATATGTTCTGAATATTTGCTGCTGATTGTTGTACAATATCAGGTTAATAATGCTGGTGAAATAAAATTTTTCTTGATAGCTCTTGTCGTTGGTATATTTTCTGGTTTTAGGAGGCTTAGTATCCATTGTCGTATTTCCTCCATATCTCCTTCTCTAGTTTCTCGGCAGTTAGAATATAGCATCGTATTATCTCGGCTATAGTAACTCCATATTGTATTGTTGTTTAGGTAATTATTTGCTAGCTCCGTTAATATTGTAGCTATTCCTATAACTCTTTTGTTGGCATAAAAGTCAGGAATATCTACAATATGTATCTCATCTTGTTTCGCTAAACCTTAAACCCTAAAGCCTAAAGCCTAAACCCTATACCCTTAACCATAAACCTTAAACATTAAACCTAACCCCTAAACCCTAAATCCTAAAACCCTAAACCCTAAACCCTAAATTCTAACCCCTAAATCCTAAACTTTAAACCCAAACCCCTAAATCCTAAACTCTAAACCCAAACCCTAAATCCTAAACCCAAACTTTAAACCATATGCCATAGAACCTAAACCCTAAACTGGAAATATGAAAAAATGAACCCTAAACCCTAAACCCTAAACCCCAAACCTTAAATCCTAAACTCTACATGCTAAACAGTATACCCTAAACCATAAACCCTAAAGCCTAAACCATATACCCTTATCCATAAACCCCAAACTCCAAACCCAAAATCATAAACCTTAAATTGAAACCCTTAACCCTAAACCCTAAACCCTAAACCCTAAACCCTGAACCCTAAACCCTGAAACCTAAACCAGAAATCCTAGACATCAAACCTAAACCCTAAACCCTAAAACCTAAACACAAAATCTTAAACCCTAAACCCTAAATCAAAAGTCTAAACCCTAAACCCTAAACCTTAAATTCTAAACCCTAAACTTTAAACTCAAAACACTAAACCCTAAACCTAAACCTAAACCAAAAACCCTAAATTCTAAATCCAAAACCTTAAATCCTAAACCTTGCACCTTAAACTCCAAACCCTAATTCTAAACTCAAAACCCTAAACCCTAAAACCTAAACTTAAACCCTAAAACCTAAACTCTAAACCCTAATCCTAAACCCTAAATCCTTTACTCAAAACACTTAACCCTAAACTTAAACCCTAAACCCTATACCCTAAACCCTAACCCAACACCCTAAACATTGAATTCTCAACTCTAAACCTTAAACCGTATACCCTAAATCCTAAACTCTAAACCCTAAACCCTAAACCCTAAACCCTATACCCTATAACCTAAAACCTAAACCCCAAACCCTAAATTGTAAATCAAAACTCTAAACCCTAAACCCTAAGCCCTAAATCCTAAACCCTAAACCCTAAATCCTAAGTGCTAAACTCAAAACCCTAAACCCTAAATGCTAAACCCTAAACCCTAAACCCAAAATCCTAAGCCCTAAACCCTAAATCCTAAAGTCTAAACGAAAAACCCTAAACCCTAAACCTAAAATCCTAAACACTAAACCCTAAATCCTAAAGTCTAAATCATAAGCCCTAAACCCTAAACCATAAAATTCAAAACTCAAAACGCTAAACCCTAAAGCCTAAACCCAAAACCTGAATTGTAAACCCAATCCTAATTCTAAACCCTAAAACCTAAAACCTAAATCCTAAACTCTAAACCCTAAACCCAAAATCCTAAACTAAAAACCCTATACCCTAATCCAAAACCCTAAGCTCTAAACCCTATACACTAAACCCTAAACTCTATACCCTAAACCCTAAATCCTAAACTTAAAACCCTAAAACCTAAACTTAAACCCTAAAACCTAAACTCCAAACCCTAATCCTAAACCCTAAATCCTAAACTCAAAACCTTACACCCTAAACTTAAACCCTAAACCCTATACCCTAAACCCTAAACCCTAAACCCTAACCCAAAACCCTAAACCCCAAACCATATACCCTAAATCCTAAAATCTAAACCATAAACCCTAAACCCTAAACCCTATACCCTACACCCTAAAACCTAAAACCCAAACCCTAAACCCTAAATCATAACTCTAAACCCTAAACCCTAAGCCCTAAATCCTAAACCCAAAACCCTAAGTGCTAACCTCAAAACCCTAAACCCTAAACCCTAAACATAAACCGCAAAACATAAATCCAAACTTTAAACCCTAAACCCTAAATGCTAAACTCTAAACGCTAAACCTGACATCCTAAACCCTAAACCCTAAATCATACAGTCTAAACCATAAACCATAAACCCTAAACCATAAATTCTAAATTCAAAAGGCTAAACCATAACGCCTAAACCCTAAATCTTAATTGTAAATATAATCCTAACTCTAAACCCTAAATCCTAAAACCTAAATCCTAAACTCTAAACCCTAAACCCAAAATCCTAAACTAAAAACCCTATACCCTAACCCTAAACACTAAGCCCTAAACCCTATACAATAAATCCTAAACTCTATAACCTAAACCCTAAACTCTAAATCCAAACTCTAAACCCTAAACCCTAAATTCTTAACTCTAAAACCTAAACCCTAAACCCTTAGCACTAAATCCTAAACGCAAAACATTATACCCTAACCCTAAACCCTATGCGATAAACCCAAAACCATAAATCCTAAACTCAAAACACTATACCCTAACCTTAAACCCTATGAGATAAATCGTAAACCCTAATCCCTGAACCCTAAACCCTATATCCTTAATCGTAAACCCTAAACTCCAAACCCTAAACCCTAAATGCTTAAACCTAAATCCAAACTATAAACCCTAAACCCTTAATCCTAAATTGAAAACCCTAACCCTATACCCTAAATACAAAACTAAAACCCTAAACCCTACACAGTAAACCCTAAATCCTAAACAAAAACCATAAACCCTAATAGTAAACCCTAATTCTAAATCCTAAATCCTAAATCCAAACTCTAAACCCTTAACCCTAAACCCTAAAGCCTAAACCCCAAACCCTAAACCTTAAGTTAAAACTATAATTCCTAAACCCTAAACCCTAAACTCTAAACCCTAAACCCAAAATTCTAAGCCCTAAATCCTAAACTCAAAACCCTAAACCCTAAACCATAAAATATATACTCTAAACGCTAAATCCTAAATTCAAAACCCTAAACCCTAAACCCTAAACCTAAACCCAAAACCTAAAACACTAAACCATAAACCCAAAACCCTAAGTACAAAGCCCTATATCTTAAACCTCAAACCTAAACTGTAAACCCTACACCCTAAACCCTAAATCTTATACCTAAAACTTAAACCCTAAATCCAAACTCTAACCCTAAACCCTAAACCCAAAACTTAAACCGCAAAACATAAATCCAAATTCTAAACCCTAAACCCTAAATCCTAAACTCTGAAGCCTAAACCCTAAATTCAAAACCCTAAACACTAAATCCTAAAGTCTAAACCATAAACCCTAAACCCTAAATTCTAAATTCAAAACTCAAAACTCAAATCCCTAAACCCTAAACCCTACACATAAATCATAAGCCCAAAATCCTAACTCTAAACTAGAAAATATAATACCTAAATCCTAAACTCTGAACACCAAACCAAAAATCCTAAACTCAAAATCCTATACCCTAAACCTAAACCCTAAGCCCTAAACCATACACTAAACCCTAAACCGTATAACCTAAGCTCTAAATCAAAACTGCAAACCCTAAACCCTAAATGCTTAAACCTAAATCCAAACTCTAAACCCTAACCCCATAATCATAAACTCAAAACCATAAACCCTATATCCGAAATGCTAAAATAAAACCCTAAACACTAAATGCTAAATCCTAAATTAAAACCCTAAACCCTAAATCTTAAACCCTAAATCTAAACTATAAACCCTAAACCCTAAATACTAAACCCTATACCCTAAACCCTAAACCCTAAACCCTATACCTAAACCCTAAACCCTACACCCTATACCTAAACCCTAAACCCAATACCCTAAACCTAAACACTAAACACTAAACCCTAAACCCTAAACCCTAAACCCAAACACTAAATCCTAAACCTTAAACCCTAAACCCTAAACCCTACACACTAAATTTACCCTAAATCCTACACCTTAAACACTAAATTGGAAACCCCAAACCCTAAATCCTAAATCAAAACTCTAAACCCTAAACCCTAAATACTAAACCCTAAACCCCAAATCCAAAACTCAAAACCATAAACACTAAAACTAAACCCAAAACCCTAAACCCTTAACCCTACACACTAAATTTACCCTAAACCCTAAACCCTAAACCTAAATCCAAAACCCTAAACCCAAAACCCTACACACTAAACCCTTAAACCCTAGATCCAAAACCTTAAATCTTCAACCTCAAACCTAAACCCTAAACCCTACATCCTAAACCCTCAATCTTAAACCGCAAACCTAAAATCCTAAATTTAAACTCTAGGCCCTAAACCCTAAACCCTAAACGCTAAACTCTAAACCCTAACTCTAAACCTTAAATTCTAAACTCAAAACCCTAAACCCTAAACCTAAACCCTAAACCCTAAATCAAAACTTTAAACCTTAAACCCTAAACCCTAAACCTAAACTATAAACCCTAAACCCTAAACTCTATACCCTTAACCATAAACACAAAAGTCTAAAACCTAAACCCTAAATGATAAACCTCAAACCTAAACCCTAATTCCAACACCCTAAAAACTAAATCTTAAACCCTAAATCAAAACTCCAAACCCTAAACCTTAAATCCTAAAATCTAAACCCTAAACCCTAAACCCTCTAAACTCTAAACCCTATACCCAAAACCCTAAAACCTAAAGTCTAAACCCAAAATATTAAACTCAAAATCCAAAACCCTAAACCCCATATAAAAACTCTAAACCCTAAACCCTAAACCTAAACTTTAAACCCTAAACCCAAAATATTAAACTCAAAACCCTAAACCCTAAACCCCAAATAAAAACTCTAAACCCTAAACCCTAAACCTAAACTTTAAACCCTAAACCATAAACCCTAAACCCCAATCTGTATACCCTTAACCATAAACACTAAAGTCTAAAACCTAAACCATAAATCCTACACCCTAAATCCTACACCCTAAACCCCTAACCCTAAATCCTAAATCAAAACTCCAAACCCTAAACCCTAAACTTTCAACCCTAAACACCAAATCCAAAACTCAAAACCCTAAACCCTAAACCTGAACCCAAACCACTAAACCCTAAACCATACACACTAAACCCTACATACTAAACCATACACACTAAACCCTAAACCCTAAGCCCTAACCTTAAACCCTAAATCCAAAACCCTAAATCTTAAGCCTCAAACCTAAACCCTAAATCTTAAACCACAAAACTTAAATCCTATATCTAAACTCTAAACCCTAAACCCGAAACCCTAAAACCTAAACTCTAAAGCCTAACTTTAAAGCCTAAATCCTAAAATCAAAACCCTAAACCCTAAACCCTAAAACATAAATCCTAAATCAAAACTCTAAACCCTAAACCCTAAACCCTAAACCTAAACTCTAAACCATAAACCCTAAATCCTATACCCTTAACCATAAAAACTAAAGTCTAAAACCTAAACCCTAAATTCTAATCCTCAAACCTAAACCCTAATTCCTACACCCTAAAAACTAAATCTGAAACCCCAAACCCTAAAGCCTAAATCAAAACTGTAAACCCTAAACCCTAAACCCTAGACCTTAAATAAAAACTCTAAACCCTAAACCCTAAACCTAGACTCTGAACACTAAGCCCTAAACCCTAAACCCTATACCCTATACCCTTAACCATAAACACTAAAGTCTAAAACCTAAACCCTAAATCCTACACCCTAAACACCAAGTCTTAAACCCCAAACCCTAAACCTTAAATCAAAACTCTAAACCCTAAACCCTAAACTCTAAACTCAAAACCCAAAAGCCTAAACCCTAAACCCCAAATCCTAAACTCAAAACACTAAACCCTAAACCTAAACCTAAAACCTTAAACCCTAAACCCTAAACGCTAAACCCTAAATCCTAAACCCTAACCCTAAACCCTAAATCCAAAATCCTAAATCTTAAACCTCAAACCTAAACCCTACACACTAAACCCTAAATCTTAAACCCCAAACCTTAATCCCTAAATCCAAACTCTAAACCATAAACCCTAAACCCAAAAGCCTAAACTCTAAACCATAAATCTAAACCATAAACCGTAAACTCAAAACCCTAAACCTTAAATCTAAACCCTAAACCCTATACCCTAAACACTAAACCCTAACCCTAAATTCTAAACCCTAAACCCTAAACCCTATATACTTAATCCTAAACTCTAAACCATAAACCCTAAACCCTAATTCCTATACCATAAACCCTAAATGAAAACTCTAAACCCTAAACACTAAAGTCTAAATCCAAAACCCTAAACCCTAAATTCTAAACTCAAAACCCTAAACCCTAAACCCTAAACTTAAACTGCAAAACACAAATTCAAACTCTAAACCCTAAACCCTAAATCCTAAATCCTAAACTCTAAAGCCTAAACCCTAAATCCTAAACCCTAAATGCTAAATCCTAAAGTCTAAACCATAAACCCTAAACCATAAACCATAAATTCTAAATTCAAAACCCTAAACCCTACACATAAATCATAAACTCAAAATCCTAACTCTAAACCCAAAATCCTATAACCAAAATCCTAAACTGTAAACACCAAACCCAAAATCCTAAACACAAAACCCTAAACACTCAACCCTAAACCATACATTAAACCTAAAATCCTATAACCTAAACTCTAAATCTAAACTGCAAACCCTACACCCTACAACCTAAACACTAAATCTTAAACCCTAAACCCTATATAAAAATTGTAAACCCTAAACCCTAAACCTTAAACCCTAAATTCTAAACCCTAAACTCTAAACTAAAAACCCTAAACCCTTCAGAAGATGAGATAGAGGAGGATCAGCCCCCTGACACTATCCAAGAAGATGATGATGAAACCAGTGAACTCTTGAGCAAAGCATTCAGTCCCAGCAATGAAACTGAACTCGACAAGGAACTTCAACAGATTACCAACAACCAAGGATTATCCCCCAGAGGTTTGCACCTGGAAAAACTCCGACTCAGGAAAACTCCTACCCCTATTCCTGTGACTGTAGGAAGACCAAACACTATACTCTTCACCTCCAAATCATCTCAATGATTAGTACAATCATATGGAATGCTAGGGGTATCAATACCCAAGGGGTTATTGAAATACTCAAAAATCTCAAAATCATTCATCAAGTGTCTATGATTGCTGTTCTTGAACCTTTCTCAGACTCTGCCCAACTCAATACATTTAAAAGTATGCTTGCCATGGATCATGCAGTTAGTAATATTAATGGAAAGATTTGGTTATTCTGGATTAATGATATTACTTGTATTGTACTTGAAGCTGATGAACAACATATTACTTGTGAAATGAACCACATTGCGGCTCCTATGACTTACTTAAAGACCTTTATTTATGCCAAATGCAAAGAGTTTCTCAGGAAACCTCTTTGGGATAGACTTATGTACCTTGCTGACACTAGAGCCTCCATCCCCTGGTCTACTGTTGGAGATTTTAATATTATTACTGATACAACTGAAAAGATGGGAGGTTGTCCTTACAAAAAGAAGAAAGCCTTGAATTTATTGGTGTGATTGAAGCTTGTGGGCTTATGGAGTTGGGCTTTAATGGTCCTAAATTTACCTGGTCTAATCAAAAAGCCATCCACTTCAGAATTTGGAAAAGGCTGGACAGAGCTATGGTTAATGATAAATGATTACAAGACATGCCTCACACTAACATTACTCACCTTCCTTCTGTGGGATTTGATCACTGCCCACTGCTTATGGAAATTAATGCCAGATCTGAAGACCATATTAAATATTTTAGATTCTTAAATTGCTGGGCTTAGCAACGCTCATTTACAAAGACTATTGCTAGGTGCTGGGACAGACCTATAAAAGGGAATCCGATGTGGATATTCCACCAGAAACTGAAGAGACTCTCCTTTACCCTCAGTGTCTGGTCTAAATAACAGTTCGGGGATATTTATGCTAAGGTCAAGGAATTTGAAGAGAAAGCCAGGATTTTAGAAGAAAAATTCATTCATAACAACACAGAGGATCATAGAGAAGAATTTCATGGTGTCAATGCAGAATACATCAAATTTATGAAACTTGAAGATTCTATCCTTAAACAAAAATCCCAGCTACACTGGTTCAAGGAAGGAGATGCAAACTCTAAGTACTTTCATGCCTTGATCAGGGGCAGAAGAAGGAGGTTATTTATTAACAAAATCCCCAAGGATGATGATGAATGGATACAAGGTGATGAGCACATTGCATAGGCTGCCTGTGAGTACTTTCAAGACATCTTCAGAGGAGAGGAGAAGCTGATTGATGAAACCCCTATGAAGTGCATCCCAAGAATGGTTAATAAGGATCAAAATGACAGAATGAAGGCATTACCTTCTATGAATGAACTTAAGGAGGTAGTTTACTCCATGAACCCCAACTCTGCTGCAGGACTTGATGGAATGAATGGGTATTTTTTCCAAAAGTGCTGGGATATTCTCAAGAATGACTTGTTGGCAGTTATTCAAGCTTTCTTCAATGGCCAGATGATCCCCAAGTATATCTCCCATGCTTGCCTTGTTCTTATCCCTAAAGTGAAACATCCCAATAAGCTGTATGAGTTCAGACCAATCAGCCTGAGTAATTTCACCAACAAGATCATTTCTAAAATTCTAAGCCTCAGATTGACCCCTATCCTTCCAAACCTTATCTCTCCTAATCAATCAGGGTTTGTGAAGGGAAGAAGTATCACTGAGAACATTATGCTTGCTAAAGAAATTATACACCAGATCAAGAGACCTGCCATTGGAAGTAATGTTGTGATTAAGCTTGATATGGCAAAGGCTTATGACAGAGTTTCTTGGTCCTATATTTGTCTAATTCTCAGGAAGATGGGGTTTGATGAAATACTGATTGATATGATTTGGAGAATTATGGAAAACAAGTGGTATTCTATCATCATTAATGGCAAAAGACATGGCTTTTTTCAATCCACCAGAGGCCTTAAATAGGGGGATCCTTTGTCCCCAGCCCTATTTATTTTAGGTGCTGAGATGCTATCAAGATCCTTGAACCATCTGTATCATAACCACCAATATCATGGATTCTATATGGAGGAAAGGGGTCCTCAAATCAACCATCTAGGCTTTGCTGATGACATTATCATATTTACCTCTGGGAGGAGACAATCTCTTAAACTCATCATGCACGCTCTGGATACTTATGAAAGGATCTCTGGCCAGCTCATCAACAAAACCAAAAGACACTTCTTCCTTCACTCTAATGCTTTCAGAACTACCTGTGACAGAATCAGGAAATACACTAGTTTCCAGCAGAAAGATACTCTTATCTCTTACCTTGGATGCCCCTTATTCTTTGGGAGACCTAAGAATATTTATTTCTCTGATATTATTAACAAGGTGGTGAACAAAATCACAGGTTGGTAGTCTAAAATGTTGAGCTATGGAGGGAAGGCTACATTGGTCAAGTATGTTTTACAATCTCTTCCAATCCACATCCTCTCAGCAACTTCTCCTCCCTCTACTATTACTATGCAGATCCAGCAGATTATGGCTGACTTCCTCTGGGGATGGAGGAATGACAAGAGAAAATATCACTGGTCATCCTGGAAAAACTTAAGCTTTCCATATGAAGAAGGGGGCATTGGAGTTAAACTCATGAAAGATGTGTGCCAGGCTTTCCAATTCAAACAATGGTGGGTGTTTAGAACTAAGCAAACTTTATGGGGTGAATTCCTAAAAGCAAAATATTGCCAAAGGTCTAACCCTATAAGTAAAAAGTGGGATACAGGTGACTCTCAAGCCTGGAGGTTGATGATGAGGAACAAGCAGAGAGTGGAGAACCATATTCTGTGGAAAATCAGAAGTGGTTCTAGCTCCTTTTGGTGGGATAACTGGTTAGGAGTTGGTCCTTTGGCTCAATTCACTTCAAATAGCAACAGATTTAACAATGACAAGGTGACTAATTTTATTGAAGATGGACAGTGGAACATCGGAAAAGTGATCCAGTTAGCTCCTCAAGAGCAGGTTCATAATATCCTTTCCTTCCAGATACAGCTGCAACAAGGACAACAGGATCAGGCAGTGTGGACTCTCAACTCAAAAGGCATATTTTCTGTTTCCTTTGCATAGAATACTATCAGAGAAACAAGGGAGAAAACTAAATTCAACACCTACACTTGGCATAAAAGTATTCCTTTTAAATTTTCTTTCTTACTTTGGAGAGCAATTAGAGGCAAACTTCCCACTAATGAAAAGCTGGCCAACTTTGGGGTTGAACCTAACAGATGTTACTGCTGTTACTCTCCAGGTTTTGATACTATTGAACATACCTTCAAATCAGGCTCCTTTGCCAGGAATATATGGAGATATTTTGCTGTTTCCCTTGGCATCCAATCTGATCCTTTGCCACTTAGAAATACTATCATGAGGTGGTGGAATACCAATCACAACAATGAGGCGCACAAGCTTATCCTTCAATCTATTCTTATCTTCATCTGTTGTAATCTTTGGAAGAATAGGTGCTCTAAAAAATATGGAGGCAAACAATCTAACATTGCAAGAGTCAAACATCTAGTAATGTTAGATACCTTCAAGCTACTACGCACAGCCTTCCCCTACATCACCTGGCCTTTGGAATGGTGGAGACTATGCAAGCTCATTGAGAATTGCACTCATGATACCAAGGTTACTATGGCTCAATGGACCAAACCCCCTGATAAGTGGGTTAAACTAAACACTGATGGGAGTGCATTATGCAATCCAGGCAGCATTGGAGTAGGTGGTATCATCAGAAATCAAAATGAAGAGCTGATCCTAGCCTTCTCAACTCCACTGGGAGAAGGAACGAATAACCAAGCTGAGGTGGAGGTAGCCATTTTGGGCTTATCTTGGTGTGTAAATCTGAGATACAATAATGTGGTACTAGAAGTTGATTCACAATCACAGTGGATCGTTTAAGAACAACACAAAGACCTGAATCTTTCTGCCAAATACGTAGTTGCGACACAAATACCAAACTCAACAAGGTCAAATGCATTCATACTCTTAGAGAGGCCAATTATGTAGCTGATTCACTGGCCAAGCACAGACATCAGATCACTAGCTCGCAGGTATTTTCTAACATACAGCAACTCCCCAAACTGGCAAAGAAGATACTTCAACAAGATCTCAGTATAGCCATTTCATAAGAAGAAAAATCAAGAGAATTAAGGAGCCACCTTGAAAGGACATGGGTAAGAAAACCTAGGAAGGAACAGAATTCCTTCAGGTCTTCTTTTGATGAACCCCCTGTCATCCTTTAGAGTCTCTCCCTAGGTTAGGATAGTATTTTCATTTCCTGATTTATAAAGGGAGAGTCTCCCTCATTTACGCTTTTCTAGAATCTTTGTATCGAGAAGAATCCTCTCATATAGGGGCTTAGACAATAGGTTCCTTTCTTTTATTGGAGAAAGCGTTGGAGAACCAACTAGCTCGACTAGTAGGCAACCAATTCTTACTCCACCTTTTATTGGAGGTAAGGCTTATGTCCCCCTCTGTGTATTAGATTTTCTTTATATATGCTAAGGCCTGGGGGTGTTGCTAAGCCCCTGACCCCTCCAAGGGTCGTTAAAATTAAAAAAAAAAAAATCCAAACCAATAAACCTAAACCTAAAACCCTAAACCCTTAATCCAAAACCTTATATCTTAAACCTCAAACATAAATCCTCAACCTACACCTTAAACCCTGAATCTTAAACGCCAGACCTTAAACCCTTAAATCCAAACTCTAAACCCTAAACCTAAACCTAAACCCTAAAAACTAAACTCCAAACCCTAATCCTAAACCCTAAATCCTAAACTCAAAACCTAAAATCCTAAACTTAAACCCTAAACCCTATACCCTAAATACTAAACACTAACCCGAAACCATAAACAATAAACCCTAAACCTTGAATTCTAAACTCTAAACCCTAAACCCTATACCCTAAACCCTAAATTCTAAACCATAATTCCCTAAATCCTAAACACAAAACCCTAAACCCTAAACCCTAAACCCAAAACCCTAAACCCTAAATCTAATACCCTATATCTTAAACCTTAAACCTAAACCCTAAACCCTACACCCCAAACCCTAAATCTTAAACCCCAAACCATAAACCCTAATTACAAACTCTAACCCTAAACCCTATACCCTATACCCTAAAACCTAAACACCAAACCCTAAACCCTAAACCCTAAACTTAAACCGCAAAACATAAATCCAAATACTAAACTCTAAACCCTAAATGCTAAACTCTAAAGCCTAAACCCTAAATCCTAAACCCTAAACCCTAAATCCTAAAGTCTAAACCATAAACCCTGAACCCTAAACCCTAAATTTTAAACTAAAAACCCTAAACCCTAAACCCTAAACCCTAAACCCTAAACATACATCATAAACCCAAAATCCTAACTCTAAACCCGAAAACCTAAATCCTAAATCCTAAACTCTAAATACCAAACCCAAAATCCTAAACTCAAAACCCTATAGCCTAACCCTAAACCCTAAGCGCTAAACCATACACTAAACCCTAAACCCTATGCCCTAAGCTCTAAATCTAAACTGCAAACCCTAAACCCTCAACCCTAAATTCTAAACTCTAAAACCAAAATGCTAAATCCTAAACTCCAAACACTATACCCTAAATTCTAAACTCAAAACCCTAAACCCTAAGCCTTAAATCATACACTAAACCCTAAACCCTATACCCTAATCTCTAAATCCAAACTACAAACCCTAAACCCTAAACCCTAAATTCTACACTCTAAAACCAAAACCCTAAATTCTAAACTCAAAACCCTAAACCCTAAACCCTAAACTTAAACCGCAAAACATAAATTCAAACCCTAAATCCTAAACTCTAAAGGCTAAACCCTAAATCCTAAACCCTAAACACTAAATCCTAAAGTCTAAACCATAAACCATAAACCCTAAACCATAAATTCTAAAATCAAAACCCTAAACCCTAAACCCTACACATAAATCATAAACCCAAAATTCTAACCCTAAACGCGAAAACCTAATACCTAAATCCTAAACTCTAAACACCAAACCCAAAATCCGCAACTCAAAACCCTATACCCTAACTGTAAACCCTAAGCCCTAAACCATACACTAAACCCTAAACCCTATACCCTAAACACTAAATCCAAACTGCAAACCCTAAATTCTAAACTCGAAAATGTAAACGCTAAACCCTAAACCCTAAATCCTAAACTCAAAACACTATACCTTATCCCTAAACCCTAAACCCCAAATTCTAAACTCAAAACACTATACCCTAACCCTAAACCCTATGAGATAAACAACCCTATATCCAAAACCCTAATCCCAGAACACTAAACCCTATACCCATAATAGATAACACAAAACTCTAAACCCTAAACCATAAACCCTAAATGCTGAAACATAAATCCAAACTCTAAATCCTAAACCCTAAATCCTAAAACCTAAACCCTAAACCCTAAATCCTAAAGTCTAAACCATAAACCATAAACCCTAAACCCTAAATTCTAAACTTAAAACCCTAAACCCTACACCTAAATCATAAACCCAAAATCCTAACTCTAAACCCGAAAACCAAAAACCTAAATCCTAAACTCTAAACACCAAACCCAAAATACTAAACTCAAAACCCTATAGCCTAACCCAAAACCCTAAGCCCTAAACCATACACTAAACCCTAAACCCTATACCCTAAGCTCTAAATCTAAACTGCAAACCCTAAACCCTCAACCCTAAATTCTAAACTCTAAAACCAAAATGCTAAATCCTAAACTCCAAACACTATACCCTAAATTCTAAACTCAAAACCCTAAACCCTAAGCCCTAAACCATACACTAAACCCTAAACCCTATACCCTAAGCTCTAAATCCAAACTGCAAACCCTAAAACCAAAACCCTAAACCCTAAACTCAAAACCCTAAACCCTAAACCCTAAACTTAAACCGCAAAACATAAATTCAAACTCTAAACCCTAAACCCTAAATCCTAAACTCTAAAGGCTAAACCCTAAATCCTAAACCCTAAACACTAAATCCTAAAGTCAAAACCATAAACCATAAACCCTAAACCCTAAATTCTAAACTCAAAACCCTAAACCCTAAACCCTACACATAAATCACAAACCCAAAATCCTAACCCTAAACCAGAAAACCTAACACCTACATCCTAAACTCTAAACACCAAACCCAAAATCCGCAACTCAAAACCCTATACCCTAACTCTAAACCCTAAGTCCTAAACCATCAACTAAACCCTAAACCCTATACCCTAAGCTCTAAATCCAAACTGCAAACCCTAAACCCTAAAACCTAAATTCTAAACTCTAAAACCTAAATGCTAAACCCTAAACCCTAAATCCTAAACTCAAAACACTATACCCTATCCCTAAACCCTAAACCCCAAATCCTAAACTCAAAACACTATACCCTAACCCTAAACCCTATGCGATAAACAACCCTATATCCAAAACCCTAATCCCCGAACACTAAACCCTATACGCATAATAGATAACACTAAACTCTAAACCATAAACCATAAACCCTAAATGCTTAAACATAAATCCAAACTCTAAATCCTAAACCCATAATCCTAAACTTAAAACCGTAAACCCTATATCCTAAATCCTAAACTAAAATGCTAAACCCTAAACCCTAAATCCTAAACTAAAACCCTAAACCCTATTAGTAAACTCTAAAACTAAATCCTAAACCCTAAATCCAAACTCTAAACCCTAAATCCTCAACCATAAATAAAAACTCTAAACCCTAAATCCTCAACCATAAATAAAAACTCTAAACCCTAAATCCTCAACCATAAATAAAAACTCTAAACCCTAAACCCTAAATCCTAAACTCAAAACCCTAAACCCTAAACCCTAAATCCTAAACTCAAAACCCTAATCCCTATACCTAAACCTTAAACCCTATACCCTAAACCCTAACCCTAAACCTAAACCCTAAACCCTAAATCCTAAATCAAAACTTTAAACCCTAAACCCATAACCCAAACTCTAAACCCTAAATCCTAAACCCTAAACCTTATACCCTTAACCATAAATACTAAAGTCTAAAACCTAAACCCTAAATCCTAAACCTCAAACCTAAACCCAAAATCCTAAACCCTAATACCTAAATCTTAAACCACAAAACCTAAACCCTAAATCAAAACTGTAAACCCTAAACCCTAAATACTAAACCCTAAACTCCAAATCCAAAACTTAAAACCATAAACCCTGAAACTAAACCCAAAACCCTAAACCCTCAACCCTACATACTAAATTTACCCTAAACCCTAAACCCTAAACCTAAACCCAAAACCCTAAATCCTAAACCCTAGACCCTAAACCCTAATCTTAAACCCTAAATCTTAAACTTCAAACCTAAACCCTAAACCCTACATCCTAAACCCTAAATCTTAAACCCCAAACCTTAAATCCTCCTAGCAGGTATGGCAAGCTTCAGATGAAGAAAGCTAAAAAGAATTAAAGAACCACCCTGAATTCCATCATTATTATTGAGGACCTAGGAAGGAGCACGAACTCCTCTAGGTCTTTCACTGATGATCCCCCTGTCATCACCTTCCTTGATCTTCCCTTTGTTAGGATAGATTTTAGGGTCTTTCTTAATTGTAAGGGGAGAGTCTCCCTCATTAATGTTTTCCAAGAATCTTTGTATCGGGAGGAGTCCTCTCATATAGGTGCTTAGATAATAGGTCCTTTTCCTTTTTTGGAGAAGAATTGGAGAACCAACTAGCATTGCCTAGTAGGCTACCAGTTCTAACTCCACCCTTTGGGAGGTAAGGTTTATGTCCCCCTACTTGTACTTTTTTGCTTTATAAATGCTAAGGCCTGGGGGTGTAGCTAAGCCCCTGACCCCTCCAAGGGTCGTTCAAATTAAAAAAAAAAAAAACCTTAAATCCTAAATTTAAACTCTAAACCCTAAATCCTAAACTCTAAAGCCTAAAAACTAAGTCCTAAACACTAAACAATAAATCCTAAAGTCTAAACCATAAACCCTAAACCCTAAACCATAAATTCTAACCTCAAAACCCTAAGCCCTAAACACTACACATAAATCATAAACCCAAAATCGTAACCCTAAACCCAAAAACCTAAAACCTAAATCCTAAAATCTAAACACCAAACCCAAAATCCTAAACTCAAAACCCTAAAACCTAAGCCCTAAACCATAAAATAAACCCTAAACCCTATACCCTAAACTCTAAATCCAAACTGCAAACCCTAAACCCTACACCCAAAATTCTAAACTCTAAAACCAAAATGCTAAACCCCAAAATCCTAAATCCTAAATTCAAAACACTATACCCTAAATTATAAACTCCAAACCCTAAACTCAAAGCCCTAAACCATACACTAAACCCTAAACCCTATACCCTAAGCTCTAAATCATAACTACAAACCCAAAACCCTAAACCCTAAATTCTAAACTTTAAAACCAAAACCCGAAACTTAAACCGCAAAACATAAATTCAAACTCTAAACCCTAAACCCTAAATCCTAAACTCTAAAGCCTAATCCCTAAATCAAAAATCCTAAACACTAAATCCTAAAGTCTAAACCATAAATTCTAAACTCAAAACCCTAAACCCTAAACCCTACACATAAATCACAAACCCAAAATCCTAACTCTAAACCTGAAAACCTAATACCTAAATCCTAAACTCTAAACACCAAACCCAAAATCCTAAATTCAAAACCCTATACCCTAACCCTAAACCCTAAGCCCTATTCCATACACTAAACCCTAAACCCGATACCGTAAGCTCTAAATCCAAACTGCAAACCCTAAACCCTCAACCCTAAATTCTAAACTCTAAAAGCTAAACGCTAAACCCTAAACTCTAAATCCTAAACTCAAAACACTATACCCAATCCCTAAACCCTATGTGTCAAATCCTAAATTACAACCACTAAAGTCAAAACACTATGCCATAATCCTAAACCCTATACGATAAACCCTAAACCCAAAATCCAAAACCCTAATCCCTAAACCCTAAACCCTATACCCATAATAGTAAACCCTAAACTCTAAACACTAAACCCTAAACCCTATATGCTTAAACCTAAATCCAAACTCTAAACCCTAAACCCATAATCCTAAACTCAAAACCATAAGCCCTATATCCTAAATCCTTAACTAAAATCCTAAATCTTAAACTAAAACCCTAAACCCTAACAGTAAACCCTAAACCTAAATCCTAAACCCTAAATCAAAATCCTAAACCCTAAATCAAAACTCTAAACCCAAAGTCCTCAACCTTAAATAAAAACTCTAAACCCAAAACCCTAAATCCTAAACTCAAAACCCTAAATCGTAAACCCTAAACCCTAAATCCTAAACTCAAAACCCTAAACCCTATACCTAAACCCTAAACCCTATACCCTAAACCCAGAATCCTAAACCTAAACCCTAAACCTAAACCTAAACTCTAAACCCTAAACCCTAAACTCTAAACCCTAAGCCCTAAATCCTAAACTCAAAACCCTAAATCGTAAACCCTAAACCCTAAATCATAAACTCAAAACCCTAAACCCTATACCTAAACTCTAAACCCTATAGTCTAAACCCTAAACCCTAAACCTAAACCTTAAACCTAAACCTAAACTCTAAACCTTAAACCCTAAACTCTAAACCCTAAACCCTAAACCCTAAACCCTAAATCAAAACTCTAAACGCTAAATCCTCAAACCTAAAAAAAACCCTAAACCCTAAACCCTAAATCCTAAACTCAAAACCCTAAATCGTAAACCCAAAACCCTAAATCCTAAACTCAAAAACCTAAAACCTATACCTACACCCTAAACCCTATACCCTATACCCTAAACCCTAAACCCTAAACCTAAACACTAAACCCTAAACCCTAAATCCTAAACTCTAAACCCTAAACCCTAAACCCTAAATCTAAACCGTCAACTCTAAATCCAAACTCTAAACCCTTAACCCTAAACCCTAAACCCTTTACCCTTAATCGTAAAAACTAAAGTCTAAAACCTAAACCCTAAATCCTAAACCTCAAACCTAAAACGTAAATCCTACACACTAAACACTAAATCTTAAACCACAAACCCTAAACCCTAAATCAAAACTCTAAACCCTAAACCCTAAATACTAAACCCAAAACCCTAAACCCTAAACTCAAAACCATAAAACCTAAAACTAAACCAAAAAACATAAACCCTAAACCCTACACACTAAATTTACCCTAAATCCTAAACGCAAAACCTAAACCCAAAACCCTAAACCCTAAACCCTAAACCTAAACCCAAAAGCCTAAACCCTAAACCCTAACCTTAAACCCTAAATCCAAAACCCTAAATCTTAAATCTCAAATGTAAACCCTAAACCCTATATCCTAAACCCTAAATCTTAAACCCCAAACCTTAAATACGAAATTTAAACTCTAAACCCTAAATCCTAAATCCTAAACCCTAAACTGTAAACCCTAAACCGTAAACCCTAAACCCTAAACTCTAAACCCAAAATCCTAAACTCAAAACCCTAAACCCTAAACCTATACCCTAAACCATAAATCATAAACCCTAAATCAAAACACTAAACCCTAAACCCTAAACCTAAACTCTAAATCCTAAACCCTAAACCTTGTACCCTTAACCATATACAATAAAGTCTAAAACCTAAACCCTAAATCCCAAACCTCAAACCAAAACCCTATTTCCTACACCCTAAAAACTAAATCTTAAACCCTAAACCCGAAACCCTAAATCAAAACTCTAAACCCTAAACCATAAACCCTAAACCCTAAACCCTTTAAACTCTAAGCCCTAAACCCTATACCCTATAACCTAAACCCTAAACCCTAAACTCTAGACCCTAAATCTTAAACACTAAACCCTAAACCCTAAACCTAAACTTTAAACCCTAAACCCTAAACCCTAAACCCTAAACCATATACCCTTAACCATAAACAATAAAGTCTAAAACTTAAACCCTAAATCCTACACCCTAAACACTAAATCTTAAGCCCCCAACCCTAAATCCTAAATCAAAATTCTAAACCCTAAACATTAAACCCTAAACACCAAATACAAAACTCAAAACCCTAAACCCTAAACCTAAACCCAAAACCCTAAGCCCAAAACCCTAAACCCTAAACACTAAACCCTACGCACTAAACCCTACATACTAAACCTTACACGCGAAACCCTAAACCCTAAACCCTAACATTAAACACTAAATCCAAAACCCTAAATCTTAACCTCAAACCTAAACACTAAATCTTAAACCCCAAACCTTAAATCCTATATCAAAACTCTAAACCCTAAAACCTAAACCCCAAACCCTAAACTCTAAATCAAAACTCTAAATCCTAAGCCCAAAACCCTAAACCCAAAATCCTAAACCTTAAATCCTAAACTGAAAACCCTAAACCCTAAAATCTATACTCTAAACCCTAAATCCTAAGCTAAAAACCTTAAACCCTTAACCTAAACCCAAAACCCTCAACCCAAAATGCTAAACCCTAAACCCGAAACCCTAAATCCAAAACACTATATCTTAAACCTCAACCCTACACCCTAAACCCTAAATCTTAAACCCCAAACCTTAAACCCTCAATCCAAATTCTAGCCCTAAACCTCATACCCTATAACCTAAAACCTAAACCCCAAAGCCAAAACCCTAAATCAAAACACCAAACCCAAAACCCTAAACCCTAATCTCTAATCTCTAAATCCTAAACCCTAAACAACAAATATTAAACTCAAAACCCTAAACCTTAACCTAAAACCCTAAACTCTATTCCTAAATGCTAAACCCTAAAACCTAAACCCCAAATCCTAAACTCAAAACCCTAAACCTAAACCTATAACCCTCAACCTTAAATCTTACACCCTAAACCCTAAATCCAAACTCTAAACCCTAAATCCTAAACAATAAACCCTAAATCTAAACCGTCAACCCTAAATCCAAACTCTAAACCCTAAACCCTAAACCCTAAACTCTTAACCCTAAATCCTAAACTGGAGACCCTAAACCCTAAATCCTAAACCTAAACCCTAAACCCTAAACCTTAAATCTTAAACTCTAAATGCTAAACCCTAAAGCCTAAACCCTATACCCTTAACCATAAACCTTAAACTCTAAACCCTAAACCCTAAACACTAAATCCTAAACACTAAACCCTAAACCATAAACCCTAACCCCTAAATCCTGCACTCTAAACCCTAACCCCTGAATCCTAAATTCTAAACCCTAAACCTTAAACCCAAATTTTAAACCTTAAACCCTAGACCCTAAACCCTAAACTGGAAACACTAAACCCTAAACCCTAAATCCAAAACCCTAAACCTTAAATCCTAAACTAAACATGCTAAACACAATACCCTAAACCTTAAACCCTAAAGCCTAAACCCTATACCCTTAACCATAAACCTTAAACTCTAAACCCTAAATCAAAAACCTCAAATTGAAACCCTTAACCCTAAACCCAAGACCCTAAACCGTAAACCCTAACCCTTAAATCCTAAACTCTAAACCCTAAACCCTACAACCTAAACACTAAATCTTAAACCCTAAACCCTAAATAAAAACCCTAAACCCTAAACCCTAAACCTAAAATTCTAAACCCTAAACTCAAAACTGAAAACCCTAAACCCTAAACCCAAACCAAAAACCCTTAACCTTCAATCCAAAACCTTCAATCCTAAAACCTACACCCTAACCTCAAATCCTAATACTAAACTCAAAACCCTAAACCCTAAAACCTAAACTCCAAACCCTAATCCTAAACCCTAAATCTTAAACTTAAAACCCTAAACCCTAAACTTAAACCATAAACCCTATACCCTAAACCCTCAACCCAAAACCCAACGCATTGAATTCTAAACTCCAAACCCTAAACCTTATACCCTAAAACCTAAAACCCAAACCCTAAACCCTAAATCAAAACTCTAAACCCAAAACCCTAAGCCCTAAATCCCCTAAACCCTAAATGCTAAACTCAAAAGCCTAAACCCTAAACCCTAAACTTAAACAGCAAAATATAAACTCGAAATCCTAAACCCTAAACCCTAAATCCTAAACTCTAAACCCTTAACCCAAAATCCAAAATCCTAAACCCTAAATCCTAAATTCTAAACTATAATCCTTAAACCCTAAACCATAAATTCTAAACCCTAAGCCCTAAACCATACACTAAACCCTAAACCCTATACCTTAAGCTCTAAGTTCAAACTGCAAACCCTAAACCCTAAACCCTAAACCCTAAATTCTAAACACTAAAACCTAAACCCTAAACCCTAAATTCTAAACACAAAACCCTAAACCCTAAATCCTAAACTTAACCGTAAAACATAAATTCAAACTCTAAACCCTAAATCCTAAATCCTAAACTCTAAAGCTTAATCCCTAAATCCTAAACCCTAAACACTAAATCCTAAACCCTAAACCATATATTCTAAACTCAAAACCCTAAACCCTAAACCCTACAGTTAAATCATAAACCCAAAATCCTAACTCTAAACCCGAAAACCTAATACCTAAATCCTAAACTCTAAACACCAGACCCAAAATCCTAAACTCAAAACCCTAAACCCTAAGCCCTAAAACATACACTAAACCCTAAACCCTATACCCTAAGCTCTAAATCCAAACTGCAAACCCTAAACCCTCAACCCTAAATTCTAAACTCTAAAATTTAAATGCTAAACCCTAAACCCTAAACCCTAAACCCTAAATCCTAAACCCAAAACACTATACCCTATCCTTACACCCTATGTGACAAACCCTAAACCCCAAATCCTAAACTTAAAATAATATACCCTATACGATAAACCCTAAATCCAAAACCCTAATCCCTAAACCCTAAACACTATACCCATAATAGTAAACCCTAAACTCTAAACCCTAAACCCTAAACCCTAAACCCTATATGCTTAAACCTAAATCCAAACTCTAAACCCTAAACCCATAATCCTAAACTCAAAACCATAAACCCTATATCCTAAATCCTAAACTAAAACCATAAATCCTAAACTAAAACCCTAAACCGTAATAGTAAGCCCTGAACCTAAATCCTAAACCCTAAATCAAAACACTAAACCCTAAATCCTCGACCCTAAAAAAAAACTCTAAACCCTAAAGCCTAAACACAAAACCCTAAACCCTATACCTAAACCCAATACCCTAAACCCAAAACCCTAAATCCAAAACCCTATATCTTAAACCTCAAACCTAAACCTAAACCCTACACCCTAAACCCTAAATCTTAAACCCTAGACCTTAAACCCTAAATCCAAACTCTAACCCTAAACCTTATACCCTATACCCTAAAACTTAAACCCCAAACCCTAAACCCAAAATCAAAACACTAAACCCTAAATCCTAAACACTAATCTCTAATCTCTAAATCCTAAACCCTAAAACCTAAACCCCAAATCTTAAACTCAAAACCCTAAACCTAAACCTAAAACCCTAAACCCTAATCCTAACCGCTAAACCCTAAACCTAAACCCCAAATCCTAAACTCAAATACCTAAACCTAAACCTAAAACCCTCAACCTTAAACCCTACACCCTAAACCCTAAATCCAATCTAAACCCTAAATCATAAGCAATAAACCCTAAACTCTAAACCCTAAATCTAAACCGTCAACCCTAAATTCAAACTCTAAACCCTAAATCCTAAACAATAAACCCTAAGCTCTAAACCCTAAACCTAAACCGTCAACCCTAAATCCAAACTCTAAACCCTAAACCCTAAACCCTAAACTATAAACCCTAAACCTTAAACCTTAAATACTAAACTCAAAACCCTAAACCCTAAACACCAAATATTAAACCCTAAACCTTAAACCCTAAACCCTAAACTCGAGACCCTAAACCATACATCTTAAACCTAAATTCTAAACCCTAAACCTTCAATCTTAAACTCTAAGGGGTCGTTTGGTTTGAATACAAGTTATGATGGGATTAGTTATGCTGGGATTAATTATGTTGGGATAAGTTATGCTGGGATTAGTTATGCTGAGATTGTTTTTTATTGACTGTTTGGTTTGTTGTATTAAAACTAATATGCCTGACATACTTTTTAAGAATAAGTTGTTTGTTTACAAAAATACCCTTCATCTTATTTAGGCTTTTTATATGTATTTTTTATGGAGCTTTATTTATTCACTTTTAAAAATAAATTACGTGAATATGTTTAAATTTGTATTTCATATGAATTGAAATAGGCCCGTGGGAAGCCTCTCCTCTTCACTATCATAAGTAAAATATTAATTAAAAACAAATCAATCATAATTTGAAGTAAAAACTGTATCAAAATAACCAAAAATATTGGATAAAAACTCCAAAAATGCTTCAAGAAAACAACAATAAAGTGACCAAAATTACCCTTCGTTTTATTTAGTTAATATTTTCTTTGCAAACTTTAATTATTTATTTTTAAAAATAAAACATTTATTTTATTTAGCTTAAATATTTTTGTTTATGCATTATCATGGTAAGTACCTTATGTATTTAAAAATATAACTTTTTTCTTATTTAGCTTAAAAATAGAATTTCCCTCTTTAAGTTTTATTAAAGTGAAAGAAGATTTATGGAAAATCAAAATATAAATAAACATAAGAATTAGTCAAATAAATTCATAAATAAAAATTATATTTATATAGTGTAATTTTTTAATAGAAAAATATAAATAATTATCCTAAAAATAAGAAGTAATGAATATTAGCATACATGATATTAAAAATAATGTAAATATACATAAATGTGAAAAATGATGTATACAAAGGGTTTAAAGAGATATAGTTGTCATTTTCCTATTCTATCCCGGGATAAATTATCCCGGTATTACTATACCACCAAATGGGAGGGATAACTTATCCCGGTACTAATTCCTAATCCCGGGATAAGTTATCCCAAGCTTTCCAACCAAACAAGGAAATAAAGGATACTTTAAACTTATCCCGGGATTAACTATCCCTATCCATCACACCAAACGACCCCTAAATGCTAAACCATATACCATAAACCTTAAACCCTAAAGCTTAAACCATATACCCTTAACCATAAACCTTAAACTCAAAACCCTAAACCCTAAACACTAAATCCTAAACCCTAAACCCTAAACTGTAAACCCTAACCCCTAAATCCTAAATTCTAAACCCTAACGCCTAAATCCTAAATTCTAAACCCTAAACCCTAAACCCTAAACCCTAAACCCAAACATTAAACCTTAAACCCTAGACCCTAAACCCTAAACTGGAAACCCTAAACCCTGAACACTAAACCCTAAATCCTATACCTTAATTGCTAAACTTTACATGCTAAACAGTATACCCTAAACCTTAAACCCTAAAGCCTAAACCCTATACCCTTAACCATAAACCTTAAACTCTAAACCCTAAATCAAAAACCTTAAATTGAAACCCTTAACCCTAAATCCAAAACCCTAAACCCTAAACTGTAACCCCTAAATCCTAAACTGTAAACCCTAAAACCTAAACCATAAATCCAAAACCTCAAACCTAAACCCTAAACCCTACAACCTAAAAACTAAATCTTAAACACTAAACCCTAAATCAAAACTTAAACCCAAAATTCTAAACCCTAAACCCTAAATCTAAACCAAAAACCCTAAACCCTAAATCCAAAACCTTGAATCCTAAACCCTACACCCTAACCTCAAATCCTAATCCTAAACTCAAAACCCTTAACCCTAAAAGTAAACCCTAAAACCTAAACTCCAAACCCTAATCCTAAACCCTAAATACTCAACTCAAAACCCTAAACCCTAAACTTAAACCCTAAAACCTATACCCTAAACCCTAAACCCTAAACATTGAATTCTAAACTCTAAACCCTAAACCCTATATCCTAAATCCTAAATTCTAAACCCTAAACCCTAAACCCTAAACCCTATACCCTATACCCTAAAACCTAAAACCCAGACCCTAAACCTTAAATCAAAACTCTAAACCCTAAACCCTAAGACCAAAATCCTATACCCTAAACCCTAAATGCTCAACTCAAAATCCTAAACACTAAACCCTAAACTTAAACCGCAAAACATAAACCCAAAATCCTAAATCCTAAACCCTAAATCATAAACTCTAAACCCTAAATTCTAAACCATAATCCCTAAACCCTGAACCATAAATTCTAAACTCAAAACCAAAAACCCTAATCCCTAAACCAAACACTAAACCCTAAACCCTATAACCTAAGCTCAAAATCCATATTGCAAACCCTAAGCCCTAAACCCAAAATTATAAAAAGTAAAACCTAAACCCTAAACCCTAAATTCTAAACTCAAAATCCAAAACCCTAAATCCTAAACTTAAACCGCAAAATATAAATTCAAACTCTAAACCCTAAACCCTAAATCCTAAACTCTAAAGACTAATCCCTAAATCCTAAACCCTAAACACGAAATCCTAAACCCTAAACCCTAAATTCTAAACTCAAAACCCTAAATTCCAAACTCTAAAACCTAAACGCTAAACCCTAAACCCTAAATCCTAAACTCAAAACACTATATCCAATCCCTAAACCCTATGTGATAAACCCTATACCCTTAATCCAAAATCCTAATCCCTAAACCCTAAACCCTATACCCATAACAGTAAACCCTAAACTCTAAACCCTAAACCATAAACCCTAATTGCTTAATCCTAAATCCAAACTCTAAACCCTAAACCCATAATCCTAAACTCAAAATCATAAACCCTAAATCCTAATATAAAACCCTAAATTCTAACAGTAAACCCTAAACCTAAATCCTAAACCCTAAATCCAAATTATAAACCCTAAATCCTAAACCCTAAATAAAAACTCTAGACCCTAAACCCTAAATCCTAAACTAAAAACCCTAAACCCTAAACCCTAAATCCTAAAGTCAAAATCCTAAACCCTATACCTAAACCCTAAACCCTATACCTTAAACCCTAAACCCTAACCCTAACCATAAACCTAAATCCTAAACCCTAAACCCTAAATGCTAAACTCAAAACCCTAAACCCTAAACCCTAAACTTAAACAGCAAAATATAAACTCGAAATCCTAAACCCTAAACCCTAAATCCTAAACGCTAAACCCTTAACCCAAAATCCAAAACCCTAAACCCTAAATCCTAAATTCTAAACTATAATCCTTAAACCCTAAACCAAAACCTAAACCCAAAACCCTAAACCCTAAACCTAAACCCAAAACCCTAAACGCTAAACCCAAATCGCTAAATCCGAAAACCTAAATTTTAAACCTCTAACCTAAACCCTATATCCTAAAGCCTAAATCTTAAACCCCAAACCTTAAATCCAAAATTTAAACTCTAAACCCTAAACCCTAATCCCTAAACCCTAAACCCTAAAATCTAAACCCTAAGTCTAAACCCTAAACACTAAACTCAAAATCCTAAACTCTAAACCTAAACCCTAAACCATAAACCATAAACCCTAAATCAAAACTCTAAACCCTAAACCCTAAACGTAAACTCTAAACTCTAAACCCTAACCCTTTTACCCTTAACCATAAACACTAAAGTCTAAAACCAAAACCCTAAATCCTAAACCTCAAACCAAAACCCTAATTCCTACACCCTAAAAACTAAATCTTAAGCCCCAAACCCTAAACTATAAATCAAAACTCTAAACCCTAAACCTTAAACCCTAAACTCTAAACCCTAAAACCTAAACCCTCAAAACTCTAAACCATAAACCCTAAATCCTATACCCTAAACCCTAAAACCTAAACTCTAGACCCTAAATCTTAAACACAAAACACAAAACCCTAAATCCTATACCCTAAACCCTAAACCCTAAACCCTAAATAAAAACACTAAACCCTAAACCGTATACCCTTAACCATAAACACTTAAGCCTAAAACCTAAACCCTAAATCCTACACCCTAAACAGTAAATCTTAAGCCCTTAACCCTAAATCCTAAATCAAAACTCTAAACCCTAAACCCTATATATTAAACCCTAAACACCAAATCCAAAATTCAAAACCCTAAACCCTAAACCTTCACCCAAAACCCTAAACCCTAAATACTACACACTAAATCCTATATACTAAACCCTACACACTAAACCCTAAACCCTAACCTTAAACACTTAATCCAAAACCCTAAATCTTAAACCTCTAACCTAAACCCTAAATCTAAAACCCCAAACATTAAATCCTATATCTAAACTTTAAACCCTAAAACCTATACCCCAAACCCTAAACCCTAACTAAAAGCTCTAAATCCTAAGCCCTAAACCCTAAACTATAAACCCTAAACCCAAAATCCTAAACCTTAAATCCTAAACTCAAAACCCTAAACCCTAAATTCTATACTCTAAATCCTAAATCCTAAACTCAAAACCCTAAACCCTAAACCTAAACCCAAAGCCCTAAACCCTAAACCCTAAACCTAAAACCCTAAATCCAAAACCCTATATCTTAAACCACAAACCTAAACCCTAAACCCTACACCCTAAACCCTAAATCTTAAACCCCAGACCTTAAACCCTAAACCCAAACTCTAACCCTAAACCTTCTACCCTATACCCTAAAACGTAAACCCTAATCCTAAACACAAAACCCTGAACCCTGAACCCTAAACCCTAAACCCTAAATGCACACTTTAAATCTTAAACCCTAGACCCTAATCCCTAAATAGGAAACCCTAAACCCTAAACCCTAAACCACAAATCCTAAATTCTACACGCTAAACAGTATACCCTAAACCTTAAACCCTAAAGCCTAAACCCTATACCCTTAACCATAAACCTTAAACTCTAAACCCTAAATCAAAAACCTCAAATCGAAAACCTTAACCCTAAACCCTTAACCCAAATCCTTAAATCCTAAACTCTAAACCCTAAAACCTAAACCATAAATCCTAAACCTCAAACCTAAACCCTAATCCCTACACCCTAAACCCTAAATCTTAAACCCTAAACCCTAAATCAAAACTCTAAACCCTAAACCCTAAACACAAAATTCTAAACCCTAAACTCTAAACTCAAAACCCTAAACCCTAAACTTAAACCAAAAACCCTAAACCCTAAATCCAAAAACTTAAATCCTAAACTCCAAACCCTAATCCTAAACCCTAAATCCTAAACTCAAAAACCCTAAACACTAAAAGTAAACCCTAAAACATAAACTCTAAACCCTAATCCTAAACCCTAAATCCTGAACTCAAAACACTATACCCAATCCCTAAATCCTATGCGATAAACCCTAAACCCTAAATCCAAAACCCTAATCCCTAAATACTAAACCCTATACCCATAATAGTAAACCCTAAACTCTAAACCCTAAACCCTAAACCCTATATGCTTAAACCTAAATCTAAACTCTAAACCCTAAGCCCATAATCCTAAACTCTAAACCATAAACCCTATATCCTAAATCCTAAACTAAAACCCTAAATCCTAAACTAAAACCCTAAACCCTAACAGTAAACCCTAAATCTAAATCCTAAACCCTAAATCCAAACTCTAAACCCTAAATCCTAAACCCTAAATAAAAACTCTAAACCCTAAACACTAAATCCTAAACTAAAACCCTAAAACCCATCGCCACTCATTTTCTAAAATTTTTTCTCGCTCTAAAAATATCTCTCTAAAAATCCGCTCTCAAAGAAACAAAGAACTGCTGCCGCCGGAATGGCCACAGAGCCGCCGAGAAAGGAGCTCAGGCCGCCGGACCAGGCCCAATCGATGCGGAACTCCAGCATCTACAAACCCTAACTGGGCGCTTTTCCAGAATCATCCGCCAACTCTTCAAAAATATGACGCATTGAGGTGATGCATGTCGCAATTTCGGAAGAGGAGTTGGACTGGGCTCGAAAAATCATGTCCCTTGATCAAGCGGGAATGATTCGAGTTAATTCAAGTGGAAAACCTGAATCTACGACTAAAGATCTACATACAACTCAAAAATAACATGTTTCTATCTCACAAATTGAGAGTTCTAAGAAGACGATTTTTGGAGAAATCGCCCGATGTTCGCCTTCAATTTCGAGGGTCGTCGGAGAAGATAAATGAAGTCGCGACTAATGGGTAGTCTTCCCCAAGCCATGGAGTACAGATTGACATAATTTCGAGCAAATTTGATGGCAAAATCTCTGGCGGCATAAACTTCGATAAAGTCACCGGAGCTCCGGTCGATAATGGAGACAAAATGCTTCACCAAGAGTCTCTTTGTGATGAGAATGATCTTTCTAAGGTAACAGAACCACCTAATCAGCAAAGAATTAACGTTGGGTTACTTTCAAATTTGCAGGACCAAGTCACCACAAAGGCTGAAGTTCAGAACAAAGAAGAGGAAAGGGATTCGATGAGGCGAAACAGCATGGGGAATCAGGCACATAATCATGGAAAAAACACACACAAACTCAAAGGGAGGAATTAGTGCAATACGAACATGAAGAACTGATCACAAATGGCATTACAAATGTGATCATAGAGATAGAGAAACAAGAAAAAGTGCAGGGGGATCAAGGCATAGCAGTTCAACAAAATAGAGCAGCGCAGCACACACAGCAGAAGGTATCAATAGAGACATCGAAGGAGAAACACTATGGTAAGGAGGAAAAGACAATTTGGAGAGTGAAGGATAAAACAAACTTCACGGAGAACATAACGCATCACAACAAGGAGGAAGGAGAGACACGCATAAACATCAATAGCAAGGAGAGAATAGGTCAATCAGATAAAACTACTCCAATCAAATATGATCAAAATAACCGTGTTAATAACAATTCCCATAAAAGTCAAAATGAGCATGAGAAAGGTCAATCTGTAGTTCAGGCTGGTGATATTACGATCGAAGATCAGAGTATGAAGACCAATAAAAAAATTCTCAATGTTGACTCTAAAATACCTCCACCTATCAAAGTTTCTTCTAACTTTGATACATATCGACCTAACCAGCAAAGAACTTCCCAAACCAGTCCTAAACATACTCAGAACAGACCCCCTGGTAACACCTTCCCCTAAAGAAATGCCACTCACCAAATTCCTGATCCTGCTCCCCCCACTGTTACCCGATCGTTAGCCTCAAGACTTAGAGCTAACCAAAGTAAGAATGTTAATCCCTTGGACATTACCACCCCTATAATCACTACTAGACAGGGATATCCCTCTATATCCTTCCATGAAGAGGATTTCATGCACAAAATGCCGAGGAGATGTAAGTACACACTAGTTGGTAAGTTCATCAATGCAATGCCCAAAATGGAAGTCATCAGGAAAAGTTTTGTTGCACAAACACAGCTTACAGGAGGAGTCAAGATTGCACACTTCAATTCAAGACACATTTATATTGACTTGGATAATGAAGCTGATCATATTTCAGTTTGGACAAAGCAGAGAATGTTCATTGCTAGCCATTCAATGAAACTACAGGTATGGATTCCCACTTTTAAACCTGCTGAAGAAACCAGTTTGGGTTACACTGCCTGAACTGCCATGGTATTGTTACTATATGGACATTCTTACCCCCTTATTGTCCCCGATTAGTAAAGCTCTATACTTGGATTCTGCCACTATGCAAAATACAAGGGGAAGTGTTGCTAAAGTGAGGGTCCAAATAGATCTCACTAAAGAAAGACCTCAACATGTATGGATGGGTTTCTCTGAGAAGGACCATACTTTAGGTAAATGGCAACTTATTGAATTTGAAGATGTTCCTTCTTATTGTTTATACTGCAAGCACTAAGGGCATTCCTTTGAGGAATGTCCAGGGAAGGAAAGGGATGAGGAAATCAAAAGAAGAAAAGAAATGGAAACCAACAGGAAAGGACAGGAGAAGCAACTGGACCAAATGCCAAAACATAACCAACAGAGGGAGGAAGGGAAAGAAAAAGTTCAATCAAACAGACAAATAAAAGCAAAGGAACCAGCAGTTGATAATACAACATACAAGGAGGAGCAATGGCAAACTCAGACCAGGAAAAAAAATAAAAACAACCAACACAACCAGAATTAGGATAAGAACCACAATTCACAAGAGCAGTAAGTACAGGTACAGCAGAACATAACAAATCGTGATCAATGCAGACAGAGAATGTGTATGAATGCTAATACTCCTGTAATTATTAATAAGGAGTCTGGTGATCAGACTTTCACACCCCCATCCCCTGTTATTGTTAAGGAAGATGCACATCCTGCCCCTTCCCCTGTGCCCCCTGTTATTAGTGTGGATGAAGCTGTTGGAGGAAGGATGATTGGGAGGGAGAAAACTACTAACATGCAGGAAGGGGAACCTAAGGGGAGGGATTTGTCTCATGTTCTGCATGAGAACCAAATGGATGACCTTAGGAGGAACCCTCAAACCCCTGCTACCACTACGTACATACGCAAAGATCAACAAAAGAATGTTCACCAAAATACTAATGCAGAAGGACAACAGGCTCACTGAAAGGAAGTGGAGCAGAGGCAAACCAGAGGATCTATGGCAAAAGATATGGGTAATAAAGCTAGTACTAGTAAACAGGCACAGACTCCCAAAAGTAAGAACAAACCCAGCAAGAAAAAGAGAGAAGCTGCTAAGAGGAAACAAGTCAACAAGATCAGTGTAAAGGATCGTAAGGACAATCAACTGTAAATGTATGAAGGTAAGAACTTAATCCCTGTAAACAATTTATTATGGTGGAACAAATTATGGATATGAGCCCTCTTAAAGCTAAGTACAGCAACCATACACCTGCAAAACCCCCAGATCACTCCAGAATTTGTCTAAGGGATGAGTATGAGGTGCAGAACTCAGAGGATGAAATGGAAGAAGAGACTCTTATAGAACAAGATCAAGATGAAGAAGAGGAAACCAGTGAAGCTTTGATCAGAGCTTTCAGCCCCAACAATGACCCAGAACTGGACAAAGAGGTCCAACAGATTGCCAACAACCAAGGACTTTCTCCTAGAGGTAGACCCCTAGAAAGACTGCCTCTCAAGAAAGCATCAACAACCATTCCTGTAATTGCAGGAAGACCAAACACTAGTCTGTTCAGTTCTAAATCATCCCAATGATTAGTATAATCATATGGAATGTTAGAGGAATCAACACCCAGGGTGTTGTTGAAAGACTCAAAAATCTCAAAATTATTCATCAACTATCCATGATAGCTATCCTTGAGCCATTCTCAGATACTGTTCATATTGACAGGTTTAAAAGTATGCTAGCCATGGATCATACTGCCAGCAACATCAATGGAAAAATTTGGCTTTTTTGGAGCAATGATGTTACTTGTAATGTGCTGGAAACTGATGAATAGTAGATGACTTGTGAGATCAACCATATTGAAGCTCCTGGCAACTATTTCAAGACCTTTGTATATGCCAAGTGCAAAGATTATCTTAGGAAGCCACTTTGAGACAGACTTCTGCATCTTGCTGACACTAGAAATGATATTCCCTGGTCATTGTGGGAGATTATAATGTTATTACAAATACAGAGGAAAAGCTAGGTGGTATTCCCTACAACATGAAGAAAAGTCTGGAGTTTATTGGTATTATTGAAGCTTGTGGATTATTGGACTTGGGATTTAATGGCCCTAAGTTCACCTGGTCTAACCAAAGGGGGATCCAATTCAGATCCGAAAAGGCCGGATGAGCAATGTTCAATGATAGATGGTTGCAAGACATGCCTCACACTAGCATCACCCATCTTCCTTCAGTAGGATCCGATCATTGCCCACTCTCATGGAAATCCGTGCCGACCTCAAGACCACATTAAATACTTTAGATTCTTAAATCATTGGGTGATTATCCTACATTTGCGCATATTGCTAAATGTCGGGACAGACTAGTAGAAGGAAAACCTATGTGGATTTTTCACCGTAAGATGAAGAGATCGCCTCTACCATCGCATACGGTCAAACCGCAATTTGGGGATATTTACGCTAAGGTTAAAGAGTTTGAGGAAAGAGTCGAAGGCGTAAGAGAATCTTATTCATAATAATATCAAGAACAGAGAGCGTAACTCCATCGTGCCAATGTCAATGCATTAAATTCATGAAATTAGAAGACTCTATTATTAAACAAAAGACTCAGCTGCAGTGCTTTAAGGAAGGGGATGGAAACTCAAAATACTTTCATGCTTTGGTAAGAGGAAGAAGAAGGAGGCTGTTTATTCACAAAATCCTCAAGGACAATGATGAGTGGATTCAAGGGGATGATCAAACCGCATGTGCCGTCAGAGTATTACTGTAACATATTCACTGGAGAGGATAAATATATTGATGAGACTCCTCTGGATTGCATTCCTAGGATGGTCATGAAGGAACATAATGACAGAATAAGAGCCTTCCCTACTATGGATGAACTTAAAGAGGTGGTTTTCTCTATGGATCCTAATTCAGCTGCTGGGCCAGATGGTATGAATGGTTGCTTTTTCCAGAAATGCTGGGATGTTATCAAGAATGACCTGCTGGTAGTTATTCATTCCTTCTTCAATGGTCATATGATTCCTAATATATATTTCTCATGCATGTCTTGTTCTTCTCCCTAAAGTGAAGCATCCTAATAAGCTTTCTGAATTTAGGCCAATCAGCCTTAGCGATTTCACTAACAAGATCATATCTAAGCTTCTATGTCTCAGGTTAGATCCTATCCTACCAAACCTGATCTCTCCTAATCAATCAGGGTTTGTAAAGGGGAGGAGTATAACTGAAAATATTATGTTGGCTCAGGAAATCAGCCATCAAATAAAGCAGCCCGTCATAGGAAGTAATGTGGTGATTAAACTTGACATGACAAAAGCCTATGACAGGGTTTCCTGGTCCTACACTTGTCTGGTTCTCAGAAGGATGGGCTTTGATGAGTTTTTCATTAATATGGTGTGGAGAATTATGGCTAACAATTGGTATTCCATTATTATTAATGGAAAGAAACATGGTTTCTTTCAACCTACTAGAGGATTAAAGCAAGGTGATCCTTTATCTCCGGCCCTATTTATTTTAGGTGCTGAGATGTTATCTAGATCTTTGAACAGGTTGCAGTAGAATCCTTTATATCACAATTTCCATATGGAAAGCAGAGGACCACAGATTAATCATCTTAGCTTCGCTAATGATATTATTATATTCACTTCTGGAAGAAGACAGTCTCTCAAACTCATTATGGATACTCTGAGTATCTATGAAGGAACCTCAGGTCAGCTGATCAACAAGGCTAAAAGTCACTTCTTGCTTCACTCTAATGCTTTCAGGACTACCTGTGAAAGGGTTAAAAGATACACTGGCTTCCACCAGAAAGAGGCTCCTCTGATGTACCTGGGATGCCCCATATTTATTGGAAGGCCTGAGATTATCTATTTCTCAGAGCTTATCAACAAGATTGTTAATAAAATCACAGGATGGCAATCCAAGATGCTAAGTTATGGAGGAAAGGTTACTTTGATCAAACATGTGTTGCAACCAATCCCTATCCACCGTCTATCTTCTATTTCTCCTCTTTCTAATGTTCTTAAGCAAATACAGCACATCATGGCTGATTTCTTCTGGGGATGGAGGAAGGACAAGAAAAAATATCATTGGTCGTCATGGAGAAACTTAAGCTTTCCATATAAGGAAGGGGGAATTGGAGTTAAACTTTTGAAAGATGTTTGTCAAGCATTTCAATTCAAGTAATGGTGGACATTTAGATCCAAGCAAACATTGTGGGGTGATTTCCTTAAAGCCAAGTACTGCCAAAGATCTAATCAAATTAGCAAAAAGTGGGATACAGAGGAATCCCAAGCATGGAGGTTGATGATGAAAAACAAAATCACTGTGGAAAACCACATCCAATGGAAAATCAGAAATGGTTCTAGCTCCTTTTGGTGGGATAACTGGTTGGGTGTAGGGCCCTTGGCTCACTACACTAGTAATAGCAACAGGTTTAATAACGACAAGGTTGCTGATTTTATTGAAGAAGGCCACTGGAACAGGAGAAAAGTGATGCAGTTAGCCCCTCAAAGTCAGGTACAAAACATTCTTGATACCGATTCAATCGCACCGCGCATCGATCCGCAATTTGGACACTTAATACCAATGGTTCCTTCTCTGTATCCTCTGCTTGGAATACCATTCGAGAAACTAAGGAGAAAACCAATTTCAACACTCACACTTGGCATAAGAATATCCCTTTTAAATGCTCCTTCTTGCTATGGAGGGCAATCAGAAACAAACTTCCTACTAATGAGAGATTGGCAAGCTTTGGGATAGAACCTGAAAAGTGCTATTACTGTCATTCCCCGGGAGTAGATTCCATTGAGCATATTTTCAACGCGGGGACCTTTGCCAGGAAGGTGTGGTCATATTTTGCAATCGCAATGAGAATCCAAACAGACTATTTACCTCTCAAAAGCATGATAATGAGGTGGTGGACTACTAATCATAACAATGAAGCACACAAGCTGGTTCTTCAATCTATTCCCATATTTATATGTTGGAATTTATGGAAGAATAGGTGTAACAAGAAGTATGGAGGCAAATCATCCAACATTGCAAGGGTTAAATACCTTGTGATCTTGGACACATTCAAGTTGCTGCACACTGTTTTCCCTTACATTACTTGGCCTTTGGAGTGGAAAAGGCTATGCACCTATATTGAGAATTGCAGCCATGATACCAAGGTCACTATGGTGAAGTGGACTAGACCCCCGGACAGATGGGTTAAGCTTAACACTGATGGGAGTGCTCAGGATAACCCAGGCAGCATTGGAGCTGGAGGGATTCTTAGGGACCATAAAGGGAACATTATCTTTGCCTTCGCAGCTCCTCTGGGACAAGGAACCAACAATTTAGCTGAGGTGGAAGCAGCTATATTTGGCTTAACTTGGTGTGCTCAACTTAATTACGACAATGTGATCCTTGAAGTGGATTCACAGCTGCTTGTAGAATGGCTGAAGAACATCACTGCAGCTCCTTCGCAGATCAGTGTCCAGTTGCAGAAACTTCAACTCATGACCACTCACTATAGCCACTTCAAATGCATTCATACTCTAAGGGAGGCAAACTTTGTAGTAGACTCACTAGCAAAACATAGCCACCAACTTACCAGCCCTCAGATATACTTCAGTAACCAGCAACTTCCCAAATTAACTGCAGCTTATATCCGACTGGACCAGGCAGGTTAGGCAAGTTTCAGAAGAAGGAAAACTAAAAGAATAAAGGAACCACCATGAGCTATTTACATCACAAGAAGACACAGAAAGGAGCCAGAACTTCTTCCAGGTTTTCTGTGGGACTTCAACCAGTCCACCCTCTGTTGGACCTCTCCTGGCTAGGATAGAACTGTTAGTTTTTGAATTGTAAGGGGAGAGTCTCCCTCAATTATGTTTTCCTAGAATCTTTGTATCGAGAGGAGTCCTCTCACATAGGTGCGTAGATGATAGTTTCTTCTTTTTTTGGGGGAAGATTTGGAGAACCTGCTTTCAATAGTAGGCTACCAACTCTTGCACCACCATGAAGTGGAGGTAAGGTTTATGCCCCCCTCTATGTATCTTTTTTTCCCTATATATGCTAAGGACTGGGGGTGTTGCTAAGCCCCTGACCCCTTCAAGGGTCGTTCAAATAAAAAAAAAACCCTAAACCCTAAAACCTAAATCCTAAACTCAAAACCCTAAACCCTATACCTAAACCCTAAACCCTAAACCCTAAACCCTAAACCCTAAACCTAAACCTAAATCCTAAACCCTAAACTCTAAACCCTAAATCAAATCACAAAATCGTAAACCCTAAAACCTAAACCCAAACTATAAACCCTATACCCTTATCCGTAAAAACTAAAGTCTAAAACCTAAACCCTAAATCCTAAACCTCAAACCTTAAACCTAAATCCTACACCCTAAACCATAAATCTTAAACCACAAACCCTAAACCCTAAATCAAAACTCTAAACCCTAAACCCTAAATACTAAACCCTAAGCCCTAAACCCTAAACTCAACACCTTAAACCCTAAAACTAAACCCAAAACCCTAAACCCTAAACCCTACACACTAAATTTTCCCTAAACCATAAACCCAAAACCTAAATCCAAAATCCTAAACCCTAAACCTAAACACAAAACCCTAAATGCTAAACCCAAAACCCTAAATCTTAAACCTCTAACCTAAACCCTAAACCCTACATCCTAAACCCTAAATCTTAAACTCCAAACCTTAAATCCAAAATTTAAACTCTAAACCCTAAACCCTAATCCCTAAACCCCAAACCCTAAAATCTAAACCCTAAGACTAAACCCTAAACCCTAAACCCTAAACTCAAAACCCTAAACCCTAAACCTAAACCCTAAACCATAAACAATAAACCCTAAATCAAAACTCTAAACCCTAAACCCTAAACCCTAAATGTAAACTCTAAACCCTAAACCCTAAACCTTATACCCTTAACCATAAACACTAAAGTCTAAAACCAAAACCCTAAATCCTATACCTCAAACCAAAACCCTAATTCCTACATCCTAATAACTAAATCTTAAACCCCAAACCCTAAACCCTAAATCAAAACTCTAAACCCTAAATCAAAACTCTAAACCCTAAACCTTAAACCCTAAACTCTAAACCCTAAACCCCAAACCCTCTAAACCCTAAACCATAAACCCTAAATCCTATACCCTAAACCCTAAAACCTAAACTCTAGACCCTAAATCTTAAACACAAAACCCTAAACCCTAAATCCTATACCTTAAACCCTAAACCCTAAACCCTAAATAAAAACTCTAAACCCTAAACCGTATACCCTTAACCATAAACACTAAAGTCTAAAACCTAAATCCTAAATCCTACACCTTAAACAGTAAATCTTAAGCCCTTAACCCTAAATCCTAAATCAAAACTCTAAACCTTAAACCCTAAACACCAAATCCAAAACTCAAAACCCTAAACCCTAAACCTAAACCCTAAACCCTGCACACTAAACCCAATATACTAAACCCTACACACTATACCCTAAACCCTAAACCCTAACCTTAAACACTAAATCCAAAACCCTAAATCTTAAACCTCAAACCTAAACCCTAAATCTAAAACCACAAACATTAAATCCTTTATCTAAACTCTAAACCCTAAAACCTAAACCCCAAACCCTAAATCCTAAATGAAAACTCTAAATCCTAAGCCCTAAACCCTAAACTCTAAACCCTAAACCCGAAATCCTAAACTCAAAACCCTAAACCCTAAAATCTACACTCTAAACCCTAAATCCTAATCTGAAAACCCTAAACCCTAAACCTAAACCCAAAACCCTAAACCATAAACCCTAAACCTAAAACCCTAAATCAAAAACCCTATATCTTAAACCACAAACCTAAACCCTAAACCCTACACCCTAAACCCTAAATCTTAAACCCCAGACCTTAAACCCTAAACCCAAACTTTAACCCTAAACCTTATACCCTATACCCTAAAACCTAAACCCAACCGTAAACACAAAACCCTAAACCCTGAACCCTAAACCCTAAACCCTAAACCCAAAATTTAAACCTTAAACCCTAAATAGGAAACCCTCAACCCTAAACCTTAAGCACTAAACCCTAAACCTCAAAGCCTAAACTCTACATGCTAAACAGTATACCCTAAACCTTAAACCCTAAAGCCTAAACCCAATACCCTTAACCATAAACCTTAAACTCTAAACCCTAAATCAAAAACCTCAAATCAAAAACCTTAACCCTAAAACCAAAGCCCTAAATCTATAACCCTAATCCTTAAATCCTAAACTCTAAACCCTAAAACCTAAACCATAAATCCTAACCTCAAACCTAAACCCAAATCCCTACACCCTAAACACTAAATCTTAAACCCTAAACCCTAAATCAAAACTCTAAACCCTAAACCCTAAACCCAAAATTCTAAACCCTAAACTCTAAACTCAAAACCCTAAACCCTAAACTTAAACCAACAACCCTAAACCCTAAATCCAAAAATTTAAATCCTAAACTCCAAACCCTAAACACCAAACCCTAATCCTAAACTCAAAACCCTAAACACTAAAAGTAAACCCTAAAACATTAACTCCAAACCCTAATCCTAAACACTAAATCCTAAACTCAAAACCTAAACCCTAAAGTTAAACCCTAAACCTTATACCCTAACCCAAAACCCTAAACCCTAAACCCTAAACCTTGAATTCTAAACCCTAAACCCTAAACCCTACACCCTAAATCCTAAATTCTAAACCATAACCCCTAAACCCTAATCCCTATAGCCTATACCCCAAAACCTAAAACCCAAACCCTAAACCTTAAATCAAACCTCTAAACCCTAAACCCTAAGCCCTAAATCCTAAACCCTAAACCCTAAATGCTAAAGTCAAAACCATAAACCCTAAACCCTAAACTTAAACCGCAAAACATAAATCCAAACTCTAAGCCCTAAATGCTAAACTCTAAACCCTAAACCCTAAACCCTAAATTCTAAATTCTAAACCATAAACCCTAAACCCTAAACCAGAAATTCTAAACTCAAAAACCCTAAACCCTAAACCTAAATTGTAAACCCAATCCTAACTCTAAACCCTAAAACCTAAAACCTAAATCCTAAACTCTAAACCCTAAATCCAAAATCCTAAACTCAAAACCCTATACCCTAACCCTAAACCCTAAGCCCTAAACCCTATACACTAAACCCTAAACTCTATACTCAAAACCCTAAACCCTAAATTCTTAACTCTAAACCCTAAACCCTAAACCCTAAGCACTAAATCCTAAACTCAAAACACTATACCCTAACCCTAAACCCTATGTGATAATCCCAAAACCCTAAACCTAAACCATCAACCCTAAATCCTAAACCCTAAACTCTAAACCCTAAACCCTAAACTCTAAACCCTAAACCGCTTCCTCATTTCTCAATTTTTCTCTCACTAAAAATTCTCTCACTAAAAAAATTCTCCCAGGAATTATCCTAACGGCTACATTTCAACGTTCACTTTCGAAAAGAAATAGTCAGCTGCAGAAATGGCCACAGCACCGTCGGGGAGGCAGCTCCGACCACCGGACCAATCCCAATTGGTGCGGAACTCCAATATCTACAAACCCCAGCCAGACGCTTCATCAGATTCATCAGCCAACTCCTTGAAATTGTGAAGAATTGAAGCGATCCACGTCGTGATTTCTGAAGAGGAGCTGGACTGGGCTCGAAAGATTATGTCCCTAGAGCAATCGGGGATGATTCGTGTTAATTCAACTGTAAATTTGGAATCTACAGCTAAAGATCTATCACCAGTCCAAGAATCAAACATTTCTATCACTCAAATTGAAAGATCCACGAAAAGGATTTCTCCAGATATCGCCTCCGAATCGTCGACGGTAAGCCTTCAAATTCAACCATCTTTCGATGGAAGAAATGAAGTTTCTAATACTGGGGAATCATCCCCAGGTCAAGGCGCACCTCCCACAATGATCCTGAATAATTTTGACGGCGAAATTCCCGGCGGTGAGAAATTGGACACAGTCGCCAGAGCTCTGGTCAACTGTGAAGAGGAACCAGTGCAACAAAATATTCCTTGCGATGAGGACAACATATTTAAGGTAATAGAATCATCTAATCAACAACACACTAATGTCTGCTCGTCTCCTAAATTTTAGAATCAAGTCGCAATGACGGAGGATGATCACAACAAGGATGAACCAAGAAAATCAGTTAGCCTCCCTAAGTGTTGCAGCTATGAGAATGATCATAACAAAGATCACTCTCGAAGTCCCAGAAAGGAAGCAATACCACAAGATAATGAAACGTTGATCACCAAAGAGAACAAAGATAAGCAAACGCAAAGGAATACACAAACTGATCAGGCTGCAATACCAGTACAATTCCAGGTTGCACAAAACAATGAGACTAAAGTAACAACAGGAACATTGAAGGAACAGCAACAGGGCAAAGGGGAGAAGGCAGTCTGGAAGGTGAAGGAAAACATTTCAACCAAAGGAAATGCAGACGAGCTAGCCAGGTAAGTCAAGTAACTCTCCTTCAAATAACCTTGATCATAATCCCTCTGTGCGTAATAATCTTCATAATAGCCAAAATGAGCTCGGGGGAGGTCATGTAAATGTGCAGGCTACTGATGATGAGATCAGGGACAGAGAGAACTGGCTACAGATATGAAACACAATATGGGAATTAAGGCTCCCCCCTGTCAAGATTTCTTCTAACTTTGATATTTATCGACCTCAACAGCAAAGACATATCCAAAACAGTCCCAAATAGAACTATAATAAACCTCCTGGGAACAACTCCTTTACTAATGTCCAAATCCCTGATCCAGCACCTCCCACAGTCACTCAATCTTTAGCTACAAGACTTAGAGCCAACTAAACCAATAATGCTATTCCTATGGACATAGTCCCTCCCATCATATCCACTAGACAAGGCTATCCCTCCATCACCTTTCATGAGGCTGATTTCATGCAGAAAATGTCTGAAAGATGTGAATACACTCTAGTGGGTAAATTCATAAATGTTATGCCCAAAATGGAGATAATCAGGAAAATCTTCATTGCTCAAACTCAGCTTACTGGGGTGTTAAGATTGCTCATTTCAATTCGAGACACATATATATTGATTTAGACAATGAGGCAGATCATATCTCTATTTGGACTAAACAGAAAATGTATATTGCTGGACATTTAATGAGGCTTCAGGTGTGGACTCCTACTTTTAAACCGACTGAAGAAACACCCATCGTCCCCATCTGGATCACACTGCCTGAACTCCCCTGGCACTGCAACTACATGGACATCCTGACCCCTTTACTGTCACCCGTTGGTAAGGCCCTTTATCTGGACTCGGCAACCATGCAAAAGACTAGGGGTAGTGTGGCAAAGGTAAGAGTTCAAATAGATATCACCAAGGAAAGGCCTCAACATATATGGATGGGTTTTTCTGAAAAGGACCCCTCTCTTGGCAAGTGGCAAATTATTGAGTTTGAAGATGTGCCTTCCTACTGTCTTTACTGTAAGCATCAAGGTCACTTTATAGATGAATGTCCTATAAAGAAAAGAGATGATGAAGTTAATAAAGGAAAGGAGGGAGAAACCACCAAGAAAAACCAAGAGAAGTAGCACAATCACAATCCTGGAAACAGTCAGCAACAAGAAGAAGACAAAGAAAAATCCCAAGCAGGCAGGAAAAACAATGCAAAAGGGCAAACTGAAGAGGACATAACACACAAAGAAGAACAGTGGCAAACTCAAAAGAAAAAGAAAAACAAGAACCAGCAATCACAACAGGACCAAGGTATCAACCAAAATTTTCAATTTCAGGTAATGAAGACCAGAACATCTCAGAATGCAGTAAAACTGTATGATCGCAGTAACCCCGTTATTGAGTTGGAGGACTCTGGTGATTAGATCCTCACACCCCCCTCCCCTGTTGTTGATGTCTCTGCACATCAAAATGGTTTTGAATCCCCAGTCCCTGTAACCCCCCATTGTTTATCTGCTGGTGAAGAAGCTGTTGGAGGGAGGTTGGATGTGCAGGAGAAAACCACTAACTTGCAGGAAGGGGAACCAATGGGGAAGGATCATAGGATAAATCACCAAACTCCTGCTACCACTATAAGCACTACTCAACAACAGAATGAACAAAATTAGCATGGCATCAGGAAAGCTAATCCACAACTACAGGCACCCAAGGAAGGGCATAATCAGCTCCAGGGTTCTATGGCTAAGGATATGGGAAACAAGACAAGCACCAGTAAGCAGGATGAGACTCCAAGAAGTAAGAACAAACCTAGCAAGAAAAAGAGAGAGGCTACAAAAAGAAAACAAGCTGCACAGCAATTACAAGAACAGACCAGAGACAACAATGTACCTGAGGATCCTCACTCCTGCAAAAAATTCATCATGGTTGAGCAAGTCATAGATGTAATTCCCCTCAAGGCTCAGTATAGTACTCCCACTCCAGGAAAACCCCCAGATCAGGCCAAGGTAAATGTCATAGATGAATATGAAGTGGTAAACTCTGAGGATGAGCTGGAAGAAGAGAATCCACCTGAAAAAGGTCAGGAAGAGGATGATGATACTAGTGAACTCCTGATTAAAGCTTTCAGTCCCAATTATGATGCAGAACTGGATAAGGAATTGCACCAGATCACTGGAAAGCAAGGTCTCTCCCCTAGAGGCAGGCAGCTGGAGAAACTCCCCCTCAAAAAAACCTCTTCTACCATTCCTGTGACTGCAGGAAGACCAAATACTAGATTGTTTACCTCTAAATCATCCCAATGATTAGTACAATCATATGGAATGTTAGAGGTATCAATACCCAAGGTGTTATGGAAAGACTCAAAAATCTCAAATATCTTCATCATATTTCTATGATAGCCATCCTGGAGCCCGTTTCTGCCAAGACCAACATAAACATGCTTAAAAGCATGCTTGGCATGGAATTTGCAGTTAGTAATATCAATGGGAAAATATGGTTGTTCTGGACCAATGACATCAAGTGTAGGATTTTACAAACTGGTGAACAAAATATTACTTGTGAAATCAATCACATTGACGTGCTAGAGGTCTACATCACAACATTTGTTTATGCAAAATGTAAAGAGAATCTCAGAAAACCACTTTGGGATCAACTATTACAGACTGCTGATAATAGAACCTCTACTCCCTGGTGCACAGTTGGTGACTTTAATGTTATTACAGACACTGAAGAAAAGCTGGGGGGTATTGCTTACAATATGAGGAAAAGTCTGCCTTTTATGGAGTTATTGAAGCCTGTGGCCTCATTGACTTGGGCTTTAATGGACCAAGATTCACCTGGTCTAATCAAAGAGGTGTTAACTTTAGAATATGGAAAAGATTGGACAGGGCTATGGTTAATGACAGATGGTTACAAGTCATGCCTCACACAAGCATTACTCATCTTCCATCCGTGGGATCTGATCACTGCCCACTTCTTATGGAAATGAAGGCCAGACCTGAGAACTACATGAAATACTTCAGGTTCCTTAACTACTGGACTGATCATCCCTCATTCACAGAGACTGTCAAAAGTTGTTGGAACAGACCTATGGAAGGGAATCCTATGTGGATATTTCATCAGAAAATGAAGAGAACTGCTGCCACCCTCAGTGCTTGGTCCAAACTACAATTTGGAGATATTTATGCTAAGATCAAAGATTTGAGGATAAAGTTAGAATATTGGAGGAGCAACTCATTCACAATAACACAGAAGAGCATAGAACAGAACTGAATGGTCTTAATGTTGAATACATCAGATTCATGAAATTGGAAGACTCTATTCTTAAACAAAAAGCTCAGCTTCAATGGTTTAAAGAAGGTGATGGCAATTCAAAATATTTCCATGCCTTGATCATAGGTAGAAGAAGGAGACTGTTCATCCACAAAATCCTTAATGAAAAGGAGGAATGGATACAGGGAGATGAGTACATTGCACAGGCAGCTTGTGATCATTTTCAAGGCATCTTTACTGGAGATGAAAAGCTTATTGATGAAGCCCCTATGCAATGTATACCAAGAATGGTAACTCAGGATCACAATAACAAGCTGACAGCACCACCTACTATGGAAGAATTGAGGGAAGTTGTTTACTCCATGAACCCCAATTCAGCTGCTGGCCCAGATGGTATGAATGGATGCTTCTTTCAGAAGTGTTGGGACATTATCAAACAGGAACTACTGGCAGTTGTTCTTGCCTTTTTCAATGGCCAGATGCTCCCCAAATATTTCACTCATGCCTACCTAGTCTTACTCCCCAAAGTGAAGCATCCTAATAAGTTGGCTGAGTTTAGACCTATCAGCTTGAGTAACTTCATCACCAAAATCATTTCTAAATTACTTTGCTCCAGATTGGCTCCTATTTTGCCTGATCTCATCTCCTCTAATCAGTCAGGATTTGTTAGAGGGAGAAGCATATCTGAGAATATTATGCTAGCTCAAGAGATCATCCACCATATCAAGAAGCCTGCCATTGGCAGTAATGTTGTAATTAAACTAGATAGGGCAAAAGCTTATGACAGAGTCTCTTGGTCATATACTTGTATCATTCTCAGGAAGATGGGATTTGAAGAAGTCTTTATAGACATGATTTGGAGAACCATGGCCAATAATTGGTACTCCATCATTATTAATGGCAAAAGATTTGGTTTCTTTCACTACACCAAAGGTCTCAAACAGGGGGATCCCTTATCCCCAGCCCTATTTATTTTAGGTGCTGAGGTACTATCTAGATCTCTTAACAGATTACATCAGAACCCCCTTTACCATGGTTTCTATATGGAAAGGAGGGGACCTCAAATCAATCATCTAAGCTTTGCAGATGATATCATTATATTTACCTCAAGCAGGAAGCATTCTTTGAAGCTCTTTATGAAAACTTTGGCTACATATGAAAGGGTCTCAGGTCAACTCATCAACAAAGCCAAAAGTCACTTCCTTCTTCATCCTAATGCTTTCAGAACTACTAGTGATAGAATTAAGAAATATACAGACTTCCATCAGAAACATGCTCCTATCACTTACCTGGGATGTCCTTTATTTATTGGAAGGCCTAAACTCATCTACTTCTTTGATCTCATCAACAAGATTGTGGACAGGATTACAGGGTGGCAGTCCAAGATTTTGAGTTATGGAGGCAAGGCAACACTGATCAAACATGTGCTGCAATCCCTCCCAATTCACATTCTTTCAGCCATCTCTCCTCCTTCTAGTACCATCAAGCAGATTCAAGACATCATGACAGATTTCTTTCGGGGGTGGAAGAATGACAGGAAGAAGTACCATTGGTCTTCTTGGAAAAACCTAAGTTTTCCCTATGATGAAGGTGGCACTGAAGTCAGGCTCATGAAGGATGTCTGCCAAGCCTTCCAATTCAAACACTGGTGGACTTTTCGGTCCAAGCAAACACTTTGGGGAGATTTTTTAAGGGCAAAATACTGCCAAAGATCTAATCCTATAAGTAAAAAGTGGGATACTGGTGAGTCCCAGGCTTGGAAACTGATGATGAGAAATAAACACACTATGGAAGATCACATTCAGTGGAAAATTAGAGATGGTTCTAGTTCCTTCTGGTGGGATAACTGGTTAGGTGTAGGCCCTCTGGCTCACTACACCACTGACAGTAACAGATTTAACAATGACAGGGTAGCAGACTTTATGCAAGATGGACTATGGAATATGAGGAAGATACTGCAGCAAGCTCCTCAACAGCAGGTGCACAGAATCTTGTCTACTCAAATTCAGCTACAGCAGGGCCATACTGATCAAGCTGTGTGGAAACTCAATACCAATGGCAATTTTTCTATTTCTTCAGCCTGGAATATCATTAGAGAAACCAGAGGCAAAACCAAGCTTAATACATATACATGGCAGAAATTTATCCCTTTCAAGTGTTCCTTCCTTCTTTGGAGAGCTTTCAGGAGCAAGCTTCCAACTAATGAAAAGCTCTCCAGTTTTGGAATAGAACCCAGTAATTGTTACTGCTGTTATTCTTATGGTGCAGATACTATTGAGCACACTTTCAACACTGGAGAATTTGCCAAAAAAATCTGGAAATACTTTGTTGTCTCCCTAGGTATTGCGACTGATTATTTACCTTTGAGAAATATGGTTATGAGATGGTGGAGTGCTACCTATAACAATGAAGCACACAAACTTACTCTTCAATCCACACCAATCTTTATTTGTTGGAATTTGTGGAAGAATAGATGTGCAATTAAATTTGGGAAAAAAAAGACCAACATGGCAAGGGTGAAATACATGGTTATCTTGGACACCTTTAAGTTGTTGCAAACTGCTTTCCCCTACATCAGTTGGCCCATGGAATGGAATGGAATTTGCAACCTTATTGAGAAGTGTAGCCACGAAATCAAAGTTACTATAGTACAGTGGATCAAGCCTCCAATTAAATGGGTTAAACTCAACACAGATAGCAGTGCAACTCTTGGCAACAAAGGAGCAGGAGGAGTTCTCAGAACCTGTACTGGAGAAATGGTATTTGCATTCTCAGCTCCTCTGGGGGAAGGAACCAATATTCAGGCTGAAGTTGAAGGTGCTATCTTTGGCCTCACCTAGTGTGCTCAGTTAAATTATAATAATGTGATCTTGGAGGTGGATTCCCAACTGATAGTCGACTATATTTTAAACAATACTACAGCCCCTTGGAGTGCAGCTGTCCAGCTATAACAACTACAGCAGATTAATAGACACTTCACCAATTTTAAATGCAACCAAACTCTTAGAGAGGCAAATTATGTAGCTGATTCACTCGCAAAACATAGCTACCAGATAACCAGCCCGCAAGTACACTTCAACATCCAACAAATCCCAAGACTGGCAGCTACTTATCTTAACCAAGATATTACAGGAATGACAAGTTTCAGAAGAAGAAAATTGAAGAGAATTAAGGAACCACCTTGAGTCAATCTCTGTTGTGCAGACTTAGGAAGGAGCTAGAACTTTCTCCTTAAGTCTGCCTCTGATGATTCCCCTGTCATCACCTTCATAGACTTTCTCTTTTTTAGGATAGATTTTAGTATCTGTCTTAATTGTAAAGGGAGAGTCTCCCTCATTTATGCTTTCCTAGAATATTTGTATCGAGAGGAGTCCTCTCATATAGGTGCTTAGATGATAGATCTCTTTCCTTTTATGGAGAAGAGTTGGAGAACCAACTAGCTTTGCCTAGTAGGCTACCAATTCTAGCTCCACCTCTTGGGAGGTAAGGTTTATGTCCCCCTCCGTGTATCCTTTTCTTTATATATGCTAAGGCCTGGGGGGTGTTGCTAAACCCCTGCCCCCTTCAAGGGTCGTTAAAATTAAAAAAAAAAAAAACCTTAAATCCTAAACACAAAACCATAAACCCTAAACACCAAAGCCTAAACCCTAAACCTTAAACCCTAGACCCTAAACCCTAAACTAGAGACCCTAAACCCTAAAACCTAAAACCTAAAACCTAAACCTAAACCCTCAACCCTAAACCTTAAATCCTAAACTCTAAATGCTAAACCCTATACCCTAAACCTTAAACCCTAAAGCCTAAACCCTATACCCCTATCCATAAACCTTAAACTCTAAACCATAAATCATAAACCTCAAATTGAAACCCTCAACCCTCAACCCTAAACCCTAAATCCTAAATCCTAAACACTAACCCCTAACCCCTAACCCCTAAATCCTAAACTGTAAACCCTAAATCCTAAATCCTAAACCCTAAATCCTAAATCCTAAACCCTAAACCCTAAACCTTAACCCCTAAATCCTAAACTATAAACCCTAAAACCTAAACCATAAATCTTAAACCTCAAACCTAAACCCTAAACCATACAACCTAAACGCTAAATCTTAAACACTAAACCCTATACACTAAACCCCTAAATCCTAAATTATAAACCCTAAAACCTAAACCATAAATCTTAAACCTCAAACCTAAACCCTAAACCATACAACCTAAACGCTAAATCTTAAAACCTAAACCCTATACACTAAACCCTAAAGTCTATACCCAAAACCCTAAACCCTAAATTCTTAACTCTAAAACCTAAACCCTAATAAGCACTGAATCATAAACTCAATACACTATACCCTAACCCTAAACCCTATGCGATAATCCCAAAACCCTAAACCTAAACCGTCAACCCTAAATCCAAACTTTAAATCCTAAACCCTCAATCCTAAACTCTAAACCCTAAACCCTAAACATTAAATCCTAAACTCAAAACCCTAAACCCTAAACACCAAAGCCTAAACCCTAAACCTTAAACCCTAGACCCTAAACCCTAAACTGGAGACCCTAAACCCTAAACCCTAAAACCTAAACCTAAACCCTCAACCCTAAACCTTAAATCCTAAACTCTAAATGCTAAACCCTATACCCTAAACCTTAATCCCTACAGCCTAAACCCTATACCCTTAACCATAAACCTTAAACTCTAAACCATAAATCATAAACCTCAAATTGAAACTCGAAACCCGAAAACCTAAACCCTAAATCCTAAATCCTAAACACTAACCCCTAACCCCTAACCCCTAAATCCTAAATTCTAAACCCTATATCCTAAATCCTAAATCCTAAACCCTAAATTCTAAACCCTAAACCCTAAACCCTAACCCCTAAATCCTAAACTATAAACCCTAAAACCTAAACCCTAAATCTTAAACCTAAAACCTAAACGCTAAACCATACAACCTAAACGCTAAATCTTAAACCCTAAACCCTATACACTAAACCCTAAACTCTATACCCAAAACCCTAAACCCTAAATTCTTAACTCTAAAACCTAAACCCTAAACCCTAAACACTAAATCATAAACCCAAAATCCTAACTCTAAACACCAAACCCAAAATTCGAAACTCAAAACCCTAAACCCTAAGGCCTAAACCATACACTAAACCCTAAACCCTATACCCTAAGCTCTAAATCCAAACTACAAACCCTAAACCTTAAACCCTAAATTCTAAACTCTAAAACCAAAATGCTAAACCCTAAACCCCTAAATCCTAAACTCAAAACAATATACCCTAAATTCTAAACTCAAAACTCTAAACCCTAAGCCCTAAACCATACACTAATCCCTAAATCCTATACCCTAAGCTCTAAATCCAAACTGCAAACCCTAAACCTTAAACCCTAAATTCAAAACTCTACAACCAAAACCCTAAACCCCAAACTCTAAATTCTAAACTCAAAACTCAAAACCCTAAACCCTAAATTAAACCGCAAAACATAAATTCAAACTCTAAACCCTAAACCTTAATCCTAAACTCTAAAGCCTAAACCCTACATCCTAAACCCTAAACACTAAATCCTAAAGTCAAAACCATAAACCCTAAACCCTAAACCATAAATTCTAAACTTAAAACCCTAAACCCTACACATAAATCATAACCCCAAAATCCTAACTCTAAACCCGACAACCTAAAACCTAAATCTTAAACTCTAAGCACCAAACCCAAAATCCTAAACTCAAAACCCTAAACCCTAAACACCAAAGCCTAAACCCTAAACCTTAAACCCTAGACCCCAAACCCTAAACTAGAGACCCTAAACCCTAAATCGTAAACCTTAACTCCTAAACTGTAAATGCTAAACCCTATACCCAAAACCTTAAACCCTAAAGCCTAAACCCTATACCTTTAACCATAAAACATAAACTCTAAATCCTAAATCATAAACCTCAAATTGAAACCATCAACCCTAAATCCTAAAACCTAAATCCTAAATCCTAAACCCTATAACGTAAACCCTAACCCCTCAATCCTAAACTCTAAACCCTAAACCCTAAACCCTAAACCCAAACATTAAACCTTAAACCCTAGACACTAAATCCTAAACTGGAAACCCTATACCATGAACCCTAAACCCTAAACTACCTTAAATCCTAAACTCTACATGCTAAATAGTATACCCTAAACCTTAAACCCTTAACCCTAAACACTAAACCCTAAACCCTAAACCCTAAATCCTAACCCCTAAATCCTAAATTCTAAACCCTAAAACCTAAACCATAAATCCTAAACCTCAAGCCTAAACCCTAAATTTTAAATCCCAGACCTTAAAAGCTAAATCCAAACTCTAAACCCTAAACCGAAACCATAAAACCTAAATCCTAAATCCTACTCCTAAACTTAAAACACTAAACCCTAAACTTTATACCCTAAACCTACACACTAAAACCTAAACCCTAAATTCTAAACTCTAATCCCTAAACCCTATACCCTAAATCCTTAACCATAAACCCTATATACCCATAACCCTTAACCCTATACCCTATGCCCTAAAACATAAATCCCAAACCCTAAACCCTAAAAACCCAAAATCCTAAACCTTAAATCCTAAATTCAAAACCCCAAACCCTAAACCCTAAACCCTAAAATCTACACTCAAAACCCTAAATCCTAAACTCAAAACCCTAAACCCTAAACCTAAACCCAAAACCCTAAACCCTAAAAACTAAACCCAAAACCCAAAACCCTAAATCTTATACCACAAACTAAACCCTAAACCATACACCCTAAACCCTAAATCTTAAACCCCAGACCTTAAACCCTAAATCAAAACACTAAGCCTAAACCCTATAACCTATACCCTAAAACCTAAACCCCAAACCCTAAACCCTAAATCAAAACTCTATACCCAAATCTCTATTCTCTAAATCCAAAACCCTAAACCCTAAACCCCAAATCCTAAACTCAAAACCCTAAACCTAAACCTAAAACCCTCAACCCTAAATCCTAAACTCTTAACCATAAACCCTAAACCTAAAACCCTCAACCTTAAACCCTACACCATAAACCCTCAATCTAAACTCTAAACCCAAAATCCAAAACCCTATACCATAAACACTAGACCCTAAACCTAAACCGTCAACCCTAAATCCAAACTCTAAACCCTAAGCCCTAAATCCTAAACCCTAAACACTAAATCCTAAAATCCAAACCCTAAACCCTAAACACCAATGCCTAAACCCTCAACCTTAAACCCTAGAGCCTAAACTCTAAACCCTAAACCTAAACCCTAAACCCTAAACCTTAAATCTTAAAATCTAAATGCTAAATCTTAAACCCTAAAGCCTAAAGCCTATACCCGATAACCTTAACCATAAACCTTAAACATTAAACCTAAACCCTAAACCATAAATCCTAAACCCTAAACCCTAACCCCTAACCCCTAAATCCTAAACTCTAAACCCTAACCCCTAAATCCTAAACTCTAAACCCTAAACCCAAACTTTAAACCTTAAACCCTAGACCCTAAACCCTAAACTGGAAACCCTAAACCCTAAACCCTAAACCTTAAATCCTAAACTCTAAATGCTAAACAGTATACCCTAAACCTTCAACCCTAAAGCCTAGCCCTAAACCCTAAACCCAAATTTTAAACCTTAAACCCTAGACTCTAAATTGGAAACCCTCAACCCTGAACCCTAAACCCTAAACCCTAAACCTTAAATCCTAAACTCTACATGCTAAATAGTATACCCTAAACCTTCAACCCTAAAGCCTAACCCTAAACCCTAAACCTAAATTTTAAACCTTAAACCCTAGAGTCTAAATTGGAAACCCTCAACCCTGAACCCTAAACCCTAAACCCTAAACCTTAAATCCTAAACTCTACATGCTAAATAGTATACCCTAAACCTTCAACCCTAAAGCCTAACCCTAAACCCTAAACCCAAATTTTAAACCTTAAACCCTAGACTCTAAATTGGAAACCCTCAACCCTCAACCCTAAACCCTAAACCCTAAACCTTAAATCCTAAACTCTACATGCTAAACAGTATACCCTAAACATTAAACCCTAAAGCCTAAACCCTATACCCTTAACCATAAACCCAAAACTCTAAACCTAAAATCATAAACCTCAAATTGAAACCCTAAACCCTAAACCCTAAACCTTAAATCTAAACTCTAAACCCTAAAACCTAAACCAGAAATCCTAGACCTCAAACCTAAACCCTAAACCCTATAACCTAAACACTAAATCTTAAACCCTAAGCCCTAAATCAAAACTCTAAACCCTAAACCCTAAATTCTAAACCCTAAGCTCTAAACTCAAAACCCTAAACCCTAAACCTAAACCAAAAACCCTAAACTCTAAATCCAAAACCTTAAATCCTAAACCCTACACCCTAAACTCCAAACCCTAATCCTAAAACCTAAATCCTAAACTCAAAACCCTAAACCCTAAACTTAAACCCTAAAACCTAAACTCCAAACCGTAATCCTAAACCCTAAATCCTAAACTCAAAACCCTAAACCCTAAATTTAAACACTAAACACTATACCCTAAAACCTAATACAAAACCCTAAACCCTAAATCCTAAACCTTGAATTCTAAACTCTAAACCCTAAACCCTATACCTTAAATCCTAAATTCTAAACCATAAACCCTAAACCCTAAACCCTATACCCTAAAACCTAAAACCCAAACCCTAAACCCTAAATCAAAACTCTAAACCCTAAACCCTAAGCCCTAAATCCTAAACCCTAAACCCTAAGTGCTAAACTATTGTCATCCTCCTCCCGGGTTTGAAAAGAAGAAGGTCTTGCCGAAGACATTCTTCTACTTGAAGAAGCTTGGCTAAAAGAACTAGATCTTAAAAACGTAAGGTTAATAGATCCGTCAGGGAACTGGATAACCCTATCTAACTGCGAAGTCTCAGGTTGAAGGGGTAAAGGATTCGTAATGGAATCAAATTTCCATTCTTCATCAGCTAAAATATCAGTCCACTTAAGAAGTCTAGGGACAAAAGTAGTACTATGCTCTTGGTTAGCTTCCATAAGCATAGTAACTCCTTTAACACTAGAAGCTATAGCCTTTGGGGCTATAGTGGTCTTCATAAGCTTGTAATATACCCTATATATTACAGTTATTTCTCTGGTATCGATTTTACTATTCATGTTCTTAGTTTTGACGTTAAGAGTCAAAGTATCAATAATATTCAGATCATGAATATCAACAGTAAAATTAGGATAACAGTTAAAGTAAACAGGTCCATAAGCAAGATTACTTTCTAATACACCTAATAGAGAATCATCAAAATTTAAAAGTCTATCATCTCTAAGGAGCAGACAAATAGGAATATTAAAACCTTTACGGAAAAGAGGTTTAACTGCAACTTGCACAAGTCCAATATGAAGAAATTTAAATTCTTTCCTATACCTATCAATATCAGCAGATAATAACAACTTGATAGTTTCAAGCGAATTATTGATAGCAATAGTGGACTCACAAGTTTTAATATTATATTTTTTAAACATAGAAAAATTACCTAACTGGTAAATCTTTTCAAAAGGTTCTTTAGGGATAGACCAATTTTGTAAATCATTTTCTGTTTTAGAAATAGAGATATTAACGGAGTTAACAATATGCTGTCTATTATCCATAGAGAGAGAATGCCTTTAGACTATACTAATGATACGATAAAAGGCAACTAAGCATTCTAGTAAAGATATCAACTAGTCATATAACCTGAGATTTTGAATTCTTATACTGTAACTATGGATTCATGCTCGGATTTTACATTAAGGTCTATGGATTTTACAAGAGATTTTTCAAGCAAAGTACCTTGCTTACGCTACTGCTTTCTGCTTAACGATCACCGCTGGCATCGCAACTACTTGAAAACATTCTCAACACCCTTCCTTAATCACCATACATAAACTCCATTTTACAGTTAAAGAATTAAAAATTCAAATTGTATAACAAGGAGATAACTTTGCTAAATTGCTAAGTAACTAATTAAAGTTTCATAAGTACAGTCTTGGCATAAGGGTTTAGCCGTCCATGGCTACAATTAACATTACTATTAACATGCTAAATATGCCTAACATGGCTCTTCTACCATTCAAAACGATCGTAGCATTTAACAGTAATAATAATAAAATAAACTATAGACAAGAGAAAAGGTATACAAGAACTCACTTCTTTTATTCAAACTGCAACGAAAACGGAAGAAAACATCCAAACAAACGAAAACGAAGAAAACATTACAACCAAATTCCAAAGGTTAAAAGAAAATTCTAGTGTGAAATTTCTGATGCCTTCCTCAGAGAAAAGAGAAGTCTTATATAGACTTGTAAAAGATAAGAGAAATCGAGAAGCTTTCTTCTGATTGGCTACTACGAGAATCTCCTTTATCCTGAGTGGGTTTAAAGTTGTCGGCCATTGCTTTTTCTTTTGGAAAAGTAGTGGCTGCTTTTTCTGCTTTTTCTTTTGTCGGGCATCTACTTTTTGAAAAGTGGTGCCTGCTTTTATAAAGTTGTCAGCCACCTGGTCCGCAACATGCCAAAGTATCTTTTGCTGTTGTGGGATTCCATATTTGAACAATTTAATTTTAATCAAGAGATATTCCAACTCTTTGAGTTTCATCTCTTTCCTTTTAAATAATTCCGACTTCTTTGAGTCTCTATTCAAAAGGTCAGTAATTCCGGATTTTAACATCCTCTACTGGATTAAATTAAATTAATCATAAAATGGATCTAGGTAAGATAAGGCTAAGGCTTTTGGCCTTAACATATCTCCATTATCATCGCTCTGAGAAGAGGCTTCATCCAACAGCTGCATGGCTGTTTCTTCATTAGATTTGTCTTCCTCTAGATCTGATAAGGCCTGTTGGAGCCTTTTCTTTAATTCATCCTTGGAAGATGATTTTTTGCCACTTGTAGAGGCTGGAGAAGGACGTTGAGCAGCTTCTTTAGGAGCAGGCGACCATCCTTTAATGCAAATTTCTTTTGACAAATATTTAATCCTGTCAAATACATGGATAGAGAAAGTCCAACTAATAATAAATGAAATCCTTTTATGGACAAAATATTTACACAATTTAATGTGCTCGGGTAGAGTAGAAATATCTTGTTCAGCTTGAAACTGATCGAATTTATCCAAAAATAATTTTGGCAAAACTTTTTTATTTCCTCCAAAACAATTCCACCATTCGTAGAACCATCTGGGGATGATAGATTTTGAAAATTCGGGACTATACTTGACAAACCAGGTATGAGTGGTTGGCCTGAGATATAGAAAATTAAATCAAGCATTTTTATAGTCAAACCAATTATAAGTTTGGGGTCTATGCTCCCTGGAAAGATTAACGGGTGTATGCAAATGGTCCACTAGCCATTCAAATAGAAATAAAACCTTTTTAATTGTGAATTTCGAATAGGCAATACTATCCGGATCTGAATCATGGCTGAGTTTATGCTCCACTTCGATGGAACCTGTATCAACGAGGATGAATTCATAATACTTCCTGGTTTTTAGTGGATTTTCTGTATCCACATAATTCCTGTTTGTGTAACAAGGTTTAAGCAGATGTTTAACCTCATAATTTTCAAATTCCTTGTCAAGGGCAAGGAGGGGATTGACCTGTAAAGTAACCAAATTAAAGACTTCACGTTCTTTAGGTTTATTATGGGCTGGAGAAACTGGGGAAACTGCTTCTCTAAAGCTTTCAGGAGCTTTCATTGCATAAGAGTCTTTGGTTTGAGGAGAGGAAAATCTGGGTTTTCCTGATGGAGCAAATGAGCAAGGTTCAGATTCTTTAGAGAAGGGTTTCTTAAGAATCAAAGGATTTGAAGAGGATGAGCTAGGTGGTAGCTGTGGAAAAGGGCTTATGACCTGAGAAGGATTTATTGGAGGTAGGCTAGCAAGAGCCGAAAACTTGTTAGGGCTATTCAATGATGGCCTTATTGCAAATGGTGAAGCTAACGGCTTCTTGTCTGAGTCTTTTCCCTTTTCTTGGAAAGGGCCTTTTGTTCCAAATCCTGGCCTTATGACCGGCCTCATGTTTTTCCCTGCAAAAATTCTCTTGTTAGAAAATCTGGGAGAGAGTTTTCTTCCCCTTTGATATATTCAACTTGAAAATCAAAACTAGATAATAAAGCTTGCCATCTAGCAAATATCTGTTTGGAAACAAGATTTTTAACATCTTTTTGTAGAATTTCCTTAGCAGATTTACAATCTACCTTAAGCAAGAATTCCTTATTAATTAAATCATCTTGAAACTTAGTAATGCAAAGGACAATAGCTAAAACTTCCTTTTTAACTGTACTATAGTTTTTCTGAGCGGAATTCCAAACTCCGGAAGTAAAACGAACTAATTGCTCATGACTTTCAGGTGTTCTCTTTTGCTTGAGAATCCCTCCATAACCGATGTCTGAAGCATCAGTCTCCACAATCATAAAAGAATCCGAATTAGGGATACCTAAGCAAGGCAAACTCTTAACCATCTCTTTAATTTTAATAACTGCAGAGGTTTGTTCCTTTGTCCATAGAACAGGTGTCTTCTTAAGCATGTCATATAATGGTTTACAAACCTGTCTTACCTTTGGGATGAAGTCCGCAACATAGTTAAGACTACCCAAAAATCTTTGTAACTGAGTTTTGTTGTTTTTATTTGGAGTCACCGACAGGACACTATTCATAAATAGTGAAATGTCAATTATGTGAATAGTAAGAGTCAGTCACTGTTCATGAATAGTAAAGGTCAAGTCACTGTTCATGAATAGTAAAGGTCATGTAAACTTTGCCTATAAATAAGATGAAGGAGAAAGGGAAAATCATCCCTCATCTCCCACTTCTCTCTATATTTTCTCTCAACTTCCGCTACCCCCATATTGGTATCAGAGCTAGATAAGAAAAAATATAAATGGAAAAATCTAGCAATAACCACGAAGCTATGAAGGAGTCAATTCCAGAAAATCTACAAACTAAGGTATGTTCATATTTCAATATGGATAACTAAACTATCTTATTCCTGATAATCTCTTGATTATTATTTGATTATTATCATGTTATAGTATTGTTATGCTGTGAATTAAATTCAAGTAGTTTGCTATGAACGAAGGTAGGTGAGAATAGGTAAGCCCGCACTATGCCATCCAAAACGGAAACCCGCTTAGGCAAAAGAGAAGCCGTTTGAGGAAGTACGAACTTGTTGAAAGGCGCTATTAGGAGTAGCGATTGAGGCTGAAAATCATAGTAGTGACCAAAAGAATTTATTTAGAATAACTTTAATATAATTTGATAATTGATAATAACAAACAAGAAGGTTAGAAGGAATAAACTTGTTTAGAAATCATGCAAATGATGAATATATACTTATTAAATGGAGATTATAATTATAAAATACTTATTTTATATATCCTTAAAACACTTAATATTGACATAAAACGAAAAATTTATGATCTTTTACTCATTGAAGAAATAACAGAAATAGACAGAATAATGGAACTCATAGAACAAAAATGGCAGGAACTAACTATCCAAAGCATGTATGAATTATATGACTTATGTTCAGATTAATGATAAACTATGAATATCTAACATATTGGCTACAAACTATGGAAGATTTAGATCTACTAAATAAACTTTTAATAAATAATATTATAATATATCGAAGAACCCAAGATATGGAATACTTAGAATATATTTCAGAAAATATAAAAGAAATACAAAATCTTATAATAAAGAAACGAGAATATTATGAAAAAATGTTTTTATAATGGATGAAACTTATAGAGAACAATTATTAGAAAAAATTAATGAACTAAAACACGAATTAAGATTTAGACAAAATAGACTAGAAGATAATATATGGGCAGGAGTATGCCAAAAATCTATAAAAGCACAAAGAAAAACGATATTCTTATTAGATCTACAATTACAACACTTAGAATATAAATATCAACATAATTTATAATGAATAAAGAAGAATATGCTGTAGAAGAAAAAATATATAAAAGTCAAGATGGACTAGAAATAAAAATAATACATTCAAACTTAGAAAGAAGATATAAAAAAATAGGAACCCAATTATACTTAATGCCAGATAAAGAATCAGCAAAATTAGAAGATAGTCTAACAACTATGGTAAGATTAAATAAAGAAAATGAAGAAATAGATAGAAAAAAGGAAATTGAAAAAATTAGAGAACAAGCTAAAAAAGAAATTAAACAAATAGAAGAAGTAAAAGATACTAGAATACAAGAATTACAAAAGAATTAGAAAGACTTAAACAATTATATGAAGAAAAATTAAAAGCAAAAGAGGAATATAAGAAAAGAATCAAGAATTAAAGTTAAATCAAGAAATAGAAAAATTTAAAACAATGTTAGAAGAAATGTAAGAATTACGAATTAAAAATAGAAGAAATAAATGAAATAAATGAAGAAGAAAATGATAATATTTCAGAAAATAATTATGAATCATATTCAGAAACATATACTGACCTTATAGAAAAAGATAAAAATATAGAAATAAATGTAGGAAATTTAGATGAAAAACCTAGTACTTCAAATCCTAGAACACGAATGGATACAACACCTACATATTATACTTATGAAAAAGAAAATAGAGATAAAGTTTTATGGGATAAAAGATTGAACAAAAATTGGATACCTAGACAAACTACGGATCAAAATAATTTCTTAGATTTAGACTGTGTAGCAGATACAAATAAGACAATTCAATTATGGATAGGCTATTTATCAAAACAATTAATAGACAACAAAATATCAATAATAGATGCCCCAGGATACATAGAAAGAACACTTATAGGAACAACAAAAATAATGTTACAAAATTTAACACCAGCAAGCTTAGCAACACTAAGGAATAATACGAAATCTAATAATGAAATAGCAACATCAGCAATAGATATATTAAACAAATATGAAATATCAATTAGAAATGAATTTGGAAGTATGACAACAGAAATAGAAGAACAACAGAAAGATAAAATAATAAACAGAAATTTAATGAATAAATTAGCAATATGTAAAATGAGTTACATAGATGAATATACATGTGCATTTAGAGAATATTACTATAAAGGAATATATACAAATGATGAAAGTAGAGAAATAAGACAATTATATTACACAAAATTACCAGAACCATTTAGTTCAAAAATAATAAAAGATTGGGAAGAATCAAATACAGTAGATACACTAGGAGCTAGAATAAAATTCTTGCAATAATGGTTTATGAAACTATGCGAAAAACATAAAGAAGAATTAAAACTAGAAAAAATATTAGTAAAGAACTTAGCATATTGTACAAGCAAATTAGCACCCCAATTCGGATGTAAAAATCCATATAAAAAGAAAAGGATAAAAAAGTATAAACGCCTCAAAACAAAATATAAGAATAAAATTCCAAGAAAAAGATATTATATAAAAAATTATAAACACAAAAGACCACATAGAGTTAAGAAAAATATAACAGAATGTAAATGTTATAATTGTGGAAAACTAGGACATTTAGCTAGAAACTGTAAATTACCAAAAGATTTAAAGAAAAAACAAATAACAGAGGTAATAATAGAAAATGATAAATATAAACAGATAGATTATTTAGATTATGAATTAGAAAATGAAGATAGCATATACGAATTCACAGATATTGAATTAGAAGATGAAATAGAAACAGCTTCTGATTATGACTGAAAGCGATATAAAAATAATAAGTAAAGAAGAATATCAAGATAATGAATATACAGAACAAAAAATAATATTTGACAATAATATGTTTGAACAAATAAAAGGAAAAGAATTAGATTTAAGTATAGATAAGATATTAGAAGTACCTAGACTAAAAAACTTATTCAAATTACAACATGATGAATATTATGTAGTAAGCCAAAAAGAACATGTAATAGATCAGAATATATTAAAGGTAAAGCTAAAATACCTATCATAAATAAAAATAATTAATAAAGAAATCCAAGAATTGAAATCAAAAATCCAATAAAATATGTACATTTAGGAGCAAATGTAAATATTGATAAAAGCATGTTTTAGAGAAGGAATAGATACACCTATAGAATTATATTTAGCAGATGATAGAATAATTCAACCTATAGAAAAAAGTATTATAAGTGCAGTTAGAGGAAATTTAATATATCAAAAATTTAAATTTATTATAAGTGCAAATTATTCAGTAGCAATAGAAGACAAGAACATAGATAAATCACTAGTACTATATTGGAAAATGTCAGGCATAGAACTAGCACCAGAAAGCAAGATATTTACAGCAAGATGTAAAAATTTATATGTGTTAACTACAAAGCATAAAATAACAGCAAAAAATAAGATTCAAAAAATCAAAATAGAAAATTCATTTGATAAAATAATCACAGTAATAGATAATAATGATTACAGTTATAAAGAAATAGATATTGAAGAAGATTTAGAGATAGTAAAAGAAAGATTAAGTACATCTAAAAGATTAAGTTACGATACACCTTCATCATCAAGAACTAGTACATCTAGAAGATTAGATTGTGACTTAATACATACCATATCTAGAAGATTAGATAGTGACTTAATAACTAAATCATTAGAGCATGAAATACAACCATACCAATATTATATCACAGGATTATTAGACCAAAGAAAATATTTAATAACTATAAATACAGGACAAATAGAAAACCAAATTATACGAGAACTAGTCAAAAAACATGAAATAATTACAGCAGAAAATATAAACACAGAATTACCTAGAGCTTTAGTAAACATAGAAGAAACTACAGAACAAGAACTAATTATTGGAGGAATACCAATAAAAATTAAATTCAAAATACATCAAGAAAATAATAATATTACATTAGGAATAAAATGGCTAGAAACAGTTAAACCATATAATATAGATGATAAACAACTAGCAATAACTTATGAAAACAAGAAAGTAATTATTAAATGAACAATTATATGATAAACTAAACATCTTTAAATGACAAAAATATATATTTTAGCAAAAATAATTATAGAAGTATACTATAATAGATATTACACACCTATGATAGACACAGGAGCAGAAGCAAATGTGTGTAAACACAATTGTCTACCAGAAAGTAAATGGGAAAAATTAAAAACACCATTAATAGTAACAGGATTTAATAATGAAGGAAGCATGATAACACATAAAGCTAAAAATATAAAAACACAAATATGGGATAAAATATTAATAATCGAAGAGATCTATAGTTATGAATTTATAAATAAAGATATATTATTAGGAATGCCTTTTTTAGAAAAACTATATCCACACACTATAACAAAAACACATTGGTGGTTCACTACCATATGTAATCACAAGATAGGAGCAAAAAGAGTTAATAATAAAATCAGAAAAAATACACCATGGATAAAAGGAAGTGAAAAAATTACCCAAAAATTAGAAAATATAACAACTAATGATCATAAAATAGAAATTATAATATTCACAGTAGATAAAATACAAGCAATAAATGATAAATTAAACTCATTATATAACGAAAACCCATTACAAGGATGGGATAAACACAAAACAAAAGTAAAAATTGAACTAATAGAAGAAAATAGTATAATAACACAAAAACCATTAAAATATAATTTTGAAGACCAATCAGAATTTAAAATGCATATAAATGAATTATTAGAAAATAAGTATATACAAGAAAGCAATAGCAAACATAATAGTCCAGCATTCATAGTAAATAAACATAGTGAACAAAAAAGAGGAAAAAGTAGAATGGTTATTGATTATAGAAATCTAAACGCAAAACTAAAACATATAATTACCCTATACCTAATAAAATATTAAAAGTAAGACAAATACAAGGATATAATTACTTTAGTAAATTTGACTGTAAATCAGAATTTTACCACCTAAAACTAGAAGAAGAATCTAAACATTTAACAGCATTTACCGTACCACAAGAATTTTACGAATGGAATGTTTTACCATTTGGATATAAGAACGCACCAGGTAGATATCAACATTTTATGGATATATATTTTAATCAACTAGAAAATTGTGTAGTATATATAGATGACATACTATTATATTCACGAAAAAAAGAAGAACATCTAAAATTATTAGAAAAATTTATACATATTATAGAAATATCAGGAATTAGCTTATCAAAAAAGAAAGCTGAAATTATGCAAAATCAAATAGAATTCTTAGGGATACAAATAGACAAAAATGGAATAAAAATGCAAACACATATTGTACAAAAAATATTTAGTTCTGAAGAATTATTAGATACTAAGAAAAAATTACAATCATTTTTAGGATTAGTTAATCAAGTAAGAGAATATATACCGAAATTAGCAGAAAATTTAAAACCATTAGAAAAATTAAAGAAAGATGTAGAATATCACTTTGATGAACAAGATAAAAAATATATCAGAAAAATTAAAATCATGTGTAAAGAGTTACCAAAATTATACTTTCCAGATGAACATAGACAATTTACTTATATAGTAGAAACAGACTCGAGTGATCATAGTTACGGAGGAGTACTAAAATATAAATACATAAATGAAAAAATAGAACATCATCAGAATATTATTCAGATCATATACGCACTCCACAAATAAAATGGGAAATAAATAGAAAAGAATTATTTGCCTTATATAAATGTTTATTAGCTTTTGAGCCATATATTGTATATAACAAATTTATTGTTAGAACAGATAATGCACAGGTAAAATGGTGGATAACCAAAAAAGTACAAGATTCAGTTACAACAAAAGAAATAAGAAGACTGGTAGTAAATATATTAAAATTTTCATTTACAATTGAAATTATAAAAACTGACAAAAATGTGATTGCAGATCACCTCTCAAGACAAAGATACTGAAAAAACAAATACAATGGATCAAATACTCAACCTCCTAACTACACTTTGTAAAAAAGTGGATAGTATGGACGATGAGATACAAAAGCTAAAGGAGCAAGCTAGTAGTCAGCAGCATGACGTTAAAAATGCGGAGCTACGTCGATCGGAAGACGTTAAAATTCCAGATCTAGAAGGAGACGTTGGGAAACTCCCTAAAACCCATAACGTTTGTCTAAATACAGCTGCAGGTACATCAGGAGTTACAAAGAAAGAAAAAGCTACAGAAGAAAAAAGTTATACAAATACAAATATGAACAAACTTTTTGATAAACCATATACAGCACCAAAGATACAAAACTGCACCTACTCCACAAACGACTACGTACAAAAACAAATTTCTAAGCCAACAAAAAAATACATACAACCATATTACCCGCACCTATACAGAAAACATTTATAAAGTCCAAACTTACTTAAACAAAAACCCCAGAGCTATAAACATAAAGGAACCAAATACCGATTACATTACCCAATACCTACAAGGATACAACAAATTAATTGCCCTACCAGGTACAAATATAAATTTGGTTACAACTTGTTATAACTACGGACTACTTAGTACAGTATACACAGCTACAGGAGATGAAATCTCAAAGATACCCGAATTATACAAAGCTTTCTTAACATACAAACGAATTACCAAAGGAACGTTATTCTTTATCAAATTTTATACAGCCACTGCAGAGATACTATATGACGAGATAAAATCAGTTATACAGGTAATAAAGATTGGTTTAACTAGAGACATGTTAATACCAGAGAAACTAGAAAAACAACATGAGATACCTATTGTTGATATTCCTGACTTTTATGCTAACAAAAGAGTCATTGGAATAGCTACGATATTAACAGAGCTAGCAAATAATTATCTAAACAACAATACAATATGGAGCTACTATAGCCGAGATAATACGATGATATATTCTAACTGTCGAGAAACTAGAGAAGGAGATATGGAGGAAATTCGACAATGGATACTAAGCCTCCTAAAACCAGAAAATATACCAACTACAAGAGCTATAAGAAAAAATTTTATTTCTCCAGCATTATTAACCAGATATTGTACAACAATCAAGAAAGAAATACTCGAACACATATGTTCCAAATGTCACGGAGAAGATAACAATGTCCCAACCGTACAGCTGGAATAATCTATCACAAAAAGATACAAAATATCCGGCAGCCTGATGAAGACAGCCGACAAAACAAAGAGATATGACGAAGAAGACATATGCAAAAATCTTTGTAACTGAGTTTTGTCTAAGATGACATCTGGGAATTTATCAGAAAACTCAATGGCTCTGCAAATGGATTTATATGTGCCTTGATATAAATCATGACCAAGAAATCTAATTTTAGTTTGGAAAAGTTTAATCTTTTTTAGCGCTAACCACCAGACCATTATGTTTAACAATTTTAAAGAATATATTTAAATGTTTAAAGTGAGAATCAATGTCCTCAGAAAAGATTAGTACATCATCAATGTAAACAATTGAAATATGACTAATATGATTAAAGATGGAATTCATAATATTTTGAAATTCTGAAGGGGCATTCTTAAGCCCAAAAGGCATAACGTTCCATTCATATTGTCCAAACGACATTGAAAGCGCTTTGTATTTATCCTTTCGAAATCAGATTTGCCAAAAACCTGATTTCATATCAAATTTACTATAAATATTAGCTTTAAAAGTTCTCTTTAAAATATCCCTTTTATTAGGAATCGGATATCTAATCCACTTTAAAACAGAGTTTAAAGGTTTATAATTAATAACTAGTCGAGGAGAGCCTCTCTCCTTCTCAGCAGCGTTGTTGACATAAAAGGCTGAACAACTCCACGGAGACTTAGAGGGCCTGATAATATTGTTTTCCAAAAGAGTATTAATCTCCTTTTTGCAAATTTCCATTAAATCATGATTCATTTGAATGGGCCTAGCTTTCGTAGAAATGGCCTTTTCATTGAATCCATCAATATAAGGGAGATCAACAGTATGGGCTTTTCTGGCCCAAAATGCATTTGGAAATTCAGAGCAAATTTCTTTTTCAAAAGTTTTTTGCAAATTGGCAATCTTAGTTACCATTCCCGGGGTTTTTAAAATTTGCTCAATTTTCTTAATTTTTATATCTTCTTTAAGAAAACAAATCTGATTGGAAATTAGATTAATTCTAAAAGCAGTTTGTTTATGTAAAAATTTACTTTCTTCGTGAGAAAGAGTTTTAATAAAAGGAAATGAAATTTCTTTTCCTAAGATCTTAGTTTTGATGGAATCAAAATCAGAAATATAAGGTTTTATTTGAGTAATAAATGGTATACCTAAAATAATTTCTTCGTTAATATTTTTAGTTATAAAAAAATCATTTTTAAGGTATATACCATTATTGCAAATATGAGCATCAAATAACTTATAATCAATAATTATACGCTCACCGTGGCGTCAGATAATTTGGTAGTCCCTTTGGTAAGGTACTTAGTAGGAATTAATCCTTCAATAATGCAATTTCGATCCGCACCACTATCTAACAAAGCAATCTTGTTAAGAGTTAAATGATCATTAATAACAAGTTTAATCATAATATGAGAACTCGAGGTCTAATTTTGGTAATAGCATGGATACCGCCGCTATCCGCATCTTCCTCATGTTCTTCATTATCCGAAGCAATAGCGGCTTTAGAGGATCCTTCATCCTTTCTAACTTCTTTGAGAAGTTTTTCAGTGATAGCTTCGATCTCAATCTTATGAAGTCTGGACTTAATTCCTTTCATATCTTCTTTAAGAGAATTGATTTCTCTTCTAAGTTCTTCTACTGAAGGTTCTTCCTTTTTGGAATCAAATCTGTTCATGATTTGTTTCATGCTAAAAGGAGTTACTTTAGGCTTTTCTTCCTTTTGCCTAGTAACCAATTTCTGCAGTTCAAGGAGGTATTTTCTCCTAGCATCTTCATCTTGAATATGCTCAATAGTAGAGAAGAGGGTTTCAGCAGTCTTCTCAGAGATAACATGGATAGTCTTGCTATCACATAGGCAAAATGCACCATTGCAATTGCATTCTGACTCTTCTTCTTCAGATTCTGAATTATGGGCAACATTAAGAAATTCTTCATCGTCACTTTCTTCTTCAGATGAAGAATATTCTGAATCAGATGCTTCTTCTTCTTCGATGATAGAAAAGAGTTTTTGCTTAATTTCTTCATCAACTTCAAGAAGGTTAATCTTCTTCTTTTTCTTCTTATTTCTGGGACACTTATTAGATCTCAGGACTTTTTACCACATGTCCAGCATGTGTCTTCTGAAGAAGATTCTTTAGAGGTTTGCCTCTTTCCTTTCCTTTTGGATTTTTCTCGGGATTCTCTTCCTTTCCTGGAAGATTTTCTTTTATATTTTCCAGTTGTTCTTTCTCTTTTTCCTGCTTTCCTAGCAGATGGAGGTTTAAGTAATGGAAATCCAAAATCTTGGCAAAAACTACCAAGTTCTGCATATGTAGTTTTTTGATCTTTCTTAAGTTGTTCCTTTAACTTAAGATCAGTACATAGCTCCATAGCTACAACATTAATAATACTGATAAGATCTCCGAATGCCAGTTGGGAATACGAAATCTTTCCTTCGCATCTATCTCTTATTTTTGATCTAACCTTTTCAGCGAAATGAGTGGGTAATCCGCTGATAAAGCGTTCTTTCCAATAATCATTATTGCAATCAGACCTTATCATGACCTTATTCAAAAACATGTCTTTGTACCATCTGAAATCTGTCAATTTTTTGCAGTACAAATTATTCAAGATTTCTAAACTTCTATCCTGGAAAAGACGCGATTCTCCCACAAAATGTTTAGCTATAATATATAGCAAAGTGGTCAGAGATCTTCAGAGACCACTCAAGGGATATTAGTTCCTTCCTCGCCTTAATTACTACTTTAGTAGTGGTAGCACCAAGGATATCAAATCTATTTTGATCGGTGAGATAATTGTCCCACCGCTTTCTAAGGGTTCCTCAGAAACTCGCAATGATCATGTTAGCACTTCCTTATCACCAAAGACCTTTCATTTTATATCTGTGATGTTCATTCCCATTTCTTGGAGCTTAGAATAAATTTGACCTTCTACATACCATCTATGTTCCATTCAATCAAACTTGAGCCATCTGCAGCAGATCTTTGGATGGAGAACGCCTTCCTCAAATTGAACATCGTGAAAGAAGATCTAGGATAATAATTCCTTTTGTTAGGGTGCCTTTCTAACAAAGTTCTAAGCTTATTACCTTGTGTAATATTAAGCTTAGACAATTGCTCATTTATCCTGTCAAGCAGTTCATTGGAATGACTAAACTCTTTGGAAAGTTTAGGGAAGTTTTCTTTTGAGAACTCAGGGATCTTAAAAATAGGTTTAGTATCAATCTGAGGGCTAACTTTGGAAGAGCTAGGTTTATCCGCTATCTGACTGATTCCTCTGAAATTATCCCCTTTATGTTCCTCAATTTGTTGGGATATCACATGGAGAACCTGGTTGGTATAATTGTTTTGTTCAAAAACCTTATTAAGGTCTCCAGCTGTTATCAAGGAAGATTCCTTTTCTATGGGATTTTTGAAAGGTGCTGCCTTAAGGATTTCTTTCCTGTAAGGGATGCTAAGTCCTTCTAGAGGAGGAGTAATACTTTCAACCACCTGTTCTTTGGTGTACCATTTATTGATAAGGACCTGAAGGGATGACTGTTTATCATCAATTTGCCCAGAAGCTTCGAACCATTTAAAAAACTCTATTTCGGTTTTGAATCTTTTCATATCTTTGAACCACTTATCCCTGAAAGAGGTTCGTTGTTCTACCGTGTAGGTAGCTTTATACCAATTTACCTTTTGCGTATGTTCAGGGGCTTTCCACCAGGAATGCAATTTCTTTTTACTGGGGACAAAGTCTTCCTCATCAGAAGTAAGTACTCCGACGGAATCTTTTCTTTGATGAATAGGTTTCATATCACTAGCAGTAGGACTTCCCAAAGTCTCTTCATAGTAAACCTTAGGAACGGTCTGGGAGAAATCTACAGAGAATGCCTTTAGACTATACTAATGATACGATAAAAGGCAACTAAGCATTCTAGTAAAGATATCAACTAGTCATATAACCTGAGATTTTGAATTCTTATACTGTAACTATGGATTCATGCTCGGATTTTACATTAAAGTCTATGGATTTTACAAGAGATTTTTCAAGCAAAGTACCTTGCGCTCACGCTACCGTCCTTTCGCTTAATGACCGTCAGATCGCAACTACTTGAAAACATTCTCAACACCCTTCCTTAATCACCATACATAAACTCCATTTTACAGTTAAAGAATTAAAAATTCAAATTGTATAACAAGGAGATAACTTTGCTAAATTGCTAAGTAACTAATTAAAGTTTCATAAGTACAGTCTTGGCATAAGGGTTTAGCCGTCCATGGCTACAATTAACATTAATATTAACATACTAAATATGCCTAACATGGCTTTGATACCATTCAAAACTCTACAACCAAAACCCTAAACCTCAAACTCTAAATTCTAAACTCAAAACCCTAAACCCTAAACCCTAAACTTAAACCGCAAAACATAAATTCAAACTCTAAACCCTAAACCTTAATCCTAAACTCTAAAGCCTAAACCCTACATCCTAAACCCTAAACACTAAATCCTAAAGTCAAAACCATAAACCCTAAACCCTAAACCATAAATTCTAAACTCAAAACCCTAAACCCTACACATAAATCATAACCCCAAAATCCTAACTCTAAACCCGACAACCTAAAACCTAAATCTTAAACTCTAAGCACCAAACCCAAAATCCTAAACTCAAAACCCTAAACCCTAAACACCAAAGCCTAAACCCTAAACCTTAAACCCTAGACCCCAAACCCTAAACTAGAGACCCTAAACCCTAAATCGTAAACCTTAAATCCTAAACTGTAAATGCTAAACCCTATACCCAAAACCTTAAACCCTAAAGCCTAAACCCTATTCCTTTAACCATAAAACATAAACTCTAAATCCTAAATCATAAACCTCAAATTGAAACCATCAACCCTAAATCCTAAAACCTAAATCCTAAATCCTAAACCCTATAACGTAAACCCTAACCCCTAAATCCTAAACTCTAAACCCTAAACCCTAAACCCTAAACCCAAACTTTAAACCTTAAACCCTAGACAGTAAATCCTAAACTGGAAACCCTATACCATGAACCCTAAACCCTAAACTCTAAACCTTAAATCCTAAACTCTACATGCTAAACAGTATACCCTAAACCTTAAACCCTAAAGCCTAAACACTATACCCTTAAACTCTAAACGCTAAATCATAATCCTCAAATCGAAACCCTTAACTCTAAACACTAAACCCTAAACCCTAAATCCTAACCCCTAAATCCTAAATTCTAAACCCTAAAACCTAAACCATAAATCCTAAACCTCAAGCCTAAACCCTAAATTTTAAATCCCATACCTTAAAAGCTAAATCCAAACTCTAAACCCTAAACCGAAACCATAAAACCTAAATCCTAAATCCTACTCCTAAACTTAAAACACTAAACCCTAAACTTTATACCCTAAACCTACACACTAAAACCTAAACCCTAAATTCTAAACTCTAATCCCTAAACCCTATACCCTAAATCCTTAACCATAAACCCTATATACCCTTAACCCTCAACCCTATACCCTATGCCCTAAATCATAAATCCCAAACCCTAAACCCTAAAAACCCAAAATCCTAAACCTTAAATCCTAAATTCAAAACCCTAAACCCTAAATCCTAAACCCTAAACCCTAAAATCTACACTCTAAACCCTAAATCCTAAACTCAAAACCCTAAACCCTAAACCTAAACCCAAAACCCTAAACCCTAAAAACTAAACCCAAAACCCAAAACCCTAAAAACTAAACCCAAAACCCAAAACCCTAAATCTTATACCACAAACCTAAACCCTAAACCCTACACCCTAAACCCTAAATCTTAAACCCCAGACCTTAAACCCTAAATCAAAACACTAAGCCTAAACCCTATAACCTATACCCTAAAACCTAAACCCCAAACCCTAAACTCTAAATCAAAACTCTATACCCAAATCTCTATTCTCTAAATCCTAAACCCAAAACCCTAAACCCCAAATCCTAAACTCAAAACCCTAAACCAAAACCTAAAACCCACAACCCTAAATCCTAAACTCTTAACCATAAACCCTAAACCTAAAACCCTCAACCTTAAACCCTACACCATAAACCCTCAATCTAAACTCTAAAACCAAAATCCAAAACCCTATACCATAAACACTAGACCCTAAACCTAAACCGTCAACCCTAAATCCAAACTCTAAACCCTAAGCCCTAAATCCTAAACCCTAAACACTAAATCCTAAAACCAAAACCCTAAACCCTAAACACCAATGCCTAAACCCTCAACCTTAAACCATAGAGCCTAAACTCTAAACCCTAAACCTAAACCCTAAACCCTAAACCTTAAATCTTAAAATCTAAATGCTAAATCTTAAACCCTAAAGCCTAAAGCATACCCGATAACCTTAACCATAAACCTTAAACATTAAACCTAAACCCTAAACCATAAATCCTAAACCCTAAACCCTAACCCCTAAATCCTAAACTCTAAACCCTAACCCCTAAATCCTAAACTATAAACCCTAAACCCAAACTTTAAACCTTAAACCCTAGACCCTAAACCCTAAACTGGAAACCCTAAACCCTAAACCCTAAACCTTAAATCCTAAACTCTAAATGCTAAACAGTATACCCTAAACCTTCAACCCTAAAGCCTAACCCTAATCCCTAAACCCAAATTTTAAACCTTAAACCTAGACTCTAAATTGGAAACCCTCAACCCTCAACCCTAAACCCTAAACCCTAAACCTTAAATTCTAAACTCTACATGCTAAACAGTATACCCTAAACCTTCAACCCTAAAGCCTAACCCTAAACCCTAAACCCAAATTTTAAACCTTAAACCCTAGACTCTAAATTGGAAACCCTCAACCCTCAACCCTAAACCCTAAACCCTAAACCTTAAATCCTAAACTCTACATGCTAAATAGTATACCCTAAACATTAAACATTAAACCCTAAACCCTAAACCCTAAACCCTAAACCCTAAATCCTAAACTCTAAACCCTAAAAGCTAAACCAGAAATCCTAGACCTCAAACCTAAACCCTAACCCCTATAACCTAAACACTAAATCTTAAACCCTAAGCCCTAAATCAAAATTCTAAACCCTAAGCCCTAAATTCTAAACCCTAAGCTCTAAACTCAAAACCCTAAACCCTAAACCTAAACCAAAAACCCTAAACTCTAAATCCAAAACCTTAAATCCTAAACCCTACACCCTAAACTCCAAACCCTAATCCTAAAACCTAAATCCTAAACACAAAACCCTAAACCCTAAACTTAAACCCTAAAACCTAAACTCCAAACCGTAATCCTAAATCCTAAATCCTAAACTCAAAACCCTAAACCCTAAATTTAAACACTAAACACTATACCCTAAAACCTAATACAAAACCCTAAACCCTAAATCCTAAACCTTGAATTCTAAACTCTAAACCCTAAACCCTATACCCTAAATCCTAAATTCTAAACCATAAACCCTAAACCCTATACCCTAAAACCTAAAACCCAAACCCTAAACCCTAAATCAAAACTCTAAACCCTAAACCCTAAGCCCCAAATCCTAAACCCTAAACCCTAAGTGCTAAACTCAAAACCCTAAATCCTAAACCCTAAACTTAAATCGCACAACATAAATCCAAACTTTAAACCCTAAACCCTAAATCCCAAAGTCTAAACCAGAAACCCTAAACCCTATACCATAAATTCTAAACTCAAAATGCTAAACCCTAAAGCTTAAACCCTAAACCTTAATTGTAAACCAAATCCTAACTCTAAACCCTAAAACCTAAAACCAAAATCCAATACTCTAAACCCTAAACCCAAAATCCTAAACTCAATACCCTATACACTAACCCTAAACCATATACACTAAACCCTAAACTCTATACCCTATACCCTAAACCCTAAGCTCTAAATCCAAACTCTAAACCCTAAACCCTAAATTCTTAACTCTAAAACCTAAACCCTAAACCCTAAGCACTAAATCCTAAACTCAAAACATTATAACCAAACCCTAAACCCTATACGATAAACCCAAAACCCTAAATCCTAAACTCAAAACACTATACCCTAACCCTAAACCCTATATCCTAAACTCAAAAAACTATACCCTAACCCTAAACCCTATATCCTTTATCGTAAACCCTAAACTCAAAACCCTAAACCCTAAATGCTTAAACTTAAATCCAAACTCTAAACCCTAAACGCTTAATCCTAAACTAAAAACCCTAACCCTATATGTTAAATACAAAACTAAAACCCTAAACCCTACACACTAAACCCTAAATCTTAAACAGAAAGCATAAACCCTAATAGTAAGCCCTAAATCTAAATCCTAAATCCTAAATCCAAACTATAAACCCTTAACCCTAAACCCTATATCCTATACCCTAAAACCTAAACCCCAAACCCTAAACCCTAAATTAAAAGTATAAATCCTAAACCCTAAATCCTAAACTCTAAACCCTAAACCCTAAACCTAAACCCAAAACCCATAACCCTAAACACTAAACCCTAAGCCCGAAACCCTAAATCCAAAACCCTATATCTTAAACCTCAAACTTAAATCGTAAACCCTTCACCCTAAACCCTTAATCTTAAACCCTAGACCTTAAACCCTAAATCCAAACTCTAACCCTAAACCCTATGCCCTATACCCTAAAACCAAAACCCCAAACCCTAAACCCTAAACTCCAAGCCCTAAACCCTAAACCCTAAACTTAAACCGCAAAACATAAATCTAAACTCTAAAGCCTAAACCCTAAATCCTAAACTCTAAAGCCTAAACCCTAAATCCTAAACCCTAAACACTAAACCCTAAAGTCTAGACCATAAACCATAAACCCTAAACCCTAAATTCTAAACTCAAAACCCTAAACCCTAAACCCTAACATAAATCATAAGCCCAAAATCCTAACTCTAATCCCGAAAACCTAAAACCTGAATCCTAAACTCTAAACACCAAACCTAAAATCCTAAACTCAAAATCCTATAACCTAACCCTAAACCCTAAGCCCTAACCATACACTAAACCCTAAACCCTATACCCTAACCTCTAAATCCAAACTACAAACCCTAAACCCTAAACCCTAAATTCTAAACTCTAAAACATAAACGCTAAACCTTAAACCCTAAATCCTAAACTCAAAACACTATACCCTATCTCTAAACCCTATGTGACACCCTAAACCCTATGCAATAAACCCTAAACCCTAAATCCCAAACCCTAATCCCTAAACCCTAAACACTATACCCATAATAGTAAACACTAAACTCTAAACCCTAAACCCTAAATGCTTAAACCTAAATCTAAACTCTAAACCTTAAACCTTAAACCCTATACCAATAATAGTAAACCCTAATCCCTGAATCCTAAACCCTATACCCATAATAGTAAACCCTAAACCCTAAATGCTTAAACCTAACTCAACCTCTAAACCCTAACCCCATAATCCTAAACTCAAAACCATAAACCCTATATCCTAAATCCCAAACTAAATCCCTAAATCCTAAACTAAAACCCTAAACCCTAACACTAAACCCTAAATCCTAAAAGCCTAAACACTAACACTAAACCCTAAACCGTAAACCATAAATTCTAAACTCAAAACCCTAAACCCTAAACCATACACATAAAGCATAAACTCAAAATCCTAACTCTAAACCCGAAAACCTAAAACCTAAGTCCTAAACTCTAAACACTAAACCCAAAATACTAAACAGAAAACCCTAAACCCTCAGCCCTAAACCATATATTAAACCTAAAACCCTATAACCTAAGCTCTAAATCCAAACTGTAAACCCTAAACCCTACAACCTAAACACTAAATCTTAAACCCTAAACCCTATATCAAAATTGTAAACCCTAAACCTTAAACCCTAAACTCTAAACTCAAAACCCTTCAAAAGATGAGATAGAGGAGGATCAGCCCCCTAACACTATCCAAGAAGATGATGATGAAACCAGTGAACTTTTGAGCAAAGCATTCAGTCCCAGCAATGAAACTGAACTGGACAAGGAACTTCAACAGATTACCAACAACCAAGGATTATCCCCTAGAGGTTTGCACCTGGAAAAACTCCCACTCAGGAAAACTCCTACCCTTATTCCTGTGACTGCAGGAAGACCAAACACTAGACTGTTCACCTCCAAATCATCTCAATGATTAGTACAGTCATATGGAATGCTAGGGGTATCAATACCCAAGGGATTATTGAAAGACTCAAAAATCTCAAAATCATTCATCAAGTGTCCATGATTGCAGTTCTAGAACCTTTCTCAGACTCTGCCCAACTCAATACATTTAAAAGTATGCTTGCCATGGATCATGCAGTTAGTAATATTAGTGGAAAGATTTGGTTGTTCTGGATTAATGATATTACTTGTACTGTACTTGAAACTGATGAACAACAGATTACTTGTGAAATCAAGCACATTGAGGCTCCTATGACTCACTTAAAGACCTTTGTTTATGCCAAATGCAAAGAGTTTCTCAGCAAACCTCTTTGGGATAGACTTCTGTATCTTGCTGCCAATAGAGCCTCCATCCCCTGGTGTACTGTTGGAGATTTTAATGTTATTACTGATACAACTAAAAAGATGGGAGGTTGTCCTTCCAACATAAAAAAAAGCCTTGAATTTATTGGTGTGATTGAAGCTTGTGGGCTTATGGACTTGGGATTTAATGGTCCTAAATTTACCTGGTCTAATCAAAGAGGCATCCACTTCAGAATTTGGAAAAGGCTGGATGGTTAATAATAGATGGTTACAAGACATGCCTCACACTAACATTACTCACCTTCCTTATGTGGGATCTGATCACTGCCTACTGCTTATGGAAATTAATGCCAGATCTGAAGACCATATTAAATATTTCAGATTCTTAAATTGTTGGGCTGAGCAACCCTCCTATACAGAGACTGTTGCCAGGTTCTGGGACAGACCTATAAAAGAAAATCTGATGTGGATATTCCACCAGAAACTGAAGAGACTCTCCCCTACCCTTAGTGTCTGGTCTAAACAGCAGTTTGGGGATATTTATGCTAAGGTCAAGGAATTTGAAGAGAAGGCCAGGATTTTAGAAGAAAAATTCATTCATAACAACACAGAGGATCATAGAGTAGAACTTCATAGTGTCAATGCAGAATACATCAAATTTATGGAACTTGAAAATTCTATACTTAAACAAAAATCCCAGCTACACTGGTTCAAGGTAGGAGATGCAAACTCTAAGTACTTTCATGCCTTGATCAGGGGCAGAAGAAGGAGGTGATTTATTCACAAAATCCTCAAGGATGATGATGAATGGATACAAGGTGATGAGCACATTGCACAGGCTGCATATGAGTACTTTTAAGACATCTTCACAAGAGAGGAGAAGCTAATTGATGAAACCCCCATGAAGTGCATCCCAAGAATGGTTAATAAGGATCAGAATGACAGAATGAAGGCATTACCTTCTATGGATGAACTTAAGGAGGTAGTTTACTCCATGAACCCCAACTCTGCTATAGGACCTGATGGAATAAATGGGTATTTTTTCCAGAAGTGCTGGGATATTCTCAAGAATGACTTACTGGCAGTTATTCATGCTTTCTTCAATGGCCAGATGATCCCCAAGTATATCTCCCATGCTTGCCTTGTTCTTCTCCCAAAAGTGAAACATCCCAATAAGCCTCGAGTTCGCACTAATCAATCACCGAGTAATTTCACCAACAAGATCATTTCTAAAATTCTAAGCCTCAGATTGACCCCTATCCTTCCAAACCTGATCTCTCCAAATCAATCAGGGTTTGTGAAGGGAAGAAGTATCACTAAGAACATTATGCTTTTTCAAGAAATTATACACCAGATCAAGAGACCTGCCATTGGAAGTAATGTTGTGATTAAGCTTGATATGGGAAAGGCTTATGACAGAGTTTCTTGGTCCTATATTTGTCTAATTCTCAGGAAGATGGGGTTTGATGGAATACTGATCGATATGATTTGGAGAATTATGGAAAACAAGTGGTATTCTATCATCATTAATGGCAAAAGACATGGCTTTTTTCAATCCACCAAAGGCCTTAAACAAGGGGATCCTTTGTCCCCGGCCCTATTTATTTTAGGTGCTGAGATGCTATCAAGATCCTTGAACCAGTTGTATCATAACCCCTAATATCATGGATTCTATATGGAGGAAAGGGGTCCTCAAATCAACCATCTAGGCTTTGCTGATGACATTATCATATTTACCTCTAGGAGGACACAATCTCTTAAACTCATCATGCACACTCTAGATACTTATGAAAGGATCTTTGACCAGCTCACCAACAAAACCAAAAGTCACTTCTTCCTTCACTCTAGTGCTTTCAGAACTACCTATGACAGAATCAGGAAATACATCTGGTTTCCAGCAGAAAGATACTCCTATCTCTTACCTTGGATGCCCCTTATTCTTTGGGAGACCTATGAATATTTATTTCTCTGATATTATCAACAAGGTGGTGAACAAAATCACAGATTGGTAGTCTAAAATGTTGAGCTATGGAGGGAAGGCTACATTGGTCAGGTATGTTTTACAATATCTTCTAATCCACATCCTCTCAGCAACTTCTCCTCCCTCTACTATTACTATGCAGATCCAACAGATTATGGCTGACTTCCTCTAGGGATGGAGGAATGACAAGAGGAAATATCACTAGTTATCCTGGAAAAACTTAAGCTTTCCATATGAAGAAGGAGGTATTGGAGTTAAACTCATGAAAGATGTGTGCCAGGCTTTCCAATTCAAACAATGGTGGGTGTTTAGAACTAAGCAAACTTTATGGGGTGAATTCCTAAAAGCAAAATATTGCCAAAGGTCTAACCCTATAAGTAAAAAGTGGGATACAGGTGACTCTCAAGCCTGGAGGTTGATGATGAGGAACAAGCAGACTGTGGAGAACCATATTCTGTGGAAAATCAGAAGTGGTTCTAGCTCCTTTTGGTGGGATAACTGGTTAGGAGTTGGTCCTTTGGCTCAATTCACCTTAAATAGCAGCAGATTTAACAATGACAAGGTGACTAATTTTATTGAAGATGGACAATGGAACATCAGAAAAGTGATCCAGTTAGCTCCTCAAGAGCATGTTCATAATATCCTTTCCTTCCAGATACAGCTGCAACAAGGACAACAGGATCAAGCAGTGTGGACTCTCAACTCAAATGGCATATTTTCTGTTTCCTCTGCAGGGAATACTATCAAAGAAACAAGGAAGAAAACTAAATTCAACACCTACACTTGGCATAAAAGTATTCCTTTTAAATGTTCTTTCTTACTTTGGAGAGCAATTAGAGGCAAACTTCCCACTAATGAAAAGCTGGCCAACTTTGGGGTTGAACCTAGCAGATGTTACTACTGTTACTCTCCAGGTTTTGATACTATTGAACATACCTTCAAATCAGGCTCCTTTGCCAGGAATATATGGAGATATTTTGTTGTTTCCCATGGCATCCAATCTGATCCTTTGCCACTTAGAAATACTATCATGAGGTGGTGGAATACCAATCACAACAATGAGGCACACAAGCTTATCCTTCAATCTACTCCTATCTTTATCTGTTGGAATCTTTGGAAGAATAGGTGCTCTAAAAAATATGGAGGCAAACAATCTAACATTGCAAGAGTCAAACATCTAGTATTGTTAGATACCTTCAAGCTGCTACAAACAGCCTTCCCCTACATCACCTGGCCTTCAGAATGGTGGAGACTATGCAAGCTCATTGAGAATTGCACTCATAATACCAAGGTTACTATGGATCAATGGACCAAACCCCCTGATAAGTGGGTTAAAATAAACACCGATGGGAGTGCATTATGCAATCCAGGCAGCATTGGAGCAGGTGGTATCATCAGAAATCAAAATGGAGAGCTGATCCTTGCCTTCTCAACTCCACTGGGAGAAGGAACCAATAACCAAGCTGAGGTGGAGGTAACCATTTTGGGCTTATCTTGGTGTGTAAATCTGAGATACAATAATGTGGTACTAGAAGTTGATTCACAACTGCTGGTGGACTGGTTTAAGAACAACACAGCAGCACCCTGGAATCTTTCTGGCCAAATGCAGAAGTTGCAGCACACAGTCACCAAACTCAACAAGGTCAAATGCATTCATACTCTTAGAGAGGCCAATTATGTAGCTGATTCACTGGCCAAGCACAGTCATTAGATCACTAGCTCGCAGGTATTTTCTAACATCCAGCAACTCCCCAAACTGGCAGCAGCATACTTCAAACAAGATCTGGCAGGTATGGGCAGCTTTCATAAGAAGAAAAATCAAGAGAATTAAGGAGCCACCTTGAAAGGTCATTGGTAAGAAAACCTAGGAAGGAACAGAATTCCTTCTAGTCTTCTTTTGATGACCCCACTGTCATCCTTTAGAGTCTCTCCCTAGGTTAGGATAGTATTTTCATTTCCTGATTTGTAAAGGGAGAGTCTCCCTCATTTACGCTTTCCTAGAATCTTTATATCGAGAGGAGTCCTCTTATATAGGTGCTTAGACAATAGTTTCCTTTCTTTTATTGGAGAAAGTGTTAGAGAACCAACTAGCTTGACTAGTAGGCTACCAATTCTTACTCCACCTTTATTGGAGGTAAGGTTTATGTCCCCATCTGTGTATTAGATTTTCTTTATATATGCTAAGGCCTTGGGGTGTTGCTAAGCCCCTGACCCCTCCAAGGGTCGTTAAAATTAAAAGAAAAAAAAACCCTAAACCCTAAACCTAAACCCAAAACCCTAAACCCTTAATCCAAAACCTTATATCTTAAACCTCAAACATAAATCCTAAACCCTACACCTTAAACTCTGAATCTTAAAACCCAGACCTTAAACCCTAAATCCAAACTCTAAATCGTAAACCTAAACTCCAAACCCTAATTCTAAACCCTAAATCCTAAACTCAAAACCTAAAACCCTAAACCCTATACCCTAAACACTAAACTCGAAACCATAAATCGAAACCCTAAACCATAAACCCTAAACCTTGAATTCTAAACTCTAAACCCTAAACCCTATACCCTAAATCCTAAATTCTAAACCAAAATTCCTAAACCTTAAACCATATACCCCATACCCTAAAACCTAAACCCTAACCCTTAACCCTAAACCAAAACTCTTAACCCTAAACTCTAAGCCCTAAATCCTAAACCCTAAACCCTAAATGCTAAACTCAAAACCCTAAACCCTAAACCCTCAACTTAAACCTCAAAACATAAATCCAAACTTTAAACCCTAAACTCTAAACTCTAAACTCTAAACCCTAAACCTGAAACCCTAACCCTAAACCCTATGTGATAAACCCTAAACCCTAACCCCTGAACCCTAAACCATAAACCATAAATTCTAAACTCAAAACCCTAAACCTTAAATCCTAAACCCTAAACCTAAATTGTAAACCCAATCCTAACACTAAACCCTAAAACATAAAATGTAAATCCTAAACTCTAAACCCTAAACCCAAAATCCTAACCTCAAAACCCTATACCCTACCCCTAAACCTTATACACTAAACCCTAAACACTATACCTTAAACCCTAAACCCTAAGGTCTAAATCCAAACCCTAAACCATAAGGTCTAAATCTAAACTCTAAACCCTAAACCCTAAATTCTTAACTCTAAAACCTAAAACCTAAAACCTAAGCACTAAATCCTAAACTCAAAACACTATACCCTAAATCTAAACCCTATGTGATAAACCCTAAACCCTAATCCCTGAACTCTACACCCTATATACTTAACTCTAAACCCTAAATCCTAAACTCAAAACCCTAAATCCTAAACCTAAACCCAAAATCCTAAACCCTAAACCTGAAACCCAAAATCCAAAACCCTATATCTTAAACCTCAAACCTAAACCCTAAACCCTATACCATAAGCACTAAACCCTAAACCTTAAATCCAAACACTAACCCTAAACCGTATACCCTATACCCTAAAACCTAAACCGCAAATCCTAAACCCTTAACCCTAAACTTAAACTGCAAAACATAAATCCAAACTCTAAACCCTAAACCCTAAATCCAAACTCTAAACCCTAAACCCATAATCCTAAACTCAAAACCATAAACCCTATATCCTAAATCCTAAACTAAAACCCTAAACCCTAACAGTAAACACTAAACCCTAAATCCAAACTGTAAACCCTAAATCCTCAACCCAAAATAAAAACCATAAACCCTAAACCCTAAATCCTAAACTCAAAACCCTAAACCCTAAACCCTAAATCCTAAACTCAAAATCCTAAACCCTAAACCCTAAATCCAAAACTCAAAACCCTAAACCCTATACATAAAGCCTAAACCCTATACCCTGAACCCTAAACCCTAAGCCTAAACCCTAAACCTAAACACTAAACCCTAAACCTTAAATCCTAAACTCTAAACCCAAAACCCTAAATCCTAAACCCTAAATCAAAACTCTAAACCCTAAGCACTAAACCCAAACTCTAAACCCTAAACCCGAAACCCAATACCCTTAACCATAAAAACTAAAGTCTAAAACCTAAACCCTAAACCCTAAACCAAAAACCTAAACCCTAAATCCTACGCCATAAACACTAAATCTTAAACCACAAACCCTAAACGCTAAATTAAAACTCTAAACCCTAAACCCTAAATACAAAAACCTCAACCCCAAATCCAAAACTCAAAACCATAAACCCTAAAACTAAACCAAAAACCATAAACGCTAAACCCTACATACTAAATTTACCCTAAACCCAAAACCCTAAACGCTAAACCTTACACACTAAATTTACCCTAAACCCAAAACCCTAAACCTAAACCATAAACCCTACACACTAAACCCTAAACCCTAAATCCTAAACCCTAAACCCTAACCTTAAACCCAATATCCAAAATCCTAAATCTTAAACCTCAAACCTAAACCCTAAACCCTACATCCTAAACCTTATATCTTAAACCCCAAACCTTAAATCCTAAATTTAAACTCTAAACCCTAAACCCTAAAACCAAAACTCTAAACCCTAACTCTAAATACTAAATCCTAAACCTCAAAACCCTAAACCCTAAACCTAAACCCTAAACCCTAAATCAAAACTCTATACCCTAAACCATAAACCCTAACTCTAAACCCTAAACACTAAACCCTCTAAACTCTAAAGCCTAAACCCAAAACCCTATACCCTAAACCCTAAAAACTAAACTCTAAACCCCAAATCTTAAACTCAAAACCCTAAACCCTAAATAAAAACTCTCGACCCTAAACCCTACACCTAAACTTTAAACCCTAAACCCTAATCCATATACCCTTAACCATAAACACTAAAGTCTAAAACCTAAACCCTAAGTCCTACACCTTAAACACTAAATCTTTAACCCCTAACCCTAAATTCTAAATCAAAACTCTAAACCCTAAACCCTAAACATTAAACCTGAAAAAACAAATCCAAAACTCAAAACCCTAAACCCTAAACCTAAACCCAAAACCCTAAACCCTAAACCCTAAACCCTAAACCCTAAACCCTATACACTAAACACTACATACTAAACCCTACATACTAAACCTTAAACCCTAAACCCTAACCTTAAACCCTAAATCCAAAACCCTAAATCTTAAACCTCAAGCCTAAACCCTAAATCTTAAGCCCTAAACCTTAAATCCTATATCTAAACTCTAAACCATAAACCCTAAACCCTAAAACCTGAACTCTAAAGCCTAACTCTAAACCCTAAATCCTAAACTCAAAACCCTAAACCTTAAGCCTAAACCCTAAACCCTATACCCTAAACACTAAATCCTAACCCTAAACCGTAAACCCTAAACCCTATATACTAAATCAAAAACTCTAAACCATAAACCCTAAACCCTAAACCCTAAATCAAAACTCTGAACACTAAACACTAAATCCAAAACCCTAAACCCTAAATTCTAAACTCTAAACCCTAAACCCTAAACACTATACCCTAAACCCTTAATCCTTAATCCTAAACACTAAATCCTAAAGTCTAAACCATAAACCCTAAAACCTAAACCATAAATTCTAAGCTCAAAATCCTAAACCCTAAACTCTAAAACCTAAACCCTAAACTCTAAACACCAAACCCAAAAACCTAAACTCAAAACCCTAAACCCTCAGCCCTAAACCATACCCTAAACCCTAAACCATACCCTAAACCCTAAACCCTATACCCTAAGCTCAAAATCCAAACTGCAAACCCTAAACCTAAATCCTAAACCCTAAATCCAAACTCTAAACCCTAAACCCCAAATCCTAAACTCAAAACCCTAAACCCTGAACCCTAAATCCTAAACTCAAAACCTTAAACCCTATCCCTAATCCCTAAATCTTAAACCCTAAACCCTAGACCCTAAACCTGAAACACTAAATCCTATACCCTATCCCTAAACCCTATACCCTAAGCTCTAAATCCAAACTGCAAACCCTAAACCCTAAACCCTAAATTCTAAACTCTAAAACCAAAATGCTATACCCTAAACCCTAAATCCTAAACTCAAAATACTATACCCTATCCCTAAACCCTATGTGACAAAACCTAAACCCCAAATCCTAAACTAAAATCACTATACCCTAACCCTAAACCCTATTCGATAAACCCTAAACCCGAAATCCAAAATCCTAATCCCTAAACCCTAAACCCTATACCCATAATAGTAAGCCCTAAACTCTAAACCCTAAAATCTAATCCCTAAACCCTAAATGCTTAAACCTAAATCCAAACTCTAAACCCTAAACCCATAATCCTAAACTAAAAAACATAAACCCTATACCCAAAATCCTAAACTAAAACCCTAAACCATAAACCTTAAATCTTAAACTAAAACCCTAAAACCTAATAGTAAACCCTAAACCTAAATCCTAAACCCTAAATCCAAACTCTAAACCCTAAATCCTCAAGACTAAATCTCTAAACCCTAAAACCTAAATCCTAAACTCAAAACGCTAAACCCTATCCCTAATCCCTAAACCTTAAACCCTAAACCCTAGACCTTAAACCTGAAACCCTAAATCCTAATCCCTATCCCTAAACCCTACACCCTCAGCTCTAAATCCAAACAGCAAACCCTAAACCCTAAACCCTAAATTCTAAACTCTAAAACCAAAATGCTATACCCTAAACCCTAAATCTTAAACTCAAAATACAATACCCTATCCCTAAACCCTATGTGACAAAAACTAAACCCCAAATCCTAAACTAAAATCACTATACCCTAACACTAAACCCTATACGATAAACCCTAAACCCTAAATCCAAAACCCTAATCCCTGAACCCTAAACCTTATACCCATATTAGTAAGCCCTAATCTCTAAACCCTAAACCTTAAAACCTAAATGCTTAAACCTAAATTGAAACTCTAAACCCTAAACCCATAATCCTAAACTAAAAACCCTAAACCCTATACCCTAAATCCAAAACTAAAACCCTAAACCCTAAAACCTAAATCCTAAATCCTAAACTACACACTAAACCCTAACAGTAAACCCTAAAACTAAATCATAAACCCTAAATCCTCAACCCTAAATAAAAACTCTAAACCCTAAACCCTCAATCCTAAACTCAAAACCCAAAACTCTAAACCCCAAATCCTAAACTCAAAACCCTAAACCCTATCCCTAATTCCTGAACCTTAAACCCTAAACCCTAGACCCTAAACCTAAAACACTAAATCCTAAACCTTATCCCTAAACCCTACACCCTCAGCTCTAAATCCAAACAGCAAACCCTATACCCTAAACCTTAAACCCTAAACTTTAAACCCTAAACCCTAAACCCTCTAAACTCTAAACCCTAAACCCTAAACCCTATACCCTAAACCCTAAAACCTAAACTCCAAACCCTAAATCTTAAACTCCAAACCCTAAACCCTAAACCCTAAACCACAAATAAAAACTCTAAACTCTAAACCCTAAACCTAAACTTTAAACCCTTAACCCTAAACCGCATACCCTTAACCATCAACACTAAAGTCTAAAACCTAAACCCTAAGTCCTACACTTTAACTACTAAATCTTAAACCCCTAACCCTAAATCCTAAATCAAAACTCTAAACCCTAAACCCTAAACATTAAACCCTAAACACCAAATCCAAAACACAAAACCCTAAACCCTAAACTCAAAACCCTAAACCCTAAACCTAAACCCAAAATACTAAATCCTAAACCCTAAACACTACACACTAAACCCTACATACTAAAGCCTATATACTAAACCCTAAACCCTAAACCCTAACCTTAAACCCTAAATCTAAAACCCTAAATCTTAAACCTCAAACATAAACCCTAAATCTTAAACCCCAAACCTTAAATCCTATATCTAAACTCTAAACCAAAAACCCTAAACCATAAAACCTGAACTCTAAAGCCTAACTCTAAACACTAATTCCTAAACTCAAAACCCTAAACCTTAAGCCTAAACCCTAAACCCGATCGCTTTCCCATTTTTAGAATTTTTTCTCTCTCTAAAAAGCTCTCACTAAAATTTTCTCTCAAAAAGGCGGAAGAGAAGCAGTTCACCGGAATGGCCACAGCGCCGCCGGGAATGCAACTCCGGCCATCGGACCGGTCACAATCGACGCAGAATTCGAACATCTATAAACCCCAACAGGGCGCCTCATCAGATTCATTGGACAACTCTTCGAAATTGAGAAAAACAGAAGCGATCCAAGTTGCGATTTCTGAAGAAGAGTTGGACTGGGCTCGAAAAATTATTTCCCTGGAGCAATCTGGGCTGATTCGTACTAATTCGACTGGAAATCATGAATCTACATCTAAAGATCTATCTACAGTCCAAAAATCAAATGATTCTGCCTTACAAATTGAGAGATCTATGAAGGCGAAATCTGGGGAAATCGCCGCTGAATCGCCCGATGTGCGCCAACAGATTCGACCATCTTCTGATGAAAGAAACGAGGTTTCAACTACTAGGGAATCTTCCCCATATCAAGGAGCACATCATACTCCAAATTTAGATCAGTTTGATGGTGAAATCTCCGGCGACATAAAATCAGGCGAAGTCACCGGAGCTCCGGTCAACAGTGAAAAGGAACCACTGCACCAGACTACTCCTCGAGATGAAGACAACCATTCTAAGGTAACAGAATCTCTAAGTCAACAGTACATTAAAATCTGTTCGTCTCCTAACTTGCAGGATCAAGTCGTAACCACGGAGGATAATCGCAACAATGAAGTGCCAAGACAATCAGTTAGCAGTGCAAAGAGTCTCAATAATGAGCATAACAAGGAGAAGGAACACAATCTAAACCACAGGAGGGATGCAATCTCACAAGAACATGACACTATGATCACCAAAAGGACCAAAGATGGGCAGTCGCAAAGGAATATACAAGGGGACCAGGACTCAAATGCACTGCAAGTCCAGGCTGCACAATATACCAATACTTATGGAGCAGCAGGGGCATCGAAGGAGAAACATCTTGACAAAGGCGAGAAGCGATGCGGAAAGTGAAGGAAAACATAATGACCAAAGGAAATGCAAACAAGCCATCCAAAGACAATGAAAGAGAACAACCCAACAACAACAAGGACAAAGCAGGTAATTTGGCTAATTTTGCTTCGAACAAGCATGATCACATTCCTTCTTTACATAATAATCCTCGTAATAGCCAAAATGAGCTTGGGAAAGGTCAAGTGAATATGCAGGCTGATGTAAATGAAGCTTATGGACAAACTGAACAGACTGTTGGTACAGGGCATAATTCAGAAATTAAGGCACCCCCTCCTTTGAAGATTTCTTCTAACTTCGACATGTATCAACCTAGCCAGCAAAGAACCACCCAGAACAGCCCCAAATATAATCAAAACAAACCTCCTGGGAACATTTCCTTTACCAAAAGCACCAATACTCAAATTCCAGACCCTTCCCCTCCCACAGTCACTCAATCTTTAGCTACTAGACTTAAAGCCAACCAAACTAAAAATGCTATTCCCATGGACATAATTCCCCCCATCATATCCACTAAACAAGGATATCCTTCCATCACCTTTCATGAGAATGATTTCATACGTAAGATGTCCGCGGATGTAAGTACACTCTTGTGGGTAAATTCACCAATGCCATGCCCAAAATGGAGATAATTAGGAAAAGTTTCATTGCTCAAACTGATCTCACTGGGGGAGTTAAGATTGCCCATTTCAACTCAAGACACATATATATTGATCTTGATAATGAGGCAGATCACATCTCTGTTTGGACAAAACAAAGAATGTACATAGCTGGACATGTAATGAGACTTCGTGTGGACTCACCTTCAAACTCACAAGAAACCCCATTGTGCCCATCTGGATCACCGCTCAACTCCTCGCACTGCTACTATATGGATATCTTGACCCCTTTGTTGTCACCTGTGGGTAAGGCCCTTTATCTGGACTCTGCAACCATGCAAAAGACTAGGGGTAGTGTGGCAAAGGTAAGAGTTCAAATTGATATCACTAAAGAAAGACCTCAACATGTGTGGATGGGTTTTTCTGAAAAGGATCCTTCTCTTGGCAAATGGCAAATTATTGAGTTTGAAGATGTGCCCTCTTATTGTCTCTCATCAGAAACATCAAGGCCACATTATAGGTGAATGCCCTTTAAAGAGAGAGATGAAGAAATTAAGAAAAGAAAGGAAGGGAGGTCACCAAGAGAGGCTAAGAGAAACAAAGAGAACCACAATCCAAATAGTAGCCAGCAGCAGGAAGAAAACAAAGGAAAATCCCAATCCAACAAGAGTAACAATGCAAAAGGATCAAATGAAGAAGGTACAACACACAAAGAAGAACAGTGGCAAACTCAAACTAGAAAGAAAAACAAGAACCAGCAATCAAATCAGGACCAAGGTATGAACCAAAACTCTCAATCTCAGGTACCAAAGACCAGATCATCCCAGGCACAGCAGTGCGTATACTGTATGATCATTGAATCCCTTGTTATTGTGTTTGAGGAGTCTGGTGAGCAGACCCTCACACCCCCCTCCCCTGTTGTTGATGTTGCTGAACATCATGTTAATTGTGAATCCCCAGTCCCTGTAACCCCCCCTGTTTATTTGCTGGTGATGAAGCTGTTGGAGGGAGGATGGTTGTAAAGGAGAAAACCACTAACTTGCAGGAAGGGGAACCTAAGGGGAGGGAAGTATCTCATGCCCCTGCCACCACCAATATAAATACCGCCAACCACAAGCAAACAGAATCACCAAGTCATCGGTGAAGGAACTCCTCTGTACAAGGCAAAGAAAGAGGGCATAATCAACTCCAAGGTTCTATGGCAAAGGATATGGGTAAGAAGGCAAGCACCAAGAAACAACCGAGACTCCAAAGAGTAAGAACAAACCAAGCAAGAAAAGAGAGGCAACCAAATGGAAACAGGCTGAACAACAAATACAAGAACAGACCAGAAATAACAATCCTCCTGAGGGTCCTGAGGAGCCAAACTCTTGCAAAAAGTTCATCATGGTGGAGCAAGTTATAGATGTGATCCCCCTCAAGGCTCAGTACAATACCCCCACTCCAGGAAAACCCCCTGATCAGGCCAAGGTTATTGTCAGAGATGAATATGAGGTGGTAAACTCTGAGGATGAAATGGAGGAGGAGATTCCACCTGAAAAGGGTCTAGAAGATGATGATGAGACTGGTGATCTCCTGATCAAAGCTTTTAGCCCTAACAATGATATGGAACTGGACAAGGAACTACACCAGATCACCAGTAAGCAAGGACTCTCTCCTAGAGGCATGCATCTAGAGAGACTCCCACTCAAAAAATCTTCTTCTATCCTTCCTGTGACTGTAGGAAGACCAAACACTAGATTGTTTTCCTCTAAATCATCTCAATGATCAATACAATCATATGGAATGCTAGAGGTATCAATACCCAAGGTGTTATTGAAAGACTCAAAAATCTCAAATATCTTCATCATGTTTCTATGATAGCCATCCTTGAGCCCTTTTCTGACAAAACCAACATAAATATGTTTAAAAGTATGCTTGCCATGGATTATGCAATTAGTAATGTCAATGGGAAAATCGTTGTTTTGGATCAATGACATCAATCGTAAGGTTTTGGATACTAATGAACAAAGATATTACTTGTGAAATCAACCACATAGAAGTACGAGGTTTATATCAAGACTTTTGTATATGCAAAATGCAAAGAGAATCTCGTGAAGCCACTTTGGGACAAACTTCTCCGTGGTCGAGCATCGAAACTCTACTCCCTCGTGCAATCGTTGGTGACTTTAATGTTATTACGCATAATCAAGAGAAGATGGGAGGTATTGCCTACAACATGAGGAAAAGTATGCCTTTTATTGGTGTTATTGAAGCGTGGTCTTATGGATTTGGGTTTCAATGGACCTAAATTCACTTGGTCGAATCAAAGAGGTGTTAACTTGAATATGGAAAAGATTGGACAGGCTATGGTTAATGACAAATGGTTGCAGTCATGCCTCACACCAGCATTACTCATCTTCCATCTGGGATCGATCACGCCCACTCCTTATGGAAATGAATGCGGACACTAAAATTATATTAAATACTTGATTCCTTAATCGCTGGATGATCATCCTCATTCACAGAGAGAAAAAGCTGGAACAGGCCTTTGGAAGGAAATCCTATGTGGATCTTTCACCGTAAAATGAAGAGAATCGCTTCCACCCTCGGTGCTTGGTCTAAATTACAATTTGGAGATATCTATGCTAAAGTCAAAGATTTTGAAGAGAGAGTCAAGGTGTTGGAAGAACAACTCATTCACAACAACACAGAGGAACATAGAGCGAGCTTCATGATATTAATCTTTGAGTACATCAGTTTATGAAGTGGAAAACTCCATTCAAGCAAAAACTCACTACATTGGTTTAAAGAAGGAGATGGCAATTCCAAATTTTTCATGCCTTGATCAGAGGTAGAAGAAGGAGGTCGTTTCATCCACAAAGTCCTCAATGAGAAGAGGAATGGATACATGGAGATGACCACATTGCACGCAAATTTGTGATCATTTTCGTAACATCTTTACAGTGAGGAAAAGCTTATTGATGAAGTCCCTTTAAACCGCATTCCAAGAATGGTGACTCAGAACACAATGACAAGATGAAAGCTCTACCTACTATGGAAGAATTGAAGGAGGTGGTCTACTCTATGAACCCCAATTCAATTGGCAGGACTGATGGAATGAATGGGTGTTTCTTTCAAAGCATGTTGGGATATTATCAAGCAAGAGTCTGGCGTTATTCATGCCTTTTCAATGGCCGATGCTCCCCAAATATTTTACTCATGCTTGCCTGGTCTTACTTCCCAAAGTGAAACATCCTAATAAATTAGCCGAGTTTAGACCCATCACTTGAGTAACTTTATCACCAAGATTATTTCAAAATTAATTTGTTCCAGTTAGCTCCTATTTTACTGATCGATCTCCTAATCATCGAGATTTGTTCAAGGAAGGAGCATTTCGAGAACATTATGCTAGCTCAAGAGATCATCCATCGATTAAAAGCCCGCTATTGGTAGTAATGTGGTAATCAAGCTAGATATGGCCAAAGCTTATGACAGAGTCTCTTGGTCATATATTTGTATCATTCTCGTGAAGATGGGATTTGAAGAAGTCTTTATAGACATGATTTGGAGAACTATGGCGAATAATTGGTACTCTATCATTATTAATGGCAAGAGACATGGATTTTTCACTCCACAAGAGGTCTCAAATAGGAGACCCCTTATCCCTGACTCTATTTATTTTAGGTCTGAGGTATTGTCAAGATCCTTAAACAGACTCCATCGTAATCCCTATACCATGGCTTCTATATGGAAAGGAGGGTCCTCAAATCAACCATTTGAGCTTTGCAGATGATATCATTATATTCACTTCAGAAGGAAGCATTCATTGAAGCTTATCATGCAGACTTTGGCTACATATGAGAGAGTTTCGTGCCACTTATCAATAAAGCCAAAAGTCATTTCCTTCATCCCAATGCTTTTAGAACTACAAGTGACAGAATTAGGAAATCTCATCGTTTTCATCAAAAGCAAGCTCCTATCACTTACCTAGGATGCCCTCTATTTATTGGCGTGCCTAAACTCATCTACTTCTCTGAGCTCATCAACAAGATAGTGAACAGGGTTCTGAGTTGGCATCCAGAATACTAAGCTATGGAGGCAAGGCAACACCGATCAAACATGTCGCAATCCTCCCTATCCACATTTTGTCACCATCTCTCCCCCTCAAGTACCATCAAGCATTCAAGATATCATGGCCGATTTCTTTTGGGGATGGAGGAATGACGGAAGAAGTACCATTGGTCCTCTTGGAGAAACTTGAGCTTCCCTATGATGAAGGAGGCATAGAAGTCGTGCTCATGAAAGATGTTTGCCAAGCCTTCAGCTCAAGCATTGGTGGACTTTTAGATCCAAGCAAACACTTTGGGGGATTTCTTGAGAGCAAAATCGCCAAAGATCTAACCCTATAAGTAAAAAGTGGGATCATCGTGAATCCCAAGCTTGGAAACTTATGATGAGGAATAAACACACTATGGAAAACCACATTCAATGGAAGATTAGAGATGGATCTAGTTCCTTCCGTGGATAACTGGTTAGGTGTAGGCCCCCGGCTCATTACACCACCGACAGACAGATTTAACAATGACAGATCTCGATTTTATGCGGGATGGATAGTGGAAGATGAGGAAGGTATCGCAGCTAGCCCTCAAAGAAGATGTTCACAGAATATTGGCTATGCAGATTCAAATTCAAAGATGGCCAAAAGGATCAGCGATGTGGAAACTCAATACCAACGGCAATTTCTCTGCTTCTTCACTTGGAATATTATTAGAGAAACCAGAAACAAAACCAAAATCAATGCAAACACATGGCGTAAATACATCCCTTTCAAGTGTTCTTTCCGCTGTGGAGAGCTATCAGAACAAGCTCCTACAAATGAAAAATCGCTAGTTTTGGAGTAGAACCAAATAATTGTTATTGTTGTTCTTCTCCAGAGCAGATACTATTGAACATACTTTCAACACAGAAACTTTGCCATGAGAGTCCTGAAACACTTTGCTGTCTCTTTAGGCATTGCGACTAATTATCTACCTTTGAGAAACATGATTATGAGATGGTGGAGTGCTACCTACAACAATGAAGCACATAAACTTATCCTTCAAGCCATTCCAATCTTTATTTGTTGGAACTTGTGGAAAAACAGATGTGCTAATAAATATGGAGGAAAAAGACCAACATGACAAGAGTGAAATATTTGGTCACCTTGGACAGCTTTAAGCTTCTGAGACAGCTTTCCGCACATCAAGTGGCCTATGGAATGGAGTAGATTATGTACTCTCATTGAGAAATGCAGCCATGATATCAAAATTACTATAGTACAGTGGACCAAACCTCCTAGCAAATGGGTTAAACTCAATACGGATGGTAGTGCAATTCTAGGCAGCAAAGGAGCGGGAGGGGTTCTCGAAGTAATTCTCGAGACATGATCTTTGCCTTTTCAGCTCCTCTTTGAGAGGAACCAATACTCAGCCGAGGTAGAAGTCTGTCTTTGGCCTCACTTGGTGTGCTCATTTAAAGTATAAAATGTGATCTTAGAAGTGGACTCCCAACTCATTGTGGACTACACTAAGAACAACACTACACCCTTGAATGTAGCGTCCCACCGCAGAACTACAAAGAACTTATTAGCCACTTCACTCATTTTAAATGTAATCATATTCTTAGGAGGCTAACTATGTTGCTGATTCAATGGCAAAACATCACCGCACTACCAGCCCACAAGTACTCTTCAAGATCCAACAACTCCCAAAGTGGCAATTACTTATCTTCACCAAGATCTAGCAGTATAGCAAACTTGTAAGAAGAAAATTGAAGAGAATCAAGGAACCCCCGTGAACCTTAGTCAGATCTAAGGGACCTAGGAAGGAGAATAAACTCCTTCAGGCCCCTATTTGAGATGGTTCCCAAACATCTCTAGTTGCTTGGCTTTCCCTAGGTTTGGTTAATTTTCTTTCCTTACTTGTAAAGGGAGAGTCTCCCTTATTTATGTTTTCCTAGAATCATTGTATCGAGAGGAGTCCTCTCGTATAGGTACATAGATGATAGGTACCTTTCCTTTTGGGGTAAGGGTTGGAGAACCTACTATGTGAATTAGTAGGCTACCAATCCTTGCACCACCATGAACTTGAGGTAAGGTTTATGTCCCCCTCGTTGTATTTTCCTTTTATATCTATGATAAGGCCTGGGGGTGTTGCTAAGCCCCTGACCCCCCCAAGGGTCATTTATATAAAAAAAAAAAAAAAAAAAAAAAACCCTAAACCCTATAACCTAAACACTAAACCCTAACCCTAAAACCTAAACCTTAAAACCTAAACCCTAAACCCAATATACTAAATCTTAAACTCTAAACCATAAACCCTAAACCCTAAATCCTATACCCTAAACCCAAAATCAAAACCCTAAACCCTAAACCTTAAACTCTAAATCCAAAACCCTAAACCCTAAATTCTAAACTCTAAACACTAAACCCTAAACAATATACCCTAAACCTTAAATCCTTAACCCTAAATACTAAATCCAAAATTCCAAACCATTAACAATAAACCCTAAACCATAAACCCTACAAATAAATCATAAACCCAAAATCCTAACTCTAAACCCAAAAACCTAAAACCTAAATCCTAAACTCTAAACACCAAACCCAAAATCCTAAACTCAAAACCCTAAACCATACACTAAACCCTAAACCCTATAACCTAAGCTCTAAATCTATACTGCAAACCCTAAACCTAAATCCTAAACCCTAAATCCAAACTCTAAACCCTAATTCCTCAGCTCAAAACCATAAGCCCTAAACCCTAAACACAAAACCCTAAACCCTATCCATAATCCCTAAACTGTAAACCCTAAACCCTAAACCTTAAACCTGAAACCCTAAATCCTAAACCCTATACCCTAAGCTCTAAATCCAAACTACAAACCCTAAATCCTAAACCCTAAACCCTAAACACTATACCCTAAACCATAAATCCTTAACCCTAAACACTAAATCCTAAAGTCTAAACCATAAACCATAAAGCCTAAACCATAAATTCTAAACACAAAACCCTAAACCCTAAACCCTAAACCCTACACATAAATCATAAACCCAAAATCCTAACTCTAAACCCGAAAACCTAAAACCTAAATCCTAAACTCTAAACACCAAACCCAAAATCCTAAACTCAAAACCCTAAACCCTAAGCCCAAAACTACACACTAAACTCAAAACCCTAAACCCTAAACCTAAACCCTAAACTCTAAACCCTAAATCAAAACTCTAAACCCTAAACCTTAAACCCTAAACCTAAACTATAAACCCTAAACCCTATACCCTTAACCATCAACACTAAAGTCTAAAACCTAAACCCTATATCCTAAACCTCAAACCTAAACCCTAACTCCTACACCCTAAAAACTAAATCTTAAACCCCAAACCCTAAATCCTAAATCAAAACTCTAAACCCTAAACCTTACACCCTAAACTCTAAACTCTAAATACTAAACCCTCTAAACTCAAAACCCTAAACCCGAAACCCTATACCCTAAACTCTAAACCCTAAATCTTAAACTGAAAACCCTAAATCTTAAACCCCAAACCTTAAATCGTAAATTTAAACTCTAAACCCTAAACCCTACACCCTAAACTCTAAAACCCTAACTCTAAACCCTAAATCCTAAACTCAAAGCCCTAAACTCTAAACGTAAACCCAAAACCCTAAATCAAAACTCTAAACCCTAAACCCTAAACGCTAAACCTAAACTCTAAATCCTAAACCCTAAACCCTAAATCTTATACCCTTAACCATAAACACTAAAGTCAAAAACCTAAACCCTAAATCCTAAACGTCAAACCTAAACCCTAATTCCTACACCCTAAACACTAAATCTTAAACCCCAAACCCTAAACCCTAAATCAAAACTCTAAACCCTAAACCCTAAACCCCAAATCCAAAACTCAAAACCATAAACCCTAAATCTAAACACAAAACCCTAAACCCTAAACCCTAAACCCTACACACTAAATTTACCCTAAACCCTAAGCCTAAACCCAAAACCCTACACACTAAATCCTAAACCCTAAACCCTAACCTTAAACCATAAATCCAAAACCCTAAATGTTAAACCTCAAACCTAAACCCTAAACCCTAACCCCTAACCCCTAAATCCTAAACTCTAAACCCTAAATGCTAAATCCTAAACCCTAAACCCTAACCCCCTAACCCCTAAATCCTTAATCAGAAACCCTAAATAAACCATAAATCCTAAACCTCAAACCTAAACCCTAAACCCTAAATCATAAAACCCTAAACTCTAAACCTTAAACACTAAACACTAAATCCTAAACCCTTACCCCTAAACTCTAAACTCAAACTCAAAACCCTAAACCCTAATCCTAAACCCAAAACCCTAAATCCTAAATCCTAAGTCCAAAACCTTATATCTTAAACCTCAAAACCTAAATCCTAAAAACTACACCTTAAACCCTAAATCTTAAACCCTGCACCTTAAACCTCAATCCAAACTCTAAACCCTAAACCTAAACACTTAAACCAAAACTCCAAACCCCGATACTAAACCCTAAATCCTAAATTCAAAACCCTAAACCCTAACATTAAACCCTAAATCCAATACCCTAAATCTTAAACCTCAAATCTAAACACTAAACCCCAGACCCGACATACTAAACCCTAAACCCCAAATCCAAAACTCAAAACCATAAACCCTAAAACTAAACACAAAACCCTAAACCCTACACAGTAAATTTACCCTAAACCCAAAACCCTACACACTAAACCCTAAACCCTAAACCCTAACATTAAACCCTAAATCCAAAGCCCTAAATCATAAATATCAAACGTAAACCCTAAACCCTACATCCTAAACACTAACTCTTAAACCCCAAATCTTAAATCCTGAATTTAAACTCTAAACCCTAAACCCTAAACCCTAAACCCTAACCCTAAACTCTAAATCCTAAATCCTAAACTCAAAACCCTAAACCCTAAACCTAAACCCTAAATCAAAACTCTAAACCCTAAACCTTAAACCCTAAACCTAAACTATAAACCCTAAACCCTATACCCTTAACCATCAACACTAAAGTCTAAAACCTAAACCCTATATCCTAAACCTCAAACCTAAACCCTAACTCCTACACCCTAAAAACTAAATCTTAAACCCCAAACCCTAAATCCTAAATCAAAACTCTAAACCCTAAACCTTACACCCTAAACTCTAAACTCTAAATACTAAACCCTCTAAACTCGAAACCCTAAACCCGAAACCCTATACCCTAAACTCTAAACCCTAAATCTTAAACTCAAAACCCTAAATCCAAAACCCTAAATCTTAAACCCCAAACCTTAAATCGTAAATTTAAACTCTAAACCCTAAACCCTACACCCTAAACTCTAAAACCCTAACTCTAAACCCTAAATCCTAAACTCAAAGCCCTAAACTCTAAACGTAAACCCAAAACCCTAAATCAAAACTCTAAACCCTAAACCCTAAACGCTAAACCTAAACTCTAAATCCTAAACCCTAAACCCTAAATCTTATACCCTTAACCATAAACACTAAAGTCAAAAACCTAAACCCTAAATCCTAAACGTCAAACCTAAACCCTAATTCCTACACCCTAAACACTAAATCTTAAACCCCAAACCCTAAACCCTAAATCAAAACTCTAAACCCTAAACCCTAAACCCTAAATCAAAACTCTAAACCCTAAACCCTAAACCCCAAATCCAAAACTCAAAACCATAAACCCTAAATCTAAACACAAAACCCTAAACCCTAAACCCTACACACTAAATTTACCCTAAACCCTAAGCCTAAACCCAAAACCCTACACACTAAATCCTAAACCCTAAACCCTAACCTTAAACCATAAATCCAAAACCCTAAATGTTAAACCTCAAACCCTAAACCCTAACCCCTAACCCCTAACCCCTAACCCCTAAATCCTAAACTCTAAACCCTAAATGCTAAATCCTAAACCCTAAACCCTAACTCCCTAACCCCTAAATCCTTAACTGTAAACCCTTAAACGTAAACCATAAATCCTAAACCTCAAACCTAAACCCTAAACCCCTCAACCTAAACCCTAAATCATAAACCCTAAACTCTAAACCTTAAACACTAAACACTAAATCCTAAACCCTTACCCCTAAACTCTAAACTCAAACTCAAAACCCTAAACCCTAATCCTAAACCCAAAACCCTAAATCCTAAATCCTAAGTCCAAAACCTTATATCTCAAACCTCAAAACCTAAATCCTAAAAACTACACCTTAAACCCTAAATCTTAAACCCTCAATCCAAACTCTAAACCCTAAACCTAAACACTTAAACCAAAACTCCAAACCCTGATACTAAACCCTAAATCCTAAACTCAAAACCCTAAACCCTAAACTAAAACCCTAAATCTTAAACCTCAAATCTAAACACTAAACCCCAGACCCGACATACTAAACCCTAAACCCCAAATCCAAAACTCAAAACCATAAACCCTAAAACTAAACACAAAACCCTAAACCCTACACAGTAAATTTACCCTAAACCCAAAACCCTACACACTAAACCCTAAACCCTAAACCCTAACATTAAACCCTAAATCCAAAGCCCTAAATCATAAATATCAAACGTAAACCCTAAACCCTACATCCTAAACACTAACTCTTAAACCCCAAATCTTAAATCCTGAATTTAAACTCTAAACCCTAAACCCTAAACCCTAAACCCTAACCCTAAACTCTAAACCCTAACTCTAAATCCTAAATCCTAAACTCAAAACCCTAAACCCTAAACCTAAACCCTAAACTCTAAACCCTAAATCAAAACTCTAAACCCTAAACCTTAAACCCTAAACCTAAACTATAAACCCTAAACCCTATACCCTTAACCATCAACACTAAAGTCTAAAACCTAAACCCTATATCCTAAACCTCAAACCTAAACCCTAACTCCTACACCCTAAAAACTAAATCTTAAACCCCAAACCCTAAATCCTAAATCAAAACTCTAAACCCTAAACCTTACACCCTAAACTCTAAACTCTAAATACTAAACCCTCTAAACTCGAAACCCTAAACCCGAAACCCTATACCCTAAACTCTAAACCCTAAATCTTAAACTCAAAACCCTAAATCCAAAACCCTAAATCTTAAACCCCAAACCTTAAACCCTAAACCCTAAACCCTATACCCTTAACCATCAACACTAAAGTCTAAAACCTAAACCCTAAATCCTAAACTCAAAGCCCTAAACTCTAAACGTAAACCCAAAACCCTAAATCAAAACTCTAAACCCTAAACCCTAAACGCTAAACCTAAACTCTAAATCCTAAACCCTAAACCCTAAATCTTATACCCTTAACCATAAACACTAAAGTCAAAAACCTAAACCCTAAATCCTAAACGTCAAACCTAAACCCTAATTCCTACACCCTAAACACTAAATCTTAAACCCCAAACCCTAAACCCTAAATCAAAACTCTAAACCCTAAACCCTAAACCCCAAATCCAAAACTCAAAACCATAAACCCTAAATCTAAACACAAAACCCTAAACCCTAAACCCTAAACCCAAAACCCTAAATCCTAAACCCTAAGCCTAAACCCAAAACCCTACACGCTAAATCCTAAACCCTAAACCCTAACCTTAAACCATAAATCCAAAACCCTAAATGTTAAACCTCAAACCTAAACCCTAAACCCTAACCCCTAACCCCTAACCCCTAAATCCTAAACTCTAAACCCTAATTGCTAAATCCTAAACTCTAAACCCTAAATGCTAAATCCTAAACCCTAAACCCTAACCCCCTAACCCCTACATCCTTAACTGTAAACCCTTAAACGTAAACCATAAATCCTAAACCTCAAACCTAAACCCTAAACCCTAAATCATAAACCCTAAACTCTAACCCTTAAACACTAAACACTAAATCCTAAACCCTTACCCCTAAATTCTAAACTCAAACTCAAAACCCTAAACCCTAATCCTAAAACCAAAACCCTAAATCCTAAATCCTAAGTCCAAAACCTTATATCTTAAACCTCAAAACCTAAATCCTAAAAAATACACCTTCATCCCTTAATCTTATACCCCTGTCCTTTTACCCTCAATCCAAACTCTAAACCCTAAACCTAAACACTTAAACCAAAACTCCAAACCCTAATACTAAACCCTAAATCGTAAACTCAAAACCCTAAACCCTAAACTAAAACCCTAAATCCAATAACCTAAATCTTAAACCTCAAATCTAAACACTAAACCCTAAACCCAAAATACTAAATCCTAAACCCCAAATCCAAAACTCAAAACCATAAACCCTAAAACTAAACACAAAACCCTAAACCCTACACAGTAAATTTACCCTAAACCCTAAACCCTACACACTAAACCCTAAACCCTAAACCCTAACATTAAACCCTAAATCCAAAGCCCTAAATCATAAATATCAAACGTAAACCCTAAACCCTACATCCTAAACACTAACTCTTAAACCCCAAATCTTAAATCCTGAATTTAAACTCTAAACCCTAAACCCTAAACCCTAAACCCTAACCCTAAACTCTAAACCCTAACTCTAAATCCTAAATCCTAAACTCAAAACCCTAAACCCTAAACCTAAACCCTAAACTCTAAACCCTAAATCAAAACTCTAAACCCTAAACCTTAAACCCTAAACCTAAACTATAAACCCTAAACCCTATACCCTTAACCATCAACACTAAAGTCTAAAACCTAAACCCTATATCCTAAACCTCAAACCTAAACCCTAACTCCTACACCCTAAAAACTAAATCTTAAACCCCAAACCCTAAATCCTAAATCAAAACTCTAAACCCTAAACCTTACACCCTAAACTCTAAACTCTAAATACTAAACCCTCTAAACTCAAAACCCTAAACCCGAAACCCTATACCCTAAACTCTAAACCCTAAATCTTAAACTCAAAACCCTAAATCCGAAACCCTAAATCTTAAACCCCAAACCTTAAATCATAAATTTAAACTCTAAACCCTAAACCCTACACCCTAAACTCTAAAACCCTAACTCTAAACCCTAAATCCTAAACTCAAAGCCCTAAACTCTAAACGTAAACCCAAAACCCTAAATCAAAACTCTAAACCCTAAACCCTAAACGCTAAACCTAAACTCTAAATCCTAAACCCTAAACCCTAAATCTTATACCCTTAACCATAAACACTAAAGTCAAAAACCTAAACCCTAAATCCTAAACGTCAAACCTAAACCCTAATTCCTACACCCTAAACACTAAATCTTAAACCCCAAACCCTAAACCCTAAATCAAAACTCTAAACCCTAAACCCTAAACCCCAAATCCAAAACTCAAAACCATAAACCCTAAATCTAAACACAAAACCCTAAACCCTACACACTAAATTTACCCTAAACCCTAAGCCTAAACCCAAAACCCTACACACTAAATCCTAAACCCTAAACCCTAACCTTAAACCATAAATCCAAAACCCTAAATGTTAAACCTCAAACCTAAACCCTAAACCCTAACCCCTAACCCCTAACCCCTAAATCCTAAACTCTAAACCCTAAATGCTAAATCCTAAACCCTAAACCCTAACCCCCTAACCCCTAAATCCTTAACTGTAAACCCTTAAACGTAAACCATAAATCCTAAACCTCAAACCTAAACCCTAAACCCCTCAACCTAAACCCTAAATCATAAACCCTAAACTCTAAACCTTAAACACTAAACACTAAATCCTAAACCCTTACCCCTAAACTCTAAACTCAAACTCAAAACCCTAAACCCTAATCCTAAACCCAAAACCCTAAATCCTAAATCCTAAGTCCAAAACCTTATATCTTAAACCTCAAAACCTAAATCCTAAAAACTACACCTTAAACCCTAAATCTTAAACCCCAGACCTTAAACCCTCAATCCAAACTCTAAACCCTAAACCTAAACACTTAAACCAAAACTCCAAACCCTGATACTAAACCCTAAATCCTAAACTCAAAACCCTAAACCCTAAACTAAAACCCTAAATCCAATACCCTAAATCTTAAACCTCAAATCTAAACACTAAACCCCAGACCCGACATACTAAACCCTAAACCCCAAATCCAAAACTCAAAACCATAAACCCTAAAACTAAACACAAAACCCTAAACCCTACACAGTAAATTTACCCTAAACCCAAAACCCTACACACTAAACCCTAAACCCTAAACCCTAACATTAAACCCTAAATCCAAAGCCCTAAATCATAAATATCAAACGTAAACCCTAAACCCTACATCCTAAACACTAACTCTTAAACCCCAAATCTTAAATCCTGAATTTAAACTCTAAACCCTAAACCCTAAACCCTAAACCCTAACTCTAAATCCTAAATCCTAAACTCAAAACCCTAAACCCTAAACCTAAACCCTAAACTCTAAACCCTAAATCAAAACTCTAAACCCTAAATCTTAAACCCTAAACCTAAACTATAAACCCTAAACCCTATACCCTTAACCATCAACACTAAAGTCTAAAACCTAAACCCTATATCCTAAACCTCAAACCTAAACCCTAACTCCTACACCCTAAAAACTAAATCTTAAACCCCAAACCCTAAATCCTAAATCAAAACTCTAAACCCTAAACCTTACACCCTAAACTCTAAACTCTAAATACTAAACCCTCTAAACTCAAAACCCTAAACCCGAAACCCTATACCCTAAACTCTAAACCCTAAATCTTAAACTCAAAACCCTAAATCCAAAACCCTAAATCTTAAACCCCAAACCTTAAATCGTAAATTTAAACTCTAAACCCTACACCCTAAACTCTAAAACCCTAACTCTAAACCCTAAACCCTAAATCAAAACTCTAAACCCTAAACCCTACACCCAAACCCTAAACCCTAAATCAAAACTCTAAACCCTAAACCCTAAACCCCAAATCCAAAACTCAAAACCATAAACCCTAAATCTAAACAAAAACCCTAAACCCTACACACTAAATTTACCCTAAACCCTAAGCCTAAACCCAAAACCCTACACACTAAATCCTAAACCCTAAACCCTAACCTTAAACCATAAATCCAAAACCCTAAATGTTAAACCTCAAACCTAAACCCTAAACCCTAACCCCTAACCCCTAACCCCTAAATCCTAAACTCTAAACCCTAAATGCTAAATCCTAAACCCTAAACCCTAACCCCCTAACCCCTAAATCCTTAACTGTAAACCCTTAACGTAAACCATAAATCCTAAACCTCAAACCTAAACCCTAAACCCCTCAACCTAAACCCTAAATCATAAACCCTAAACTCTAAACCTTAAACACTAAACACTAAATCCTAAACCCTTACCCCTAAACTCTAAACTCAAACTCAAAACCCTAAACCCTAATCCTAAACCCAAAACCCTAAATCCTAAATCCTAAGTCCAAAACCTTATATCTTAAACCTCAAAACCTAAATCCTAAAAACTACACCTTAAACCCTAAATCTTAAACCCCAGACCTTAAACCCTCAATCCAAACTCTAAACCCTAAACCTAAACACTTAAACCAAAACTCCAAACCCTGATACTAAACCCTAAATCCTAAACTCAAAACCCTAAACCCTAAACTAAAACCCTAAATCCAATAACCTAAATCTTAAACCTCAAATCTAAACACTAAACCCTAAACCCGACATACTAAACCCTAAACCCCAAATCCAAAACTCAAAACCATAAACCCTAAAACTAAACACAAAACCCTAAACCCTACACAGTAAATTTACCCTAAACCCAAAACCCTAAACCCTAAACCCTACACACTAAACCCTAAACCCTAAACCCTAACATTAAACCCTAAATCCAAAGCCCTAAATCATAAATATCAAACGTAAACCCTAAACCCTACATCCTAAACACTAACTCTTAAACCCCAAATCTTAAATCCTGAATTTAAACTCTAAACCCTAAACCCTAAACCCTAACCCTAAACTCTAAACCCTAACTCTAAATCCTATATCCTAAACTCAAAACCCTAAACCCTAAACCTAAACCTAAACCCTAAACTCTAAACCCTAAATCAAAACTCTAAACCCTAAACCTTAAACCCTAAACCTAAACTATAAACCCTAAACCCTATACCCTTAACCATCAACACTAAAGTCTAAAACCTAAACCCTATATCCTAAACCTCAAACCTAAACCCTAACTCCTACACCCTAAAAACTAAATCTTAAACCCCAAACCCTAAATCCTAAATCAAAACTCTAAACCCTAAACCTTACACCCTAAACTCTAAACTCTAAATACTAAACCCTCTAAACTCAAAACCCTAAATCCAAAACCCTAAATCTTAAACCCCAAACCTTAAATCGTAAATTTAAACTCTAAACCCTAAACCCTACACCCTAAACTCTAAAACCCTAACTCTAAACCCTAAATCCTAAACTCAAAGCCCTAAACTCTAAACGTAAACCCAAAACCCTAAATCAAAACTCTAAACCCTAAACCCTAAACGCTAAACCTAAACTCTAAATCCTAAACCCTAAACCCTAAATCTTATACCCTTAACCATAAACACTAAAGTCAAAAACCTAAACCCTAAATCCTAAACGTCAAACCTAAACCCTAATTCCTACACCCTAAACACTAAATCTTAAACCCCAAACCCTAAACCCTAAATCAAAACTCTAAACCCTAAACCCTAAACCCCAAATCCAAAACTCAAAACCATAAACCCTAAATCTAAACCCTAAACCCTAAACCCTACACACTAAATTTACCCTAAACCCTAAGCCTAAACCCAAAACCCTACACACTAAATCCTAAACCCTAAACCCTAACCTTAAACCATAAATCCAAAACCCTAAATGTTAAACCTCAAACCTAAACCCTAAACCCTAACCCCTAACCCCTAACCCCTAAATCCTAAACTCTAAACCCTAAATGCTAAATCCTAAACCCTAAACCCTAACCCCCTAACCCCTAAATCCTTAACTGTAAACCCTTAAACGTAAACCATAAATCCTAAACCTCAAACCTAAACCCTAAACCCCTCAACCTAAACCCTAAATCATAAACCCTAAACTCTAAACCTTAAACACTAAACACTAAATCCTAAACCCTTACCCCTAAACTCTAAACTCAAACTCAAAACCCTAAACCCTAATCCTAAACCCAAAACCCTAAATCCTAAATCCTAAGTCCAAAACCTTATATCTTAAACCTCAAAACCTAAATCCTAAAAACTACACCTTAAACCCTAAATCTTAAACCCCAGACCTTAAACCCTCAATCCAAACTCTAAACCCTAAACCTAAACACTTAAACCAAAACTCCAAACCCTGATACTAAACCCTAAATCCTAAACTCAAAACCCTAAACCCTAAACTAAAACCCTAAATCCAATACCCTAAATCTTAAACCTCAAATCTAAACACTAAACCCCAGACCCGACATACTAAACCCTAAACCCCAAATCCAAAACTCAAAACCATAAACCCTAAAACTAAACACAAAACCCTAAACCCTACACAGTAAATTTACCCTAAACCCAAAACCCTACACACTAAACCCTAAACCCTAAACCCTAACATTAAACCCTAAATCCAAAGCCCTAAATCATAAATATCAAACGTAAACCCTAAACCCTACATCCTAAACACTAACTCTTAAACCCCAAATCTTAAATCCTGAATTTAAACTCTAAACCCTAAACCCTAAACCCTAACCCTAAACTCTAAACCCTAACTCTAAATCCTAAATCCTAAACTCAAAACCCTAAACCCTAAACGTAAACCCTAAACTCCAAATCCTAAATCAAAACTCTAAACCCTAAACCCTAAACCCTATACCCTTAACCATCAACACTAAAGTCTAAAACCTAAACCCTATATCCTAAACCTCAAACCTAAACCCTAACTCCTACACCCTAAAAACTAAATCTTAAACCCCAAACCCTAAATCCTAAATCAAAACTCTAAACCCTAAACCTTACACCCTAAACTCTAAACTCTAAATACTAAACCCTCTAAACTCAAAACCCTAAATCCAAAACCCTAAATCTTAAACCCCAAACCTTAAATCGTAAATTTAAACTCTAAACCCTAAACCCTACACCCTAAACTCTAAAACCCTAACTCTAAACCCTAAATCCTAAACTCAAAGCCCTAAACTCTAAACGTAAACCCAAAACCCTAAATCAAAACTCTAAACCCTAAACCCTAAACGCTAAACCTAAACTCTAAATCCTAAACCCTAAACCCTAAATCTTATACCCTTAACCATAAACACTAAAGTCAAAAACCTAAACCCTAAATCCTAAACGTCAAACCTAAACCCTAATTCCTACACCCTAAACACTAAATCTTAAACCCCAAACCCTAAACCCTAAATCAAAACTCTAAACCCTAAACCCTAAACCCCAAATCCAAAACTCAAAACCATAAACCCTAAATCTAAACCCTAAACCCTAAACCCTACACACTAAATTTACCCTAAACCCTAAGCCTAAACCCAAAACCCTACACACTAAATCCTAAACCCTAAACCCTAACCTTAAACCATAAATCCAAAACCCTAAATGTTAAACCTCAAACCCTAAACCCTAACCCCTAACCCCTAACCCCTAACCCCTAAATCCTAAACTCTAAACCCTAAATGCTAAATCCTAAACCCTAAACCCTAACTCCCTAACCCCTAAATCCTTAACTGTAAACCCTTAAACGTAAACCATAAATCCTAAACCTCAAACCTAAACCCTAAACCCCTCAACCTAAACCCTAAATCATAAAACCCTAAACTCTAAACCTTAAACACTAAACACTAAATCCTAAACCCTTACCCCTAAACTCTAAACTCAAACTCAAAACCCTAAACCCTAATCCTAAACCCAAAACCCTAAATCCTAAATCCTAAGTCCAAAACCTTATATCTTACACCTCAAAACCTAAATCCTAAAAACTACACCTTAAACCCTAAATCCAAACTCTAAACCCTAAACCTAAACACTTAAACCAAAACTCCAAACCCTGATACTAAACCCTAAATCCTAAACTCAAAACCCTAAACCCTAAACTAAAACCCTAAATCCAATACCCTAAATCTTAAACCTCAAATCTAAACACTAAACCCCAGACCCGACATACTAAACCCTAAACCCCAAATCCAAAACTCAAAACCATAAACCCTAAAACTAAACACAAAACCCTAAACCCTACACAGTAAATTTACCCTAAACCCAAAACCCTACACACTAAACCCTAAACCCTAAACCCTAACATTAAACCCTAAATCCAAAGCCCTAAATCATAAATATCAAACGTAAACCCTAAACCCTACATCCTAAACACTAACTCTTAAACCCCAAATCTTAAATCCTGAATTTAAACTCTAAACCCTAAACCCTAAACCCTAAACCCTAACCCTAAACTCTAAACCCTAACTCTAAATCCTAAATCCTAAACTCAAAACCCTAAACCCTAAACCCTAAACCTAAACCCTAAACTCTAAACCCTAAATCAAAACTCTAAACCCTAAACCTTAAACCCTAAACCTAAACTATAAACCCTAAACCCTATACCCTTAACCATCAACACTAAAGTCTAAAACCTAAACCCTATATCCTAAACCTCAAACCTAAACCCTAACTCCTACACCCTAAAAACTAAATCTTAAACCCCAAACCCTAAATCCTAAATCAAAACTCTAAACCCTAAACCTTACACCCTAAACTCTAAACTCTAAATACTAAACCCTCTAAACTCAAAACCCTAAACCCGAAACCCTATACCCTAAACTCTAAACCCTAAATCTTAAACTCAAAACCCTAAATCCAAAACCCTAAATCTTAAACCCCAAACCTTAAATCATAAATTTAAACTCTAAACCCTAAACCCTACACCCTAAACTCTAAAACCCTAACTCTAAACCCTAAATCCTAAACTCAAAGCCCTAAACTCTAAACGTAAACCCAAAAACTAAATCAAAAAAATAAAAAAACTAAAAACTAAAAAAAAAAAAACTAATCCTAAACCCTAAACCCTAAATCTTATACCCTTAACCATAAACACTAAAGTCAAAAACCTAAACCCTAAATCCTAAACGTCAAACCTAAACCCTAATTCCTACACCCTAAACACTAAATCTTAAACCCCAAACCCTAAACCCTAAATCAAAACTCTAAACCCTAAACCCTAAACCCCAAATCCAAAACTCAAAACCATAAACCCTAAATCTAAACACAAAACCCTAAACCCTACACACTAAATTTACCCTAAACCCTAAGCCTAAACCCAAAACCCTACACACTAAATCCTAAACCCTAAACCCTAACCTTAAACCATAAATCCAAAACCCTAAATGTTAAACCTCAAACCTAAACCCTAAACCCTAAACCCTAACCCCTAACCCCTAAATCCTAAACTCTAAACCCTAAATGCTAAATCCTAAACCCTAAACCCTAACCCCCTAACCCCTAAATCCTTAACTGTAAACCCTTAAACGTAAACCATAAATCCTAAACCTCAAACCTAAACCCTAAACCCCTCAACCTAAACCCTAAATCATAAACCCTAAACTCTAAACCTTAAACACTAAACACTAAATCCTAAACCCTTACCCCTAAACTCTAAACTCAAACTCAAAACCCTAAACCCTAATCCTAAACCCAAAACCCTAAATCCTAAATCCTAAGTCCAAAACCTTATATCTTAAACCTCAAAACCTAAATCCTAAAAACTACACCTTAAACCCTAAATCTTAAACCCTCAATCCAAACTCTAAACCCTAAACCTAAACACTTAAACCAAAACTCCAAACCCTGATACTAAACCCTAAATCCTAAACTCAAAACCCTAAACCCTAAACTAAAACCCTAAATCCAATACCCTAAATCTTAAACCTCAAATCTAAACACTAAACCCCAGACCCGACATACTAAACCCTAAACCCCAAATCCAAAACTCAAAACCATAAACCCTAAAACTAAACACAAAACCCTAAACCCTACACCCTAAACCCAAAACCCTACACACTAAACCCTAAACCCTAACATTAAACCCTAAATCCAAAGCCCTAAATCATAAATATCAAACGTAAACCCTAAACCCTACATCCTAAACACTAACTCTTAAACCCCAAATCTTAAATCCTGAATTTAAACTCTAAACCCTAAACCCTAAAACCAAAACCCTAAACCCTAAACCCTAAACCTAAACTCAAAATCCTAAACCCTAAACCATAGCCCTAAATCTTAAACCCCAAACCTTAAATCGTAAATTTAAACTCTATACCCTAAACCCTAAACCCTAAACTCTAAAACCCTAACTCCAAACCTTAAATCCTAAACTCAAAGCCCTAAACCCTAAACGTAAACCCAAAACCCTAAATCAAAACTCTAAACCCTAAACCCTAAAGGCTAAACCTAAACTCTAAAGCCTAAACCCTAAACCCTAAATCTTATACCCTTAACCATAAACACTAAAGTCAAAAACCTAAACACTAAATCTTAAACCCCAAACCCTAAACCCTAAACCCCAAATCCAAAACTCAAAACCATAAACCCTAAATCTAAACAAAAACCCTAAACCCTACACACTAAATTTACCCTAAACCCTAAGCCTAAACCCAAAACCCTACACACTAAATCCTAAACCCTAAACCCTAACCTTAAACCATAAATCCAAAACCCTAAATGTTAAACCTCAAACCTAAACCCTAAAACCTAAACCCTAACCCCTAACCCCTAAATCCTAAACTCTAAACCCTAAATGCTAAATCCTAAACCCTAAACCCTAACCCCTAACCCCTAAATCCTTAACTGTAAACCCTTAAACGTAAACCATAAATCCTAAACCTCAAACCTAAACCCTAAACCCCTCAACCTAAACCCTAAATCATAAACCCTAAACTCTAAACCTTAAACACTAAACACTAAATCCTAAACCCTTAACCCTAAACTCTAAACTCAAACTCAAAACCCTAAACCCTAATCCTAAACCCAAAACCCTAAATCCTAAATCCTAAGTCCAAAACCTTATATCTTAAACCTCAAAACCTAAATCCTAAAAAATACACCTTAAACCCTAAATCTTAAACCCCAGACCTTAAACCCTCAATCCAAACTCTAAACCCTAAACCTAAACACTTAAACCAAAACTCCAAACCCTAATACTAAACCCTAAATCCTAAACTCAAAACCCTAAACCCTAAACTAAAACCCTAAATCCAATAACCTAAATCTTAAACCTCAAATCTAAACACTAAACCCTAAACCCGACATACTAAACCCTAAACCCCAAATCCAAAACTCAAAACCATAAACCCTAAAACTAAACACAAAACCCTAAACCCTACACAGTAAATTTACCCTAAACCCAAAACCCTACACACTAAACCCTAAACCCTAAACCCTAACATTAAACCCTAAATCCAAAGCCCTAAATCATAAATATCAAACGTAAACCCTAAACCCTACATCCTAAACACTAACTCTTAAACCCCAAATCTTAAATCCTGAATTTAAACTCTAAACCCTAAACCCTAAACCCTAACCCTAAACTCTAAACCCTAACTCTAAATCCTAAATCCTAAACTCAAAACCCTAAACCCTAAACGTAAACCCTAAACTCCAAATCCTAAATCAAAACTCTAAACCCTAAACCCTATACCCTTAACCATCAACACTAAAGTCTAAAACCTAAACCCTATATCCTAAACCTCAAACCTAAACCCTAACTCCTACACCCTAAAAACTAAATCTTAAACCCCAAACCCTAAATCCTAGATCAAAACTCTAAACCCTAAACCTTACACCCTAAACTCTAAACTCTAAATACTAAACCCTCTAAACTCGAAACCCTAAACCCGAAACCCTAAATCTTAAACCCCAAACCTTAAATCTTAAATTTAAACTGTAAACCCTAAACCCTAAACCCTAAACCCTAAACCCTAACTCTAAACCCTAAATCCTAAACTCAAAGCCCTAAACCCTAAACGTAAACCCAAAACCCTAAATCAAAACTCTAAACCCTAAACCCTAAAGGCTAAACCTAAACTCTAAACCCTAAACCCTAAACCCTAAATCTTATACCCTTAACCATAAACACTAAAGTCTAAAACCTAAACCCTAAATCCTAAACGTCAAACCTAAACCATAATTCCTACACCCTAAACACTAAATCTTAAACCCCAAACCCTAAACCCTAAACCCCAAATCCAAAACTCAAAACCATAAACCCTAAATCTAAACACAAAACCCTAAACCCTACACACTAAATTTACCCTAAACCCAAAACCCTACACACTAAATCCTAAACCCTAAACCCTAACCTTAAACCATAAATCCAAAACCCTAAATGTTAAACCTCAAACCTAAACCCTAAACCCTAAACCCTAACCCCTAACCCCTAAATCCTAAACTCTAAACCCTAAATCATAAACCCTAAACTCTAAACCTTAAACACTAAATCCTAAACCCTTACCCCTAAACTCTAAACTCAAACTCAAAACCCTAAACCCTAATCCTAAACCCATAACCCTAAATCCTAAATCCTAAGTCCAAAACCTTATATCTTAAACCTCAAACCTAAATCCTAAAAACTACACCTTAAACCCTAAATCTTAAACCCAGACCTTAAACACTCAATCCAAACTATAAACCCTAAACCTAAACACTTAAACCAAAACTCCAAACCCTAATACTAAACCCTAAATCTTAAACTCAAAACCCTAAACCCTAAACTAAAACCCTAAATCCAATAACCTAAACCTTAAACACTAAACCCCAGACCCGACATACTAAACCCTAAACCCCAAATCCAAAACTCAAAACCATAAACCCTAAAACTAAACACAAAACCCTAAACCCTACACAGTAAATTTACCCTAAACCCAAAACCCTACACACTAAACCCTAAACCCTAAACCCTAACATTAAACCCTAAATCCAAAGCCCTAAATCATAAATATCAAACGTAAACCCTAAACCCTACATCCTAAACACTAACTCTTAAACCCCAAATCTTAAATCCTGAATTTAAACTCTAAACCCTAAACCCTAAACCCTAAACCCTAACCCTAAACTCTAAACCCTAACTCTAAATCCTAAATCCTAAACTCAAAACCCTAAACCCTAAACCTAAACCCTAAATCAAAACTCTAAACCCTAAACCTTAAACCCTAAACCTAAACTATAAACCCTAAACCCTATACCCTTAACCATCAACACTAAAGTCTAAAACCTAAACCCTATATCCTAAACCTCAAACCTAAACCCTAACTCCTACACCCTAAAAACTAAATCTTAAACCCCAAACCCTAAATCCTAAATCAAAACTCTAAACCCTAAACCTTACACCCTAAACTCTAAACTCTAAATACTAAACCCTCTAAACTCGAAACCCTAAACCCGAAACCCTATACCCTAAACTCTAAACCCTAAATCTTAAACTCAAAACCCTAAATCTTAAACCCCAAACCTTAAATCGTAAATTTAAACTCTAAACCCTAAACCCTACACCCTAAACTCTAAAACCCTAACTCTAAACCCTAAATCCTAAACTCAAAGCCCTAAACTCTAAACGTAAACCCAAAACCCTAAATCAAAACTCTAAACCCTAAACCCTAAACGCTAAACCTAAACTCTAAATCCTAAACCCTAAACCCTAAATCTTATACCCTTAACCATAAACACTAAAGTCAAAAACCTAAACCCTAAATCCTAAACGTCAAACCTAAACCCTAATTCCTACACCCTAAACACTAAATCTTAAACCCCAAACCCTAAACCCTAAATCAAAACTCTAAACCCTAAACCCTAAACCCCAAATCCAAAACTCAAAACCATAAACCCTAAATCTAAACCCTAAACCCTAAACCCTACACACTAAATTTACCCTAAACCCTAAGCCTAAACCCAAAACCCTACACACTAAATCCTAAACCCTAAACCCTAACCTTAAACCATAAATCCAAAACCCTAAATGTTAAACCTCAAACCTAAACCCTAAACCCTAACCCCTAACCCCTAACCCCTAAATCCTAAACTCTAAACCCTAAATGCTAAATCCTAAACCCTAAACCCTAACTCCCTAACCCCTAAATCCTTAACTGTAAACCCTTAAACGTAAACCATAAATCCTAAACCTCAAACCTAAACCCTAAACCCCTCAACCTAAACCCTAAATCATAAAACCCTAAACTCTAAACCTTAAACACTAAACACTAAATCCTAAACCCTTACCCCTAAACTCTAAACTCAAACTCAAAACCCTAAACCCTAATCCTAAACCCAAAACCCTAAATCCTAAATCCTAAGTCCAAAACCTTATATCTCAAACCTCAAAACCTAAATCCTAAAAACTACACCTTAAACCCTAAATCTTAAACCCCAGACCTTAAACCCTCAATCCAAACTCTAAACCCTAAACCTAAACACTTAAACCAAAACTCCAAACCCTGATACTAAACCCTAAATCCTAAACTCAAAACCCTAAACCCTAAACTAAAACCCTAAATCTTAAACCTCAAATCTAAACACTAAACCCCAGACCCGACATACTAAACCCTAAACCCCAAATCCAAAACTCAAAACCATAAACCCTAAAACTAAACACAAAACCCTAAACCCTACACAGTAAATTTACCCTAAACCCAAAACCCTACACACTAAACCCTAAACCCTAAACCCTAACATTAAACCCTAAATCCAAAGCCCTAAATCATAAATATCAAACGTAAACCCTAAACCCTACATCCTAAACACTAACTCTTAAACCCCAAATCTTAAATCCTGAATCTAAATCTTAAACCCCAAACCCTAAATCCTAAACTCAAAACCCTAAACCCTAAACCTAAACCCTAAACTCTAAACCCTAAATCAAAACTCTAAACCCTAAACCTTAAACCCTAAACCTAAACTATAAACCCTAAACCCTATACCCTTAACCATCAACACTAAAGTCTAAAACCTAAACCCTATATCCTAAACCTCAAACCTAAACCCTAACTCCTACACCCTAAAAACTAAATCTTAAACCCCAAACCCTAAATCCTAAATCAAAACTCTAAACCCTAAACCTTACACCCTAAACTCTAAACTCTAAATACTAAACCCTCTAAACTCGAAACCCTAAACCCGAAACCCTATACCCTAAACTCTAAACCCTAAATCTTAAACTCAAAACCCTAAATCCAAAACCCTAAATCTTAAACCCCAAACCTTAAATCGTAAATTTAAACTCTAAACCCTAAACCCTACACCCTAAACTCTAAAACCCTAACTCTAAACCCTAAATCCTAAACTCAAAGCCCTAAACTCTAAACGTAAACCCAAAACCCTAAATCAAAACTCTAAACCCTAAACCCTAAACGCTAAACCTAAACTCTAAATCCTAAACCCTAAACCCTAAATCTTATACCCTTAACCATAAACACTAAAGTCAAAAACCTAAACCCTAAATCCTAAACGTCAAACCTAAACCCTAATTCCTACACCCTAAACACTAAATCTTAAACCCCAAACCCTAAACCCTAAATCAAAACTCTAAACCCTAAACCCTAAACCCTAAACCCTACACACTAAATTTACCCTAAACCCTAAGCCTAAACCCAAAACCCTACACACTAAATCCTAAACCCTAAACCCTAACCTTAAACCATAAATCCAAAACCCTAAATGTTAAACCTCAAACCTAAACCCTAAACCCTAACCCCTAACCCCTAAATCCTAAACTCTAAACCCTAAATGCTAAATCCTAAATCCTAAACCCTAAACCCTAACCCCTAAATCCTTAATCAGAAAAACCATAAATCCTAAACCTCAAACCTAAACCCTAAACCCCTCAACCTAAACCCTAAATCATAAAACCCTAAACTCTAAACCTTAAACACTAAACACTAAATCCTAAACCCTTACCCCTAAACTCTAAACTCAAACTCAAAACCCTAAACCCTAATCCTAAACCCAAAACCCTAAATCCTAAATCCTAAGTCCAAAACCTTATATCTTAAACCTCAAAACCTAAATCCTAAAAACTACACCTTAAACCCTAAATCTTAAACCCCAGACCTTAAACCCTCAATCCAAACTCTAAACCCTAAACCTAAACACTTAAACCAAAACTCCAAACCCTGATACTAAACCCTAAATCCTAAACTCAAAACCCTAAACCCTAAACTAAAACCCTAAATCCAATACCCTAAATCTTAAACCTCAAATCTAAACACTAAACCCCAGACCCGACATACTAAACCCTAAACCCCAAATCCAAAACTCAAAACCATAAACCCTAAAACTAAACACAAAACCCTAAACCCTACACAGTAAATTTACCCTAAACCCTAAACCCTAAACCCTAAACCCTAACATTAAACCCTAAATCCAAAGCCCTAAATCATAAATATCAAACGTAAACCCTAAACCCTACATCCTAAACACTAACTCTTAAACCCCAAATCTTAAATCCTGAATTTAAACTCTAAACCCTAAACCCTAAACCCTAAACCCTAACCCTAAACTCTAAACCCTAACTCTAAATCCTAAATCCTAAACTCAAAACCCTAAACCCTAAACCTAAACCCTAAACTCTAAACCCTAAATCAAAACTCTAAACCCTAAACCTTAAACCCTAAACCTAAACTATAAACCCTAAACCCTATACCCTTAACCATCAACACTAAAGTCTAAAACCTAAACCCTAACTCCTACACCCTAAAAACTAAATCTTAAACCCCAAACCCTAAATCCTAAATCAAAACTCTAAACCCTAAACCTTACACCCTAAACTCTAAACTCTAAATACTAAACCCTCTAAACTCGAAACCCTAAACCCGAAACCCTATACCCTAAACTCTAAACCCTAAATCTTAAACTCAAAACCCTAAATCCAAAACCCTAAATCTTAAACCCCAAACCTTAAATCGTAAATTTAAACTCTAAACCCTAAACCCTACACCCTAAACTCTAAAACCCTAACTCTAAACCCTAAATCCTAAACTCAAAGCCCTAAACTCTAAACGTAAACCCAAAACCCTAAATCAAAACTCTAAACCCTAAACCCTAAACCCTAAACGCTAAACCTAAACTCTAAATCCTAAACCCTAAACCCTAAATCTTATACCCTTAACCATAAACACTAAAGTCAAAAACCTAAACAATTCAATTATGGATAGGCTATATATCAAAGCAATTAATAGACAACAAGATATCAATAATAGATGCCCCAGGATATATAGAAAGAACACTTATAGGAACAGTAAAAATATGGTTACAAAATTTAACACCAGTAAGCTTAGCAACCCTAAGAAATAATACAAAATCTAATAATGAAATAGCAACATCAGCAATAGACATATTAAATAAATATGAAATATCAATTAGAAATGAATTTGGAAGTCTGACAACAGAAATAGAAGAACAACAAAAAGATAAAATAATAAACAGAAATTTAATGAATAAATTAGCAATATGTAAAATGAGTTACATAGATGAATATACATGTGCATTTAGAGAATATTACTATAAAGGAATATATACAAATGATGAAAGTAAAGAAATAAGAAAATTATATTACACAAAATTACGAACCATTTAGTTCAAGAATAATAAAAGATTGGGAAGAATCAAACACATTAGATACACTAGGAGCTAGAGTAAAATTCTTACAACAATGGTTTATGAAATTATGTGAAAAACATAAAGAAGAATTAAAACTAGAAAAATATTAGTAAAAACCTAGCATATTGTACAAGTAAATTAGCACCCCAATTTGGATGCAAAAATTCATATAAAAGAAAAGGATAAAAAAGTATAAACGTTTCAAAACAAAATATAAAGATAAAATCCCAAGAAAAGATATTATACAAAAAATTATAAACAAAAGACCACATAGAGTTAAGAAAAATATAACAGAATGTAAATGTTATAATTGTGGAAAACTAGGACATTTAGCTAGAAAGCGTAAATTACCAAAAGATTTAAAGAAAAACAAATAACAGGTAATAATAGAAAATGATAAATATAAGCAGGTAGATTATTTAGATTATGAATTAGAAAATGAAGATAGCATATACGAATTCACAGATATTGAACTAGAAGATGAAATAGAGACGACCGATTATGATGAAAGCGATATAAAAATAATAAGTAAAGAAGAATATCAAGATAATGAATATACAGAACAAAAAATAATATTTGACAATAATATGTTTGAACAAATAAAAGGAAAAGAATTAGACTTAAGCATAGATAAGATATTAGAAGTACCTAAACTAAAAAATTTATTCAAATTAAAACAAGATGAATATTATGTAATAAGCCAAAAAGAACATGTAATAGATTGTAAATATATTAAAGGAAAAGCTAAAATACCTATCATAAATAAAAAAATAATTAATAAAGAAATTCAAGATTTAAAATCAAAAAATCCAATAAAATATGTACATTTAGGAGCAACAGAAATATTAATAAAAGCATGTTTTAGAGAAGGAATAGATACACCTATAGAATTATATTTAGCAGATGATAGAATAATTCAACCTATAGAAAAAAGTATAATAAGTGCAGTTAGAGGAAATCTAATATACCAAAAATTTAAATTTATAATAAGTGCAAACTATTCAGTAGCAATAGAAGACAAGAACATAGATAAATCACTAGTACTATATTGGAAAATGTCTGGCATAGAATTAGCACGTGAAGTAAAATATTTCTGACAAGATGTAAAAATTTATATGTATTAACTACAAAGCATAAAACAACAGCAAAAAATAAGATTCAAAAAATCAAAATAGAAAATCCATTTGATAAAATAATTACAGTAATTGATAATAATGATTACAGTTATAAAGAACTAGATATTGAAGAAGATTTAGAGATAGTAAAAGAAAGATTAAGTACATCTAAAAGATTAAGCTATGATACACCTTCATCATCAAGAACTAGTACATCTAGGAGATTAGATTATGATTTAATACCTAAGTTAAAAGAACTACAACAAGATGAAATACTACCATACCAATATTATATTACAGAATATTAGACCAAAGAAAATATTTAATAACTATAAATACAGGACAAGCAGAAAACCAAATTATAAGAGAGTTAGTCAAAGAACATGAAATAATTACAGAGAAAATATAAACAGAATTACCTAGAGCTTTGGTAAATATAGAAGAAACTACTGAACAAGAACTAATTATTGGAGGAATACCAATAAAAATTAAATTCAAAATACATCAAGGAAATAATAATATTACTTTAGGAATAAAATGGCTAGAAACAGTTAGACCATATAATATAGATGATAAACAATTAACAATAACTTATGAAACTAAGAAAGTAATTATTAAAAGAACAATTATATGATAAAATAACAACATTAATATAATGACAAAAATATACATTTTAGCAAAAATAATTATAGAAGGATACTATAATAGATATTACACACCTATGATAGACACAGGAGCAGAAGCAAATATGTGTAAACACAATTGTCTACCAGATAGTAAATGGGAAAAATTAAAAACACCATTAATAGTAACAGGATTCAATAATGAAGGAAGCATGATAACACATAAAGCTAAAAATATAAAAACACAAATATGGGATAAAATATTAATAATCGAAGAAATCTATAGTTATGAATTTACAAATAAAGATATATTATTAGGAATGCCTTTTTTAGAAAAACTATATCCACACACTATAACAAAAACGCATTGGTGGTTCACTACCATATGTAATCACAAAATAGGAGCAAAAAGAGTTAATAATAAAATTAGAAAAAATACACCATGGATAAAAGGAAGTGAAAAAATTACCCAAAATTAGAAAATATAACAACTAATGATCATAAAATAGAAATTATAATATTCACGAAGATAAAATACAAGCAATAAATGATAAGTTAAACTCATTATATAACGAAAACCCATTACAAGGATGGGATAAACATAAAACAAAAGTAAAAATTGAACTAATAGATGAAAATAGTATAATAACACAAAAACCATTAAGATATAATTTTGAAGACCAATCAGAATTTAAAATGCATATAAATGAATTATTAGAAAATAAGTATATACAAGAAAGCAATAGTAAACATATTAGTCAAGCATTCATAGTAAATAAACATAGTGAACAAAAAATAGGTAATACTAGAATGGTTATTGATTATAGAAATCTAAATGAAAATACTAAAACATATAATTACCCTATAGCTAATAAAATATTAAAAGTAAGACAAATACAAGGATATAATTACTTTAGTAAATTTGACTATAAATCAGATTTTATCACTTAAAACTAGAAGAAGAATCTAAACATTTAACGACATTCAACTGTACCACAAGGTTTCTGAATGGAATGTTCTACCATTTGGATATAAAAATGCACCAGGTAGATATCAACATTTTATGGATACATATTTTAACCAACTAGAAAATTGTATAGTATATATAGATGATATACTATTATACTCAAGAACAAAAGAAGAGCATTTAAAGTTATTAGAAAAATTTATACATATTATAGAAATATCAGGAATTAGCTTATCAAAAAAGAAAGCTGAAATTATGCAAAATCAAATAGAATTCTTAGGAATACAAATAGACAAAAATGGAATAAAAATGCAAACACATATTGTACAAAAAATATTTGGTTCTGAAGAATTATTAGATACTAAGAAAAAATTACAATCATTTTTAGGATTAGTTAATCAAGTAAGAGAATATATACCGAAATTAGCAGAAAATTTAAAACCATTACAGAAAAAATTAAAGAAAGATGTAGAATATCATTTTGATGAACAAGATAAAAAATATATCAGAAAAATTAAAATCATGTGTAAAAAGTTACCAAAATTATACTTTCCAGATGAATATAGACAATTTACTTATATAGTAGAAACAGACTCGAGTGATCATAGTTACGGAGGAGTATTAAAATATAAATATATAAATGAAAAAATAGAATATCATTGTAGATATTATTCCGGATCATATACAGACCCACAAATAAAATGGGAAATAAATAAAAAAGAATTATTTGCCCTATATAAATGTTTATTAGCTTTTGAGCCATATATTGTATATAATAAATTTATTGTTATAATAGATAATACACAGGTAAAATGGTGGATAACCAAAAAGGTACAAGACTCAGTTACAACAAAAGAAATAAGAAGACTGATAGTAAATATATTAAACTTTTCATTTACAATTGAAATTATAAAAACTGACAAGAATGTGATTGCAGATCACCTCTCAAGGGAAAGATACTGAAAAAAACAAATACAATGGAACAAATACTCAACCTCCTAACTACACTTTGTACAAAAGTGGATAGTATGGATGGTGAGATACAGAAGCTAAAAAAGCAAACTAGCAGTTAGCAGCATGACGCTAAACATGCCGAGCTACATCGATCGGAAGACGATAAAATTCCAGACCTAGAAGGAGATGTTGGGAAACTCCATAAAACCCATAACGTTTGTGTAAATACAGCTGCAGGTACATCAGGTACATCAGGAAAAGAAAAAAGCTATATAAATACAAATATGAATAAACTATTTGATAAACCATAAATCGCACCCAAAAATATAAAAATCCGTACCTACTCTACAAACCACTACATACAGAAACAGTCTAGCCCAACAAAAGAATACATATAACCATATTACCCGTACCTACATAGAAAATATTTACAAAATCCAAACATACTTGAATAAAAACCCCAGAGCCACAAATATAAAAGAACCAAATACAGATTATATTACCCAACACCTACAAGGATACAATAAACTAATTGCTTTGCCAGGCACAAATACAAACTTGATTACCACTTGTTATAACTACGGATTACTTAGCACCGTATACATATCTACAGGAGAAGAAATCTCAAAGATACCAGAACTATATAAAGCTTTCCTAACATATAAAAGAATTACCAAAGGAACGCTATTTTTTATTAAATTCTATACATTCTATGAAATATTATATGACGAGATAAAACTTGTCATACAAGTCATAAAGATAGGATTAACGAGAGATATGCTAATACCAGAAAAAATAGAGAAACAAAACGAGATACCTATTGTAGATGTTCCAGATTTCTATGCAAACAAAAGAGTTATTGGAATAGCTACAATACTGACGGAACTAGCAAACAATTATTTGAACAACAATACAATATGGAGCTATTATAGTAGAGACAATACTATGATATACTCTAATTGTAGAGAAACTAGAGAAGGAGATATGGAAGAAATACGACAATGGATATTAAGTCTTCTTAAACCAGAAAATATACCAACAACAAGAGCTATCAGAAAGAACTTTATTTCGCCAGCACTATTAACCAGATACTGTACAACTATCAGCAGTAAATATTCAGAGCATATATGTTCAAAATGCCAAGGAGAAGATAATAACGTTCCAACCGTACAACTGGAATAATCTATCCGGCAGCCTGATAAAGACAGCCGACAACAAAGAAGATATGAAGAAGACACCTATGTATATTAGTCAAAAGTAGGAATCTTACTTTTGTGAAAAGTTTTTGTAAAGAAAAAGAAAAGTAAAGTTGTTTGTTTTTATTTGGTTTGTTTTTATTTGGAGTCATCGTCAGACAGGATACTATTAATGAATAGTAAAAGACAAGAAAACTATTCATAAATAGTAAAATGTCAATTATGTAAATAGTAAAGGTCAAGTTACTGTATAAATAGTAAGAGTCAGTTACTGTTCATGAATAGTAGAAGTCATTCATGAATAGTAAAGGTCATGTAAATTTGCTTATAAATAAGATTAAGGAGTAAGGGACGATAATCCCTCAACTCCCACTTTGATATTTCACTCTCCACTTTCCGCAATACCTTTTAGCAAACTCGATGGTACCATTTTAAGATATAATCGATTTTTATTCTGAAATGGTAACAGGTGATCGATAATTATGCATCTTTGCTCTGCCACTTTTACGTCGGTGATTAGGATGCCCGAGATGGCCTTATGGGTAGCAGCCTCCCACAGAGATGGCCTTGTGGTGAACTTCTATTCTGCTTGTTGGAAGGTTCGTCCGGATCTCTTCCCCGGTCAACCCACTCAATATCCGAGAGAGGGTTTAGTGTGTAGGATTTAGGGTTTAGGTTTTTGGGTTTAGGTTTAGGGTTTAGGGTTTAGGATAAATTTAGTGTGTAGGTTTTAGGGTTTTGGGTTTAGTTTTAGGGTTTATGGTTTTGAATTTTGGATTTGGGGTTTAGGGTTTAGAGTTTCTATTTAGGATTTAGGGTTTAGGGTTTAGGGTTTAGAGTTTAGGATTTAGGGTTTAGGGTTTAGTGTTTACATTTAGGGTTAAGGGTTAGGGTTTAGGGTTTGGGGTATAAGGTATAGGATTTAGAGTTTTGAGTTTGGGATTTAGGGTTTAGAGTTTTTATTTAAGGTTGAGGATTTAGGGTTTAGAGTTTGGATTTAGGGTTTAGGATTTAGGTTTATGATTTAATGTTAGGGTTTAGGGTTTTAGTTTAGGATTTAGGGTTTGGGGTTTAAGATTTAGGGTTTAAAGTTTAGGATTTAGGGTTTTTAGTTTTGATTTGGTGTTTCAGGTTTAATGTTTAGGGTTTAGGGTTTAGAGTTTTGATTTAGGATTTAGCATTAGGGGATTAATATTTTGTGTATAGGGTGTAGGATTTAGGGTTTAGGTTTTAGACTTTAGTGTTTATGGTTAAAGGTATAGGGTTTAGGGCTTAGTGTTCAGAGTTTAGGCTTAGGGTTTAGGGTTTAGAGTTTTTATTTAGGGTTTAGGGTTTAGGGTTTTGAGTTTAAGATTTTGGGTTTAGAGTTTAGGTTTTAGGGTTTAGGGTATAGGGTTTTGAGTTTAGAGTGTTTAGGGTTTAGAGTTTGTATTTAGGGTTTAGGGTTTGGGGTTTCAGATTTAGTTTTTAGGGTGTAGGAATTAGGGTTTACGTTTGAGGTTTAGGATTTAGGATTTAGGTTTTAGACTTTAGTGTTTATGGTTAAGGGTATAGGATTTAGGGATTAGGGTTTAGAGTTTAGGTTTAGGGTTTTGGGTTTAGGGTTTAGGTTTAGAGTTTTGATTTAGGATTTAGGTTTTAGGATTTAGGGTTTAGCGTTTTGACTTTAGGATTTAGGGCTTAGAGTTAGGCTTTAGAGTTTAGGGTTTAGGTTTTAGGGTTTAGAGTTTAGATATAGGATTTAAGGTTTGGGGTTTAAGATTTATGGTTTAGGTTTGAGGTTTAAGATTTAGGGTTTTGGATTTAGGGTTTAAGGTTAGGGTTTAGGGTTTAGGGTTTAGTGTGTAGGGTTTAGTATGTATGGTGTGTAGGGTTTTGGGTTTAGGATTTTGGGTTTACGTTTAGGGTTTAGGGTTTTGAGTGTTGGATTTGGTGTTTGGGGTTTAATGTTTAGAGTTTTTATTTAGGATTTAGGGTTACGGGTTTAAGATTTAGTGTTTAGGGTGTAGGATTTAGGGTTTAGGTTTTAAACTTTAGTGTTTATGGTTAAGGGTTTACGGTTCAGGGTTCAGGGTTTAGGGTTTAAATTTTAGGTTTAGGGTTTAGGGTTGAGAGTTTTTATATAGGGTTTAGGGTTTAGGGTTTTGAGTTTAAGATTTAGGGATTAGAGTTTAGGTTGTAGGGTTTACGGTATAGGATTTAGGGTTTAGGGTTTAGGGTTTTGTGGTTTTAGGGTTTAGAGTTTTGGTTTACGGTTTAGGGTTTGGGGTTTAAGATTTAGTTTTTAGGGTGTAAGAATTAGGGTTTAGGTTTGAGGTTTAGGATTTAGGGTTTAGGTTTTAGACTTTAGTATTTGTGGTTAAGGGTTTAGAGTTTAGGTTTAGGGTTTAATGTTTAAAGTTTTGATTTATGCTTTAGGGTTTAGGTTTAGGGTTTAGGGTTTTGAGTTTAGTATTTAGGGTTTCGGGTTTAGGGTTTAGAGTTTAAATTTAGGATTTAAGGTTTGGGTTTAAGATTAAGGGTTTAGGATGTAGGTTTAGGGTTTATATTTGAGGTTTAATATTTAGGGTTTTGGATTTAGCGTTTAGGGTTTAGGGTTTTGTGTGTAGGGTTTAGGGTTTAGGGTTTTGGTTTTCGGTTTAGGGTTTAGGGAAAATTTAGTGTGTAGGGTTTAGGGTTTAGGGTTTTGGATTTAGTTTTAGGGTTTACGGTTTTGAGTTTAGTATTTGGGGTTTAGGGTTTAGAATTTATGGTTTAGGGTTTAGAGTTTTGATTTAGGATTTAGGGTTTGTGGTTTAAGATTTAGTGTTTAGGGTGTAGGATTTAGGGTTTAGGTTTGAGGGTTAGGATTTAGGGTTTAGGTTTTAGACTTTAGTTTTTATGGTTAAGGGTATAGGGTTTAGGGTTTAGACTTTTTATTTAGGGTTTAGAGTATAGGGTTTAGGGTTTATGGTTTTGAGTTTAAGATTTAGGGTTTAGAGATTAGGTTTTAGGGTTTAGGGTATAGCGTTTAGGGTTTAAGGTTTAGAGTTTAAAGGGTTTAGGGTTTAGGGTTTGTAGTTTAAGGTTTAGATATTGGATTTTAGGTTTGGGGTTTAAGATTTAGGGTTTATGTTTGAGGTTTAATATTTAGGGTTTTGAATTTAGGGTTTAAGGTTAGGGTTTAGGGTTTTGGGTTTAGTGTGTAGGGTTTAACATGTAGGATTTAGTTTGTAGGGCTTAGGGTTTAGAGTTTTGGGTTTAGGTTTAGGGTTTAGGGTTTTGAGATTTGATTTGGTGTTTAGGGTTTAATGTTTAGGGTTTAGGGTTTAGGGTTTAGAGTTTTGATTTAGGATTTAGCGTTAGGGGATTAAGATTTTGTGTTTAGGTTGTAGGATTTAGGGTTTAGAGTTTTGAGTTAGGGTTTAGGGTTTAGGATTTAGGGTTTAGAGTTTAGATATAGGATTTAAGGTTTGGGGTTTAAGATTTAGGGTTTATGTTTGAGGTTTAAGATTTAGGGTTTTGAATTTAGGGTTTAAGGTTAGGGTTTAGGGTTTAGGGTTTAGTGTGTAGGCTTTAGCATGTAGGGTTTAGTTAGTAGGACTTAGGGTTTAGAGTTTTGGGTTTAGACTTAGGGTTTAGGATTTTGAGTTTTGATTTGGTGTTTAGGGTTTAATGTTTAGGGTTTAGGGTTTAGAGTTTTGATTTAGGATTTAGCGTTAGGGGATTAAAATTTTTTGTTTAGGGTGTAGGATTTAGGGTTTAGGTTTTAGACTTTGTTGTTTATGGTTAATGGTATACGGTTTAGGGTTTAGGGTTTAGGGATTTAGGGTTTAGGGTTTAGGGTTTAAAGGTTAGGTTTAGGGTTTAGGGTTTAGAATTTTTATTTAGGGTTTAAGGTATAGGGTTTAGGGCTTATGGTTTTGAGTTTAAGATTGAGGGTTTAGAGTTTAGGTTTGAGGTTTTAGAGTATAGCGTTTAGGGTTTAAGGTTTAGAGTTTAAAGGGTTTAAGGTTTAGGGTTTATAGTTTAGGGTTTAAGGATTAGGGTTTAGAGTTTTGATTTACGATTTAGGGTTTGGGCTTTAAGATTTAGTTTTTAGGGTGTAGGAATTAGGGTTTAGGTTTGAGGTTTAGGATTTGGGGTTTTGGTTTTAGACTTTAGTGTTTATGGATAAGGGTATAGGTTTAGGGTTTAGAGTTTAGGGTTGAGGGATTAGGTTTAGGGTTTAGATTTAGGGTTTAGGGTTTAGGGTTCAGGTTTAGGGATTGGGGTTTTGAGTTTAGGTTTTAGGGTTTAGAGTTTAGGGTTTGGTGTGTAGGGTTTAGGGTTTAGGGTTTGGTGTGTAGGGTTTAGGGTTTAGTGTTTTGGGTATAAGTTTAGGGTTTAGGGTTTTGAGTTTTGGATTTGGTGTTTAGAGTTTATTGTTTAGGGTTTAGGGTTTAAAGTTTTTATTTATGATTTAAGGTTAGGGGTTTAAGATTTAGTGTTTAGGGTGTAGGATTTAGGGTTTAGGGTTAATACATTAGAGTTTATGGTTAAGGGTATAAGGTTTAGGGTTTAGGGTTTAGGGTTTAGAGTTTGGCTTTGGAGTTTAGATTTAAGGGTTTAGGATTTAGGGTTTAGAGTTTATTTATAGGATTTAAGGTTTGGGGTTTAGGATTTAGGGTTTAGGATGTAGGGCTTTGGTTTGAGGTTTAAGATTTAGGATTTTGGATTTAGAGTTTAAGGTTAGGGTTTAGGGTTTAGGGATTAGTTTATAGGGTTTATGGTTTAGGTTTTTTGGTTTAGGTTTAAGGTTTAGGGTTTAGGGTAAATTTAGTGTGTAGGGTTCAGGGTTTTGGGTTTAGTTTTATGGTTTATGGTTTTGAGTTTTGGATTTGGGGTTGAGGGTTTAGTATTTAGGGTTTAGGGTTTAGAGTTTTGGTTTAGGGTTTAGGGTTTAGGGTGTAGGGTTTAGGTTTGAGATTTAAGATTTAGGGTTTTGGATTTAGGGTTTAAGGTTAGGGTTTAGGGTTTAGGGTTTAGTATGTAGGGTTTAGGGTTTAGGTTTTTGGGTTTAGGTTTACGGTTTAGGGTTTAGGGTAAATTTAGTGTGTAGGGTGTAGGGTTTTGGGTTAGGTTTTAGGGTTTAAGGTTTTGAATTTTGGATTTGGGGTTTAGGGTTTAAGGTTTAGAGTTTTGATTTATGGTTTAGGGTTTAGGGTTTAGGATATAGGGTTTAGAGTTTATATATAGGATTTAAGGTTTGGGGTTTAAGATTTAGGGTTTATGTTTGAGGTTTAAGATTTAGGGTTTTGTATTTAGGATTTAAGGTTAGGGTTTAGGGTTTAGGGTTTAGTGTGTAGGGTTTAGCATGTTGGGTTTAGTTTGCAGGACTTAGGGTTTAGAGTTTTGGGTTTAGGTTTATGGTTTAGGGTTTTGAGTTTGGATTAGGTGTTTAGGGTTTAGGGTTTAGAGTTTTTATTTAGGATTTAGCGTTAAGGGATTAAGATTTTGTGTTTAGGGTGTTGGATTTAGGGTTTAGGTTTTAGACTTTATTGTTTATGGTTAAGGGTATACGGTTTAGGGTTTAGGGTTTAGGGTTTAGGGTTTAGGGATTTAGGGTTTATGGTTTAAAGGTTAGGTTTAGGGTTTAGGGTTTAGACTTTTTATAATGGGTTTAGGGTATAGGGTTTAGAGTTTAGGTTTGAGGGTTTAAGGTATATCGGTTAGGGTTTAGGGTTTAGAGTTTAGAGGGTTTAGGGTTTATAGTTTAGGATTTAAGGTTTAGGGTTTAGAGTTTTGATTTACGATTTAGGGTTTGGGCTTTAAGATTTAGTTTTTAGGGTGTAGGAATTAGGGTTTAGGTTTGATGTTTAGGATTTAGGGTTTTGGTTTTAGACTTTAGTGTTTATGGTTAAGGATATAGGGTTTAGGGTTTAGGGCATAGGTTTAGGGTTTATATTTAGGGTTTATGCTTAAGGGTTTAGGGTTTAGGGTTCAGGTTTAGGGATTTGGGTTTTGAGTTTGGGCTTTAGGGTTCAGAGTTAGGATTTAGAGTTTTGGTTTTAGGGTTTAGAGTTTAGGGTTTAGGGTTTAGAGTTTAGGATTTAAGGTTTGGGGTTGAGGATTTAGGGTTTAGGTTTGAGGTTTAAGATTTAGGGTTTAGGGTTTATGGTTTAGTGTGTAGGGTTTATTGTTTAGGTTTTTGGGTTTAGGTTTAGGGTTTAGGGTTTATGGTAAATTTAGCGTGTAGGGTTTAGGGTTTTGGGTTTAGTTTTAGGGTTTATGGTTTTGAGTTTTGGATTTGGGGTTTAGGGTTTAGTATTTTGGGTTGAGAGCTTTGATTTAGGGTTTAGAGTTTTGAATTAGGGTTTTGGATTTAGGGTTTAAGGTTAGGGTTTAGGGTTTAGGGTTTAGGGTTTTGAGTTTTGGATTTGGTGTTTAGAGTTTAATGTTTAGGGTTTAGGGTTTAACGTTTTGATTTAGGATTTAAGGTTAGGGGTTGAAGATTTAGTGTTTAGGGTGTAGGATTTAGGGTTTAGGGTTTATACGTTAGAGTTTATGGTTAAGGGTATATGGGTTAGGGTTTAGGGTTTATGGTTTAGAGTTTTGCTTTTGAGTTTAGATTTAAGGGTTTAGGATTTAGGGTTTAGAGTTTAGTTATAGGATTTAAGGTTTGGGGTTTAAGATTTAGGGTTTATGTTTGAGGTTTAAGATTTAGGGTTTTGAATTTAGGATTTAAGGTTAGGGTTTAGGGTTTAGGGTTTAGTGTGTAGGGTTTAGCGTGTCGGGTTTAGTGTGTAGGACTTAGGGTTTAGAGTTTTGGGTTTAGGTTTAGGGTTTAGGGTTTTGAGTTTTGATTTGGTGTTTAGAGTTTAATGTTTAGGGTTTAGAGTTTTGATTTAGGATTTAGCGTTAGGGGATTACGATTTTGTGTTTAGGGTGTAGGATTTAGGGTTTAGGTTTTAGTCTTTATTATTTATGGTTAAGGGTATACGATTTAGGGTTTAGGGTTTAGGGTTGGGTTTAGGGCATAGGGTTTTGACTTTTTATTTAGGGTTTTGGGTATAGGATTTAGGGTTTATGGTTTTGCATTTAAGATTTAGAGTTTAGAGTTTAGGTTTTAGGGTTTAGGGTATAGCATTTAGGGTTTAGGGTTTAGAGTTTAGAGGGTTTAGGGTTTAGGGTTTAGAGTTTAGGGTTTAAGGTTGATGGTTTAGAGTTTGGATTTACGGTTTAGGGTTTGGGCTTTAAGATTTAGTTTTTAGGGTGTAGGAATTAGGGTTTAGGTTTGAGGTTTAGAATTTAGGGTTTTGGTTTTAGACTTTAGTGTTTATGGATAAGGGTATAGGTTTAGGGTTTAGAGTTTAGGGTTGAGGGATTAGGTTTAGGGTTTAGATTTAAGGTTTAGGGTTTAGGGTTCAGGTTTAGGGATTAGGGTTTTGAGTTTAGGTTTTAGGTTTAGAGTTTAGGGTTTAGGTTTTAGAGTTTGGGGTTTAGAGTTTAAATTTAGGATTTAAGGTTTGGGGTTTAGGATTTAGGGTTTAGGATGTAGGGCTTTGGTTTGAGGTTTAATATTTAGGATTTTGGATTTAGGGTTTAAGGTTAGGGTTTAGGGTTTAGGGTTTAGTTTATAGGGTTTATGGTTTAGGTTTTTGGGTTTAGGTTTAAGGTTTAGGGTTTAGGGTAAATTTAGTGTGTAAGGTTTAGGGTGATGGGTTTAGTTTTGAGAGTTTATGGTTTTCAGTTTTGGATTTGGGGTTTAGGGTTTTGGGTTTAGAGTTTTGATTTAGGGTTTAGGGTTTAGGGTTTAGGATGTAGGGTTTAGGTTTGAGATTTAAGATTTAGAGTTTTGGATTTAGGGTTTAAGGTTAGGTTTTAGGGTTTAGGGTTAAGTGTGTAGGTTTTTGGGTTTAGGTTTGGGGTTTAGGGTTTAGGGTAACTTTAGTGTGTAGGGTGTAGGGTTTTGGGTTTAGTTTTAGGGTTTATGGTTTTGAATTTTGGATTTGGGGTTTAGGGTTTATTATTTAGGGTTTAAGGTTTAGAGTTTTGATTTAGGGTTTAAGGTTTAGGGTTTAGGGTTAAGGATTTAGGGTTTAGAGTTTAGATATAGGATTTAGGATTTGGGGTTTAAGATTTAGTTTGTAAGGTGCAGGAATTAGGGTTTAGGTTTGAGGTTTAGGATTTAGGGTTTAGGTTTTAGACTTTAGTGTTTGTGGTTAAGGGTATAGGGTATAGGGTTTAGGGTTTAGAGTTTAGGTTTTGGGTTTAATGTTTAAATTGTTAATTTAGGGTTTAGGGTTTAGGTTTAGGGTTTAGGGTTTTGAGTTTAGTATTTAGGGTTTAGGGTTTAGGGTTTAAAGTTTAAATCTAGGATTTAAGGTTTGGGGTTTGATTTGAGGTTTAAAATTTAGTGTTTTGGATTTAGGGTTCAGGGTTTAGGGTTTTGTGTGTAGGGTTTAGGGTTTAGGTAAAATTTAGTGTGTAGGGCTTAGGGTTTAGGGTTTTGGATTTAGTTTTAGGGTTAAGGGTTTTGAGTTTTGTATTTGTGGTTTAGGGTTTAGGGTTTAGAGTTTTGATTTAGGGTTTAGGGTTTGTAGTTTAAGATTTAGTGTTTAGTGTGTAGGATTTTGGGTTTAAGTTTGAGATTTAGGATTTAGGGTTTTGGTTTTAGACTTTAGTGTTTATGGATAAGGGTATAGGTTTAGGTTTTAATGTTTAGGGTTGAGGGATTAGGTTTAGGGTTTAGATTTAGGGTTTAGGGTTTAGGGTTTAGGGTTTAGGTTTAGGGATTAGGGTTTTGCATTTAGGTATTAGGGTTTAGAGTTAGGGTTTAGAATTTAGGGTTTAGGTTTTAGAGTTTAGGATTTAGAGTTTAAATTTAGGATATAAGGTTTGGGGTTTAGGATTTAGGGTTTAGGATGTAGGGCTTTGGTTTGAGGTTTAAGATTTTGGATTTTGGATTTAGGGTTTAAGGTTTAGAGTTTAAATTTAGGATTTAAGGTTTGGGGTTTTGGATTTAGTTTTAGTGTTTAGAGTTTTGATTTAGGGTTTTAGATTTAGGGTTTAAGGTTAGGCTTTAGGGTTTAGGGTTTGGTGTTTAGGGTTTAGTGTTTTGGTATAGGTTTAGGGTTTAGGGTTTTGAGTTTGTGATTTGGTGTTTAGAGTTTATTGTTTAGGGTTTAGGGTTTAAAGTTTTGATTTATGATTTAAGGTTAGGGGCTTAAGATTTAGTGTTTAGGGTGTAGGATTTAGGGTTTAGGGTTTATACATTAAAGTTTCTGGTTAAGGGTATACGATTTAGGGTTTAGGGTTTAGGGTTTAGGGTTTATGGTAAATTTAGTGTGTAGGGTTTAGGGTTTTGGGTTTAGTTTTAGGGTTTATGGTTTTGAGTTTTAGATTTGGGGTTTAGGGTTTAGTATTTACGGTTTAGAGTTTTGATTTAGGGCTTAGAGTTTTGATTTAGGGTTTAAGGTTAGGGTTTAGGATTTATGGTTTGGTGTGTAGGGTTTAGGGTTTAGTGTTTTGGGTGTAGGATTTAGGGTTTAGGGTTTATACGTTAGAGTTTATGGTTAAGGGTATACAGTTTAGGGTTTAGAGTTTGGCTTTTGAGTTTAGATTTAAGGGTTTAGGATTTAGGGTTTAGAGTTTAGTTATAGGATTTAAAGTTTGGGGTTTAAGATTTAGGGTTTATGTTTGAGGTTTAAGATTTAGGGTTTTGAATTTAGGATTTAAGGTTAGGGTTTAGGGTTTAGGGTTTAGTGTGTAGGGTTTAGCATGTAGGGTTTAGTGTGTAGGACTTAGGGTTTAGAATTTTGGGTTTAGGTTTAGGGTTTAGGGTTTTGAGTTTTGATTTGGTGTTTAGGGTTTAGTGTGTAGGGTTTAGCATGTAGGGTTTAGTGTGTAGGACTTAGGGTTTAGAATTTTGGGTTTAGGTTTAGGGTTTAGGGTTTTGAGTTTTGATTTGGTGTTTAGGGTTTAATGTTTAGGGTTTAGGGTTTAGAGTTTTGATTTAGGATTTAGCGTTAGGGGATTAAGATTTTGTGTTTAGGGTGTAGGATTTAGGGTTTAGGTTTTAGACTTTATTGTTTATGGTTAAGGGTATACGGTTTAGGGTTTAGGGTTTAGGGTTTAGGGTTGGGTTTAGGGCTTAGGTTTTTGACTTTTATTTAGGGTTTTGGGTATAGGATTTAGGGTTTATGGTTTTGCATTTAAGATTTAAAGTTTAGAGTTTAGGTTTTAGGGTTTAGGGTATAGCGTTTAGGGTTTAGGGTTTATAGTTTAGAGGGTTTAGGGTTTATGGTTTAGAGTTTAGGGTTTAAGGTTTATGGTTTAGAGTTGAGATTGAAGGTTTAGGGTTTGGGCTTGAAGATTTAGTTTTTAGGGTGTAGGAATTAGGGTTTAGGTTTGAGGTTTACGATTTAGGGTTTTGGTTTTAGACTTTAGTGTTTATGGATAAGGGTATAGGTTTAGGGTTTAGAGTTTAGGGTTGAGGAATTAGGTTTAGGGTTTAGATTTAGGGTTTAGGGTTTAGGGTTCAGGTTTAGGGATTAGGGTTTTGAGTTTAGGTTTTAGGGTTTAGAGTTAGGGTTTAGAGTTTAGGGTTTAGGTTTTATAGTTTAGGGTTTAGAGTTTAAATTTAGGATTTAAGGTTTGGGGTTTAGGATTTAGGGTTTAGGATATAGGGCTTTGTTTTGAGGTTTAAGATTTAGGATTTTGGATTTAGGGTTTAAGGTTAGGGTTTAGGGTTTAGGGTTTAGTTTATAGGGTTTACGGTTTAGGTTTTTGGATTTAGGTTTAAGGTTTAGGGTTTAGGGTAAATTTAGTGTGTAGGGTTTAGGGTGATGGGTTTAGTTTTGAGAGTTTATGGTTTTGAGTTTTGGATTTGGGGTTTAGGGTTTAGGGTTTAGAGTTTTGATTTAAGGTTTAGGGTTTAGGGTTTAAGGCTTAGGATGTAGGGTTTAGGTTTGAGATTTAAGATTTAGAGTTTTGGATTTAGGGTTTAAGGTTAGGTTTTAGGGTTTAGGGTTAAGTGTGTAGGTTTTTGGGTTTAGATTTGGGGTTTAGGGTTTAGGGTAAATTTAGTGTGTAGGGTGTAGGGTTTTGGGATTAGTTTTAGGGTTTATGGTTTTGAATTTTGGATTTGGGGTTTAGGGTTTAGTATTTAGGGTTTAAGGTTTAGAGTTTTGATTTAGGGTTTAAGGTTTAGGGTTTAGGGTTAAGGATTTAGGGTTTAGAGTTTAGACATACGATTTAGGATTTGGGGTTTAAGATTTAGTTTGTAAGGTGTAGGAATTAGGGTTTAGGTTTGAGGTTTAGGATTTAGGGTTTAGGTTTTAGACTTTAGTGTTTGTGGTTAAGGGTATAGGGTTTATAGTTTAGGTTTTGGGTTTAATGTTTAAATTTTTGATTTAGGGTTTAGGGTTTAGGGTTTTGAGTTTAGTATTTAGGGTTTAGGGTTTAGAGTTTAAATTTAGGATTTAAGGATTGGGGTTTAAGATTTAGTTTGTAAGGTGTAGGAATTAGGGTTTAGGTTTGAGGTTTAGGATTTAGGGTTTAGGTTTTAGACTTTAGTGTTTGTGGTTAAGGGTATAGGGTTTAGGGTTTTGGGTTTAGAGTTTAGGTTTTGGGTTTAATGTTTAAATTGTTGATTTAGGGCTTAGGGTTTAGGTTTAGGGTTTAGGGTTTTGAGTTTAGTATTTAGGGTTTAAAGTTTAAATTTAGGATTTAAGGTTTGGGGTTTAAGATTTAGGGTTTATGATGTAGGGTTTAGGGTTTAGATTTGAGGTTTAAGATTTAGGGTTTTGGATTTAGGGTTTAGGGTTTAGGGTTTTGTGTGTAGGGTTTAGGGTTTAGGTAAAATTTAGAGTGTAGGGCTTAGGGTTTAGGGTTTTGGATTTAGTTTTAGGGTTTAGGGTTTTGAGTTTTGTATTTGTGGTTTAGGGTTTAGTATTTAGGGTTTAGGGTTTAGAGTTTTGATTTAGGGTTTAGGGTTTGTGGTTTAAGATTTAGTGTTTGGTGTGTAGGATTTTGGGTTTAGGTTTGAGATTTAGGATTTAGGGTTTAGGTTTTAGACTTTCGTTTTTATGGTTAAGGGTATAGGGTTTAGGGTTTAGAGTTTGGGTTTTGGGTTCAGGGTTTAGAGTTTTGATTTAGTGTTTAGGATTTAGGTTTTAGGGTTTATGGTTTAGGGTTTAGAGTTTAGGATTTTAGGTTTAGAGTTTAGATATAGGATTTAAAGTTTAGGATTTACGATTTAAGGTTTAAGTGTGAGGTTTATGATTTAGGGTTTATTGTTAGGGTTTAGGGTTTAGGATTTAGTGTGTAGGGTTTAGTATATAGGGTTTAGTGTGTAGGGTTTAGGGTTTAGTGTTTTGGGTTTACGTTTAGGGTTTAGGGTTTTGAGTTTTGGATTTGGTGTTTAGAGTTTAATGTTTAGGGTTTAGGGTTTAGAGTTTTAATTTAGGATTTATGGTTAGGGGTTTAAGATTAAGTGTTTAGGGTGTAGGATTTAGTGTTTAGGGTTTATACGTTAGTGTTTATGGTTAAGGGTATACGGTTTAGGGTTTAGAGTTTGGCTTTAGAGTTTAGATTTAAGGGTTTAGGATTTAGGGTTTAGAGTTTAGTTATAGGATTTTAGGATTGTGGTTTAATATTTAGGGTTTATGTTTGAGGTTTAAGATTTAGGCTTTTGAATTTAGGGTTTAAGGTTAGGGTTTAGGGTTTAGGGTTTAGTGTATAGGGTTTAGCATGTAGGGTTTAGTGTGTAGGGCTTAGGGATTAGAGTTTTAGGTTTAGTTTTAGGGTTTAGGGTTTTGAGTTTTGATTTGGTGTTTAGGGTTTAATGTTTTGGGTTTAGGGTTTAGAGTTTTGATTTAGGATTTAGCGTTAGGGGATTAAGATTTTGTGTTTAGGGTGTAGGATTTAGGGTTTAGGTTTTAGACTTTATTGTTTATGGTTAAGGTTATACGGTTTCGGGTTTAGGGGTTAGGGGTTAGGGTTTAGGGTTTAGAGTTTTTATTTAGGGTTTAGGTTAAAGGATTTAGGGTTTATGGTTTTGCATTTAAGATTTAGGGTTTAGAGTTTAGGTTTTAGGGATTAGTGTATAGCATTTAGGGTTTAGGGTTTAGAGTTTAGAGGGTTTCGGGTTTATGGTTTAGAGTTTAGGGTTTAAGGTTTACGGTTTAGAGTTTTGATTTACGGTTTATGGTTTGGTCTTTAAGATTTAGTTTTTAGGGTGTAGGAATTAGGGTTTAGGTTTGAGGTTTAGGATTGAGGGTTTTTGTTTTAGACTTTAGTGTTTATGGATAAGGGTATAGATTTAGGGTTTAGTGTTTAGGGTTGACGGATTAGGTTTAGGGTTTAGGGTTGGGTTCAGGTTTAGGGATTAGGGTTTTGTGTTTAGGTTTTTGGGTTTAGAGTTAGGGTTTAGAGTTTAGGGTTTAGGTTTTAGAGTTTAGGGTTTAGAGTTTAAATTTAGGATTTAAGGTTTGGGGTTTAGGATTTAGAGTTTAGGATGTAGGGTTTTGGTGTGAGGTTTAAGATTTAGGATTTTTGATTTAGGGTTTAAGGTTAGGGTTTAGGGTTTAGGGTTTAGTGTGTAGGGTTTATGGTTTAGGTTTTTGGGTTTAGGTTTAGGGTTTAGGGTTTAGGGTAAATTTAATGTGTAGGGTTTAGGGTTTTGGGTTTAGTTTTAGGGTTTATGGTTTTGAGTTTTGGATTTGGGGCTTAGGGTTTAGTATTTAGGGTTTAGGGTTTAGAGTTTTGATTTTGGGTTTAGGGTTTAGGGTGTAGGGTTTAGGTTTGAGATTTAAGATTTAGGGTTTTGGATTTAGGGTTTAAGGTTAGGGTTTAGGGTTTAGGGTTTAGTGTGTAGGGTTTAGGGTTTAGGTTTTTGGGTTTAGGTTTAGGGTTTAGGGTTTAGGGTAAATTTAATATGTAGGGTGTAGGGTTTTGGGTTAAGTTTTAGGGTTTATGGTTTTGAATTTTGGATTTGGGGTTTAGGGTTTAAGGTTTAGAGTTTTGATTTAGGGTTTAGGGTTTAGGGTTTAGGTTTTAGGGTTTAGAGTTTATATATAGGATTTAAGGTTTGGGGTTTTGTATTTAGGATTTAAGGTTAGGGTCTAGGGTTTAGGGTTTAGTGTGTAGGGTTTAGCATGTTGGGTTTAGTTTGTAGGACTTAGGGTTTAGAGTTTTGGGTTTAGGTTTAGGGTTTAGGGTTTTGAGTTTTGATTAGGTGTTTAGGGTTTAGAGTTTTTATTTAGTATTTAGTGTTAAGGGATTAAGATTTTGTGTTTAGGGTGTTGGATTTAGGGTTTAGGTTTTAGACTTTATTGTTTATGGTTAAGGGTATACGGTTTAGGGTTTAGGGTTTAGGGATTTAGGGTATAGGATTTAAAGGTTAGGTTTAGGGTTTAGGGTTTACACTTTTTATTATGGGTTTAGGGTATAGGGTTTAGGGTTTATTGTTTTTAGTTTAAGATTTAGGGTTTAGAGTTTAGGTTTTAGGGTTTAAGGTATAGCATTTAGGGTTTAGGGTTTAGAGTTTAGAGGGTTTAGGGTTTATAGTTGAGGGTTTAAGGTTTAGGGTTTAGAGTTTTGATTTACGATTTAGGGTTTGGGCTTTAAGATTTACTCTTTAGGGTGTAGGAATTAGGGTTTAGGTTTGAGGTTGAGGATTTACTGTTTTGGTTTTAGACTTTAGTGTTTATGGTTAAGGATATAGGGTTTAGGGTTTAGGGCTTAGGTTTAGGGTTTATATTTAGGGTTTATGCTTAAGGGTTTAGGGTTTAGGGTTCAGGTTTAGGGATTTGGGTTTTGAGTTTAGGCTTTAGGGTTCAGAGTTAAGGTTTAGGGTTTAGGGTTTAAAGTTTAGAGTTTAGGGTTTAGAGTTTAAATTTAGGATTTAAGGTTTGGGGTTTAGGATTTAGGGTTTAGGTTTGAGGTTTAAGATTTAGGGTTTTGGATTTAGGGTTAATGATTAAGGTTTAGGGTTTATGGTTTAGTGTGTAGGGTTTATGGTTTAGGTTTTTGGGTTTAGGTTTAGGGTTTAGGGTTTATGGTAAATTTAGTGTGTAGGGTTTAGGGTTTTGGGTTTTGTTTTAGGGTTTATGGTTTTGAGTTTTGGATTTGGGCTTTAGGGTTTAGTATTTAGGGTTTAGAGTTTTGATTTAGGGTTTAGAGTTTTGATTTAGGGTTTTGGATTTAGGGTTTAAAGTTAGGGTTTAGGGTTTAGGGTTTGGTGTGTAGGGTTTAGGGTTTAGTGTTTTGGGTATAGGTTTAGGGTTTAGGGTTTTGAGTTTTGGATTTGGGGTTTAGAGTTTAATGTTTAGGGTTTAGGGTTTAAATTTTTGATTTAGGATTTAAGGTTAGGGGTTTAAGATTTAGTGCTTAGGGTGTAGGATTTAGGGTTTAGGGTTTATATGTTAGAGTTTATGGTTAAGGGTATACGGTTTAGGGTTTTGGGTTTAGGGTTTAGAGTTTGGCTTTTGAGTTTAGATTTAAGGGTTTAGGATTTAGGGTTTAGAGTTTAGTTATAGGATTTAAGGTTTGGCGTTTAAGATTTAGGGTTTATTTTTGAGGTTTAAGATTTAGGGTTTTGAATTTAGGGTTTAAGGTTAGGGTTTAGGGTTTAGCATGTAGGGTTTAGTGTGTAGGACTTAGGGTTTAGAGTTTTGGGTTTAGGTTTAGGGTTTAGGGTTTTGAGTTTTGATTTGGTGTTTAGGGTTAAGGGTTTAGAGTTTTGATTTACGATTTAGCGTTAGGGGATTAAGATTTTGTGTTTAGGGTGTAGGATTTAGGGTTTAGGTTTTAGACTTTATTTTTTATGGTTAAGGTTATACGGTTTAGTGTTTAGGGTTTAGGGTTTAGGTGTTAGGGATTAGGGTTGGGTTTAGGGCTTATGGTTTTGACTTTTTATTTATGGTTTTGGGTATAGGATTTAGGGTTTATGGTTTTGCATTTAAGATTTAGAGTTTAGAATTTAGGTTTTAGGGTTTAGGGTTTAGAGTTTTGAGGGTTTAGGGTTTAGGTTTAGAGTTTAGGGCTTAAGGTTTATGGTTTAGAGTTTTGATTTACGGTTTAGGGTTTGGGCTTTAAGATTTAGTTTTTAGGGTGTAGGAATTAGGGTTTAGGTTTGAGGTTTAGGATTTAGGGTTTTGGTTTTAGACTTTAGTGTTTATGGATAAGGGTATAGGTTTAGGGTTTAGAGTTTACGGTTGAGGGATTAGGTTTAGGGTTTAGATTTAGGGTTTAGGGTTTAGGGTTCAGGTTTAGGGATTAGGGTTTTGAGTTTAGGTTTTAGGGTTTAGAGTTAGGGTTTAGAGTTTAGGGTTTGGTGTGTAGGGTTTAGGGTTTAGGGTTTGGTGTGTAGGGTTCAGGGTTTAGTGTTTTGGGTATAAGTTTAGGGTTTAGGGTTTTGAGTTTTGGATTTCGTGTTTAGAGTTTATTGTTTAGGGTTTAGGGTTTAAAGTTTTGATTTATGATTTAAGGTTAGGGGTTTAAGATTTAGTGTTTAGGGTGTAGGATTTAGGGTTGAGGCTTTATACGTTATAGTTTATGCTTAAGGGTATATGGTTTAGGGTTTAGGGTTTAGGGTTTAGAGTTTGGCTTTTGAGTTTAGATTAAAGGGTTTGGGATTTAGGGTTTAGAGTTTAGTTATGTGATTTAAGGTTTAGGGTTTAGGATTTAGGGTTTATGTTTGAGGTTTAAGATTTAGGGTTTTGAATTTAGGATTTAACTTTAGGGTTTAGGGTTTAGGGTTTAGTGTGTAGGGTTTAGCATGTAGGGTTTAGTGTGTAGGACTTAGGATTTAGAGTTGTGGGTTTAGGTTTAGGGTTTAGGCTTTTGAGTTTTGATTTGGTGTTTAGGGTTTAATGTTTAGGGTTTAGAGTTTTGATTTAGGATTTAGCGTTAGCGGATTAAGATTTTGTGTTTAGGGTGTAGGATTTAGGGTTTAGGTTTTAAACTTTATTGTTTATGGCTAAGGGTATACGGTTTAGGGTTTAGGGTTTAGGGTTGGGTTTAGGGCTTAGGGTTTTGACTTTTTATTTATGGTTTTGGGTATAGGATTTAGGGTTTATGGTTTTGCATTTAAGATTTAGAGTTTAGAGTTTAGGTTTTAGGGTTTAGGGTATAGCATTTAGGGTTTAGGGTTTAGAGTTTAGAGGGTTTAGGGTTTAGGGTTTAGAGTTTTGGGTTTAAAGTTTATGGTTAAGAGTTTTGATTTACGGTTTAGGGTTTGGGCTTTAAGATTTAGCTTTTAGGGTGTAGGAATTAGGGTTTAGGTTTGAGGTTTAGGATTTAGGGTTTTGGTTTTAGACTTTAGTGTTTATGGATAAGGTTATAGGTTTAGGGTTTAGAGTTTAGGGTTGAGGGATTAGGTTTAGGGTTTAGATTTAGGGTTTAGGGTTTAGGGTTCAGGTTTAGGGATTAGGGTTTTGAGTTTAGGTTTTAGGGTTTAGAGTTAGGGTTTAGAGTTTAGGGTTTAGGTTTTAGAGTTTAGGGTTTAGAGTTTTAATTTAGGATTTAAGGTTTGGGGTTTAGGATTTAGGGTTTAGGATGTGGGGCTTTGGTTTGAGGTTTAAGATTTAGGGTTTTGGATTTAGGGTTTAAGGTTAGGGTTTAGGGTTTAGGGTTTAGTTTATAGGGTTTATGGTTTAGGTTTTTGGGTTTAGGTTTAAGGTTTAGGGTAAATTTAGTGTGTAGGGTTTAGGGTGATGGGTTTAGTTTTGAGAGTTTATGGTTTTCAGTTTTGGATTTGGGGTTTAGGGTTTAGGGTTTAGAGTTTTGATTTAGGGTTTAGGGTTTAGGGCTTAGGGTTTAGGATGTAGGGTTTAGGTTTGACATTTAAGATTTAGAGTTTTGGATTTAGGGTTTAAGGTTAGGTTTTAGGGTTTAGGGTTAAGTGTGTAGGTTTTTGGGTTTAGGTTTGGGGTTTAGGGTTTAAGGTAAATGTAGTGTGTAGGGTGTAGGGTTTTGGGTTTAGTTTTAGGGTTTATGGTTTTGAATTTTGGATTTGGGGTTTAGGGTTTAAGGTTTAGAGTTTTGATTTAGGGTTTAAGGTTTAGGGTTTAGGGTTAAGGATTTAGGGTTTAGAGTTTAGATATAGGATTTAGGATTTGGGGTTTAAGATTTAGTTTGTAAGGTGTAGGAATTAGGGTTTAGGTTTGAGGTTTAGGATTTAGGGTTTAGGTTTTAGACTTTAGTGTTTGTGGTTAAGGGTATAGGGTTTAGGGTTTAGGGTTTAGAGTTTAGGTTTTGGGTTTAATGTTTAAATTGTTGATTTAGGGTTTAGGGTTTAGGTTTAGGGTTTAGGGTTTTGAGTTTAGTATTTAGGGTTTAGGGTTTATGGTTTAAAGTTTTGATTTATGATTTAAGGTTAGGGGTTTAAGATTTAGTGTTTATGGATAAGGGTATAGGTTTAGGGTTTAGGGTTTAGGGTTCAGGTTTAGGGATTAGGGTTTTGAGTTTAGGTTTTAGGGTTTAGAGTTAGGGTTTAGAGTTTAGGGTTTGGTGTGTAGGGTTTAGGGTTTAGGGTTTGGCGTGTAGGGTTTAGGGTATAGTGTTTTGGGTATATGTTTAGGGTTTAGGGTTTTGAGTTTTGGATTTGGTGTTTAGAGTTTAATGTTTAGGGTTTAGGGTTTAAAGTTTTGATTTAGGATTTAAGGTTATAGGTTTAAGATTTAGTGTTTAGGTTGTAGGATTTAGGGTTTAGGGTTTATACGTTAGAGTTTATGGTGAAGGGTATACGGTTTAGGGTTTAGGGTTTAGAGTTTGGCTTTGAGTTTAGATTTAACGGTTTAGGATTTAGGGTTTGGAATTTAGTTATTGGATTTAAGGTTTGGGATTTAAGATTTAGGGTTTATGTTTGAGGTTTAAGATTTAGGGTTTTGAATTTAGAGTTTAAGGTTAGGTTTTAGGGTTTAGAGTTAGGGTTTAGGGTTTAGGGTTTTGTGTGTAGGGTTTAGGGTTTAGGGTTTGGTGTGCAGGGTTTAGGGTTTGGTGTGTAGGGTTTAGGTTTAGGGTTTAGGGTTTTGAGTTTTGGATTTGGTGTTTAGAGTTTAATGTTTAGGGTTTAGGGTTTAGAGTTTTGATTTAGGATTTATGGTTAGGGGTTTAAGATTAAGTGTTTAGGGTGTAGGATTTAGGGTTTAGGGTTTATATGTTAGTGTTTATGGTTAAGGGTGTACGGTTTAGGGTTTAGAGTTTGGCTTTAGAGTTTAGATTTAAGGGTTTAGGATTTAGGGTGTAGAGTTTAGTTGTTGGATTTTAGGAATGGGGTTTAATATTTAGGGTTTATGTTTGAGGTTTAAGATTTAGGATTTTGAATTTAGGGTTTAAGGTTAGGGTTTAGGGTTTAGGGTTTAGTGTGTAGGGTTTAGCATGTAGGGTTTAGTGTGTAGGACTTAGGGTTTAGAGTTTTGGGTTTAGGTTTAGGGTTTAGGGTTTTGAGTTTTTATTTGGTGTTTAGGGTTTAATGTTTAGAGCTTAGGGTTTAGAGTTTTGATTTAGGATTTAGCGTTAGGGGATTAAGATTTTGTGTTTAGGGTGTAGGATTTAGGGTTTAGGTTTTAGACTTTATTGTTTATGGTTAAGGGTATACGGTTTAGGGTTTAGGGTTTACGGTTGGGTTTAGGGCTTAGGGTTTTGACTTTTTATTTAGGGTTTTGGGTATAGGGTTTAGGGTTTAGGGTTTAGGGTTTAGGGCTTAGGGTTTTGACTTTTTATTTAGGGTTTTGGGTATTGGATTTATGGTTTAGGGTTTAGGGTTTAGGGTTTAGAGTTTAGAGTTTAGGTTTTAGGGTTTAAGGTATAGCATTTAGGGTTTAGGGTTTAGAGTTTAGAGGGTTTAGGGTTTATGGTTTAGAGTTTAGGGTTTAAGGTTTATGGTTTAGAGTTTTGATTTACGATTTAGGGTTTGGGCTTTAAGATTTAGTTTTTAGGGTGTAGGAATTAGAGTTTAGGTTTGAGGTTTAGGATTTAGGGTTTTGGTTTTAGACTTTAGTGTTTATGGATAAGAGTATAGGTTTAGGGTTTAGAGTTTAGGGATGAGGGATTAGGTTTAGGGTTTAGATTTAGGGTTTAGGGTTTAGGGTTCAGGTTTAGGGATTAGGGTTTTGAGTTTAGGTTTTAGTGTTTAGAGTTAGGGTTTAGAGTTTAGGGTTTAGGTTTTAGAGTTTAGAGTTTAGAGTTTAAATTTAGAATTTAAGGTTTGGGGTTTAGAATTTAGGGTAGGATGTAGGGCTTTGGTTTAAGGTTTAAGATTTAGGATTTTTGATTTAGGGTTTAAGGTTAGGGTTTAGGGTTTAGGGTTTAGTTTATAGGGTTTATGGTTTAGGTTTTTGGGTTTAGGTTTAAGGTTTAGGGTTTAGGGTAAATTTAGTGTGTAGGGTTTAGGGTGATGGGTTTAGTTTTGAGAGTTTATGGTTTTGAGTTTTGGATTTGGGGTTTAGGGTTTAGGATTTAGGATGTAGGGTTTAGGTTTGAGATTTAAGATTTAGAGTTTTGGATTTAGGGTTTAAGGTTACGTTTTAGGGTTTAGGGTTAAGTGTGTAGGTTTTTGGGTTTAGGGTTTAGGGTAAATTTAGTGTGTAGGGTGTAGGGTTTTGGGTTTAGTTTTAGGGTTTATGGTTTTGAATTTTGGATTTGGGGTTTTGGGTTTAGTATTTAGGGTTTAAGGTTTAGAGTTTTGATTTAGGGTTTAAGGTTTAGGGTTTAGGGTTAAGGATTTAGGGTTTAGAGTTTAGATATAGGATTCAGGATTTGGGGTTTAAGATTTAGTTTGTAAGGTGTAGGAATTAGGGTTTAGGTTTGAGGTTTAGGATTTAGGGTTTAGGTTTTAGACTTTAGTGTTTGTGGTTAAGGGTATAGTGTTTAGGGTTTTGGGTTTAGAGTTTAGGTTTTCGGTTTAGAGTTTAGGTTTTGGGTTTAATGTTTAAATTGTTGATTTAGGGCTTAGGGTTTAGGTTTAGGGTTTAGGGTTTTGAGTTTAGTATTTAGGGTTTAAAGTTTAAATTTAGGATTTAAGGTTTGGGGTTTAAGATTTAGGGTTTATGATGTAGGGTTTAGGGTTTAGATTTGAGGTTTAAGATTTAGGGTTTTGAATTTAGGGTTTAGGGTTTAGGGTTTTGTGTGTAGGGTTTAGGGTTTAGGTAAAATTTGGTGTGTAGCGCTTAGGGTTTAGGGTTTTGGATTTAGCTTTAGGGTTTAGGGTTTTGAGTTTTGTATTTATGGTTTATGGTTTAGGGTTTAGAGCTTTGATTTAGGGTTTAGGGTTTGTGGTTTAAGATTTAGTGTTTAGTGTGTAGGATTTTGGGTTTAAGTTTGAGATTTAGGATTTAAGGTTTAGGTTTTAGACTTTAGTTTTTATGGTTAAGGGTATAGGGTTTAGGGTTTAGGGTTTAGAGTTTGGGTTTTGGGTTTAGGGTTTAGAGTTGTGATTTAGGGATTAGGATTTAGGTTTTAGGGTTTATGGTTTAGGGTTTTGAGTTTAGGATTTTAAGTTTAGAGTTTAGATATAGGATTTAAAGTTTAGGGTTTACGATTTAAGGTTTAAGTTTGAGGTTTATGATTTAGGGTTTTGGATTTAGGGTTTAAAGTTATGGTTTAGGGTTTAGGGTTTAGGATTTAGTGTGTAGGGTTTAGTATGTAGGGTTTAGTGTGTAGGGTTTAGGGTTTAGTGTTTTGGGTTTACATTTATGGTTTAGGGTTTTGAGTTTTGGATTTGGTGTTTAGAGTTTAATGTTTAGGGTTTAGGGTTTAGAGTTTTAATTTAGGATTTATGGTTAGGGGTTTAAGATTAACTGTTTAGGGAGTAGGATTTAGGGTTTAGGGTTTGTACGTTAGTGTTTATGGTTAAGGGTATACGGTTTAGGGTTTAGAGTTTGGCTTTAGAGTTTAGATTTAAGGGTTTAGGATTTAGGGTTTAGAGTTTAGTTATAGGATTTTAGGATTGGGGTTTAAGATTTAGGGTTTATGTATGAGGTTTAAGATTTAGGCTTTTGAATTTAGGGTTTAAGGTTAGGGTTTAGGGTTTAGGGTTTAGCGTGTAGGGTTTTGTGTGTAGGGCTTAGGGATTAGAGTTTTAGGTTTAGTTTTAGGATTTAGGGTTTTGAGTTTTGATTTGGTGTCTATGGTTTAATGTTTTGGGTTTAGGGTTTAGAGTTTTGATTTAGGATTTAGCGTTATGGGATTAAGATTTTGTGTTTAGGGTGTAGGATTTAGGGTTTAGGTTTTAGACTTTATTGTTTATGGTTAAGGTTATACTGTTTAGGGTATAGGATTTAGGGGTTAGGGTTTAGGGTTTAGGGTTTAGAGTTTTTATTTATGGTTTAGGGTAAAGGATTTAGGGTTTATGGTTTTGCATTTAAGATTTAGGGTTTAGAGTTTAGGTTTTTGGGTTTAGTGTATAGCGTTTAGGGGTTAGGGTTTAGAGTTTAGAGGGTTTAGGATTTATGGTTTAGTGTTTAGGGTTTAAGGTTTACGGTTTAGAGTTTTGATTTACGGTTTATGGTTTGGTCTTTAAGATTTAGTTTTTAGGGCGTAGGAATTAGGGTTTAGGTTTGAGGTTTAGGATTGAGGGTTTTGGTTTCACACTTTAGTGTTTATGGTTAAGGGTATAGGGTTTAGGATTAAGGGATTAGGTTTAGGGTTTATATTTAGGGTTTAGGGTTCAGGTTTAGGGATTAGGGTTTTGAGTTTAGGTTTTAGGATTTAGAGTTAGGGTTTAGAGTTTAGGGTTTAGAGTTTAAATTTAGGATTTGAGGTTTGGGGTTTAGGATTTAGAGTTTAGGATGTAGGGTTTTGGTTTGAGGTTTGAGATTTAGGATTTTGGATTTAGTGTTTAAGGTTAGGGTGTAGGGTTTAGGGTTTAGTGTGTAGGTTTTATGGTTTAGGTTTTTGGCTTTAGGTTTAGGGTTTAGGGTTTAGGGTAAATTTAGTGTGCAGGGTTTAGTGTTTTGGGTTTAGTTTTAGGGTTTATGGTTTTGAGTTTTGGATTTGGGGTTTAGGGTTTAGTATTTAGGGTTTAGTGTTTAGAGTTTTGATTTAGGGTTTAGGGTTTAGGGTGTAGGGTTTAGGTTTGAGATTTAAGATTTAGGGTTTAAGGTTAGGGTTTAGGGTTTAGGGTTTAGGGTTTACTGTGTAGGGTTTAGGGTTTAGGTTTTTGGGTTTAGGTTTAGGGTTTAAGGTTTAGGGTAAATTTAGTGTGTAGTGTGTAGGGTTTTGGGTTAAATTTTAGGGTTTATGGTTTTGAATTTTGGATTTGTGGTTTAGCGTTTAAGGTTTAGAGTTTTGATTTAGGGTTTAGGGTTTAGGGTTTAGGATTTAGGGTTTAGAGTTTATATATAGGATTTAAGGTTTGGGGTTTAAGATTTTGGGTTTATGTTTGAGGTTTAAGATTTAGGGTTTTGTATTTTGGATTTAAGGTTGGGGTTTAGGGTTTAGGGTTTAGTGTGTAGGGTTTAGCATGTTGGGTTTAGTTTGTAGGACATAGGGTTTAGAGTTTTGGGTTTAGGTTTAGGGTTTAGGGTTTTGAGTTTTGATTAGGTGTTTAGGGTTTAATGTTTAGGGTTTAGGGTTTAGAGTTTTTATTTAGGATTTAGCGTTAAGGGATTAAGATTTTGTGTTTAGGGTGTTGGATTTATGGTTTAGGTTTTAGACTTTATTGTTTATGGTTAAGGGTATACGGTTTAGGGTTTAGGGTTTAGGGTTTATGGTTTAAAGATTAGGTTTAGGGTTTAGGTTTAGACTTTTTATTGTGGGTTTAGGGTATAGGGTTTAGGGTTTATGGTTTTTAGTTTAAGATTTAGGGTTTAGAGTTTAGGTTTTAGGGTTTAAGGTATAGCATTTAGGGTTTAGGGTTTAGAGTTTAGAGGGTTTAGGGTTTATAGTTGAGGGTTTAAGGTTTAGGGTTTAGAGTTTTGATTTACGATTTAGGGTTTGGGCTTTAAGATTTAGTTTTTAGGGTATAGGAATTAGGGTTTAGGTTTGAGGTTTAGGATTTAGGGTTTTGGTTTTAGACTTTAGTGTTTATGGTTAAGGATATAGGGTTTAGGGTTCAGGGCTTAGGTTTAGGGTTTATATTTAGGGTTTATGCTTAAGGGTTTAGGGTTTAGGGTTCAGGTTTAGGGATTTGGGTTTTGAGTTTAGGCTTTAGGGTTTAGAGTTAGGATTTAGAGTTTAGGGTTTAGGGTTTAGAGTTTAGGGTTTAGAGTTTAAATTTAGGATTTAAGGTTTGGGGTTAAGGATTTAGGGTTTAGGTTTGAGGTTTAAGATTTAGGGTTTTGGATTTAGGGTTGATGATTAGGATTTAGGGTTTATGGTTTAGTGTGTAGGGTTTATGGTTTAGGTTTTTGGGTTTAGGTTTAGGGTTTAGGGTTTAGGGTTTATGGTAAATTTAGTGTGTAGGGTTTAGGGTTTTGGGTTTAGTTTTAGGGTTTATGGTTTTGAGTTTTGGATTTGGAGTTTAGGGTTTAGTATTTAGGGTTTAGAGTTTTGATTTAGGGTTTTGGATTTAGGGTTTAGGGTTTAGTGTGTAGGGTTTAGCATGTAGGGTTTAGTGTGTAGGACTTAGGGTTTAGATTTTTCGATTTAGGTTTAGGGTTTAGGGTTTTGCGTTTTTATTTGGTGTTTAGGGTTTAATGTTTAGGGTTTAGGATTTAGAGTTTTGATTTAGGATTTAGCATTAGGGGATTAAGAATTTGTGTTTAGGATGTAGGATTTAGGGTTTAGGTTTTAGAATTTATTGTTTATGGTTATGGGTATACGGTTTAGGGTTTATGGTTTAGGGTTTAGGGTTGGGTTTAGGGCTTAGGGTTTTGACCTTTTATTTAGGGTTTTGGGTATAGGATTTTGGGTTTATGGTTTTGCATTTATGATTTAGAGTTTAGAGTTTAGGTTTTAGGGTTTAGGGTATAGCGTTTAGGGTTTAGGGTTTAGAGTTTAGAGGGTTTAGGGTTTAGGGTTTAGAGTTTAGGGTTTAACGTTTATGGTTTAGAGTTTTGATTTACGGTTTAGGGTTTGGGCTTGAAGATTTAGTTTTTAGGGTGTAGGAATTAGGGTTTAGGTTTGAGGTTTAGGATTTAGTGTTTTGGTTTTAGACTTTAGTGTTTATGGATAATGGTATAGGTTTAGGGTTTAGAGTTTAGGGTTGAGGGATTAGGTTTTGGGTTTAGATTTAGGGTTTAGGGTTTAGGGATTAGGGTTCAGGTTTAGGGATTAGGGTTTTGAGTTTAGGTTTTAGGGTTTAGAGTTAGGGTTTAGAGTTTAGGGTTTAGGTTTTAGAGTTTAGGGTTTAGAGTTTAAATTTAGGATTTAAGGTTTGGGGTTTAGGATTTAGGGTAGGATGTAGGGCTTTGGTTTGAGGTTTAAGATTTAGGATTTTGGATTTAGGATTTAAGGTTAGGGTTTAGGGTTTAGGGTTTAGTTTATAGGATTTATGGTTTAGGTTTTTGGGTTTAGGTTTAAGGTTTAGGGTTTAGGGTAAATTTAGTGTGTAGGGTTTAGGGTGATGGGTTTAGTTTTGAGAGTTTATGGTTTTGAGTTTTTGATTTGGGGTTTAGGGTTTAGGGTTTAGAGTTTTGATTTAGGGTTTAGGGTTTAGGGTTTAGGGTTTAGGATGTAGGGTTTAGGTTTGAGATTTAAGATTTAGAGGTTTGGATTTAGGGTTTAAGGTTATGTTTTAGGGTTTAGGGTTAAGTGTGTAGGTTTTTGGGTTTAAGGTTTAGGATAAATTTAGTGTGTGGGGTGTAGGGTTGTGGGTTTAGTTTTAGGGTTTATGGTTTTGAATTTTGGATTTGGGGTTTAGGGTTTAGTATTTAGGGTTTAAGGTTTAGAGTTTTGATTTAGGGTTTAAGGTTTAGGATTTAGGGTTAAGGATTTAGGGTTTAGAGTTTAGATATAGGATTTAGGATTTGGGTTTTAAGATTTAGTTTGTAAGGTGTAGGAATTAGGGTTTAGGTTTGAGGTTTAGGATTTATGGTTTAGGTTTTAGACTTTTGTGTTTATGGTTAAGGGTATAGTGTTTAGGGTTTTGGGTTTAGAGTTTAGGTTTTGGGTTTAATGTTTAAATTGTTGATTTAGGGCTTAGGGTTTAGGTTTAGGGTTTAGGGTTTTGAGTTTAGTATTTAGGGTTTAAAGTTTTGATTTATGATTTACGGTTAGGGGTTTAAGATTTAGTGTTTATGGATAATGGTATAGGTTTAGGGTTTAGGGTTTTGTGTGTAGGGTTTAGGGTTAGGGTTTTGGGTTTAGGTTTAGGGTTTAGGGTTTAGGTAAAATTTAGTATGTAGGGCTTAGGGTTTAGGGTTTTGGATTTAGTTTCAGGGTTTAGGGTTTTGAGTTTTGTATTTGTGGTTTAGGGTTTAGGGTTTAGAGTTTTAATTTAGGGTTTAGGGTTTGTGGTTTAAGATTTATTGTTTAGTGTGTAGGATTTTGGGTTTAAGTTTGAGATTTAGGATTTAGGGTTTAGGTTTTAGACTTTAGTTTTTATGGTTAAGGGTATAGGGTTTAGGGTTTAGGGTTTAGAGTTTGGGTTTTGGGTTCAGGGTTTAGAGTTTTGATTTAGGGTTTAGGATTTAGGTTTTAGATTTTATGGTTTAGGGTTTGGAGTTTAGGATTTTGGGTTTAGAGTTTAGAGCGACTTTCAAGATCTCCTTACGATAGTGAATGCTAAGTCCTTCAAGTGGAGGAGTAACACTTTCAATCACCTGATCTTTGGTGTACCATTTGTTAATAAGGACCTGAAGAGATGATTGCTTGTCATCAATTTGTCCAGAAGATTCAAACCATTTAAAAAACTCGATTTCTGTTCTAAACCTTTTCATGTCTTTGAACCACTTGTCTCTAAAAGCGGTTCTTTGTTCCACAGTATAGGTAGCTTTATACCAATCTACCTTTTGCTTATGTTCAGAAGCTTTCCACCAAGAGTGTAATTTCCTTTTATTGGGGACAAAGTCTTCTTCATCAGAAGTAAGAACTCCGATGGAATCTTTTCTTTGATGAACAGGTTTCATATCAGCGATAGGACTTCCCAAAGTCTCCTCTTCATAGTAAACCTTAGGAGCAGTGCAGGAGAAATCTACACCATGAAGTTTTCTATGGTCAGGCTGGCTAATACTATCTTCATCCTTCTCCCGGGGTTGAAAAGAAGAAGGTCTTGCCGAAGACATTCTTCTACTTGAAGAAGCTTGGCTGAAAGAACTAGATCTTAAAAACTTAAGGTTAATAGATCCGTCGAAGCTGGATAACCCGATCTAAGCTGAAGTCTCGGGTTGAAGGGTAAAGGATTAAGTAATGGAATCAAATTTCCATTCTTCATCAGCTAAAATATCGATCCACTTAAGAAGTCTAGGGACAAAAGTAGTACTTTATGCTCTTGGTTAAGCTTCCATAAGCATAGTAACTCCTTTAACACTAGAAGCTATAGCCTTCGGGCTATAGTGGTCTTCATTAGCTTATAATATACCGATATATTACTATTTCTCAGTATCTATTTTACTATTCATATTCTTAGTTTTGACATTAAGTGTCAAAGTATCAATAATATTCGGATCATGAATATCAAGCGTAAAATTAGGATAACGATTAAAGTAAACTGGTCCATAAGCTAGATTACTTTCTAAAACTCCTAACAGAGAATCATCAAAATTAAGTAGTCTATCATCTCTAAGAAGCAGACAAATAGGAATATTCAAACCTTTATGGAAAAGAGGTTTAACAGCAACTTGCACTAGTATTAGTATTTAGGGTTTAGGGAGTGTTTGGATTTAGGGTTTAGGATTTAGGTTTAGGGTTTACTGTTAGGGTTTAGGGTTTTAGTTTAGGATTTAGGGTTTGGGGTTTAAGATTTAGGGTTTAGGGTTTGGGGTTTAAGATTTAGTTTTTAGGGTGTAGGGTTTTACTTTAGGATTTAGGATATAGGATTTATGGTTTTGAGTTTAGGAATATGGGTTTAGGGTTTAGAGTTTGGATTTAGGTTTAAGCATTTAGGGTTTAGGATTTAGGGTTTAGAGTTTAGGGTTTACTATTATGGGTGTAGGGTTTAGGGTTTAGAGTTTAGGGTTTACTATTATGGGTGTAGGGTTTAGGGTTCAGGGATTAGGGCTTTCGATTAAGGGTTTAGGGTTTATCGCATAGGGTTTAGAGTTAGGGTTTAGTATACAGGGTTTAGTGTTTAGGGTTTTGGGTTTAGGTTTAGGGTTTTGGGTTTTGAGTTTTGGATTTGGTGTTTAGGGTTTAATATTTAGGGTTTAGGCTTTAGAGTTTTGATTTAGGATTTAGGGTTAGGGGTTTAAGATTTAGTGTTTAGGGTGTAGGATTTAGAGTTTAGGTTTTAGACTTTAGTGTTTATGGTTAAGGGTATATAGTTTAGGGTTTAGGGTTTAGGGCTTAGGTTTTAAAGTTTATGTTTAGGGTTTAGGCTTTAGAGTTTTTATTTAGGGTTTAGGGTTTAGAGTATAGGGTTTAGGGTTTTGAGTTTAAGATTTAGGGTTTAGAGTTTAGGTTTTAGGGTTTAGGGTATAGGGTTTAGGCTTTAGGGTTTAGGGTTTGGAGGGTTTAGGGTTTAGGGTTTAGAATTTAAGGTTTAGGGTTTAGAGTTTTGATTTAAGGTTTAGGGTTTGGGGGTTTAGATTTAGTTTTTTGGGTGTAGGAATTAGGATTTAGGTTTGAGGTTTAGTATTTAGGGTTTAGGTTTTAGTCTTTAGTGTTTATGGTTAAGGGTATAGGGTTTAGGTTTTAGGGTTTAGGGTTTAGGTTTAGGGTTTACAATTTTGAGTTTAGGATTTATGGTTTAGAGTTAGGGTTTAGTGTTTAGGGGTTAGGGTTTATTGTTTAGGTTTTAGAGTTTAAATTTAGGATTTAAGGTTTAGGGTTTAAGATTTAGGATTTAGGATATAGGGCTTAGGGTTTAGGTTTAAGGTTTAAGATTTAGGGTTTTGGATTTAGGGTTTAAGGTTAGGGTTTAGGATTTAGGGTTTAGGGCTTAGGTTTTAAAGTTTATGTTTAGGGTTTAGGCTTTAGAGTTTTTATTTAGGGTTTAGGGTTTAGGGTTTAGAGTATAGGGTTTAGGGTTTTGAGTTTAAGATTTAGGGTTTAGAGTTTAGGTTTTAGGGTTTAGGGTATAGGGTTTAGGCTTTAGGGTTTAGGGTTTGGAGGGTTTAGGGTTTAGGGTTTAGAATTTAAGGTTTAGGGTTTAGAGTTTTGATTTAAGGTTTAGGGTTTGGGGGTTTAGATTTAGTTTTTTGGGTGTAGGAATTAGGATTTAGGTTTGAGGTTTAGTATTTAGGGTTTAGGTTTTAGTCTTTCGTGTTTATGGTTAAGGGTATAGGGTTTAGGTTTTAGGGTTTAGGGTTTAGAGTTTAGGTTTAGGGTTTACAATTTTGAGTTTAGGATTTATGGTTTAGAGTTAGGGTTTAGTGTTTAGGGGTTAGGGTTTATTGTTTAGGTTTTAGAGTTTAAATTTAGGATTTAAGGTTTAGGGTTTAAGATTTAGGATTTAGGATATAGGGCTTAGGGTTTAGGTTTAAGGTTTAAGATTTAGGGTTTTGGATTTAGGGTTTAAGGTTAGGATTTAGGGTTTAGGGTTTAGTGTGTAGGGTTTAGGGTTTAGGGTTTAGGGTAAATTTTGTATGTAGGGTTTAGGGTTTAGGATTTTTGGTTTATGGTTTTGAATTTTGGATTTGGGGTTTAGAGTTTAGGGTTTAGGATTTTGATTTAGGGTTTAGGGTTAGTGGTTTAAGATTTATTGTTTATGTTGTAGGATTTACGGTTTAGGTTTTACGTTTAGGATTTAGGGTTTCAATTTTAGGGTTTTGAGTTTGGGTTTAGGATTTAGGGTTTAGAGTTTATATGTAGGGTTTGGGGTTTAGGGTTTATGGTTTAGGATTTAGGGTTTAGGGTTTAGGATTTAGGGTTTAGGGCTTAGTGTTTAGCTTTAGGGTTTAGGGTTGGGGTTTAAGGTTTAGGGTATAGGTATATGGTTTAGGGTTTAGGGTTTAGGATTTAGGGTTTAGGGTTTAGGGTTTAGGGTTTTGTGTTTAGGGTTTAGGGTTTTGGCTTTACTTTTAGGGTTTATGGTTTTGAGTTTTGGATTTAGGGTTTAGGGTTTATCGCATAGGGTTTAGGGTTAGGGTATAGTGTTTTGAGTTTAGGATTTGGGGTTTAGGGTATGTCACATTGGGTTTAGGGATAGGGTATAAGTGTTTTGAATTTAGGATTTATGGTTTAGGGTTTAGCATTTAGGTTTTAGAGTTTGGAATCTATGGGTTAGGGTTTAGGGTTTGCAGTTTGGATTTCGAGCTTAGGGTATAGGGTTTAGGGTTTAGTGTATGGTTTAGGGCTTAGGGTTTAGGGTTAGGGTAGAGGGTTTTGAGTTTAGGATTTTGGGTTTGGTGTTTAGAGTTTAAGATTTAGGTTTTATGTTTTCGGATTTAGAGTTAGGATTTCGGGTTTATGATTTATGTGTAGGGTTTAGGGTTTAGAGTTCTGAGTTTAGAATTTAGGGTTTAGGGTTTAGGGTTTATGGTTTAGACTTTAGGATTTAGTGTTTAGGGTTTAGTATTTAGTGTTTAGGCTGTAGATTTTAGGGTTTAGGGTTTAGGGTTTAGAGTTTGGATTTATGTTTTACGGTTTAAGTTTAGGGTTTAGGGTTTAGGGTTTAGGGTTTTGAGTTTAGGATTTAGGGTTTAGGGTTTTACATTTAAAGTTTTGTGTTTAGGGTTTAGAGTTTTGATTTTGGGCTTAGGGTTTTGGATTTTGGGGTTAGGGTATAGGATTTAGGGTTTATGGTTTAGGGTTTAGTGTTAGGGTTTAGTGTTTAGGGTATAGGGTTTAGGGTATAGGGTTTAGGGTTTAGGTTTAAGGTTTAGGGTTTTGAATTTAGGATTTAAGGTTGAGAGTCAAGGTTTATGGTTCAGGTTTTAGGGTTTAGGGTTTATGGTTTAGAGTTTGGATTTAGAGTTTAAGGTTTGGGGTTTAAGATTTAGAGTTTAGTTTGTAGGGTTTAGGTTTGAGGTTTAGGATTTAGGGTTTAGGGTTAGTGTTTAAGATTTAGGGTTTAGGGTTTAGAGTTTGGATTTATGTTTTGCGGTTTAAGTTTAGGGTTTAGGGCTTAGGGTTTTGAGTTTAGGATTTAGGGTTTGGGGTTTTAAGATTTAGGATTTTGGATTTAGCGTTTAGGGTTAGGGTTTATGATGTAGGATTTAGGGTTTAAGGTTTAAGGTTTTGGGTTTAGATTTAGGGTTTAGCATTTTGAGTTTAGGATTTAGGGTTTAGAGTCTAAACCCTAAACCCTAAATACTAAACCCTAAACCACAAATACAAAACTCAAAACCCTAAACCCCAAAATTAAATCCAAAACCCTAAACCCTAAACCTTACACACTAAATTTTACCTAAACCCTAAACCCTAAACCTAAACCCAAAACCCTAAACCCTACATACTAAATCCTAAAACCTAAATCCAAAACCCTAAATCTTAAACCTCAAATCTAAATCCTAAACCCTACATCATAAACCCTAAATCTTAAACCCCAAACCTTAAATCCTAAATTTAAACTCTAAACCCTAAACCCTAAACCCTAAATACTAAACTCAAAACCCTAACCTAAACCCTAAACCCTAAATCAAAACTTTAAACATTAAACCCAAAACCTAAACTCTAAACCCTAAACCCTATACCCTTAAAGACAAACACTAAAGTCTAAAACCCAAACACTAAATCCTAAACCTCAAACCTAAACCCTAATTCCTACACCCTAAAAATTAAATCTTAAACCCCAAACCCTAAATCATAAATAAAAACTCTAAACCCTAAATCGGTGTAGGTTTTAGACTTTAGTTTTTATGGTTAAGGGTTTAGGGTTTAGGTTTTAGACTTTAGTTTTTATGGTTAAGGGTATAGGGTTTAGGGTTTAGGGTTTAGAGTTTGGGTTTAGGATTTAGGGTTTAGAGTTTAGATGTAGGATTTAAGGTTTGGGGTTTAAGATTTAGGGTTTAGGTTTGAGGTTTAAGATTTAGGGTTTTGGATTTAGGGTTTAAGTTTACGGTTTAGGATTTAATGTGTAGGGTTTAGTATGTAGGGTTTAGTGTATATGGTTTAGGGTTTAGTGTTTTGGGTTTAGGTTTAGGGTTTAGGGTTTTGAGTTTTGGATTTGGTGTTTAGGGTTTAATGTTTAGGGTTTAGGGTTTAGATTTTTGATTTAGGATTTAAGGTTAGGGGTTTAAGATTTGTGTTTAGGGTGTAGGATTTAGGGTTTAGGTTTTACACTTTAGTGTTTATGGGTAAGGGTATACAGTTTAGGGTTTAGCGTTTAGAGTTAGGCTTTAGAGTTTAGGTTTTAGGGTTTAGGGTTTAGATATAGGATTTAAGGTTTGGGGTTTAAGATTTTGGATTTAGGGTTGAGGTTTAAGATTTAGGGTTTTGGATTTAGGGTTTAAGGTTTGGGTTTAAGGATTAGGGTTTAGTGTGTAGGGTTTAATATACAGGGTTTAGTGTTTAGAGTTTTGGGTTTAGGTTTAGGGTTTTGGGTTTTGAGTTTTGGATTTGGTGTTTAGGGTTTAATATTTAGGGTTTAGGCTTTAGAGTTTTGATTTAGGATTTAGGGTTAGGGGTTTATGATTTAGTGTTTAGGGTGTAGGATTTAGAGTTTAGGTTTTAGACTTTAGTGTTTATGGTTAAGGGTATATAGTTTAGGGTTTAGGGTTTAGGGCTTAGGTTTTAAAGTTTATGTTTAGGGTTTAGGCTTTAGAGTTTTTATTTAGGGTTTAGGGTTTAGGGTTTAGGGTTTGGAGGGTTTAGGGTTTAGGGTTTAGAATTTAAGGTTTAGGGTTTAGAGTTTTGATTTAAGGTTTAGGGTTTGGGGTTTTAGATTTAGTTTTTTGGGTGTAGGAATTAGGGTTTAGGTTTGAGGTTTAGTATTTAGGGTTTAGGTTTTAGTCTTTAGTGTTTATGGTTAAGGGTATAGGGTTTAGGTTTTAGGGTTTAGGGTTTAGAGTTTAGGTTTAGGGTTTAGGGTTTAGGGTTTAGGGTTTAGGGTTTGGGTTTACGGTTTACAATTTTGAGTTTAGGATTTATGGTTTAGAGTTAGGGTTTAGTGTTTAGAGTTTAGGGTTTAGGGTTTAGGGTTTAGAGTTTAAATTTAGGATTTAAGGTTTAGGGTTTAAGATTTAGGATTTAGGATATAGGGCTTAGGGTTTAGGTTTAAGGTTTAAGATTTAGGGTTTTGGATTTAGGGTTTAAGGTTAGGGTTTAGGATTTAGGGTTTAGGATTTAGGGTTTTGGGTTTAGTGTGTAGGGTTTAGGGTTTAGGGTTGAGGGTAAATTTTGTATGTAGGGTTTAGGGTTTAGGATTTTTGGTTTATGGTTTTGAATTTTGGATTTGGGGTTTAGAGTTTAGGGTTTAGGATTTTGATTTAGGGTTTAGGGTTAGTGGTTTAAGATTTATTGTTTATGTCGTAGGATTTATGGTTTAGGATTTACGTTTAGGATTTAGGGTTTCGGTTTTAGGGTTTTGAGTTTGGGTTTAGGATTTAGGGTTTAGAGTTTATATGTAGGGTTTGGGGTTTAGGGTTTATGGTTTAGGATTTAGGGTTTAGGGTTTAGGATTTAGGGTTTAGGGCTTAGTGTTTAGCTTTAGGGTTTAGGGTTGGGGTTTAAGGTTTAGGGTTTAAGGTTTAGGGTATAGGTATATGGTTTAGGGTTTAGGGTTTAGGATTTAGGGTTTAGGGTTTAGGGTTTAGGGTTTTGTCTTTAGGGTTTAGGGTTTTGGCTTTACTTTTAGGGTTTATGGTTTTGAGTTTTGGATTTAGGGTTTAGGGTTTATCGCATAGGGTTTAGGGTTAGGGTATAGTGTTTTGAGTTTAGGATTTGGGGTTTAGGGTTTGGCACATAGGGTTTAGGGATAGGGTATAAGTGTTTTGAATTTAGGATTTATGGTTTAGGGTTTAGCATTTAGGTTTTAGAGTTTGGAATCTATGGTTTAGGGTTTAGGGTTGCAGTTTGGATTTCGAGCTTAGGGTATAGGGTTTAGGGTTTAGTGTATGGTTTAGGGCTTAGGGTTTAGGGTTAGGGTAGAGGGTTTTGAGTTTAGGATTTTGGGTTTGGTGTTTAGAGTTTAAGATTTAGGTTTTATGTTTTCGGATTTAGAGTTAGGATTTCGGGTTTATGATTTATGTGTAGGGTTTAGGGTTTAGAGTTCTGAGTTTAGAATTTAGGGTTTAGGGTTTAGGGTTTATGGTTTAGACTTTAGGATTTAGTGTTTAGGGTTTAGTATTTAGTGTTTAGGCTGTAGATTTTAGGATTTAGGGTTTAGGGTTTAGAGTTTGGATTTATGTTTTACGGTTTAAGTTTAGGGTTTAGGGTTTAGAGTTTAGGGTTTAGGGTTTAGGATTTTACATTTAAAGTTTTGTGTTTAGGGTTTAGAGTTTTGATTTAGGGTTTAGGGTTTTGGATTTTGGGGTTAGGGTATAGGATATAGGGTTTAGGGTTTAGGGTTTAGGGTCTAGGGTTTAGGGTTAGGGTTTAGTGTTTAGGGTATAGGATTTAGGGTTTAGGTTTAAGGTTTAGGGTTTTGAATTTAGGATTTAAGGTTGAGAGTCAAGGTTTATGGTTCAGGTTTTAGGGTTTAGGGTTTATGGTTTAGAGTTTGGATTTAGAGTTTAAGGTTTGGGGTTTAAGATTTAGGGTTTAGTTTGTACGGTTTAGGTTTGAGGTTTAGGATTTAGGGTTTAGGGTTAGTGTTTAAGATTTAGGGTTTAGGGTTTAGAGTTTGGATTTATGTTTTGCGGTTTAAGTTTAGGATTTAGGGTTTAGGGTTTTGAGTTTAGGATTTAGGGTTAAGGGTTTTGGATTTAAAGTTTTGTGTTTAGGGTTTAGAGATTTGATTTAGGGTTTAGGGTTTAGGATTTAGTGTTTAGGGTATAGGGTTTAGGTTTTGTGGTTTAGAGTTTAGGATTTAGTATATAGGATTTAGTGTATAGGGTTTAGGGTGTAGGGTTTAGGGTTTAGTATTTAGGGTTTAGGATTTAGGGTTAGGGTTTAGTGTTTAGGGTTTTGTTTTAAGGTTTAGGGTTTAGAGTTTAGGATTTAGGGTTTAGAGTTAACATTTAGAGTTCAGATTTTAGGGTTTAGAGTTTGGATTTATAGTTTAAGGTTTGTGGTGTAACACTTAGGGTTTAGTGTGTAGGGTTTAGGTTTGAGGTTTAAGATTTAGGATTTTGGATTTAGGGTTTATGGTTAGGGTTTAGGATTTAGGGTTTAGGGTTTAGGGTTCAGGGTTTAAGGTTTTGGGTTTAGGTTTAGGGTTTAGTGTTTTGAATTTAGGATTTGGGGTTTTGGGTTTAGGCTTTGGGGTTTAGAGTTTAGAGTTTAGGGTTTAGGGTTTAGAGTTTAGAGTTTTGATTTAGGGTTTAGGGTCTGGGGTTTAAGATTTCGTGCTTAGGGTGTAGGATTTATGGTCTAGGTTTTAGACTTTAGTGTTTATGGTAAAGGGTATAGGGTTTAGGGTTTAAGGCTTAGTGTTCAGAGTTTAGGTTTAGTATTTAAGGTTTAGAGTTTTTCTTTAGGATTTAGGGTTTAGGAAATACGGTTTTGAGTGTAAGATTTTGGATTTAGAGTTTAGGTTTTAGGGTATAGGGTATAGGATTTAGGGTTTAGGGTTTAGAGGGTTTAGGGTTTAGGGTATGGGGTTTCAGATTTAGTTTTTTAGGTGTAGGGTTTAGGGTATAGATTTGAGGTTTAGGATTTAGGATTTAGGTTTTAGACTTTAGTGTTTATGGTTAAGGGTATAGGATTTAGGGTTTAGGGTTTAGAGTTTACGTTTTGGGTTTAAGGTTTAGAGTTTTGATTTGGAGTTAAAGGTTTAGGGTTTAGGGTTTAGGTTTAGGTTTAGGGTTTAGGGTTTTGAGTTTAGGATTTAGGGTTTAGAGTTAGGGTTTGGAGTTTTGAGTTTAGGGATTAGGGTTTAGGGGTTAGGGTTTAGGGTTTAGAGTTTAAATTTAGGATCTAATGTTTGGGGCTTAGGATTTAGGGTTTAGGATGTTGGGTTTATGGTTTAGGTTTGAGGTTTAAGATTACGGGTTTTGGATTTAGGGTTTAATGTTAGGGTTTAGGGTTTAGGATTTAGGGTTTAGGGTTTAGGGTTTTGGGTTTAGGGTTAGGGTTTAGGGTTTAGGGTTTAGGGTTCATGGTAAATTTAGTGTGTAGGATTTAGGGTTTAGGGTTTTGGCTTTAGTTTTAGGGTTTATGTTTTTGAGTTTTGGATTTGGGGTTTAGGGTTTAGTATTTAGGATTTAGGGTTTAGAGTTTTAATTTAGGATTTATAGTTTGTGGTTTAAGATTTAGTGTTTAGGGTGTAGGATTTAGGGTTTAGGTTTTAAACTTTAGTTTGTTTGGTTAAGGGTATAGGTTTTAAGGTTTAGGGTTTAGAGTTTGGATTTAGGATTTAGGGTTTAGAATTTAGAAGTAGGATTTAAGGTTTGGGGTTTAAGATTTAGGGTTTAGGTTTGAGGCTTAAGATTTAGGGTTTTGGATTTAGGGTTTAAGGTTAGGGATTAGGGTTTAGGGTTTAGGGTTTAGTGTGTAGGGTAAATAGTATGTAGGTTTAGGGTTTTGAGTTTTGGTTTTGGTGTTTAGGGTTTAGGGTTTAGAGTTTTGATTTAGGATTTAGCGTTAGGGGATTAGGATTTGGTGTTTAGGGTGTAGGATTTAGGGTTTAGGTTTTAGACTTTAGTGTTTATGGTTAAGGTTATGCGGTTTAAGGTTTAGGGTTTAGAGTTAGGCATTAAATTTTAGGTTTTGGGGTTTAGAGTTTAGATATTGGATTTAAGGTTTGGGGTTTAAGATTTTGGTATTAGTTTTGAGGTTGAAGATTTAGGGTTTAAGGTTAGGGTTTAAGGTTTAGGGTTTAGTGTGTAGTGTTTAGTATGCAGGGTTTAGTGTGTAGGGTTTAGGGTTTTGGGTTTAGGTTTAGGGTTTAGGGTTTTGGGTTTTGGATTTGGTGTTTAGGGTTTAGAGTTTTGATTTAGGATTTAGGTTTAGGGGTTTAAGATTTAGTGCTTAGGGAGTAGGATTCAGATTTTAGGTTTTAGACTTTAGTGTTTATGGTTATGGGTATACAGTTTATGGTTTAGGGTTTAGGGTATAGGGTTTAGGGTATAGGGTTTAGGGTATAGGGTTTAGGGTAAAGGGTTTAGTAATTAGGGTATAGGGTTTAGGGTTTACGATTTTGAGTTTAAGATTTAGGGTTTAGAGTTTAGGTTTTAGGGATTATGTTATAGGGTTTAGGCTTTAGGGTTAGGGTTTAGAGGGTTTAGGGTTTAGGGTTTAGAGTTTAGGGTTTAGGTTTTAGAGTTTTGATTTAGGGTTTAGGGTTTTGTGTTTAAGATTTAGTTTTTAGGGTGTAGGAATTAGGGTTTAGGTTTGTGGTTTAGGATTTAGGGTTTAGGTTTTATACTTTAGTGTTTATGGTTAAGGGTATAGGGTTTTGGGTTTAGGGTTTAGGGTTTAGAGTTTAGGTTTAGGGTTTAGGGTTTAGAGTTTTGATTTAGGTTTTAGGGTTTAGGGTTTAGGGTTTTGAATGTAGGATTTAGGGTTTAGAGTTTAGGGTTTAGGGTTTAGGGTTTAGAGTAGAAATTTAGGATTTAAGGTTTGGGGTTTAAGCTTTAGGATTTAGGATGTAGGGTTTAGGGTCTAGGTTTGAGGTTTAAGATTTAGGGTTTAAGGTTTAGGGTTTAGTGTGTTGTGTTTAGTATGCAGGGTTTAGTGTGTAGGGTTTAGGGTTTTGGGTTTAGGTTTAGGGTTTAGGGTTTTGAGTTTTGGATTTGGTGTTCAGGGTTTAGAGTTTTGATTTAGGATTTAGGTTTAGGGGTTTAAGATTTAGTGCTTAGGGTGTAGGATTCAGAGTTTAGGTTTTAGACTTTAGTGTTTATGGTTATGGGTATACAGTTTATGGTTTATGGTTTAGGGTATAGGGTTTAGGGTATAGGGTTTAGTATTTAGGGTATAGGGTTTAGGGTTTACGGTTTTGAGTTTAAGATTTAGGGTTTAGAGTTTAGGTTTTAGGGATTAGGTTATAGGTTTAAGCTTTAGGGTTTAGGGTTTAGAGGGTTTAGGGTTTAGAGTTTAGGGTTTAGGGTTTAGTGTTTTGATTTAGGGTTTAGGGTTTTGTGTTTAAGATTTAGTTTTTAGGGTGTAGGAATTAGGGTTTTGGTTTGTGGTTTAGGATTTAGGGTTTAGGTTTTATACTTTAGTGTTTATGGTTAAGGGTATAGGGTTTCGGGTTTAAGGTTTAGGGTTTAGAGTTTAGGTTTAGGGTTTAGGGTTTAGATTTTTGATTTAGGGTTTAGGGTTCTGAGTGTAGGATTTAGGGTTTAGAGTTTAGGGTTTAGGGTTTAGGGTTTAAAGTTGAAATTTAGGATTTAAGGTTTGGGGTTTAAGCTTTAGGATTTAGGATGTAGGGTTTAGGGTCTAGGTTTGAGGTTTAAGATTTAGGGTTTTGGATTTAGGGTTTAGTGTGTAGTGTTTAGTATGCAGGGTTTAGTGTGTAGGGTTTAGGGTTTTGGGTTTAGGTTTAGGGTTTAGAGTTTTGAGTTTTGGATTTGGTGTTTAGGGTTTAGAGTTTTGATTTAGGATTTAGGTTTAGGGGTTTAAGATTTAGTGCTTAGGGTGTAGGATTCAGAGTTTAGGTTTTAGACTTTAGTGTTTATGGTTATGGGTATACAGTTTATGGTTTAGGGTTTAGGGTATAGGGTTTAGGGTATAGGGTTTAGTATTTAGGGTATAGGGTTTAGGGTTTACGGTTTTGAGTTTAAGATTTAGGGTTTAGAGTTTAGGTTTTAGGGATTAGGTTATAGAGTTTAGGCTTTAGGGTTTAGGGTTTAGAGGGTTTAGGGTTTAGGGTTTATAGTTTTGATTTAGGGTTTTGGGTTTTGTGTTTAAGATTTAGTTTTTAGGGTGTAGGAATTAGGGTTTAGGTTTGTGGTTTAGGATTTAGGGTTTAGGTTTTATACTTTAGTGTTTATGGTTAAGGGTATAGGGTTTGGAGTTTATGGTTTAGGGTTTAGGGTTTAGAGTTTAGGTTTAGGGTTTAGGGGTTTTTTTTTTTAAACCCTTGAGAGTCGGGCTTAACACCCAGGCCTTAGCATAAATATAAAAACAAAAGTACAAGGAGGGCATAAACTAACCTCAATCCTAAGGTGGTTCATAAGTCTACCTTCCTACTAAGAAAAGTCGGCTCATCCCCATACTATAGCACGAAACCTAGAGACTATGTACTAGGCGAGGACTCCATAAATCTGAGAGAATCAGGAAACATAAACAAGGGAGACTCTCCCCTTACAATGCTGAAAAGAAACAAGAAACTAAGTTATAACAAAAATTATAACTAGGTTGAGGAGGGTCTTCATCATGGTGGTTCCTTGATTCTTTTGATTTTCCTTCTCCTGAAACTTGCCATTTCCAGAATGTCTAGTTGATAGTGAGCTCGTGTCTCCTTGGCGATTGTTGGTGTTGCTATATATGTTGGGGCTCGTAATTTTGTGACTTTGTTTTGCTAAAGAATCAACCAGTTGAAAGCCTGCTGTAAGTATGTTTGCATCTAAAGTTGCTTATGCATACTATAAGTGCCTTCATTTGTTGTACTGCGTGTTAACACTCCAAGGTGGTTTAGTTTTGCCATGATCCAGTCAACTAGTATTTGTGAATCCACCTCCAAGGACATTCTTGTAGCCTAATTGGAGGGCCAAGTCATGCCAAATATAGCGGCTCACATTTTTCGAACGATTGTTGGTTCCTTCTCCCATTGGTGTGGAAAAGGCTAATATTATTTCTCCCCTGTGGTCTCGGATGATAGGGTTTAGGGTTTAGAGTTTTGATTTAGGGTTTAGGATTTAGGGTTTAGGGTTTAGGGTTTTGAGTGTAGGATTTAGGGTTTAGAGTTTAGGGTTTAGGGTTTAGGGTTTAGGGTTTAGGGTTTAGGGTTGAAATTTAGGATTTAAGGTTTGGGGTTTAAGCTTTAGGATTTAGGATGTAGGGTTTAGGGTCTAGGTTTGAGGTTTAAGATTTAGGGTTTTGGATTTAGGGTTTAGGGTTTAGGGTTTAGTGTGTAGGGTTTTGGGTTTAGGATTTTGGGTTTAGGTTTAGGGTTTAGGGTTTTAAGTTTTGGATTTGGTGTTTAGGGTTTAGAGTTTTGATTCAGGATTTAGGTTTAGGGGTTTAAGATTTAGTGCTTATGGTGTAGGATTCAGAGTTTAGGTTTTAGACTTTAGTGTTTATGGTTATGGGTATACAGTTTATGGTTTAGGGTTTAGGGTATAGGGTTTAGGGTATAGGGTTTAGTATTTAGGGTATAGGGTTTAGGGTTTACGATTTTGAGTTGAAGATTTAGGGTTTAGAGTTTAGGTTTTAGGGATTAGGTTATAGGGTTTAGGCTTTTAGGTTTAGGGTTTAGAGGGTTTAGGGTTTAGGGTTTAGAGTTTTGATCTAGGGTTTAGGGTTTTCTGTTTAAGATTTAGTTTTTAGGGTGTAGGAATTAGGGTTTAGGTTTGTAGTTTAGGATTTAGGGTTTAGGTTTTATACTTTAGTGTTTATGGTTAAGGGTATAGGGTTTTGGGTTTAGGGTTTAGGGTTTAGAGTTTAGGTTTAGGGTTTAGGGTTTAGAGTTTAGAGTTTTGATTTAGGGTTTAGGGTTTAGGGTTTAGGGTTTTGAGTGTAGGATTTAGGGTTTAGAGTTTAGGGTTTGGGGTTTAGGGTTTAGAGTTGAAATTTAGGATTTAAGGTTTGGGGTTTAAGCTTTAGGATTTAGGATGTAAGGTTTAGGGTCTAGGTTATAGGTGTAAGATTTAGGGTTTTGGATTTAGGGTTTAAGGTTTAGGGTTTAGTGTGTAGGGTTTTGGGTTTAGGATTTTGGGTTTAGGTTTAGGGTTTAGGGTTTTGAGTTTTGGATTTGGTGTTTAGGGTTTAGAGTTTTGATTTAGGATTTAGGTTTAGGGGTTTAAGATTTAGTGCTTAGGGTGTAGGATTCAGAGTTTAGGTTTTAGACTTTAGTGTTTATGGTTATGGGTATACAGTTTATGGTTTAGGGTTTAGGGTTTAGGGTATAGGGTTTAGTATTTGGGGTATAGGGTTTAGGGTTTACGGTTTTGAGTTTAAGATTTACGGTTTAGAGTTTAGGTTTTAGGGATTAGGTTATAGGGTTTAGGCTTTTGGGTTTAGGGTTTAGAGGGTTTAGGGTTTAGAGGGTTTAGGGTTTAGGGTTTAGAGTTTAGGGTTTAGAGTTTTGATCTAGGGTTTAGGGTTTTGTGTTTAAGATTTAGTTTTTAGGGTGTAGGAATTAGGGTTTAGGTTTGTAGTTTAGGATTTTGGGTTTAGGTTTTATACTTTAGTGTTTATGGTTAAGGGTATAGGGTTTCGGGTTTAAGGTTTAGGGTTTAGAGTTTAGGTTTAGGGTTTAGGGTTTAGATTTTTGATTTAGGGTTTAGGGTTCTGAGTGTAGGATTTAGGGTTTAGAGTTTAGGGTTTAGAGTTGAAATTTAGGATTTAAGGTTTGGGGTTTAAGCTTTAGGATTTAGGATGTAAGGTTTAGGGTCTAGGTTATAGGTGTAAGATTTAGGGTTTTGGATTTAGGGTTTAAGGTTAGGGTTTAAGGTTTAGGGTTTAGTGTGTAGGGTTTTGGGTTTAGGATTTTGGGTTTAGGTTTAGGGTTTAGGGTTTTGAGTTTTGGATTTGGTGTTTAGGGTTTAGAGTTTTGATTTAGGATTTAGGTTTAGGGGTTTAAGATTTAGTGCTTAGGGTGTAGGATTCAGAGTTTAGGTTTTAGACTTTAGTGTTTATGGTTATGGGTATACAGTTTATGGTTTAGGGTTTAGGATATAGGGTTTAGGGTATAGGGTTTAGTATTTAGGGTATAGGGTATAGGGTTTACGGTTTTGAGTTTAAGATTTAGGGTTTAGAGTTTAGGTTTTAGGGATTAGGTTATAGGGTTTAGGCTTTTGGGTTTAGGGTTTAAAGGGTTTAGGGTTTAGGGTTTAGAGTTTAGGGTTTAGAGTTTTGATCTAGGGTTTAGGGTTTTGTGTTTAAGATTTAGTTTTTAGGGTGTAGGAATTAGGGTTTAGGTTTGTAGTTTAGGATTTTGGGTTTAGGTTTTATACTTTAGTGTTTATGGTTAAGGGTATAGGGTTTCGGGTTTAGGGTTTAGGGTTTAGAGTTTAGGTTTAGGGTTTAGGGTTTAGATTTTTGATTTAGGGATTAGGGTTTAGGGTTTAGGGTTTTGAGTGTAGGATTTAGGGTTTAGAGTTTAGGGTTTAGGGTTTAGAGTTGAAATTTAGGATTTAAGGTTTGGGGTTTAAGCTTTAGGATTTAGGATGTAGGGTTTAGGGTCTAGGTTTGAGGTTTAAAACTTAGGGTTTTGGATTTAGGGTTTAAGGTTAGGGTTTAGTGTGTAGTGTTTAGTATGCAGGGTTTAGTGTGTAGGGTTTAGGGTTTTGGGTTTAGGTTTAGGGTTTAGGGTTTTGAGTTTTGGATTTGGTGTTTAGGGTTTAGAGTTTTGATTTAGGATTTAGGTTTAGGGGTTTAAGATTTAGTGCTTAGGGTGTAGGATTTAGACTTTAGTGTTTATGGTTATGGGTATACAGTTTATGGTTTAGGGTTTAGGGTTTAGGGTATAGGGTTTAGGGTATAGGGTTTAGTATTTGGGGTATAGGGTTTAGGGTTTACGGTTTTGAGTTTAAGATTTACGGTTTAGAGTTTAGGTTTTAGGGATTAGGTTATAGGGTTTAGACTTTAGGGTTTAGGGTTTAGAGGGTTTAGGGTTTAGGGTTTAGAGTTTAGGATTTGGGGTTTTGAGTTTTGATTTAGGGTTTAGGCTTTTGGGGTTAAGATTTAGTTTTTAGGTGTAGTAATTAGGGTTTAGGTTTGTGGTTTAGGATTTACGGTTTAGGTTTTATACTTTAGTGTTTATGGTTAAGGGTATAAGGTTTAGGGTTTAGGGTTTAGGGTTTTGAGTTTAGGTTTAGGATTTAGGGTTTAGAGTTTTGATTTAGGGTTTAGGGTTTATGGTTTTGAGTGTAGGATTTAGGGTTTAGAGTTTAGGGTTTAGGGTTTAGGGTTTAGAGTTAAAATTTAGGATTTAAGGTTTGGGGTTTAAGCTTTAGGATTTAGGATGTATGGTTTACGGTCTAGGTTTGAGGTTTAAGATTTAGGGTTTTGGATTTAGGGCTTAAGGTTAGGGTTTTGGGTTTAGTGTGTAGGGTTTTGGGTTTAGGATTTTGGGTTTAGGTTTAGGGTTTAGGGTTTAGAGTTTTGATTTAGGATTTAGGTTTAGGGGTTTAAGATTTAGTGCTTAGGGTGTAGGATTTAGAGTTTAGGTTTTAGACTTTAGTGTTTATGGTTATGGGTATACAGTTTATGGTGTAGGGTTTAGGGTATAGGGTTTAGGGTATAGGGTTTAGTATTTAGGGTATAGGGTTTAGGGTTTACGGTTTTGAGTTTAAGATTTAGGGTTTAGAGTTTAGGTTTTAGGGATTAGGTTATAGGGTTTAGGCTTTTGGGTTTAGGGTTTAGGATTTAGAGTTTAGGGTTTAGGGTTTAGAGTTTTGATCTAGGGTTTAGGGTTTTGTGTTTAAGATTTAGTTTTTAGGGTGTAGGAATTAGGGTTTAGGTTTTTAGTTTAGGGTTTAGGGTTTAGGTTTTATACTTTAGTTTTTATGGTTAAGGGTATAGGGTTTCGAGTTTCGGGTTTAGGGTTTAGAGTTTAGGTTTAGGGCTTAGGGTTTAGATTTTTGATTTAGGGTTTAGGGTTTAGGGTTTAGGTTTAGGGTTTAGGGTTTTGAGTGTATTATTTAGGGTTTATAGTTTAGGGTTTAGGGTTTAGGGTTTAGAGTTGAAATTTATGATTTAAGGTTTGTGGTTTAAGCTTTAGGATTGAGGATGTAGGGTTTAGGGTCTAGGTTTGAGGTTTAAGATTGAGGGTTTTGAGTTTTGGATTTGGTGTTTAGGGTTTAGAGTTTTGATTTAGGATTTAGGTTTAGGGGTTTAAGATTTACTGCTTTGGGTGTAGGATTCAGAGTTTAGGTTTTAGACTTAAGTGTTTATGGTTATGGGTATACAGTTTATGGTTTAGGGTTTAGGGTATAGGGTTTAGTATTTAGGGTTTAGGGCTTTACGGTTTTGAGTTTAAGATTTAGGGTTTAGAGTTTAGGTTTTAGGGATTAGGTTATAGGGTTTAGGCTTTAGGGTTTAGGGTTTAGAGGGTTTAGGGTTTACGGTTTAGAGTTTAGGGTTTAGGTTTTAGAGTTTTGATTTAGGGTTTAGGGTTTTGTGTTTAAGATTTAGTTTTTAGGGTGTAGGAATTAGGGTTTAGATTTGTGGTTTAGGATTTAGGGTTTAGGTTTTATACTTTAGTGTTTATGGTTAAAGGTATAGGGTTTCGAGTTTAGGGTTTAGGGTTTAGAGTTTACATTTAGGGTTTAGGGTTTAGATTTTTGATTTAGGGTTCAGGGTTTAGGGTTTAGGTTTAGGGTTTAGGGTTTTGAGTGTAGGATTTGGGGTTTTGAGTGTAGGGTTTAGGATTTAGGGTTCAGAGTTGAAATTTAGGATTTAAGGTTTGGGGTTTAAGCTTTAGGATATAGGATGTAGGGTTTAGGGTCTAGGTTTGAGGTTTAAGATTTAGGGTTTTGGAGTTTAGGTTTTAGGGATTAGGTTATAGGGTTTAAGCTTTAGGGTTTAGGGTTTAGAGGGTTTAGGATTTAGGATTTAGAGTTTAGGGTTTAGGGTTTAGAGTTTTGAATTAGGGGTTCAGGTTTTGTGTTTAAGATTTAGTCTTTAGGGTGTAGGAATTAGGGTTGAGGTTTGTGGTTTAGGATTTAGGTTTTAGGTTTTATACTTTAGTGTTTATGGTTAAGGGTGTAGGGTTTCAGGTTTTGTGTTTAGGGTTTAGAGTTTAGGTTTAGGGTTTAGGGTTTAGAGTTTTGATTTAGGGTTTAGGGTTTAGGGTTTAGGTTTAGGGTTTAGGGTTTTGATTGTAGGATATAGGGTTTAGAGTTTAGGGTTTTGGGTTTAGGGTTTAGAGTTGAAATTTAGGATTTAGGGTTTGGGGTTTAAGCTTTACGATTTAGGATATACGGTTTAGGGTCTAGGTTTGAGGTTTAAGATTTAGGGTTTCGGATTTAGGGTTTAAGGTTTTGGGTTTAGTGTGTAGTGTTTAGTATGCAGGGTTTAGTGTGTAGGGTTTAGGGTTTTGGGTTTAGATTTAGGGTTAAGGGTTTTGAGTTTTGGATTTGGTGTTTAGGGTTTAGAGTTTTGATTTAGGATTTAGGTTTAGGGGTTTAAGATTTAGTGCTTAGGGTGTACGTTTCAGAGTTTAGGTTTTAGACTTTAGTGTTTATAGTTATGGTTATACAGTTTATGGTTTAGGGTTGAGGGTATAGGGTTTAGTATTTAGGATTTAGGGTTTACGATTTTGAGTTTAAGATTTAGGGTTTAGAGTTTAGGTTTTAGGGATTAGGTTATAGGGTTTAGGCTTTAGGGTTTAGGGTTTAGAGGGTTTAGAGTTTAGGGTTTAGAGTTTAGGGTTTAGGTTTTAGAGTTTTGATTTAGGGTTTAGGGTTTTGTGTTTAAGATTTAGTTTTTAGGGTGTAGGAATTGGGGTTTAGGTTTGTGGTTTAGGATTTAGGGTTTAGGTTTTATACTTTAGTGTTTATGGTTAAGGGTATAGGGTTTTGGGTTTAGGGTTTAGGGTTTAGAGTTTAGGTTTAGGGTTTAGGGTTTAGAGTTTTGATTTAGGGTTTAGGGTTTAGAGTTTAGGTTTAGGGTTTAGGGTTTTGAATGTAGAATTTAGGGTTTAGAGTTTAGGGTTTAGGGTTTAGGGTTTAGAGTAGAAATTTAGGATTTGAGGTTTGAGGTTTAAGCTTTAGGATTTAGGATGTAGGGTTTAGGGTCTAGGTTTGAGGTTTAAGATTTAGGGTTTTGGATTTAGGGTTTAAGGTTTAGGGTTTAGTGTGTAGTGTTTAGTATGGAGGGTGTAGTGTGTAGGGTTTAGGGTTTTGGGTTTAGGTTTAGGGTTTAGGGTTTTGAGTTTTGGATTTGGTGTTCAGGGTTTAGAGTTTTGATTTAGGATTTAGGTTTAGGGGTTTAAGATTTAGTGCTTAGGGTGTAGGATTCAGAGTTTAGGTTTTAGACTTTATTGTTTATGGTTATGGGTATACAGTTTATGGTTTAGGGTTTAGGGTATAGGGTTTAGGGTATTGGGTTTAGTATTTAGGGTATAGGCTTTAGGGTTTACAGTTTTGAGTTTAAGATTGAGGGTTTAGAGTTTAGGTTTTATGGATTAGGTTATAGGGTTTAGGCTTAAGGGTTTATGGTTTAGAGGGTTCAGGGTTTAGAGTTTAGGTTTTAGGGTTTAGAGTTTTGATTTAGGGTTTAGGTTTTTGTGTTTAATATTTAGTTTTTAGGGTGTAGGAATTAGGGTTTTGGTTTGTGGTTTAGGATTTAGGGATTAGGTTTTATACTTTAGTGTTTATGGTTAAGGGTATAGGGTTTCGGGTTTAGGGTTTAGGGTTTAGAGTTTAGGTTTAGGGTTTAGGATTTAGATTTTTGATTTAGGGTTTAGGGTTTAGGGTTTAGGGTTTAGGGTTCTGAGTGTAGGATTTAGGGTTTAGAGTTTAGGGTTTATGGTTTAGGGTTTAAAGTTTAAATTTAGGATTTAAGGTTTAGGGTTTAAGCTTTAGGATTTAGGATGTAGGGTTTAGGGTCTAGGTTTGAGGTTTAAGATTTAGGGTTTTGGATTTAGGGTTTAGTGTGTAGTGTTTAGTATGCAGGGTTTAGTGTCTATGGTTTAGGGTTTTGGGTTTAGGTTTAGGGTTTAGGGTTTTGAGTTTTGGATTTGGTGTTTAGGGTTTAGAGTTTTGATTTAGGATTTAGGTTTAGGGGTTTAAGACTTAGTGCTTAGGGTGTAGGATTCAGAGTTTAGGTTTTAGACTTTAGTGTTTATGGTTATGGGTATACAGTTTATGGTTTAGGGTTTACGGTATAGGGTTTAGTATTTAGGGTATAGGGTTTAGGGTTTACGGTTTTGAGTTTATGATTTAGGGTTTAGAGTTTAGGTTTTAGGGATTAGGTTATAGGGTTTAGGCTTTAGGGTTTAGGGTTAAGAGGGTTTAGGTTTTAGGGTTTAGAGTTTTGATTTAGGGTTTAGGGTTTTGTGTTTAAGATTTAGTTTTTAGGGTGTAGGAATTAGGGTTTAGGTTTGTGGTTTATGATTTAGGGTTTAGGTTTTATACTTTAATGTTTATGGTTAAGGGTATAGGGTTTCGGGTTTAGGGTTTAGGGTTTAGAGTTTAGGTTTAGGGTTTAGGGTTTAGTGTTTTGATTTAGGGTTTAGGATTTAGGGTTTAGGGTTTAGGGTTTTGAGTGTAGGATTTAGGGTTTAGAGTTTAGGGTTTAGGGTTTAGGGTTTAGAGTTGAAATTTAGGATTTAAGGTTTGGGGTTTAAGCTTTAGGATTTAGGATGTAGGGTTTAGGGTCTAGGTTTGAGGTTTAAGATTTAGGGTTTTGGATTTAGGGTTTAAGGTTAGGGTTTAGGGTTTAGGGTTTAGTGTGTAGCGTTTTAGGTTTAGGATTTTGGGTTTAGGTTTAGGGTTTAGGGTTTTGAGTTTTGGATTTAGTATTTAGGGTTTAGAGTTTTGATTTAGGATTTAGGTTTAGGGTTTTAAGATTTAGTGCTTAGGGTGTAGGATTCAGAGTTTAGGTTTTAGACTTTAGTGTTTATGGTTATGGGTATACAGTTTATGGTTTAGGGTTTAGGGTATAGGGTCTAGTATTTAGGGTATAGTGTTTAGGGTTTATGATTTTGAGTTTAAGATTTAGGGTTTAGAGTTTAGGTTTTAGGGATTAGGTTATAGGGTTTAGGCTTTTGGGTTTAGGGTTTAGAGGGTTTAGGGTTTAGGGTTTTGAGTTTTGATCTAGGGTTTAGGGTTTTGTGTTTAAGATTTAGTTTTTAGGGTTGAGGAATTAGGGTTTAGGTTTGTAGTTTAGGATTTAGGGTTTAGGTTTTATACTTTAGTGTTTATGGTTAAGGGTATAGGGTTTCGGGTTTAGGGTTTAGGGTTTAGAGTTTAGGTTTAGGGTTTAGGGTTTACAATTTTGATTTAGGGTTTAGGGTTTCGGGTTTAGGGTTTAGGGTTTTGAGTGTAGGATTTAGGGTTTAGAGTTTAGGGTTTAGGGTTTAGGGTTTAGAGTTGAAATTTAGGATTTAAGGTTTGGGGTTTAAGCTTTAGGATTTAGGATGTAGGGTTTAGGGTCTACGTTTGAGCTGTAAGATTTAGGGTTTTGGATTTAGGGTTTAAGGTTAGGGTTTAAGGTTTAGGGTTTAGTGTATAGTGTTTAGTATGCAGGGTTTAGTGTGTAGGGTTTTGGGTTTTGGGTTTAGGTTTAGGGTTTAGGGTTTTGACTTGTGGATTTGTTGTTTAGGGTTTAGAGTTTTGATTTAGGATTTAGGTTTAGGGGTTTATGATTTAGTGCTTAGGGTGTAGGATTCAGAGTTTAGGTTTTAGACTTTAGTGTTTATGGTTATGGTTATACAGTTTATGGTTTAGGGTTTAGGGTATACGGTTTAGTATTTAGGGTATAGGGTTTAGGGTTTACGATTTTGAGTTTAAGATTTAGGGTTTAGAGTTTAGGTTTTAGGGAATAGGTTATAGGGTTTAGGCTTTAGGGTTTAGGCTTTCGGGTTTAGGGTTTAGAGGGTTTAGGGTTTAGGGTTTAGAGTTTAGGGTTTAGGGTTTCGAGTTTTGATTTAGGGTTTAGGGTTTTGTGTTTAAGATTTAGTTTTTAGGGTGTAGGAATTAAGGCTTAGGTTTGTGGTTTAGGATTTAGGGTTTAGGTTTTATACTTTAGTGTTTATGGTTAAGGGTATAGGGTTTTGGGTTTAGGGTTTAGGGTTTAGAGTTTAGGTTTAGGGTTTAGGGTTTAGATTTTTGATTTAGGGTTTAGGGTTTAGGGTTTAGGTTTAGGGTTTAGGGTTTTGAGTGTAGGATTTAGGGTTTTGAGTGTAGGGTTTAGGGTTTAGGGTTCAGAGTTGAAATTTAGGATTTAAGGTTTGGGGTTTAAGCTTTAGGATTTAGGATGTAGGGTTTAGGGTCTAGGTTTGAGGTTTAAGATTTAGGGTTTTGGATTTAGGGTTTAAGGTTAGGGTTTAAGGTTTAGGGTTTAGTGTGTAGTGTTTAATATGCAGGGTTTAGTGTGTAGGGTTTAGGGTTTTGGGTTTAGGTTTAGGGTTTTGAGTTTTGGATTTGGTGTTGAGGGTTTAGAGTTTTGATTTAGGATTTAGGTTTAGGGGTTTAAGATTTAGTGCTTAGGGTGTAGGATTCAGAGTTTAGGTTTTAGACTTTAGTGTTTATGGTTATGGGTATACAGTTTATGGTTTAGGGTTTAGGGTATAGGGTTTAGTATTTAGGATATAGGGTTTAGGGTTTACAGTTTTGAGTTTAAGATTTAGGGTTTAGAGTTTAGGTTGTAGGGATTAGGTTATAGGGTTTAGGCTTTAGGGTTTAGGGTATAGAGGGTTTAGGGTTTAGGGTTTAGAGTTTTGATTTAGGGTTTAGGGTTTTGTGTTTAAGATTTAGTTTTTAGGGTGTAGGAATTAGGGTTTTGGTTTGTGGTTTAGGATTGAGGGTTTAGGTTTTATACTTTAGTGTTTATGGTTAAGGGTATAGGGTTTTGGGTTTAGGGTTTAGGGTTTAGAGTTTAGGTTTAGGGTTTAGGGTTTAGATTTTTGATTTAGGGTTTAGGGTTTAGGGTCTCCTAACTCATATATATATACAAAATTTACATGGCTACTATTCATGAATAGTATCATGAATAGTGACTGACTCTTACTATTTACATAGTAACTTGACCTCTACTATTTACAAATTAACAGAATCTTACTAATAACAAAATTGACATTATACTATTTATGAAAAGTATTTTTGCTTTACTATTCATTAATAGTATCACATTGACTCTAATAAAAACAAACTACTTTACTTTTTCTTTACAAAAGAAAACAAAAAACTTTACAAAAGATAAGATTCCTACGTCTACTTTTGACTAATTACATAGGTGTCTCTGTTATATCTTTTGTTTTGTCGGCTGTCTTCATCAGTCTGCCGGCTATTTTGTATCTTCTTTGTGATAGTTTATTCCAGCTGTACAGTTGAAACGTTGTTATCTTCTCCGTGGCATTTGGAACATATATATTACGAATATTTCTTTCTTGATTGTTGTACAATATCACGGTTAATAATCTTTGGTGAAATGAAATTTTCTTGATAGCTCTTATCGTTGGTATATTTTACGGTTTTAGGATGCTTAATATCCATAGTCGTATTTCCTCCATATCTCCTTCTCTAGTTTCTCGATTAGAATATATCATGGTATTATCTCGGCTATAGTAACTCCATATTGTATTGTTGTTTAGGTAATTATTTGCTAACTCCGTTAATATTGTAGCTATTCCTATAACTCTTTTGTTGGCATAAAAGTCAGGAATATCTACAATAGGTATCTCATCTTGTTTCTCTATTTTTTCTGAAATTAACATATCTCTGGTCAAACCTATCTTTATGACCTGTATAACCGGTTTTATTTCGTCATATAGTATCTCTGCAGTGGCTGTATAGAATTTAATGAAAAATAGTGTTTCTTTAGTAATTCGTTTGTAAGTTAAGAATGCTTTGTATAATTCAGGTATCTTCGATATTTCATCTCACTGTAGTATGTACCTTTTGTACTAAGAAGTCAAGTAGTTATAACAAGTTGTAACCAAATTTATATTTGTACACAGTAGGACAATTAGTTTATTTGTATCCTTGTAGGTGTTGGGTAATGTAATCAGTGTTGGTTCTTTTATGTTTATAGCTCTGGGGTTTTTGTTTAAGTAAGTTTGGACTTTGTAAATATTTTACGTATAGATATGGTGATGTGGTTATATGTATTTCTATTGGGTTAAATTTGTTTTTATATGTAGTGGTTTGTGGAGTAGGTCAGATTTTTGTATCTTTGGTGTATATGGTTTATCAAAAAGTTTGTTCATATTTGTATTTGTATAACTTTTTCTTCTGTAGCTTTTCTTTCTTTGTAACTCTGATGTACTGCGGTTGTATTTAAACAAGCGTTATGGGTTTTATGGAGTTTCCCAGCGTCTCCTTCTAGATCTGGAATTTTAACGTCTTAGTCGTAGCTCCGCATTTTTAACGTCATCTTTGCATGTTGCTAGCTTGCTCTTTTAGCCGTATCTTACCATCCATACTATCCACTTTTTTACAAAGTGTAGTTAGGAGGTTGAGTATTTGATCCATTGTATTTGTTTTTGATATCTTTGTCTTGAGAGGTGATCTGCAATCACATTTTTGTTAGTTTTTATAATTTCAATTGTAAATGAAAAGTTTAATATATTTACTACCAGTCTTCTTATTTCTTTTGTCGTAACTGAGTCTTGTACTTTTTTGGTTATCCACCATTTTACCTGTGTATTATCTGTTCTAACAATAAATTTGTTATATACAATATATGGTTCAAAAGCTAATAAACATTTATATAAGGCAAATAATTCTTTTCTATTTATTTCTCATTTTATTTGTGGGTCTGTATATGATCCAGAATAATATCTACAGTGATGTTCTATTTTTTCGTTTATGTATTTATATTTTAGTACTCCTCCGTAACTATGATCACTTGAGTCTGTTTCTACTATATAAATAAATTGTTTATGTTCTTCTAGAAAGTTTAATTTTGGTAAATCTTTACACATTATTTTTATTTTTCTGATATGTTTTTTATCTTGTTCATCAAAGTAATATTCTATATCTTTCTTTAATTTTTTCTGTAATGGTTTTAAATTTTCTGCTAATTCTGGTATATATTCTCTTACTTGATTAACCAATCCTAAAAATGATTGTAATTTTTTCTTAGTATCTAATAATTCTTCAGAATTAACTATTTTTTGTACAATATGTGTTTGCATTTTTATTCCACTTTTATCTATTTGTATTCCTAGAAATTCTATTTGATTTTTCATAATTTCAGCTTTTCTTTTTTAATAAGCTAATTCCTGATATTTCTATAATATGTATAAATTTTTCTAATAACTTTAGATGTTCTTCTTTTGTTCGTGAATATAATAGTATGTCATCTATATATACTACACAATTTTCTAGTTGATTAAAATATATATCCATAAAATGTTGATATCTACAGTGCGTTTTTATATCCAAATGGTAAAATATTCCATTAAATAAAATCCTTGTAGTACGGTAAATCTTGTTAAATGTTTAGATTCTTCTTCTAGTTTTAGGTGGTAAAATCTGATTCTGATCAAATTTACTAAAGTAATTATATCCTTGTATTTGTCTTACTTTTAATATTTTATTAGGTATAGGGTAATTATATGTTTTAGTTTTTGCGTTTAGATTTCTATAATCAATAATCATTCTACTTTTTCCTCTTTTTTGCTCACTATGTTTATTTACTATGAATGCTGGACTATTATGTTTGCTATTGCTTTCTTGTATATACTTATTTTCTAATAATTCATTTATATGCATTTTAAATTCTGATTGGTCTTCAAAATTATATTTTAATGGTTTTTGTGTTATTATCATCTATTAGTTCAATTTTTACTTTTGTTTTGTGTTTATCCCATCCTTGTAATGGGTTTTCGTTATATAATGAGTTTAATTTATCATTTATTGCTTGTATTTTATCTACTGTGAATATTATAATTTCTATTTTATGATCATTAGTTGTTATATTTTCTAATTTTTGGGTAATTTTTTCACTTCCTTTTATCCATGGTGTATTTTTTCTAATTTTATTACTAACTCTTTTTGCTCCTATCTTGTGATTACATATGGTAGTGAACCACTAATGTGTTTTTGTTATAGTATGTGGATATAGTTTTTCTAAAAAAGTCATTCCTAATAATATATCTTTATTTATAAATTCATAACTATAGATCTCTTCGATTACTAATATTTTATCCCATATTTGTGTTTTTATATTTTTAGCTTTATGTGTTATCATGCTTCCTTCATTATTAAATCCCGTTACTATTAATGGTGTTTTTAATTTTTCTCATTTACTATCTGGTAGATAATTATGTTTACATATTTATGCTCTCTTGTGTCTATCATAGGTGTGTAATATCTATTATAGTATCCTTCTATAATTATTTTTGCTAAAATATATATTTTTGTCATTTAAAGATGTTTAGTTTATCATATAATTGTTCGTTTAATAATTACTTTCTTGTTTTCATAAGTTATTGCTAGTTGTTTATCATCTATATTATATGGTTTAACTGTTTCTAGCCATTTTATTCCTAATGTAATATTATTATTTCCTTGATGTATTTTGAATTTAATTTTTATTGGTATTCCTCCAATAATTAGTTCTTGTTCTGTAGTTTCTTCTATGTTTACTAAAGCTCTAGGTAGTCTGTGTTTATATTTTCTCTGTAATTATTTCATGTTCTTTGACTAGTTCTCTTATAATTTGGTTTTCTATTTGTTACTGTATTTATAGTTATTAAATATTTTCTTTGGTCTAATATTCCTGTGATATAATATTGGTATGGTTGTACTTCATGCTCTAATAATTTAGTTATTAAGTCACAATCTAATCTTCTAGATGTGGTATGTATTAAGTCACAATCTAATCTTCTAGATGTACTAGTTCTTGATGATGAAGGTGTATCGTAACTTAATCTTTTAGATGTACTTAATCTTTCTTTTACTATCTCTAAATCTTCTTCAATATCTATTTCTTTATAAGCTGTAATCATTATTATCTATTCTTGTAATTATTTTATCAAATGGATTTTCTATTTTGATTTTTGAATCTTATTTTTCTTTGTTATTTTATGCTTTGTAGTTAATACATATAAATTTTTACATCTTCTTTGTAAATATCTTACTTCACAGTGCTAATTCTATGCTGACATTTTCAGTATAGTACTAGTGATTTATCTATGTTCTTGTCTTCTATTACTCTTTGAATAGTTTGCGCTTATAATAAATTAAAATTTTTGATATATTAAATTTCCTCTAACTGCACTTATAATACTTTTTTCTATAGGTTGAATTATTCTATCATCTGCTAAATATAATTCTATAGGTGTATCTATTCCTTCTCTAAAACATGCTTTATCAATATTTACATTTGCTCCTAAATGTACATATTTTATTGGATTTTTGATTTTAATTCTTGGATTTCTTTATTAATTATTTTTTTATTTATGATAGGTATTTTAGCTTTACCTTTAATATATTTACAATCTATTACATGTTCTTTTTGGCTTACTACATAATATTCATCGTGTTGTAATTTGAATAAGTTTTTTAATCTAGGTACTTCTAATATCTTATCTATGCTTAAATCTAATTTTTTTCCTTTTATTTGTTCAAACATATTATTGTCAAATATTATTTTTGTTACGTATATTCATTATCTTGATATTCTTCTTTACTTATTATTTTTATATAAGCTTTTGATCATAATCGGAAAATGACTCTATTTCATCTTCTAATTAAATATATGTGAATTCGTATATGCTATATTCAGTTTATAATTCATAATCTAAATAATCTATAGGTTTATATTTATCGTTTTCTATTATTACCTCTGTTATTTGTTTTTTCTTTAAATATTTTGTTAATTTACAGTTTCTAGCTAAATGTCCTAGTTTTCCACAATTATAACATTTACATTATGTTATATTTTTCTTAAATCTATGTTGTGTTTTTTATTTATAATTTTTTATATAATATCTTTTTGTTGGAATTTTATTCTTATATTTTTTTTTGAAGCGTTTATACTTTTTTATCCTTTTCTTTTTATATGGATTTTTACATCCGAATTGGGGTGCTAACTTGCTTGTACAATATGCTAAGTTTTTCACTAATATTTTTTCTAGTTTTATTTCTTCTTTATGCTTTTCACATAGTTTCATAAACCATTGTTGCAAGAATTTTATTCTAGCTCCTAGTGTATCTACTGTATTTGATTCTTCCCAATCTTTTATTATTTTTGAACTAAATGGTTCCAGTAATTTTGTGTAATATAATTTTCTTATTTCTCTACTTTCATCATTTTGTATATATTCCTTTATAGTAATATTCTCTAAATGCACATGTATATTCATCTATATAACTCATTTTACATATTGCTAATTTATTCATTAAATTTACATTTATTATTTTATCTTTACATTTGTTCTTCTATTTACATTTGTCATACTTCCAAATTCATTTCTAATTGATATTTCATATTTGTTTAATATATCTATTGCTGATGTTGCTATTTCATTATTAGATTTAGTATTATTCCTTAGTGTTGCTAAGCTTCTTTGGTGTTAAATTTTGTAACCATATTTTTGTTGTTCCTATAAGTGTTCTTTCTATGTATCTGGCATCTATTATTGATATTTTGTTGTCTATTAATTATTTTGATAGATAGCCTATCCATAATTGAATTGTTTTATTTGTATACGCTACACCCAGTCTAAATCTGAAATTATTTTGATCCGTGGTTTGTCTAGGTATCAATTTTTATTCAATCTTTTATCCCATAAAACTTTATCTCTATTTTCTTTTCATAAGTATAATATGTTGGTGTTGTATCCATTCGTGTTCTAGGATTGAAGTACTAGGTTTTCATCTAAATTTCCTACATATATTTCTATATTTTTATCTTTTCTATAAGTTCGGTATATGTTTGAATATGTTTCAAAATTATTTTCTGAAATATTATCATTTTCTTCTTCATTTATTTCATTTATTTCATCTATTTTTAATTAGATAATTCTTACATTTTTTCTAACATTGTTTTCATTTTTTTCTATTTCTTGGTTTAACTTTAATTCTTGATTCTTTTCTTATATTCCTCTTTTGCTTTTAATTTTTCTTCATATAATTGTTTAAGTCTTTCCTAATTCTTTTTGTAATTCTTGTATTCTAGTATCTTTTACTTCTTCTATTTGTTTAATTTCTTTTTAGCTTGTTCTCTAATTTTTTCAATTTCTTTTTCCTATCGACTTCATCATTTTCTTTATTTAATCGTACCATTGTTGTTAGACTATCTTCTAATTTCTTGATTTTCTATACGGCATTAAGTATAATTAGGTTCCTATTTTTTATATCTTCTTTCTAGGTTTGAATGTATTATTTTTATTTCTAGTCCATCTTAACTTTTATATATTTTTCTTCTCTGACATATTCTTCTTTATTCATTATAAATTATGTTGATATTTATATTATAAGTGTTGTAATTGTAGATCTAATAAGAATATCGTTTCTTTGTGCTTTTATAGATTTTTGGCATAATCACCTTCCATATATTTTCTTCTAATCTATTTTGTCTAAATCTTAATTCTTGTTTTATTTCATTAATTTTTCTAATAATTGTTCTCTATAAGTTTCATCCATTATAAGTTTGAAAACATTTTTCATAATATTTGTTTCTTTATCATAAGATTTTGTATTTCTTTTATATTTTCTAAAATATATTATAAGTATTCCATATCTTGGGTTCTTTGAGTATATTATAATATTATTTATTAAAAGTTTATTTAGTAGTTCTAAATTTTCCATAGTTTGTAACCAATATGTTAAATATTAAGTAGTTTATCATTAATCAATATAAATCATATAGTTATATCTATACTTTGGATAGTTAGTTCTGCCAATTTTGTTCTATTAATTCATTATCTGTTCTAGTTCTATCATTTCTTCAATAATTAAAAGATCATAAATTTTTCTTTTATGTCAATATTAAGTGTTTTAAGGACATATAAAATAAGTATTTTATAATTATAATCTAAATCTAGTAAGTATGTGTTCATTATTTTCATGATTGCTAAACAAGTTTATTCCTTCTAACCTTCTTGTTTGTTATTATCAATTATCAAATTATATTAAAGTTATCCTAAATAAATTCTTTTGGTCACTACTATGACTTTTGGCTTCAATCGGTTACCCTAACGGCGCCTTCAACAAGTTCGTACTTCCTCAAGCGGCTTCTCTTTTGCCTAACGGGTTTCCGATTTGGATGGCATAGTCCGGCTTACCTATTCTCGATTCTACAACCGTTCATAGCAAACTACTTTGAACTTATTCAATATAACAATACTATAACATGATAATAATCAAATAATAATCAAGAGATTATCGGGAATAAGAAAGTTTAGTTGTTCATATTGAAATATGAAAATACTCTGTTTGTAGATTTTTGAAGGCTAGTCCTTCATAGTTTCAAGGTATTGTTAGATTTCTCCATTTAGATTTTCTTAGCCTTTCGATACCAATTTGGGGGTAGCGGAATTTGGGAGAATTTTGAAGTGGGAGATGAGGATGAGGATGATCGTCTCACTTCTCTTCCTTTCTTCTTATTTATAAAGCGAAAATTACATAACTTTTTACTATTTAAATGAATGACCTCTACTATTCATGAACAAAGACGATCAGTGATAATTTCTAATTTATTCATGAGCATTGACTACTGATTCATGAACAAAGGACTCACTTCCTTTTATCTATTGTACATTTTACCAAAAATAATTATAGAAGGATATTATAATAGATATGCAGCAGCACATGATAGAGCAGGAGCGAAGCAAATATGTGTAAACATAATTGCTCTACCCAGAATAGTGCAAATGGGAAAAATTAAAGACACCATTAATAAGTAACCGATGGATTTAATACAAGAAGGGAGGCGCTGATAACACATAAAGCTAAAAATAATAAAACGTAAATATGGGATAAAATATTATTAATAGATGAAATCTATAGTTATGAATTTACAAATGTAAAGATATATTATTAAGGAATCTTTTCTAATGTTCTATGAATAGTAGAGGTCATTCACATGAATAGTAAAAAGTGGAGTGTAATTTGTTTATAAATAAGAAGAAGGAAGGCAGGGGACGATCATCCTCATCCTAAATCTTAAAGACTTCCCCTCTCTCAAATGGCATAAGATCCGTAATGTTGGTATCGGTGTTAGTATAGACAAAATAAATGGAGAAATATTTATTTAATACCTGTAAACTATGAAGGACTGGTTCGAAGAAAATCTACAAACTTCGGGTGACACATTTCAATATGATTTTCAACTAAACTTCTCTTTATTCACGATAATCTCTTGATTATTATTCGATTATTATCGTGTTATAGGTATTGTTATACTTGATAAATCTCAAGTAGTTTCTTATGAGCGGCGCGTGTAGGCTGAGAATAGTATGCCCAGACTCATGCCAGGCTCCAAAACCGGAACCTGGCTTAGGCAAAGAAAGCAGTTCGTTTGAGGAAATGCAGCTTTGTTGAAAGCGGCTGATGGGGAAGTAAATCGATTGAAGGCCAAAAAGAAGTCATAGTAGTGACCAAAAGAATTTATTTAGGATAACTTTAATATAATTTGATAATTGAGTAATAACAAACAAGAAGGTTAGAAGGAATAAAAAGCGTTTAGGAAATCACATGAAAAAATAATGAATACATACTTATTAAATGGAGATTATAATTATAAAATAACTTATTGCTATATATCCTTAAAACACTTAATATTGACGTATAAACGAAAAATTTATGATCTTTTACTTAATATTGAAGAAATAAGCGAGAAATGAAGCGAGAATAATGGAACCGCAGTAGAACAAAATTAAGGTGAACTAACTATCCAAAACATGTATGAATTATATGATTTATATTCAGATTAATGATAAACTACTTAATATCTAACATATTCACATAAACTATGTGTGTGAGCATTTAAGAACTACTACAACAAACTTCTAATAAATAATATTATAAAATACCAAAAGAACCCAAGATATGGAATAACATTAGAATATATTCGAGAAAAATATAAAAGAAATACAAAATCTGCGCTAATAAAAGTAAAACAAGAATATTATGAAAAAATGTTTATATAATGGATGAAACTGAGTAGAGAAACAATTATTAGAAAAAAATTAATGAAATAAAACAAGAATTAAGATTTAGACAAAAATAGACTAGAAGAAAATATATGGGCAAGGTGAGTATGCCAAAAATCTATAAAAGCACAAAGAAAACTTGTATATTCTTGCACTTAGATCTACAATTACAACACTTAGAAATATAAATATCAACATAACTATAATGAATAAAGAAAGAATGTCTTTTGTAGAAGAAAAATATATAAAAAGTCAAGATGGACTAGAAATAAAAATAATACATTCAAACTTAGAAAGAAGATATAAAAAAATAGGAACCCAATTATACCTAATGCCAGATAAAGAATCAGCAAAATTAGAAGATATTCTAACAATAATGGTACGATTAAAAAAAGAAAATGACGAAATAGATAGGAAAAAAGAAATCGAAAAAATTAGAGAACAAGCTAAAAAATAAATTAAACAAGTAGAAGTTAGTAAAAGATACTAGAATTCAAATTACCAAAAAGAATTAGAAGAAGACTTAAACAACTATACTGAAGAAAAATTAAAAGCAAAAGAAGAGTACAAGAAAAGAAATGAAGAATTAAGTTAAACCAAGAAATAGAAAGAATAAGAAAACAATGTTAGAAGAAGCGAGAGAAGAATTACACGAATTAAAAATAGATGAAATAAATGAAATAAATGAAGAAGAAAAATGATAATATTTTGGAAGAAAATAATTGTGGGAAATCATATTAGAAACATATCTTGAGTCTTAGATAGAAAAGATAAAAATATAGAAATAAATGTAGGAAATTTAGATGAAAAACCTAGTACTTCAGAATCCTAAAACCACCACGAATGGATACAACTCCAACTTATTATACTTACGAAAAAGAAAATAGAGATAAGACGCTTATGGGATAAAAGATTGAATAAAAATTGGATACCTAGACAAACTTCTGGATCAAAAATAATTTCTTAGATTTAGGCGTGCAGAGCAGATACAAATAAAACAATTCCAATTATGGATAGGTTATATATCAAAACAATTAATAGATAACAAGACTATCAATAATAATGATGCCCTGGGATATATATGTAAAGAACACTTATAGAACAGATAAAAATATGGTTACAAAATTTAACACCAATAAGCAGAAACACTAGAAATAATACGAAACTTAATAATGAAATAGCAACATCAGCCATATTAGACATATTAAAAATAAATATGAAATATCAATTAGAAATGAATTTGGAGAAGTATGACAACGAGAAATAGAAGAACAGAAAGATAAAATAATAAGCAGATGTAAATTTAATGAATAAATTAGCAATATGTAAAATGAGTTACATAGATGAATATACATGTGCATTTAGAGAATATTACTATAAAGGAATATATACAAATGATGAAGAAGTAAAGAAATAAAGAAAATTATATTACACAAAATTACAGTAACATACTTAGTTCAAAAATAATAAAAGATTGGGAAGAATCAAATACAGTGGAATACACTCAGAAAGGCTAGAATAAAAATTCTTACAACAATGGTTTATGAAACTATGTGAAAAACATAAAAGAATTAAAATCTAGAAAAAATATTAGTATTAAAAAACCTAGTATATTGTACAAAGCAGAAATTAGCACCCCAATTTGGATGTAAAAATCCATATAAAAAGAAAAGGATAAAAAAGTATAAGCAGCTTTAAAATAAGATATAAAGACAAAATTCAAGAAAAGATATTATATAAGATTATAAACAAAAAAGACCACATAGAGTTAAAGAAAAAATAGTAAACATAATGTAAAATGTTATAATTGTGGAAAACTAGGACATTTAGCTAGAAAGCTGTGAATTGCCAAAGATTTAAAGAAAAACAAATAACAGAGGTAATAATAGAAAAAGACAAATATAAGCTTGAGATAGAATATTTGGATTATGAATTAGAAAATAGAAGATAACATATATGAATAATGAGACATCGAATTAGGAAGAAGAGATAGGAGTCATTTTCTGATTATTATATGACGTGAAAATGACATACAAAGTAATAAGTAAAGAAGAATATCAAGATAATGAATATACTGAGAACAAAAAATAATATTTGACAATAATATGTTTGAACAAATAAAAGGAAAAGAATTAGACTTTAAGCATAGATAAAATACTAGAAGTAATTTTAGATTAAAAACTTATTTGTAAATTACAACACGATGAATAATATGTAGTAAGCCAAAAAGAACATGTAATAGGTGTAAATATATTAAAGAGTAAAACTAAAATACCTACTCGTAAATAAAAAATAATTAATAAAGAATTCCCACGATTTGAAATCACAAAAATCTAATAAAATATGTGACATTTAGGAGCAATGAGTAAATATTAATAAAGGCATGTTTTAGAGAAGGAATAGATACACCTATAGAGAATTATATTTAGCAAGATGATAGAATAAATTCAAAGCCTATAGAAAAAGTATTATAAGTGAGTTAGAGGAAACTTAATATATCAAAATTTAAATTTATTATAAGTGCAAACTATTTTCGAAATTAGCAATAGAAGACAAAAACATAGATAAATCACTAGTACTATATTAAGAAAATGTCATGGGCATAGAATTAGGCACTGTGAGAGTGGGCAGATATTTGATGTTACAGTCTTAAAAATTTATATGTGGTTAACTACAAAGCATACAAAATAACAGACAAAAAATAAGATTCAAAAAATCAAAATAGAATAATTCAACCCTATAGAAAAAAAGAAATATTAGTAAAGCATGATTAGAGGAAATTTAATATATCAAAAATTTAAATTTATTATAAGTGCAAATTATTCGTAGTAATAGAAGACAAAAACATAGATAAATCATTAGTACTATATTGGAAAAAATGTCGGGCATAGAATTTAGCATTGAGGAAGTAAAATATTATTTACAGCAAGATGTAAAAATTAGATAATGTATTAACTATAAAGCACAAAATAACAGCTGAAAAATAAGATTCAAAAAATTTCAAAATAGAAAATCCATTTGATAAAATAATTACAGTAATAGATAATAATGATTCACGTTTATAAGAAATAGATATTGCTAGAAGATTTAGAGATAGTAAAAGAAAGATTAAGTACATCTAAAAGATTAAGCTACGATACACCTTCATGCAAATCAAGAACTAATACATCTAGAGAGATTAGTGCTAACTTATTAGAACAAAACAAAAAATGAAATACAACCATATCAATATTATATCAACAGAATATTAGATCACTAAAGAAAATATTTAATAACTATAAATACAGACAAATAGAAAATCAAATTATAAGAGAACTAGTCAAAGAACATGGAAATAATTACGGGGAGAAAATATAAATACGAACTACCTAGAGCTTTGATAAATATAGAAGAAACTATCGAACAAGAATTAATTATTGGAGGAATACCAATAAAAATTAAATTTAAAATACATCAAGGAAATAATAATATTACTTTAGGAATAAAATGGCTAGAAACAGCTTAAACCATATAATATGTATGATAAACAACTAACAATAACTTATGAAAACAAGAAAGTAATTATTAAACTTAACAATTATATAAAACTTTAAATGATGGTAAAAATATATATTTTAGCTTAAAAATAATTATAGAAGGATATTATAATAGATATTATACACCTATGATAAGATATTAACACAGGAGCGAGAATGCATAAAATATGTGTAAACATAATTGCTCTAATGAGTAGTAAATGGAAAAATTAAAGACACCATTAATAGTGGGGGCAAGGATTTAATAATGAAGAAGCATGATAACACATAAAGCTAAAAATATAAAAACGCCAAAATATGGATGATAAAATATTATTAATAGATGAAATCTATAGTTATGAATTTTACAAATAAAGATATATTATTAGGAATGCCTTTTTAGAAAAAAACTATATCCACATACTATAACAAAAAGAAAAACACATTGGTGGTTCACTACCATATGTAATCAAGCAAAATAGGAGCAAAAAGAGTAAATAATAAAATTAGAAAAAATACACCATGGATAAAAGGAAGTAGAAAAAAATTTACCCAAAAGTTAGAAAATATAACAACTAATGATCATAAAATAGAAATTATAATATTCACAATGACCAGAGCAAAGTACAAGCAATAAATGATAAATTAAACTCATTATATAACGTAAAACCCATTACAAGGATGGGATAAACACAAAACAAAAGTAAAAATTGAACTAATAAATGAAAATAGTATAATAACACAAAAACCATTACAGATATAATTTTGAAGACCAATCAAGATTTAAAATGCATATAAATGAATTATTAGAAAATAAGTATATACAAGAAAGCAATAGCAAACATAATAGTCCACATTTATAGTAACATAAGCATAGTGAACAAAAAGAGGAAAAAGTAGAATGGTTATTGATTATAGAAATTTAAACGCAAAAACTAAAACATATAATTACATTCCTATACCTAATAAAATATTAAAAGTCACGATAAATACAATAGATATAATTACTTTAGTAAATTTGATTGTAAATCGTGTTTTTACCACCTAAAACTAGAAAGAAGAATCACAAACATTTAACAAAGTGATTCACGGCATCACTCACAAGGATTTCATTGAATGGAATGTTTTACCATTTGGCATTTATAAAATGCAAATTGGTGAGATATCAACACTTTATGATATATATATTTTAACCAATTAGAAATTGTATAGTATATATAGATGACATATTATTATATTCAAGAACAAAAGAAGAACATCTAAAGTTATTAGAAAAATTTATACACATTATAGAAGTATCGAGAATTAAAGCTTATCAAAAAGAAAGCCTAAATTATGAAAAATCAAATAGAATTTTAGGAATACAAATAGATAAAATGGGATAAAATGCAAACACATATTGTACAAAAAAGAAGTTAATTGAAGAATTATTAGATACTAAGAAAAATTACAATCATTCTTAGGATTAGTTAACCAAGTAAGAGAATATATACCAAAATTAGCGTAGTAAATTTAAAACCATTACAGTAAAAAAATTAAAGAAAGATATAGAATATTACTTTGATGTGAACAAGATAAAAACATATCGTAAAAATAAAAATCATGTGTAAAGAGTTACTAAAATTATATTTTATGAAAATAAACAATTTACTTATATAGTGGAAAGCAGACTTCCCTGTGATCATAGTTACGGAGGAGTATTAAAATATAAATATATAAATGAAAAATAGAACATCACTCAGAGGATATTATTCAAGATCATATCTACTGCACCCACAAATAAAATGGGGAAATAAATAGAAAAAGAATTATTTGCCTTATATAAATGTTTATTAGCTTTGAACCATATATTGTATATAATAAATTTATTGTTAGAATACAGAGTAATACAGGTAAAATGGTGGATAACAAAAAAGTACACAAGACTCAAAGCATTCACGATACAAAGAAATAAGAGATCAGACTCGGTAGTAAATATATTAAATTTTCATTTACAATTGAAATTATAAAACGATGCTAATGTGATTGCGTGATCACCTCTCAAGACAAAGATACTTAGAAAAACAAATGACTATGGATCAAAATACTCAACCTTCCTAACTACACTTTGTAAAAAGTGGGATAGTATGGATGGTGAAGATATTGTGGTTAAAAAGAGCAAGCTAGCAATGCAGCAAGAAAGATGACGTTAAAAATGCGAACTCGTACGATCGGAAGGCGTTAAAATTCCCGTAACTAGAAGGAGAGGTTGGGAAACTCATAAACCCATAATGTTTGTTTAAATACAATTTAACGAGCAGTACACTGGGAGTTACAAAGAAAAGAAAGAGAAAAAGCTACTGGCTGAGGTAAGAAAAAAGTTATACAAATACAAATATGAACAAACTTCTTTTTGATAAACCATATACAAGCACTCAAAATACAAAAATCTCAGTACCATCACAAACGACTACGATAAAAATGTAAAATTTCTAAACCAACAGTAAAAATACATATAACCACATCACGGTGACCAGATCATACGTAAAATATTTTACAAAGTCCAAACTTTACTTAACAGCAGTAAACCCCAGAGCTATAAACATAAAAGAATCCAAATCTTCAGATTACATTACCCAACACTTACAAGGATACAACAACAAACTAATTGCCCTACTGTGTATTAAATATAAATTTAGTTACAACTTGTTATAACTCTACGGACTACTTAAGCACCGTATACACAGCCTTCTGCCATGAGATGAAATCTCAAAGATACCCGAATTATAAAGCTTTCAACTTAACATACAAACGAATTACTGTAAAGGAACGCTATGTTCTTTATCAAATTTAGTACTACAGCCTCGCTGCCAGAGATACTATATGATTGAAGGATAAAACCAAATTATACAGTAATAAAGATTGGTTTAACTAGAGACATGTTAATACCAGAGAAAATAAAAACAAGATGAGATACTCTATTGTGATATTCTGACTTTTATGCTAACAAAGAGTCATTGGAATAGCTATTTATATTAATGGGTAGCTAGCAAACAATTATCTAAACAAATAATACAATATGGAGCTGTTACTCTAGCCAGAAATGTATAATACGATGATATATTCTAAATCGCGGCCGAGAAACTAGAGAAGGAGATATGGAGGAAATACGACAATGGATACTAAGCCTCATAAAACCAGAAAGGAAAATATACCAACGATAAGAGCTATCGGGAAAAATTTCATTTCACGGCAAAGATATTATTAACGGATATTGTACAACAATCAAGAAGAAATATTCGAACATATATGTTCCAAATGTCAGGAGAAGATAACCAAGTTCAACAAATGCAATTTGGAGTAAACTAAAACAAAATATTCGGCACTGATGAAGATAAATGACAAAAGATATGAAGAAGACAAATATGTATATTATTAGTCAAAAGTAGGAATCTTACTTTTTCTTTTGTAAAGGAAAAGTAAAGTTGTTGTTTTATTTGGTTTGTTTTTATTTGGAGTCATTGTCGACGGAGATCTTTGTTCATGAATAGTAGTAGTATTCATAAATAGTAAAATGTCAATTATGTAAATAGTAAGGGTCAAATTACAGTGTAAATAGTAAAAGTCGATCACTTTGTTCATGAATAGTAGTTCTTGTTCATGAATAGTAGGAAATAACCGCACTATGCCATCCAAACCGGAAACCCAGTTAGGCAAAGAGAAGCGTTTGAGGAAATACTGAACTTAAATTTTTCATTTTATGTCAATATTAAGTGTTTTAAGGATATATAAAATAAGTATTTTATAATTATAATCTCCATTTAATAAGTATGTATTCATTATTTTTTCATGATTTCGCAATTTTTATTCCTTCTAACCTTCTTGTTTGTTATTATCAATTATCAAATTATATTAAAGTTATCCTAAATAAATTCTTTTGGTCACTACTATGACTTTTTGAAAAAAAGAAAAAGTATTATAGCCTTGATTAGAGGAAATTTAATATATCAAAAATTTAAATTTATTATAAGTGCAAATTATTCAAAAGAGCAATAGAAGACAAAGGAATAAAAATTGTTTAGAAATCATGAAAATGATGAATACATACTTATTATTCTTTATGTTTTTCACATAGTTTTAGGTTTAGGGTTTAGGGTTTAGGGCTTAGGGTTTAGGGTCTAGACTTTAATGTTTATGTTTTAGAGTTTAGGGTTTAGGTTTAATGTTTAGGGTTTTGGTTTTAGGGTTTAGCATTTAGAGTTTAGGTTTAATATTTAGGAGTTTGGAGTCAGAGCTTTAAGGTTTATCATGTTATGGGTTTATGGTTTAGAGATTTAACATTTAGGTTTCTGGGTGTTAGGGCTTAGAGTCGAGGGCTTCATGGTTTAGGATTCTGGTTTAGGGTTTTGGGTTTAGGATTATCTGGGCTTTAGGAGTTTGCTTGGGAAGTTTGGATTTGTGGCTTTAGAGTTGTAGGTTGAAGGTTTAGGGTTTAGGTTTGTGGGTATTTAGGGGTTTAAGTATTATGTTTAGGGTATTAGGAGTGCTCGCTTTAGTTTTTAGGGTTTAGGATTGAGGGTTTATGGTTTCAGTTATAAGTCTAGGAGTTTAGAGGTTTCCAGTGTTCATGATTTAAGGTTTAGCGTGCTGTGAATTTAGGGTTTAAGGTTTAGAGTTTAAGATTTAGGGTTTAAGGTCTCAAGTTATATGTTTTGGGTTTTGGGTTTAGGGTTTAGATTTAGGGTTTATGGTCAGAGGGTGTAGAGTTTAGGTCAAGGTTTAGAGTTTAGCATTTAGAGTTTAGGGTTTAGGAGTTTGGGAGCTTAGGGTGTAGATTTTATGGTTTATTTTTATGATTTAGAGTTTAGGATTAGGCTTTAAGGTTGTAGAGTTTAGTATTCGTGGTTTGGGTTTAGTGGTTTAGGAAGTTTAAGGTTTGATTTAGGCTTTATGGATTTGTGTTTAGGGTTTAGAAAGTTAGGGTTTAGGAGTTTTGGTTTAGTTTAGGTTAAGGGTTTAACTTTAGGGTTTTGCTTTATGGTTTAGGTTTAGGAGTTTATATTTTTAGGTGTAGGGTTTTTTTTTTTTTTTTTTTTTTTTTTTTTTTATTTGAACGACCCTCGAAAGTCGGGTCAGGCTTAAATGCACCGACACCTGTGCCTTAACATAAGAAATCAAGAAATTACAAGGAGGGGACATAAACCTTACCTCCGATCCTAGGTGGTTTTGAAATCGACTAACCCACTGCACGGCTAGAAGGTCAACTCTTTCCCCATACTAAACAAAGAAGAAAACCTAGATCTGGGGTTAACACCAAGGAGAGGACTCCTCTCGTATGAGAGAAACTAGGAAACATAAATGCAGGAGACTCTCCGCCTCCTTACAAGGAAAGAATAAACAAAAGAACTCTAGCCAAACTATACCTATCTGGGCACTAAGCCAACGTATGTGAGATGGCAGAGAGGAAGTACCTAGGCATGAGAATAATTCAAGGGGCTTCTTAATCCTTTTTAAGTTTCTTCCTTAAGGCAAATCCTCAACTCCCATTTTCTCAAGAATATAGCCGCCTCTTGCCATATATTAGGTAATCGAAAGTGTATGTGTAATAATGTTGCATGATATCTCTGGGTTTTGTGACTATGCTTGGAAAGGAAATCCGGCTATAGATTATGCTAACCTCCTGGCCCAGAGGTATGAATACATTACCTGGTGAAAGACTTGCACATTGGCTGACAAGAATATGAAGCCTCTACAAATCTTTGTATCTTCCAAGGGGAGTGGAATTACGTGAAATCCACCTTGTTAAAAGTTCCCAATCCACTTCCAAAATAATGTTCCGTACTCCATGTTGAATGCACCAATGAAGACCGCATCGCATCGCCAGATTACTTCCGTCATTATTGGTCCTTCACCATGGGCAGTATAGCAGCGCATATATCATCTCTCCATGTTCATTTTCTAGAATGCCACCCTCTACCAATCTTCCCCCTTGATTACAAGTGCACTACCATCAAGAAACTAACTTATATCTATTAGTGCGCGGTGTTTTTCAAACAACTGAAAGAATTTTCTAACCTCATGAAGCTTACATTTTTCAAACAATCATATCGACCACTTCGCCAGAATGATAAAACACATCGGATGTAAGAAGGCAAATTCGGCGTTGGAGGAATATAGAGGATGTCCTCAAGATCATGTACTTGACTGCTCACTGGCCGCTAGATTTCGCCCCATACTTAATGCCAACATCTATTCTTCCAAAAGTGAACAATGCAAGCACATAGAAACTGTCGATTAGTGTTTAGTCTTCATGGGCTTCATTATCTCCTCCCTTTGTATCTTCCACCAATTTAACAAACAAGTTAAGCTATATAAGGAGGTTCACATTGGTAGTTAGCCCCCATAAGGTGCTTGGATTTAGGGTTTAGGTTTGTAAAGGTTTAGAATTTGGATTTAGGGTTTAGGTTATTGTTTAGATTTTTTGTGTTAGTGGTTTAGGGTTTAGTGCTGTACTTTAGGATTTGGTGGTTTGGGGTTTAGGTATATGTGGTTTATTGTTTAGGTTTAGAGTTTAGGATTTAGGGTTTGTAGGTTTGCTAGGTTGTGACTTGATTCGAGTAGTAGGGCTTAAGGTTTAGGTTTAGGCTGAATAGGTTTGGGGTGGTTAAGGGTTAAGGGTTAAGGATTTAGGTTGTAAGAGAGTCATGGTTAGGATAAGAGTTTTAGGTTCAAGTTAAGCACATGTTTGGGTTTAGTGTTTATGCCATAGTGTTTGCAGAAGTTTATAGTTTAGGACTTGGTATAAGCGTTTAGTGGTTTACATATTTGGGGGTTTATGGATTTGTGTAGGTTAGGGATTAGGTTTTAGTGATTTTGTGGTTAAAGTGTTTAGAATATGAGCATGTGATTTAGGTTGATGTTTAGAGTTAGGTATTTATGGTTTAGTGTTGGAGATTGCAGGATTTAAAGTTTAGGTTTTGTGTGGTTTAGGTCTAGGTTTAGGTGTTTAATGTTTGGATTTCAGGTTTAGGATTTAGCATTTAGGGTTAGGGGTTTAGGGTTTAATATTTATGGTTATAGTGTTAGGTTCGGTGAGGGCTTAAGGCGTTAAAGGTTTATGTTTTAGTATTTATGTTTATAGTTAAGTGCTAGCTGCTAGTGGTTTATATTTTTCTGATTCAGGTTTAGGATTTAGGTTAGATAGGATTTGGTGGTTTAAGGTTTAGGTTTAAGATTTAGAGTTTTGATGTATTGTGGTTTAGGTTTTTAGTGGTTTAGTGGGTTTAGGCTTTGGTTTAATGTTTAGATTTTTAGCCGTTTAGATTTAGAGTGTTGAGTTTAGTATTTTGGGTTCAGGGGTGCCTGAGTTTGAAAACGTTTTAGTGTTTAGTTTAGGATTTATGATACAGGGTTGCGTCAGTAATGCGCCGCAGGTTCAGGTATTTAGAGTCGATTTGGGGGTCGTTTGGCTAGGATTTAGTGATTTAGTGTTTAAGGTAGTGCTTGGTATTAGGTCGTGTTAAGGTGAAGCTGGCAAAGTGGCTTTTGGTTTTGGCTAAGGTGCCATGTTTAGGGTTTAGGCGTGGATGTGGCTTAGTGTCAGTTTGCCTAGGTTTTGAGTCAGCCAGGTTTGTGGCGACTTAGGATTTAGGAGTTTGTGGCAGTTCATGTCAGCCAGTTTATGGTTCATGGTTTAAGGTTTGGGGGTTTGGTGATTTGTATGCCGAGGTTTAGGTTTGGGTGCTAGTGGCTTGTAGTTTCAGGTTTAGGGGTTGGGTTTAGGGCCTGGGTTTAGGTCGGGCCAGATTTGTGTTTCGGTGATTTAGAATTTAGATTCAAATTCTGGGGTCTAGGTTTGCTTGTGGTTTGTCATAGAGTTTTGGATTAATAGCATGATTTAGGCTTAGGATTGAGTTAGGCTTAAGTGTTCGTGGTTTAGGTTTAGGCCTAGAAACATTGTTTGTAGGTTAGCCTTAGGTTCAGCCTGGGTGTTTAAAGCTGGATTTAGGTTTGGAGTCTCGATTGAGTCAAGGTTTAGGGTTTACATAAGCTTTAGGCCTGTGGTTTTCTGGGTTTAGGTTTTAAATGGATTTTAGTTTTTAGGTTTGGGATTTCGAGCTTAGAGTTTCCTGGGGTGTGTGGTTTAGAGTTTTGTGTAGGGTTTAGCTGAAAGTGTGGTTTATGCGTTTGTTTATGGTTTCACAGCTGTCTGTTACAGACTGTTTAGGTTGTTAGGGTTTAGCATTTAGAAAGTTTAGGTTGAACACAGTGCTCATTTAGGGGTTTTCTGGAGTTGTAGTGGCTCGAGTTGCAGTTTAAGGTTTATGGCGGTGGTTTGTGGTTTAGCAGTTCAACATTTAGGTTAGTGTGGGTTGAGGATTAGACTAAAATGGTTTAAGGGTTTAAAGTTTGAATTTAGGCCTAGAGTTTGTGGCTTTTAGATTTCAGAGTCTCAGATTTTGGTTAATAGGGTTTCAACATTTAGAGTTTATAAATGGAGGATATGTGTATTTGAGTTAGTAGGTATGTGTAAGGTTTAAGGTTGAAAGTTTAGTGTAGAAAACAAAGTTTAGGATCTTTGAGTTTGAGTGTCATGGGTTTAGGTAATCGGGTCCAGTTGTTTTTCATGTGCTGATAGTGGTTTGCGATTGTACACATATATTATGGTTTAGGATTTGTGGTTTAGTGATTTGTGTGTTAGGATTTATGGTTATGAAATTTAGGCTTTTGGTTTATTGTTTCAACAGTAGTTTAGGTTTAGGTTTGTGTGGTTAAATAGAGTGCTGTGGTTTAGGTTTAGAGGGGCTTAGGTTTAGGGGGTTTGAAAGCTGTGAGTTATAGATTTAAGGTTTAGGCCGTAGTGGCCTAGTGGTTAGACTGTGGATTTTGGTAGGTTCAGTGAGTTTATATTTATTATGGTCTTTTTGGTTTTAAGTGCTTAGTGTGATTAGGGAATTTTAAGGTTTATAGTTTAGTCGAGATTTTAGGTTTGGGGTTTAAGGTTTGTAGTTTAATGCTTGTATTGTGATGGTTTAGGATTTAGGGTTAGGATTTAGGATTTAGGGTTTAGGTTTAATAATTTAAGGTTTAAGATTTAGAGTTTTGACTTATGGTCTTAGATTGCTTTCACAGTGTTTGGGGTGTAGGGAAGCGAGGTTTAGGTTTAAGGTTATATGTTTAGTATTTAGTGTTTAGAATACAGTAGCTTTAGGATTTAGGGTTTAGGGTTTTATTAAGTTTGTGGTTTAGAGTTTTGATTTAGTGGTTTGTGTTTGGTGAGTTGTAGCTTTAAGGTTTATTTATGTATAAGGTTTGTTATGTACTGGTGTTTAGTGGTTTAGCATTTAGGTTTACGTGTTAGTGGTTGGGGTCGAGTGGTTTATGGTTTAGAATTTAGGCTTTAGTGGCTTAGAGTTTAGGATTTGAAAGTTTGACTATAGATTAGTGTTGAGGGCCTAGGTTTAATATCAGATATTTCCAGGATCTTGTGGCTTTAGGGTTTAACACCTTAGAGCTTTAGGATTGACTACATAGTATTTCCAGGGTTTTCGGGTTCTTAGTGTGCAGAGCCTCACGGTTTAGGTGCAGTGGCTCATGGTTTAGACTATCAGTGGCCTGCTTGTGCCGAAGTTAAGGTTTAGGGTTAGGATGCCGTTGCCTTAAGGTTTAGGGCTCTTTGGTGCAAAGGTTTAGTGCTTAGTCGGCTCCGAAACAGTGGTTTGGTGGCTTCATAGGGGTTAAGGCTTCAGTAGGGTTAATGCTTAAGCGGTTTATGGTTTAGGGTTTAAGGTTTGAAATTAAAGGTTGCGAGTTTATGGCTTAGGGTTTAGGATTTGGCGGTTTAGTGTTTGTGTGGTTTATTGTTTGGTGAGTCGATGTCTGTTCAAAGCTTTAGTGGGTTCATGCAGAGGTGTGCTGGGGTTTAAAGGTATAGGTTTATGATTTGTGCCTTGAGTTTTAGATTATATTTTTTAGGTTTAGTGGTATAGGGTTTAGTATTTAGTTGTTTAGGAGTATAGAGTTTAGGATTTAGGGGTTTAGGGTTTAAGGTTTAGGTTTAGAGTTTTAATTTAGGGTTTAGGGTTTAGGGTTTATAGATTTGGGTTTAGAGTTTATCGCTAGTTTAGGTTTTGGGGCTTATGTTTAGTTGTTTAGGGTTGAGGCTTTAGCATTTAGTGGTTTAGGTTTAGGCTCGTAGTTCGAAAGGTTTCCAACGTGGGGTTTAGGGTTTCAGGTATGTGGTTCACACAATTTTAGCATATTTGAGCTTTAGGATTACGGCTTTAGGGTTTAGCTCAGCCAAGTTTGCCAGCTCAAGGGCTTAGCCTGTTTGAGTGCTCTAATGCATGTTTGACAGAGTTAAGTGATAGGGGTTTAGGTTTAGAGCCTTGATTTTCACATACTAGGTTTAGTAAGGTGTTTAGAGATTTGCATTTAGTGTATTTCATCGTTTAGTGGTTTTGGGTTTTTCTTGGGGTTTTGGTTAGGGTTTAATTTTGTGGCCTAGTATTTTGCGTTTAGCTGCTTGAGTTTAGGATTTGGGGATTAGTGGTTTAAGGCTTAGGTTTGCAGTATTGATTTAGGTTTGTAGATTAGGAATATAGTTTCTGGGTTTAGGTTTAGTGGTCTGTGGTTTGCAGGAGCTTTTATGCTCATTTAGGGCTTATTTTGGGTTTATGGTTTGCATGGTTTAGGGAATAGGTTGAGGGTTTAATATTTTGTGTTTAGGTTTATTTAGGATTTGGGGATTAGGGGTTTGAGGTTTGTGGTTTAGATTATGGTTAGGCTTGTGGTTTAGGTTTAGGGGTAGGTCGAGAGTTTAAGGTTTATGTTTTAGGGTTTAGGTTTAGGGTTTAATGTTTAGGATTTTGGTTTTAGTGGTTTAGCATTTTGAGTTTAGGGTTTAATTTTTGTGGATTTGGAGTCGTAGCTTTAAGGTTTATTGTTATGGTTTATGGTTTCAGAGTTTAGCATTTAGGTTTTGGGGGTCCTCAGGGTTTAGAGTTTGAGGCTTGCTGGTTTAGGATTTGGGGTTTAGGGTTTTGGGGTTTAGGATTTACGATTTAGGTTTAAAGTTTCGATTTAGGGTTTGGAGTTATAGGTTTAAGGTTTAGGGTTTAGGGTTTATATTAAGTTTGCTAGGTTTATGTAATGGGTTTAGCTTTTTAGGTTTATGATTTGAGGGTTTGCGGGTTTCAAGTTATAGGTTTAGGGTTTAGTTTAGTGTTTATGATTTAAGGTTTAGCTGCTTAATTTAGGGTTTAAAGTTTAGAGTTTAAGATTTGGAGGATTTAGGGTCTCAAGTTATATCTTTTTGGGTTTTTGGGGTTTGTGTGGGATTAGATTTAGGTTTACGGGTCGAGGGTGTAGTTTAGTGGTTGTCATGAGTGTTTGGGGTTTAGCATTTAGAGTTTGTTTAGGTTTGTGGTTTGTGTTTGGGGGCCTAGGGTCTGGGGTCTAGAGTCTCTGGCTCTGGGTTTATGGTTTATTTTTATGGTTTAGAGTTTAGGATTAGGCTTTCTAAGCAGCTTGTAGAGTTTAGTACTTTAGGCTCTGGGGTTTCCATAGTGTCTGGATTTAGGCTCAGGCCTAGGCTCTGCTTCCAGTACTCAGAGTTTCAGTGGCCTAGTGGCTTTGTGGTTTTGTGTTTAGGTTTAGTTTTCTTAGGGTTGTTATTTAATGTTTAGGGTTTATGCTTTTATAGTTTAGGTTTAGGGTTTATATTTCAATTTTATTGTTGTGAGTTTAGGGTTTAGTGGTTTGTATTTCAGGTTTAGGAGTTTAGAGTTTGAATTTAGTATTTTGTGGTTTTGGTTTAGATTTTAGGTTTAGGGTTTAGGTAGTTTTAAGTTAAGAATTTAGGGTTTAGGTTTAGGGATATAGGTTATAGTGGTCTATTGTTTAGGGGTTTAGGAGTTTAGGATTTAGGTTTAGGGTTTAAGGTTTACGGTTTATGAGAGTATGGTTTAGTGGTTTGTGGCTCATTTGGTTTAGCATAGGTTTAGATTAAGGGTTATGGTTAAACTGGTTTGTGTAGTGTTTAAGAGTTTAGGTTTAGGGTTAAGAGTTTTCTGGGGTTTGTTACATATCAAGTGGGTTTATGATTAGCGTTAGTGTGGTTTATAGTTTAGAATTTAGGTATACACATGTTTAGCTGGTTTCACAATAGGGGTTTAGGATTTAAAGTTAGTGGATTAGGGTTTTTTAGGATTTAGGTTTAGTCTTTAGAATATAGATATAGCATTTAGTATTTATGTTAAGAGTTTGGATTTAGGGTTTAGGTTGAGAGCATGTGGATTTGTGTGTTTAGGGCTTTTGTAGTTTGGGGATTTAGTGGTGTTAGTGGTTTGGGTTTTCGGGTTTTGTGCCTTGGGGTTTATGGTTTAGTGGTTTATGGCTATGTTTTGTGTGGTTAGGGCTTAGGGTTTTGGGCTTTGGTTTAGGGTTTTGATTTGTAGATTTGTGTGGTTTAGGAGTTTGTATTTTCTGCTTATGGTTTAGGATTTGTGAGGTTGAGGCTTAGGTTGAGGATTTAGGTTTAGGCTTTAGAGTTTAGAGTTTAGGGTTTATGGTTTAGTGTTTATGATTTAGCTTGTTAGGTTAGGTTTAGTGGTTTAGGATTTAGTGGTTGTAGGCGTATGAGTTTAGGTGGTTTAGGTTATGATCTAGGTTTTAAGTTTAGGATTTGGGGTTTAGGGTTTAGGGGTTTAGGGTTTTAGTGTTTAGTGGTATAGGTTTAGTGGTTGAGTTTGGATTTGTCAGGGCTTTAGTGGTTTTGTGGGTTTAGTGTTTAGGCTTTAACGTTGTAGTTTCATATAAGGTTTAGTGGTTTAGGTTTTAGGACTGTAGGTTAGTGGCTTGTGGTTTGGGTATAGGTTTATTAGGGTAAGGATTTAAGGTTTTGGGTTTAACTTTTTGTGGTTCATGATTTATGTTTTAAGGTTTATGTTTCTTTGTGAGTAGGTTGTGGATTTAGGTGGTATTGTGGTTAGTGTCAGTTAGGTTTATTCGGCACAGTGGTTGGGGGCTTGGCTTAACATTTAGAGTTTATGATTTAGGTTTTGGGGGTTTAGCATTTAGAGTATTAGGACAGAATAGGGGAGTAGGGTCTTGTTGATTTAGGATTTAGGGCTTTATAGTTTAGTGGGGAAGTAGTTAAGTGATTTTAGGTTAGTGTATTAGGTTTCAACAGGTTTTTGGGGCCTAGGTTTTGAGCCTATTTTTAGGCCTCTTATGGTTTAGTGCGCTTAGGTTGTGCATTTCAGAGTTCCTCGGGGCTTGGGATCAGGCTTTCGGATCTCAGCAGGTCCAGTGGCACCTAAGGGCTAGCATTTAGTGCTCTTTAAGGCTGCCTGTAGGAGTTTCCATCACTTCCAGGGCTTCCAGGGCTCCTGAGCCCAGAGGTCTCTCTTGGTTTAAAGTGTTTAGTAAAAGGCAGTGTGCTTCAGGATTTGTGGCCTATAGTTTAGTGCTTAGTGGCTTCAGTGTTTAGTAGCTCTATTGCCTATGGTCTGCAGATGGTTTGTGTCAGGCTCAGGTCCTGTGTGGTTTCCATGGCCTTGCCTAGGTTTGTGGCCTAGGTTTATGGTTTGCCTTTAGGTCTGTAGGTTTAGAGTTTAATATTTAGGTTTAGGAGATTAGGATTTAGGTTTAGGGTTTACTGCTTAGGGTTTAGAGTTTTATTTAGGTCTAGGATTGGGGTTAGATTTAGGTTTAGGTTTAGGTGGAGGGTTTTGTGTTGTACAAGTTTAAGGTTTGCCTAGTTTGTAGGGCTTGTGGTTTAATGTTTAGGATTTAGGATTTACATGTTTAGCTGCTTAGGATTTAGAATTTAGGTAGTTTAGTGGTGTGTTGTTCATGATTTAGTATTTAAAGGTTTAGGAATTTAGGTTTATGGTAAAGTGTTTAGGATTTAGGTATTAGGTTTTAGGATATAGGTTTAGGGTTTGGGTTTAGTGTATAGGTTTAGGTTTAGGGTTAGGTTTAACATTTAGAGTTTAGGATTTTTGGTTTAGGGGTTTAACTTTTTAGAGTTTAGGATGGGAGGGATATAGGATTGGCGGTTTAGGTTTAGGGGTTTAGCTAAGTGGTTAAGCGGTTTAGGGCTTTTGGTTTCATCTGCTTAGGTTTAGCTGCTTGTGTGATAGGGTTTAGGGGTTTAGGGTTTTGAGTTGTAGGTTTAGAGGTTAGGATTTAGGCTTTAGGGGTTTAGTGTTTAGAGTTTATGGTTCATGGTTTAGTTGTGTTTAGGATTTAGGGTTTAGGTCAGTGAAGTTCAGGTTTAGGATTACTGGTTTAGTATTTTGTGTTTATGATTGTAGTTTAGGATCTTGGGGTTTAGGTCTGAGGCTTGTGTGGTTTAGAATTTTGATTTAGAGTTAATGATTTTGGGTTTAGTATTAGTGTTAGGCTTTAAGGTTTAGGTTTAGGTTTAGTGGTTTAGTGTTTCAGGCCTGGTCAGCCTGAGGCTTATGGTCGAGGCTGCCCAGTTTAAAGTTCGATTAATGGTCTGGAGTCAGTAGGTTTAAGGCCCAGGGCCTAAGCATTGCCTTGCTCCAGGCCTTAGGCCTTGCGCGCTAGCCTTTTAGGGTTTGGGGACTTTAGTGGCTTAGGGCCTTGGGGCTTTGTGGTCACGCGGCTTCCAGGATGCCAGGCGCTTTTGGGCTGGGCCTTAGGCCTCGGGCACAGCACTCCAGGCCCTTAGCTCCCAGCCCAGAGGGCTCAGGGCCTGGGCTGCCAAGGCTTCAGGGCCTAAAGCCCATGGCCCATGGCTTAGGGCCTAAGGTCCTGGTATTTAGGGTTATGAGCTCATGGCCCAGTGGCCCAGGGTCCATGGCCCAGTGTTTCGCAGTGGCCTAGGAGCCTAGAGTCAGAGGCCTATGCTGCAAGCCAGGGGTCCAAGTAGCCAAAGGTTCTTGGCCTAAGGGCACAGGTTCACGATTTAGGGCCTTGAGCCTAGGATCATGCATTTGTGGCCTTTAGGTTTAGGTTTAGGCTTGTGGCTTAGGGTTTCAAGTTAAGAGTTTGGGGTTTGGGGGTTACATGCCGTCAGTTTAGTGTTTAGCTTTTAGTGGTTTATAATTTAGTATTTAGGTATAAGGTTTATGGTTTGGAGTAGTTGGTTTAAGGTTTAGGCTTAGGCATAGGTTTAGGATTACAAGGTTGGCGGTTTAGGGGTTAATAGTTTAGTATTTAGGGGCTTAGAGTGCCTTTTCAAGTTAATACCGCTAGTTAATACAGCTGTTTAGTGTGCAACGTTAGGTTTATAGCTTAGATTTAGTGGTATAAGGTTTTTCCATTACTAAGCACAATTTGGGGTTTAGGATTTAGGTTAGGGATTAGGTCTTAGGATTTAGGGTTTAGTCACTAGGAATATAGATATAGGATTTAGTGGTTTATGTTTATAGTTTGGATTTTGGCTTTTTGTGTGGTTAAATGTGTAAGATTTATGTAGTTTAGGCTTTTAGGGTTTAGATTTAGGTTTAGGGTTTTGGGTTTGGGGGTTTAGGTTTAGGTTTAGGGTTAGGGTTTAGTGGTTTTGGGCTTTTGGTTTAGGGGTGTTGATTTGTAGATTTGTGGTTTAGGTTAGGGATTTCATCAAGCTGTGGTTTAGGATTTAGAGTTTGAGGTTTAGGTTTAGGATTTAGAGTTTGTAGAGTTTAGTGGCTTATGGTTTAGTGTTTATGATTTAGGTTTTAAAGGTGGGTTAGGTGGTTTGGGGGTTTAGGATTTAGGCCTAGTTTACAGGCATGTAGTTTAGGTTTACAGGTTAATATCTAGGGTTTTAACTTTAGGATTCGGAGTTTAGGGTTTAGGGTTTAGGTTTAGTGTTTAGGTATAGGTTTAGTGTTTAGAATTTTGGATTTAGGCTTTAGGGTTTTGGGTTTAGTGTTTAGGCTTTAACGTTTAGAGAGTTTATGATATAAGGTTTGTGTGGTTAGGTTTAGGATTTAGGTAATAGTATTTAGTGGTTTGCAAAGTGGTATAGGTTTATTAGTGTAAGGGCTTAAGGTTTTGGGTTTAACTTTAGGGTTCATGATTTACATTTTATGGTTCATGTTTTAGGATTTGTGTTAGGGTTTAGGGTTTATTAAGATTAGGTTAGGGTTTAACATTTAGAGTTTATGATTTGTAGTTTAGGTATTAGGTTTGGTTGTGTGGTTTGGTTTAGTTTTTAGGGATTTAGCATTTGTGTGGTTAGGTTTAGAGTTTAGAGTTTTGGGTTTGGGTTTAGGCTTTGGTTTAGGTTCAGGTTTAAAGGTTAGTATTTAGTGTTTAAGGTTTAGAGTTTATGGTTTAGGGTTTAGGGTTTGGAGTTGTTGGTTTTTGGTTTAGGGGTTTAGGATTTAGGCTTATAGTTTAGTGGTTTATGGTTTATGTTTAGAGTTTATTGTTTATGGTTTAGGATTTATGGTTTAGGGTTTAGGTCTGTGGTTTAGGATTTACAATATAGTGGTTTAGGGTTTAGGTTTAGGATTCTGGGGTTTAGGGTTTAGGGTTTGTGATTTAGGTTAGGGTTTGGTCGGTTAAGTGGTTTAGGGCTTTTGGGTTTATTGTTTAGGGTTTATGGTTTAGGTGAGGTTTGGGCTTAGGTTTAGTAAGCTGTTTAGTTTGTGTTTAGGGCTTGTAGGTTTAAAAGTTTAGAGTTATAGACGAAGGTTTAGGTTTAGGTTTAGGTCCGGTAGTTTAGGTGATTATTTTTATGGTATTGCTTTAGGTATTAGGTTTTAAGGTTTGTAGTTTAGGATTTTGGGTTTGGAAGGTTTAGGGTTTAGGTTTAATGTTTGATTTAGGTTTAGTATTTAGGTTAGATTTAGATTTAGGATTTGTGGTTTAGGGTTTAGGGTTTAAGATTTAGAGTTTTGACTATGGTTTTGGTTTTGGTTTAGTGTTTAGGGTGTAGGCTTAGTGGTTTAGGATTTAGGCCTATGGCCGTTAAGGGTTTAGGCCTAGATGTTATGTTTTTCAAGGTTTAGGCCTTTGGTGCAGTGCCTAGGGCCTAGGATTTGAGTCAGGTTTAGGTTTAGGTTAAGGTTTAGGTTTAATGTTTATGGTTTATGGCTTAGAGTTTAAGGTTTGGGCATTTAGGTTATGAGTTTATGAAGCTATACCTAGGCCTAGGGTTTATGGCCTAGTTTAGGCTTATTGCTCAGAGTCGAGGGCCTAGCTTGCTTCAAGTTGTAGGCCTGGGTTTAGGTATAGGTTTGCATTTAGGTTTGAGTTTAGGATTATGGCTTTAGGGTTTAGGGTATAGGTTTAGTATTTAGAGAGTTTAGCATAGAGTTTAGGATTTAGGTTTAGGTTTAGAGTTTTGATTTAGGCCCAGGTTTAGGGCCCAGAGATCTGGGTTTAGAGTTTATCGCTTAGGGCCTGGGGTTATGGTTTAGCGTTTAGGTTTAGGTTTAGCCAGGGTTTAGGTTTAGGTTCGAGTCAGAGGTTTTGGGTTTAGGGTTTAGGCATAGGTTTATTTAGCATTTTGAGTTTAGGATTATGGCTTTAGGCTGGTTTCAGTTTGGGAAGGCTTAGGTTTAGGTTTAGTGTTTAGTGTTTAGGTATGTAGTTTAGGATACTGGGGTTTAGGGTTTAAGGTTTAGGTTTGTAGAGTTTTGATTTACGGCTTAGTTTTTGCTGTTTAGAGATTTATGTTTAGGGTTTATCGCTATGGTTTTGGGGTTTAGGTTTTATGTTTGGTATAGTATTTTGTGTTTAGGGTTTTGAGTTTAGGATTTGGGATTTAGGGTTTAAGGTTTAGGTTTGTAGTATTGATTTATCAGTGCGATTATAATATAGTTTTTGGTTTAGGTTTAGGTCCAGGGATTAGAGTTTTATGCTTAGGGTTTATCATTTGGGGTTTTGAGTTTATCGCTTGGGGTTTAGGTCGAGGGTTTAATATTTTGTGTTTAGGGTTTAGGAGTTTAGGATTTAGGGATTAGGGCCTGAGGTAGGTTTAGGATTATAGTTAGGGTTTAGGGTTTAGGTTTAGAGTTGTGGTTTAGGGTTTTGTGTTTAGTGTTTAGGTATGTAGTTTAGGATATAGTGGGTTAGTGTTCAAAGTTTAGGGTTTAGAGTTTTGATTTATGGCTTAGGTTTAGTGTTTAGAGATTTGCATTTAGGGTTTATCGCTAGGGTTTTGGGTTTAGGGTTTAGTATTTTGTGTTTAGGGTTTTGAGTTTAGGATTTGGGATTTATGGTTTAAGGTTTAGGTTTAGAGTATTTATTTAGGGTTTAAGATTAGGAATATAGTTTGGGTTTAGGTTTAGGGTCTAGGATTAGAGTTTTATGCTTAGGGTTTATCATTTAGTGGTTTTGGGGTTTATGGTTTGGGGTTTAGGGTTGAGGGTTTAATATTTTGTGTTTAGGTTTAGAGTTAGGATCTGGGATTAGGGTTTGAGGTTTAGTGGTTTAGGATTATGGTTAGGGCCTAGGCCTAGGTTTAGGTTTAGGCTAGGTTTAGGGCTTAGGGTGGTTTGTATAGGTTAGGTCTAGACTTTTAAGGTTTATGTTTTAGGTTTAGGGTTTAGGTTTAATGTTTAGGGTTTTGGTTTTAGGTTTAGCATTTAGAGTTTAGTGGTTTAATTTTTAGGTTTGGAGTCAGAGCTTTAAGGTTTATTGTTAAGGGTTTATGGTTTAGTGTTTAGGTTTGGGTTTAGGTTTAGGCTTAGGTTTGTGGTTAGGGGCTTGGGGTTTAGGGTTTTGAGTTTTGGATTTAGGCTTTAGGGTTTTAGGTTTAGTGTTTAGGCTTTAATGCTAGAGTTTATGATATAAGGTTTAGGTATTAGGTTTTGGGTTTAGGGTTTGGGTTTAGTTTTTAGGTTTAGTGTTTAAGGTTAGGTTTAGAGTTTTCGCTTTGGGTTTAGGCTTTCAATTTGTAGGTCAGGTTTAAGGGTTAGTATTTAGTATTTAAGGTTTAGAGTTTATTTTTATGGGTTTAGGTTTTGGGTTTTGATCAGAGGTTTTGGTTTAGGTTTAGATGCTATGTTTTAAGGTTTAGGTTTGGTATAGCGCTTAGGTTTAGGGGTTTCGAGTTGTAGGTTTAGGGTTTGTGGGTTAAGGTTAGGTTTAAAGTTTATGGTTTATGGTTTAGGTTTAAGGTTTGCATTTAGGTTTATGAGTTTACGGCTTAGGTTTAGTGTTTAGGTTTATAGTTTAGAGTCGAGGGTTTAGGATTTAGGTTCAAGTTGTAGGTTTTGGGTTTAGGTATGTGGTTTACGATTTAGGTTTGAGTTTAGGATTATGGCTTTAGGGTTTAGGTTGAGAGTTTAGGGTTTTTTGAAGTAAGAGTTTTGGGTTTAGGTTAATATGTCGGGTTTAGTGTTTAGCTTTTAGGGTTTATAATTTAGATTTAGGTATAAGGTTTATGGTTTGGAGTAGTTGGTTTAAGGTTTAGGTTTAGGCATAGGTTTAGGATTATGGTTAAGGGTTAAGGTTTAGGTTAAGAGTTTAGGGTTTAGGGGTTTAGAGTTTTGGGTTTAGGGTTAATACTGGGTTTAGTGTTTAGCTGCTAGGTTTATAGTTTAGGATTTAGGTATAAGGTTTATTGTTTACGCTTTGGGGTTTAGGATTTAGGTTAGGATTAGGTTTTAGGATTTAGTTTAGCTAGAATATAGATATAGATTTAGGTTTATGTTTATAGTTTGGATTTAGGTTTAGGTTAAGAGTGTAAGATTTAGGGTTTAGGCTTTAGGGTTTATATTTAGGTTTAGGTTTAGGGTTTAGGGTTTTGGTTTAGGGTTTAGGCTTAGGTTTAGGTTAGGTTTAGGTTTAGGGTTTAGAGTTTTGGATTTAGGCTTTAGGTTTGGGTTTAGTGTTTAGGCTTTAATGCTTAGAGTTTATGATATAAGGTTTAGGTATTAGGTTTTGGGGTTTAGGTTTTGGGTTTAGTTTTTAGGTTTAGTTTTTAGGTTTAGTGTTTAGGTTAGGTTTAGAGTTTTGGGCTTTGGGTTTAGGCTTTCAATTTGTAGGTTCAGGTTTAAGGGTTAGTATTTAGTATTGAAGGTTTAGAGTTTATTTTTTATGGTTTAGGTTTTGGGTTTTGACTTGTAGGTTTTTGGTTTAGGGGTTAGGATTTCCAGCTTATGGTTTAGGATTTAGAGTTTGAGGTTTAGGGTTTAGGATTTAGAGTTTAGAGTTTAGGCTTATGGTTTAGTGTTTATGATTTAGGTTTTAGGTTAGGGCTTAGGGTTTAGGATTTAGGTTTGTGGCATAGAGTTTAGGGTTTAGGTTAATATCTAGGGTTTTAACTTTAGGATTTGGAGTTTAGGTTTAGGTTTAGGTTTTAGTGTTTAGGTATAGGGTTTAGTGTTTAGAATTTTGGATTTAGGCTTTAGGTTTTGGGTTTAGTGTTTAGGCTTTAATGTTTAGAGTTTATGATATAAGGTTTAGGTTAGGGTTTAGGATTTAGGTTAGGTTTAGGGTTTAGGTATAGGGGTTTATTAGTGTAAGGGCTTAAGGTTGGGTTTAACTTTTAGGTTCATGATTTACATTTTATGGTTCATGTTTTAGGATTTAGGTTAGGGTTTAGGTTTATTAAGATTAGGTGGGTTTAACATTTAGAGTTTATGATTTAGGTTTAGGTATTAGGTTTTGGGGTTTTGGGTTTTGGGTTTAGTTTTTGGTTTAGCATTTAGGTTAGGGTTTAGAGTTTTGGGCTTTGGGTTTAGGCTTTGATTTGTAGGTTCAGTGGTTTAAGGTTAGTATTTAGTGTTTAAGGTTTAGAGTTTATGGTTTAGGTTTAGGTTTTGAGTTGTTGGTTTTTGGTTTAGGTTTAGGATTTAGGTTTATAGTTTAGGTTTATGGTTTAGTGTTTAGAGTTTATTGTTTATGGTTTAGATTTATGGTCGAGGGTTTAGGTCTGGTGGTTTAGGATTTACTTATATAGGGCTTAGGTTTAGGGTTTAGGTTTTAGGGTTTAGGTTTAGGATTTTGGGTTTAGGGTTTAGGTTTATGATTTAGGTTAGGTTTATGGTTAAGGGTTTAGGCTTTGGTTTATTGTTTAGGTTTATGGTTTAGGAGTGGGTTTAGGGTTTAGGGTTTAGTGTGTAGTTTGTGGTTTAGGTTTAGGTTTAAAGTTTAGAGTTATAGATTTAAGGTTTAGGGTTTAGGGTTTAGGTCAGAGTTTAGGATTATTTTTTATGGTATTGCTTAGGATTAGGTTTTAAGGTTTAGAGTTTAGGATTTTGGGTTTGGGGTTTAGGTTTAGGTTTAATGTTTGATTTAGGGTTTAGTATTTAGGTTAGGATTTAGGATTTAGGATTTGTGGTTTAGGTTTAGGGTTTAAGATTTAGAGTTTTGACTTATGTTTTGGTTTTGGTTTAGTGTTTAGTGTAGGTTTAGGTTTAGGGTTTAGATTTAGGTTTATGGTTAAGGGTTTAGGTTTAGATGTTATGTTTTAAGGTTTAGGGTTTTGGTGTAGTGTTTAGGTTTAGGATTTGAGTTGTAGGTTTAGGGTTAGTGGGTTAAGGTTTAGGTTTAATGTATGGCTATGGCCTAGAGTTTAAGGTTTGGCATTTAGGTTATGAGCCTGGCTGGCCTAGGTTTAGGTTTATGGCCTAGTTTTTAGGTTTATTGTTTAGAGCCGAGGGTTTAGCTTAGGGCCTCAAGTCAGAGGTTTTGGGCTAGGCATGTGGCTTACGATTTAGGTTTTGAGTTTAGGATCATGGCTTTAGGGTTTAGGCATAGGGTTTAGTATTTAGAGCCCAGAGCATAGAGTTTAGGATTTAGGGTTTAGGGCCTAGAGCCCTGACTCCAGGCCTAGGCCCAGGCCCAGAGATCTGGGCCCAGAGCCCATCGCTTCAGGCCTGGGCCATGGCCCAGTGCCCAGGCCCAGGCCCAGTGCCAGGCCCAGGCCTTGGTCCGAGCCAGAGGCCTTGGGCCTAGGCCCAGGCATAGGGCTTACGATTTAGCATTTTGAGTTTAGGATTATGGCTTTAGGTTTAGAGTTCAAAGCCTAGGCTTAGGTTTAGGTTTAGTGTTTAGTTTAGGGCATAGAGTTTAGACATGGGGTTTAGGGTTTAAGGTTTGTGGTTTAGAGTTTTGATTTACCAGGCTTAGTGTTTAGAGATTTATGCTAGGGTTTATCGCTTATGGTTTTGGGTTTAGGGTTTATGTTTAGGTATAGTATTTTGTGTTTAGGGTTTTGAGTTTAGGATCTGGGATTTGTGGTTTAAGGTTTAGGTTTAGAGTATTGATTTAGGTTTATGATTAGAATATAGTTTTTGGTTTAGGTTTAGGTCTAGGGATTAGAGTTTGCTTAGGTTTATCATTTAGGCTTTGAGTTTATCGCTGGGGTTTAGGGGTTGAGGGTTTAATATTTTGTGTTTAGGGTTTAGAGTTTAGGATTTACTGATTAGGCCTGAGGTTTGGTTTAGGATTATGGTTAGGGTTTAGGGTTTAGGCCTAGAGTCAGTTTAGGGTTTGTGTTTAGTGTTTAGGGTATAGAGTTTAGGATATAGGGCTTAGGGTCTCGTGTTTAGGTTTAGAGTTTTGATTTATGGCTTAGTGGTTTAGTGTTTAGAGATTTGCATTTAGGGTTTATCGCTAGGTTTGGGGTTTAGGTTTAGCATTTTGTGTTTAGGGTTTTGAGTTTAGGATTTGGGATTTATGGTTTAAGGTTTAGGTTTGAGCATTTATTTAGGGTTTAAGATTAGAATATAGTTTGGGCTAGTGGTTCAGGTCTATGGATTAGAGTTTTATGCTTAGTGGTTTATCATTTAGGTTTTGGGTTTATGGTTTGGGGTTTAGGCCGAGGGTTTAATATTTTGTGTTTAGGGTTTAGAGTTTAGGATTTGGGGATTAGGTTTAAGGTTTAGGTTTAGGATTATGGTTAGTGGTTTAGGGTTTAGGTTTAGGTTTAGGTTTAGGTTTGTGCTTAGGTTTAGTGGTCTAGACTTTAAGGTTTATGTTTTAGGTTGAGGGTTTAGGTTTAATGTTTAGGTTTTGGTTTTAGGTTTAGCATTTAGAGTTTAGTGGTTTAATTTTTAGGTTTGGAGTCAGAGCTTTAAGGTTTATTGTTAAGGGTTTATGGTTTAGGTTTAGGGTTTTGGGTTTAGGTTTAGGCTTAGGGTTTAGGTTAGGCTAGGGTTTAGGGTTTTGAGTTTTGGATTTAGGCTTTAGGGTTTTAGGTTTAGTGTTTAGGCTTTAATGCTTAGAGTTTATGATATAAGGTTTAGGTATTAGGTTTCTGGGGTTTAGGTTTGGGTTTAGTTTTTAGGGTTTAGTGTTTAAGGTTAGGTTTAGAGTTTGGGCTTTGGGTTTAGGCTTTCAATATGTAGGTTCAGTGTTAAGGGTTAGTATTTAGTATTTAAGGTTTAGAGTTTATTTTTATGGTTTAGGGTTTTGGGTTTTGACTTGTAGGTTTTGGTTTAGGGTTTAGATGCTATGTTTTAAGGTTTAGGGTTTTTGGTTTTGCATAGCTTAGGGTTTAGGGTTGAGTTGTAGGTTTAGGGTTTAGGTTAAGGTTTAGGTTAAAGTTTATGGTTTATGGTTTAGGTTTAAGGTTTGGTATTTAGGTTTATGAGTTTATGGCTTAGGTTTAGTGTTTAGGGTTTAGAGTTTAGAGTTGAGGGTTTAGGATTTAGGGGTTCTGCCAGGTTTTGGGTTTAGGTATAGGGTTTACGATTTAGGTGTTGAGTTTAGGATTATGGCTTTAGGGTTTAGGGTTTTGGTGAAGAGTTTTGGGTTTAGGTTAATATGTCTGTTTAGTGTTTAGCTTTTTAGGGTTTATAATTTAGATTTAGGTATAAGGTTTATGGTTTGGAGTAGTTGGTTTAAGGTTTAGGTTTAGGCATAGGTTTAGGATTAAGGGTTAAGGGTTTAGGTTAAGAGTTTAGGTTTAGGTTTAGAGTTTTTTGGGTTTAGGTTAATACTGGTTTAGTGTTTAGCTTAGGTTTATAGTTTAGGATTTAGGTATAAGGTTTGTTTACTGCTACTTGGGGTTTAGGATTTAGGTTAGGGATTAGGTTTTAGGATTTAGGTTTAGTCGTTAGAATATAGATATAGATTTAGGTTTATGTTTATAGTTTGGATTTAGGTTTAGGTTAAGAGTGTAAGATTTAGGTTTAGGCTTTAGGTTTAGATTTAGGTTTAGGTTTAGGTTTAGGTTTAGGTTTAGGGTTTGGTTTAGGTTTAGGCTTAGGTTTGTGGTTTAGGTTTAGAGTTTTGGATTTAGGCTTTAGGGTTTTGGGTTTAGTGTTTAGGCTTTAACGCTTAGAGTTTATGATATAAGGTTTAGGTATTAGGTTTGGGGTTTAGGTTTTGGGTTTAGTTTTTAGGTTTAGTGTTTAGGTTGTGGTTTAGAGTTTTGGGCTTTGGGTTTAGGATTTCAATTTGTAGTTCAGTGGTTTAAGGGTTAGTATTTAGTATTTAAGGTTTAGAGTTTATTTTTTATGGTTTAGGTTGTGGTTTTGACTGTAGGTTTTGGTTTAGGTTTAGATGCTATGTTTTAAGGTTTAGGGTTTTGGTATAGCTTAGGTTTAGGGTTTCGAGTTGTAGGTTTAGGGTTTAGGGTTAAGGTTTAGGTTTAAAGTTTATGGTTGGTTTAGGTTTAAGGTTTGGTATTTAGGTTTATGAGTTTATGGCTTAGGTTTAGTGTTTAGGTTTAGAGTTTAGAGTAGGGTTTAGGATTTAGGGTTCAAGTCAGGTTTTGGGTTTAGGTATAGGTTTACGATTTAGGTGTTGAGTTTAGGATTATGGCTTTAGGTTTAGGTTTTGGGTGAAGAGTTTTGGGTTTAGGTTAATATGTCGGTTTAGTGTTTAGCTTTTAGGTTTATAATTTAGGATTTAGGTATAAGGTTTATGGTTTGAGTAGTTGGTTTAAGGTTTAGGTTTAGTACAGGTTTAGGATTAAGGGTTAGGTTAAGGGTTTAGGTTAAGAGTTTAGGTTTAGGTTTAGAGTTTTGGGTTTAGGTTAATACTGCTGTTTAGTGTTTAGCGCTAGGTTTATAGTTTAGGATTTAGGTATAAGGTTTACTGGTATTGGGGTTTAGGATTTAGGTTGTGATTAGGTTTTAGGATTTAGGTTTAGTCGTTAGAATATAGATATAGGATTTAGGTTTATGTTTATAGTTTGGATTTAGGTTTAGGTTAAGAGTGTAAGATTTAGGTTTAGGCTTTTAGGTTTAGATTTAGGTTTAGGTTTGTGGTTTAGGGGTAGGTTTGTGGTTTTGGGTTTAGGGTTTAGTGGTTTAGGTTTAGGTTTAGAGTTTTGGATTTAGGCTTTAGGGTTTTGGGTTTAGTGTTTAGGCTTTAACGTTTAGAGTTTATGATATAAGGTTTAGGTATTAGGTTGGGGTTTAGGGTTTAGTTTTTAGGTTTAGTGTTTAGGTTAGGTTTAGAGTTTTGGCTTGGGTTTAGGATTTCAATTTGTAGGTTCAGGTTTAAGGGTTAGTATTTAGTATTTAAGGTTTAGAGTTTATTTTTATGGTTTAGGTTTGTGGTTTTGACTTCAGAGGTTTGGTTTAGGTTTAGATGCTATGTTTTAAGGTTTAGGGCTTTTGGTATAGCGTTTAGGTTTAGGTTTAGTTGTAGGTCAGGTTTAGGGGTTAAGGTTTAGGTTTAAAGTTTATGGTTTATGGTTTAGGTTTAAGGTTTGCATTTAGGTTTATGAGTTTATGGCTTAGGTTTAGTGTTTAGGTTTAGAGTTTGTAGTCGAGGTTTAGTGTTTAGGTTTAGAGTTTAGGTAGGGTTTAGGGTTTGAGTTTAGAGTCGAGGGTTTAGGATTTAGGTTTCAAGTCAGAGGTTTTGGGTTTAGTGGTATGTTTACGATTTAGGTGTTGAGTTTTGGATTATGGCTTTAGGTTTAGTGGTTGAGAGTTTAGGGTTTAAGTAAGAGTTTTGGGTTTAGGTTAATATGTCGTTTAGTGTTTAGCTTTTTGTGGTTTATAATTTAGATTTAGTATAAGGTTTATGGTTTGGAGTAGTTGGTTTAAGGTTTAGGTTTAGGTATAGGTTTAGGATTAAGGGTTATGTTGGTTTAGGTTAAGAGTTTAGGTTTAGGTTTACAGCTTGGGTTTAGGGTTAATATGCTGGGTTTAGTGTTTAGCGCTTAGGTTTATAGTTTAGATTTAGGTATAAGGTTTACTGTTTACAGCTGGGTTTAGGATTTAGGTTGTGATTAGGTTTTAGGATTTAGGTTTAGTCGTTAGAATATAGATATAGGATTTAGGTTTATGTTTATAGTTTGGATTTAGGTTTAGGTTAAGAGTGTAAGATTTAGGTTTAGGCTTTTATGGTTTAGATTTAGGTTTAGGTTTAGGTTTGGGTTTTGGGTTTAGGTTTAGGCTTAGGGTTTAGGTTTAGGTTTGTGGTTTAGGTTTAGAGTTTTGGATTTAGGCTTTAGGGTTTTGGGTTTAGTGTTTAGGCTTAACGCTTAGAGTTTATGATATAAGGTTTAGGTATTAGGTTTTGGGGTTTAGGTTTTGGGTTTAGTTTTAGGTTTAGTGTTTAGGTTAGGTTTAGAGTTTGGGCTTTGGGTTTAGGCTTTCAATTTGTAGGTTCAGGTTTAAGGGTTAGTATTTAGTATTTAAGGTTTAGAGTTTATTTTTATGGTTTAGGTTTAGGTTTTGACTTGTAGGTTTTTGGTTTTTGGTTTAGGTATAGGTTTAGGATTTAGGTTTATGGTTTAGTGTTTAGAGTTTATTGGTTATGGTTTAGATTTATGGTTTAGATTTAGGTTTGGGGTTTATGGTTTAGGTTTAGGTTTTATGGTTTATGGTTTAGTCTTTAGGTTCAGTGGTTTAGAGTTTAATATTTAGGTTTAGAGATTAGGATTTAGGATTTAGGTTTAGGTTTAGGTTTAGAGTTTTCATTTAGGTCAAAGATTGGGGTTAGATTTAGGTTTAGGGTTTATGGTTAAGGGCTTAGCGCTTTTGGTTTATTGTTTAGGTTAGAGTTTAGGATAGGGTTTAGGTTTAAGGTTTCGAGTTGTAGGTTTAGGGGCTTTGATTTAGGTTTAGTAGGTTAAAGGTTTAGAGTTTGTGGTTTAGGGTTTAGGTTTAGAGTTTATGGATTATTTTTTATGGTTTTATGCTTTGGGATTAGGCTTTAAGGTTTAGAGTTTAGATTGAGGGTTTGGGGGTTTAGGATTAGGATTTAATGTTTGGATTTAGGTTTAGATTTAGCATTTAGGTTAGGGTTTAGGTTTAATGTTTATGGTTTAGTTTAGGTTTAAGGGTTTACGTTTTAGTGTTTATGTTTTAGGTCTAGGTTTATAGTTTAGGTTTAGGTTTATATTTTTTGATTTAGGTTTAAAATTTAGGTTAGATTTAGATTTAGGTTTAGGTTTAAGATTTAGAGTTTTGATTTAGGTTTAGGTTTTCTTTTAGTGTTTAGGTGTAGGGTTTAGGTTTAGGATTTAGGTTTATGGTAAAGGGTTTAGAGTTTAGGTTAAGGGTTTAGGTTTAAAGTTTGAGTTACAGATTTAAGGTTTAGTGTTTAGGTTTTGTGGTTTACTGCCTGAGTTTATGGATTATTTTTTATGGTTTTGAGTTTAGGATTAGTCTTTAAGGTTTAGAGTTTTTGATTTAGGTTTGGAGTTTAGGTTTAGGTTTAATGTATGATTTAGGTTTAGGATTTAGCATTTAGGTTAGGTTTAGGTTTAATATTTATAGTTTAGTTTAAGTTTGAAGGTTTTCATTTTAGTGTTTATGCTTTAAGGTTTATGATTTATTGTTTAGGTTTAGGGTTTGTATTTTTTATTTAGGTTTAGGATTTAGGTTAGATTTAGGTTTAGGTTTAGGGTTTAAGATTTAGAGATTTGATTTAGGTTTAGGTTTATCGCTTAGGTTTTGGTTTAGTGTTTAGATTTTAGGTTTAGGTTTAGAGTGTTGAGTTTAGATTTAGTGTTGAGGGTTTGGGTTTAGTGTTTAGGTTTAAGGTTTAGGTATAGGGTCTACTATTTAGGTTATCAGTGTAGGATTTAGGATAACACTAAACCCTAAAAACTAAACCCAAAACCCTAAACCCCAAAACCTAATACCTAAACCCTAAATCCTTAACTATAACCCTAAACTATAAACCCTAAATCCTAAATCCTAAACCCTACTCGCTAACCCTAAACTATAAAGCCTAAACCCTAAACCCAAAATCATAAACGCTAAATGTTATACCCTAACCCAAATCCTAATAAACCCTAAACCCTAAACCCTAAACCCTAACCCTAAATCCTAAAACACAAACCTTAAAACGTAAAACATGAACCCTAAAAGTTAAACCCAAAACCTTAAACCCTTACCCTAATAAACCCTATATCCTAAATCCTAAACCCTAACCCTAAATCCTAAAACCTAAACCCTAAACCTTAAATCATAAACTCTAAACGTTAAAGCCTAAACACTAAACCCAAAACCCTAAAGCCTAAATCCAAAACTCTAAACACTAAACCCTATACCCTAAACACTAAAACCTAAACCCTAAACCCTAAACCCCAAATCCTAATCTTAAAACCCTAGATATTAACCCTAAACCCTAAACTCTACACACTAAACCCTAAATCCTAAACCCTAAGCCCTAACCCTAAAACCTAAATCATAAACACTAAACCATAAACCCTAAACTCTAAACTCTAAACCCCTAACCCTAAATCCTAAACACTAAACCTCAAACTCTAAATCCTAAACCATAAATCGTAAATCCTAACCCCTAAACCCTAAATGAACAAATCAAAACCCTAAACCAAAAGCCTAAAACCCTAAACCCTAACCCTAAACCCTAAACCATAAACCCCAAACCCAAAACCCTAAACCCTAAACCCTAAACCCTAAATCTAAACCCTAAAAGCCTAAACCCTAAATCCTACATTCTTAACCCTAAACCCTAAATCCAAACTATAAACATAAACCCTAAATCCTAAAACCTAATCCCTAACCCTAAATCCTAAACCCCAAACTGTAAATCGTAAACCTTATACCTAAATCCTAAACTATAAACCCTAAACGCTAAAAACTAAACCCAACAGTATTAACCCTAAACCCAAAACTCTTAACCCTAAACCTTAAAAAACTCTTAACCCTAAACCCCTAACCCTTAACCCTTAATCCTAAACCTATGCCCTAAACCCTAAATCTTAAACCAACTACTCCGAACCATAAACCTTAAACCCTAAACCCTAAATCCTAAACTCTAAACCCTAAATAATAGATCCTATACCCTAAACCCTAAACCCTAAATTCTTAACTTAAAACTCTAAACCCTAAACCCTAAAATCTAAACAATAACCCTAAACACTAAATCCAAACCCTAAACCCTAAACCCTAAACCCTAAACTCTAATCCTAAAACCGAAAATATAAACCCTAAACGCTAAACCATAAAGCATAGGCCCTAAAAGTTAAACCCTTAACCCTAAAACTAAACCAAAAACCCTAAACCCTAACTCTAAATACTAAACACTAAACCCTAAACCCTAAATCCAAACCTTAAACCCCAAACCCTAAATACTAAACTCTAAACCCTAAATCCAAACATTAAATCCTAAACCCTAAAACCAAAACCCTAAATCCTAAACTCTAAACCTTAAAGCCTAATCCCTAAACGCAAAACCATAAAAAATAATCCATAAACTCTAAACCGTAAATCGTAAACCCTAAACCCTAAACCTTAAATCTATAACTCCAAACTCTAAACCCAAAACCCTAAACCCTAAACCCTAAACCCTAAACCACAAACTCTAAACCTTAAACCCTAAACCCAAAATCCTAACCCCTAAACCTACAACTCAAAACCTTAAACCCTAAACCCTAAACCCTAAACACTAAACCAAAAGCCATAAACCCTTAACCATAAACCCTAAACCCTAAATCCTAACCCCAATCCTAGACCCTAAATGAAAACTCTAAACCCTAAACCCTAAATCCTAATCTCTAAACCCTAAATATTAAAATCTAAACCCTGAACCTTAAAGACTAAATCGTAAACCATAAAACCTGAACACTAAACCATAAACCCTGAACCCTAAACCCTAAACCATAAATCCTAAACTATAAACAATAAAATCTAAACACTAAACCATAAACCCTAAACTATAAACCCTAAATCCTAAACCCTAAATCAAAAACCTACAACTCAAAACCCTAAACCCTAAACTATAAACTCTAAACCTTAAAAACTAAATACTAACCCTTAAACCCTGAACCTACAAATCGAAAGCCTAAACCCAAAGCGCAAAACTCTAAACCCTAACCCTAAACACTAAACCCTAAAAACTAAACCCAAAACCCTAAACCCAAAACCTAATACCTAAACCCTAAGTCCTTAACTATAACCCTAAACTATAAACCTTAAATCCTAAATCCTGAACCCTACTCCCTAACCCTAAACTCTAAATCCGAAACCCTAAACCTTAAATCATAAACTCTAAATGTTAAACCCTAACCCTAATCCTAATAAACCCTAAACCCTAAACCCTAACCCTAAATCCTAAAACATAAACCTTAAATTGTAAAATATGAACCCTAAAAGTTAAATCCAAAACCTTAAACCCTTACCCTAATAAACCCTAAACCCTAAACCCTAACCCTAAATCCTAAAACCTAAACCCTAAACCTTATATCATAAACTCTAAACGTTAAAGCCTAAACACTAAACCCAAAACCCTAAAGCCTAAATTCAAAACTCTAAACACTAAACCCTATACCCTAAACACTAAAACCTAAACCCTAAACCCCAAATCCTAAATCTACAAATCAAAACCCTAAACCATAAACAGTAAATCCTAACCCCTAAACCCTAAATCTACAAATCAAAACCCTAAACCAAAAGCCCAAGACCCTAAACCCTAACCCTAAACCCTAAACCAGAAACCCCCAACCCTAAACCCTAAACCCTAAACCCTAAATCTAAACCCTAAATCCTACACTCTTAACCCTAAACGCTAAATCCAAACTATAAACATAAACCCTAAATCCTATATCTATATTCTAAAGACTAAACCCTAAATCCTAAAACCTAATCCCTAACCCTAAATCCTAAACCCCCAAACTATAAATCGTAAACCTTATAGCCTAATTCCTAAACTGTAAACCCTAAACGCTAAACACTAAACCCAACAGTATTAACCCTAAACCCTAAAAAACTCTTAACCCTAAACCCTTAACCCTTAACCCTTAATCCTAAACCTATGCCCTAAACCCTAAACCTTAAACCAACTACTCCAAATCGTAAACCTTAAACCCTAAACCCTAAATCCTAAACTTTAAACCCTAAATAACAGATCCTATACCCTAAACTCTAAACCCTAAATTCTTAACTTAAAACTCTAAACCCTAAACCCTAAAATCTATACAATAACCCTAAACACTAAATCCAAACCCTAAACCCTAACCCTAAACCCTAAACCCTAAACCCTAAACTCTAACCCTAAAACCAAAAATATAAACCTTAAACGGTAAACCATAAAGCATAAACCCTAAAAGTTAAATCCTTAACCATAAAACTAAACCCAAAACCCTAAACCCTAACTCTAAACCCTAAACACTAAACCCTAAACCCTAAATCCAAACCTTAAACCCCAAACCCTAAATACTAAACCCTAAACCCTAAATCCAAACATTAAATACTAAACCCTAAACCCCAAACCCTAAATCCTAAACTCTAAACCTTAAAGCCTAATCCCTAAACGTAAAACCATAAAAAATAATCCATAAACTCTAAACCGTAAACCCTAAACCCTAAACCATAAACCTCAAACCTATAACTCCAAACTTTAAACCCAAAACCCTAAACCCTAAACCCTAAACCACAAACTCTAAACCTTAAACCCTAAACCCTAAACCCTGAACCTTAAACCCTAAACCCTATCCCTAAACCCTAAACCCTGAACACTAAACCAAAAGCCTTAAACCCTTAACCATAAACCCTAAACCCTAAATCCTAACCCCAATCCTAGACCCTAAATGAAATCTCTAAACCCTAAACCCTAAATCCTAATCTCTAAACCCTAAATATTAAACTCTAAATCAACCCTAAAGACCGAACTGTGAAACTATAAAACTCTAACCCTAAACTATAAACACCTAACCCTAAACCCTAAACCATAAATCCTAAACTATAAATAATAAACTCTAAACACTAAACCATAAACCGTAAATTATAAACCCTAAATCCTAAACCCTATACCCTAAACCCTAAATCAAAACTACAAATCAAAACCCTACACCCTAAATCAGAACTCTAAACCTTAAACACTAAATACTAACCCTTAAACTCCCGAACCTACAAATCGAAAGCCTAAACCCAAAGCGCAAAACTCTAAACCATAACCCTAAACACTAAACCCTAAAAACTAAACCCAAAACCCTAAACCCCAAAACCTAATACCTAAACCCTAAATTCTTAACTATAACCCTAAACTATAAACCCTAAATCCTAAATCCTGAACCCTACTCCCCAACCCTAAACTCTAAATCCTAAACCCTAAACCCTAAATCATAAACTCTAAATGTTAAACCCTAACCCTAATCCTAATAAACCCTAAACCCTAAACCCTAAACCCTAACCCTAAATCCTAAAACATAAACCTTAAAACGTAAAACATGAACCCTAAAAGTTAAACCCAATACCTCAAACCCTTACCCTAATAAACCCTATACCAGAAACCTTAAACCCTAACCCTAAATCCTAAAACCTAAACCCTAAACCTTATATCATAAACTCTAAACGTTAAAACCTAAACACTAAACCCAAAACCCTAAAGCCTAAATCCAAAACTCTAACCACTAAACCCTATACCCTAAACACTAAAACCTAAACCCTAAACCCTAAACCCCAAATCCTAAAGTTAAAATCCTAGATATTAACCCTAAACCCTAAACTCTATGCCCTAAACCCTAAATCCTAATCCCAAAACCCTAACCCTAAAACGTAAATAATAAACACTAAACCATAAACCCTAAACTCTAAACTCTAAACCCTAAACCCTAAATCCTAAACCCTAAACCTCAAACTCTAAATCCTAAACCATAAACAGTAAATCCTAACCCCTAAACCCTAAATCTACAAATCAAAACCCTAAACCAAAAGCCCACAACCCTAACCCTAACCCCAAACCCTAAACCATAAACCCCAAACCCAAAACGCTAAACCCTAAATCCTAAACCCTAAACCCTAAATCTAAACCCTAAAAGCCTAAACCCTAAATCCTACACTCTTAACCCTAAACCCTAAATCCAAACAATAAACATAAACCCTAAATCCAAACTATAAACATAAACCCTAAATCCTAAAACCTAATCCCTAACCCAAAATCCTAAACCCCAAACTGTAAATCGTAAACCTTATACCTAACTCCTAAACTATAAACCCTAAACGCTAAAAACAAAACCCAACAGTATTAACCCTAAACCCAAAACTCTTAACCCTAAACCCTAAAAAACTCTTAACCCTAAACCCTTAACCCTTAACCCTTAATCCTAAACCTATGCCCTAAACCCTAAACCTTAAACCAACTACTCCAAATCGTAAACCTTAAACCCTAAATCCTAAATCCTAAACTCTAAACCCTAAATAATAGACCCTATACCCTAAACCCTAAACCCTAAATTCTTAACTTAAAACTCTAAACCCTAAACCCTAAAATCTAAACAATAACCCTAAACACTAAATCCAAACACTAAACCCTAAGCCCTAAACCCTAAAATCTAAACAATAACCCTAACCCTAAATCCTAAACCCTAAATCAAAAAATATAAACCCTAAACCCTAAACAATAAAGCATAAACCCTAAAACATAAACACTAAAACGAAAACCTTCAAACCTAAACTAAACTATAAATATTAAACCCTAAATCCATATATTAAACCCTAAACCCTAAACCCCAAACCCTAAATCCTAAACTCTAAACCTTAAAGCCTAATCCCTTAACTCAAAACCATAAAAAATAATCCATAAACCCTAAACCCTAAACCCTAAACCTTAAATCTGTAACTCCAAACTTTAAACACTAAACCCTTAACCCAAAACCCTAAACCGTTAACTATAAACCCTAAACCCTAAACCCTACACCCTAAACACTAAACCAAAACCTAAACCCTAAGTCAAAACTCTAAATCTTAAACCCTAAACACTAAACCCTAAATCCTAAATCCTAACCCTAAATCCTAAACCCTAAATGAAAAAATATAAACCTGAAACCCTAAACTATAAACCCTAGACCCTAAAACACAAACACTAAAACATAAACCCTTAAACCTAAACTAAACCATAAACATTAAACCCTAAATCCTAACCCTAAATGCTAAATCCTAAACCCTAAATCCAAACATTAAATCCTAAACCCTAAACCCCAAATACTAAATCCTAAACTTTAAACCTTAAAGCCTAATCCCTAAACTCAAAACCATAAAAAATAATCCATAAACCCTAAACCCTAAACCCTAAACCTTAAATCTACAACTCCAAACTTTAAACACTAAACCCTTAACCCTAAACCCTAAACCCTTCACTATAAACCCTAAACCCTAAAACCTAAACCCTACACCCTAAACACTAAACCAAAACCTAAACCCTAAGTCAAAACTCTAAATCTTAAACCCTAAACCCTAAACCCTAAATCCTAAATCTTAACCCTAAATTCTAAACCCTAAATCAAAAAATATAAACCTGAAACCCTAAACTATAAACCCTAGACCCTAAAACATAAACACTAAAACGTAAACCCTTAAACCTAAACTAAACCATAAACATTAAACCCTAAACCCTAAACCCTACACCCTAAACACTAAACCAAAACCTAAACCCTAAGTCAAAACTCTAAATCTTAAACCCTAAACACCAAACCCTAAATCCTAAATCCTAACCCTAAATCCTAAACCCTAAATGAAAAAATATAAACCTGAAACCCTAAACTAAAAACCCTAGACCCTAAAACACAAACACTAAAACATAAACCCTTAAACCTAAACTAAACCATAAACATAAAACCCTAAACCGTAACCCTAAATGCTAAATCCTAAACCCTGAATCCATATATTAAACCCTAAACCCTAAACCCCAAACCCTAAATCCTAAACTCTAAATCTTAAAGCCTAATCCCTAAACTCAAAACCATAAAAAATAATCCATAAACCCTAAACCCCAAACCCTAAACCTTAAATCTATAACTCCAAACTTTAAACACTAAACCCTTAACCCTAAACCCTAAACCCTTCACTATAAACCCTAAACCCTAAACCCTAAACCCTAAACCCTAAACACTAAACCAAAACCTAAACCCTAAGTCAAAACTCTAAATCTTAAACCCTAAACCCTAAACCCTAAATCCTAAATCCTAACCCTAAATCCTAAACCCTAAATCAAAAAATATAAACCTAAAACCTTAAACTATAAACCCTAGACCCTAAAACATAAACACTAAAACGTAAACCCTTAAACCTAAACTAAACCATAAATATTAAACCCTAAACCCTAACCCTAAATGCTAAATCCTCAACCCTAAATCCAAACACTAAATCCTAAACCCTAAACCCCAAACCCTAAATCCTAAACTCTAAACCTTAAAGCCTAATCCCTAAACGCAAAACCATAAAAAATAATCCATAAACTCTAAACCGTAAAACCTAAACCCTAAACCCTAAACTTTAAATCTATAACTCTAAACTTTAAACCCTAAACCCTAAACCCTAAACCCTAACCCCTAAACCTACAACTCAAAACCTTAAACCCTAAACCCTATCCCTAAACCCTAAACCCTAAACACTAAACCAAAAGCCATAACCCCTTAACAATAAACCCTAAACCCTAAATCCTAACCCAAATCCTAGACCCTAATGAAAACTCTAAACCCTAAACCCTAAATCCTAATCTCTAAACCCTAAATATTAAATTCTAAACCATGAACCCTAAAGACTAAACCATAAACCATAAAACCTAAACCCTAAACCATAAACACTAAACCCTAAACGCTAAACCATAAATCCTAAACCATAAACAATAATCCCTAAACCCTAAACCATAAACCCTGAACCCTAAACGCTAAACCATAAATCCTAAACCATAAACAATAAACTCTAAACACTAAACCAAAAACCCTAAACTATAAACCCTAAATCCTAAACACTATACCCTAAACCCTAAACCAAAAACCTATAACTGAAAACCCTAAACCCTAAACCATAAGCTCTAAACCTTAAACACTAAATACTAACCCTTAAACCCTGAACCTACAAATCGAAAGCATAAACCCAAAGCCCAAAACTCTAAACCCTAAATCTAAAAACTAAACCCAAAACACAAAACCCCAAAACCTAATACCTAAACCCAAAATCCTTAACTATAACCCCTAAACTATAAACCCTAAATCCTAAACTCTAAACCCTAAACGCTAAACACTAAACCCAACAGTATTAACCCTAAACCCAAAACTCTTAACCCTAAACCCTAAAAAACTCTTAACCCTAAGCCCTTAACCCTAAACCCTTAATCCTAAACCTATGCCCTAAACCCTAAACCTTAAACCAACTACTCCAAACCGTAAACCTTAAACCCTAAACCCTAAATCCTAAACTCTAAACCCTAAATAATAGACCCTATAACCTATATCCTAAACCCTAGACCCTAAATTTAACTTAAAACTCTAAACCCTAAACCCTAAAATCTAAACAATAGCCCTAAATACTAAATTCAAACTCTAAACCCTAAACCCTAAACCCTAAACCCTAAACTCTAACCCTAAAATCGAAAATATAAACCCTAAACTCTAAAGCATAAATCGTAAAAGTTAAACCCTTAACCCTAAAACTAAACACAAAACACAAAACCCTAAACCCTAACTCTAAACCCTAAACACTAAGCCCTAAACCCTAAATCCAAACCTTAAACCCCAAACCCTAAACACTAAACTCTAAACCTTAAAGCCTAATCCCTAAACTCTAAATCCTAATCCCAATCCTAGACCCTAAATGAAAACTCTAAACCCTAAACCCTAAATCCTAATCTCTAAACCCTAAATATTTAACTCTAAATCCTGAACCCTAAAGACTAAACCGTAAACCATAAAACCTGAACCCTAAACCATAAACCCTGAACCCTAAACCCTAAACCATAAACCCTAAACTATAAACCCTAAATCCTAAACCCTATACCCTAAACCCTAAACCGAAAACCTACAACCCAAAACCCTACACCCTAAACTGTAAACTCTAAACCTTAAACACTAAATACTAACCCTTAAACCCTGAACCTACAAATCGAAAGCCTAAACCCAAAGCGCAAAACTCTAAACCCTAACCCTAAACACTAAACCCTAAAAACTAAACCCAAAACCCTAAACCCCAAAACATAATACCTAAACCCTAAATCCTTAACTTTAACACTAAACTATAAACCCTAAATCCTAAATCCTGAACCCTACTCCCTAACCCTAAACTCTAAATCCTAAATCATAAACTCTAAATGTAAAACCCTAACCCTAATTCTAATAAACCCTAAACCCAAACCCTAAATCCTAAAACATAAACCTTAAAACGTAAAACATGAACCCTAAAAGTTAAACCCAAAACCTCAAACCCTTACCCTAATAAACCCTATAACCGAAACCTTAAACCCTAACCCTAAATCCTAAAACCTAAACACTAAACCTTATATCATAAACTCTAAATGTTAAAGCCTAAACACTAAACCCAAAACCCTAAAGCCTAAATCCAAAACTCTAAACACTAAACCCTATACCCTAAACACTAAAACCTAAACCCTAAACCCTAAACCCCAAATCCTAAAGTCAAAACCCTAGATATTAACCCTAAACCCTAAATCCTAAACCCAAAACTCTAACCCTAAAACCTAAATCATAAACACTAAACCATAAACCCTAAACTCTAAACTCTAAACCCTAAACCCTAAATCCTAAACCTCAAACTCTAAATCCTAAACCATAAACAGTAAATCCTAACCCCTAAACCCTAAATCTACAAAACAAAACCCTAAACCAAAAGCCCAAAACCCTAAACCCTAACCCTAAACCCTAAACCATAAACCCCAAACCCAAAACCCCAAACCCTAAACACTAAATCTAAACCCTAAAAGCCTAAACCCTAAATCCTACACTCTTAACCCTAAACCCTAAATCCACCCTAAATCCAAACTATAAACTTAAACCCTAAATCCTAAAACCTAATCCCTAACCCTAAATCCTAAACCACAAACTGTAAATCGTAAACCTTATACCTAACTCCTAAACTATAAACCCTAAACGCTAAAAACTAAACCCAACAGTATTAACCCTAAAACCAAAACTCTTAACCCTAAAGCCTAAAAAACCCTTAACCCTAAACCCTTAACCCTTAACCTTTAATCCTAAACCTATGCCCTAAACCCTAAACCATAAACCAACTACTCCAAACCGTAAACCTTAAACCCTAAACCCTAAATCCTAAACTCTAAACCCTAAATAATAGACCCTATACCCTAAACCCTAAACCCTAAATTCTTAACTTAAAACTCTAAACCCTAAACCCTAAAATCTAAACAATAACCCTAAACACTAAATCCAAACACTAAACCCTAAGCCCTAAACCCTAAAATCTAAACAATAACCCTAACCCTAAATCCTAAACCCTAAATCAAAAAATATAAACCCTAAACCCTAAACAATAAAGCATAAACCCTAAAACATAAACACTAAAACGAAAACCTTCAAACCAAAACTAAACTATAAATATTAAACCCTAAATGCTAAATCCTAAACCCTAAATCCATATATTAAACCCTAAACCCTAAACCCCAAACCCTAAATCCTAAACTCTAAACCTTAAAGCCTAATACCTAAACTCAAAACCATAAAAAATAATCCATAAACCCTAAACCCTAAACCCTAAACCGTAAATCAGAATCTAAACTTTAAACACTAAACCCTTAACCCAAAACCCTAAGCCCTTAACTATAAACCTTAAACCCTGAACCCTAAACCCTACACCCTAAACACTAAACCAAAACCTAAACCCTAAGTCAAAACTCTAAATCTTAAACCCTAAACACTAAACCCTAAATCCTAAATCCTAACCCTAAATCCTAAACCCTAAATCAAAAAATATAAACCCTAAACCCTAAACTATAAACCCTAGACCCTAAAACACAAACACTAAAACGTAAACCCTTAAACCTATACTAAACCATAAACATTAAACCCTAAACCCTAACCCTAAATGTTAAATCCTAAACCCTAAATCCAAACATTAAATCCGAAACCCTAAACCCCAAACCCTAAAATCCTAAACTATAAACCTTAAAGCCTAATCCCTAAACTTAAAACCATAAAAAATAATCCATAAACCCCTAAACCCTAAACCCTAAACCTTAAATCTGTAACTCCGAACTTTAAACACTAAACCCTTAATCCTAAAGCCTAAACCCTTAACTATAAACCCTAAACCCTAAACCCTACAGCCTAAATACTAAATCAAAACCTAAACCCTAAGTCAAATCTCTAAATCATAAACCCTAAACCCTAAACCCTAAATCCTAAACCCTAGATCAAAAAATATAAACCCGAAACCCTAAACTATAAACCCTAGACCCTAAAACATAAACACCAAAACGTAAACCCTTAAAACCTAAACTAAACCATAAACATTAAACCCTAAGCCCTAACCCTAAATGCTAAATCCTAAACCCTAAATTCAACATTAAATCCTAAACCCTAAACCCCAAACCCTAAATCCTAAACTCTAAACCTTAAAGCCTAATCCCTAAATGCAAAACCATAAAAAATAATCCATAAACTCTAAACCGTAAACCCTAAACCCTAAACCCTAAACCTTAAATCTATAACTCTAAACTTTAAACCCTAAACCATAAACCCTAAACTCTAAACTCTAAACCCAAAACCCTAAATCCTAAACCCTAAACCTCAAACTCTAAATCCTAAACCATAAACCCTAAATCCTAAACTCTAAACCTTAAAGCCTAATACCTAAACTCAAAACCATAAAAATAATCCATAAACCCTAAACTCCTAAACCATAAACTGTAATCAGAATTCCAAACTTTAAACACTAAACCCTTAACCCAAAACCCTAAACCCTTAACTATAAACCCTAAACCCTAAACCCTAAACCCTACACCCTAAACACTAAACTAAAACCTAAAACCTAAGTCAAAACTCTAAATCTTAAACCCTAAAACCTAAACCCTAAATCCTAAATCCTAACCCTAAATCCTAAACCCTAAATCAAAAAATTTAAACCCGAAACCCTAAACTATAAACCCTAGACCCTAAAACACAAACACTAAAACGTAAACCCTTAAAACCTAAACTAAACCATAAACATTAAACCCTAAACACTAACCCTAAATGCTAAATCCTAAATCCCTAAATCCAAACATTAAATCCTAAACCCTAAACCCCAAACCCTAAATCCTAAACTCTAAACCTTAAAGCCTAATCCCTAAACTCAAAACCATAAAAAATAATCCATAAACCCTAAACCCTAAACCCTAAACCTTAAATCTATAACTCCAAACATTAAATACTAAACCCTTAACCCTAAACCCTCAACCCTTCACTATAAATCCTAAACCCTAAACCCCAAACCCTACACCCTAGACACTAAACCAAAACCTAAAACCTAAGTCAAAACTCTAAATCTTAAACCCTAAAACCTAAACCCTAAATCCTAAATCCTAACCCTAAATCCTAAACCCTAAATCAAAAAATTTAAACCCGAAACCCTAAACTATAAACCCTAGACCCTAAAACATAAACACTAAAATGTAAACCCTTAAACCTAAACTAAACCATAAACATTAAACCCTAAACCCTAACCCTAAATGCAAAATCCTAAACCCTAAATTCAAACATTAAATCCTAAATCCTAAACCCCAAACCCTAAATCCTAAACTCTAAACCTTAAAGCCTAATCCCTAAACGCAAAACCATAAAAAATAATCCATAAACTCTAAACCGTAAACCCTGAAACCTAAACCCTAAACCTTAAATCTATAACTCTAAACCCTAAACCCTAAACCCAAAACCACAAACTCTAAACCTTAAACCCTAAACCCTCAACCCTAAATCCTAACCCCTAAACCTACAACTCAAAACCTTAAACCCTAAACCCTATCCCTAAACCTTAAACCCTAAACCCTAAATCCTAAACTCTAAACCCTAAACAATAGACCCTATAACCTATATCCTAAACCCTATACCCTAAATTCTTAACTTAAAACTCTAAACCCTAAACCCTAAAATCTAAACAATAGCCCTAAATACTAAATTCAAACTCTAAACCCTAAACCCTAAACCCTAAACCCTAAACTCTAACCCTAAAATCGAAAATATAAACCCTAAACTCTAAAGCATAAATCGTAAAAGTTAAACCCTTAACCCTAAAACTAAACACAAAACACAAAACCCTAAACCCTAACTCTAAACCCTAAACACTAAGCCCTAAACCCTAAATCCAAACCTTAAACCCCAAACCCTAAACACTAAACTCTAAACCTTAAAGCCTAATCCCTAAACTCTAAATCCTAACCCCAATCCTAGACCCTAAATGAAAACTCTAAACCCTAAACCCTAAATCCTAATCTCTAAACCCTAAATATTTAACTCTAAATCCTGAACCCTAAAGACTAAACCGTAAACCATAAAACCTGAACCCTAAACCATAAACCCTGAACCCTAAACCCTAAACCATAAACCCTAAACTATAAACCCTAAATCCTAAACCCTATACCCTAAACCCTAAACCGAAAACCTACAACCCAAAACCCTACACCCTAAACTGTAAACTCTAAACCTTAAACACTAAATACTAACCCTTAAACCCTGAACCTACAAATCGAAAGCCTAAACCCAAAGCGCAAAACTCTAAACCCTAACCCTAAACACTAAACCCTAAAAACTAAACCCAAAACCCTAAACCCCAAAACATAATACCTAAACCCTAAATCCTTAACTTTAACACTAAACTATAAACCCTAAATCGTAAATCCTGAACCCTACTCCCTAACCCTAAACTCTAAATCCTAAATCATAAACTCTAAATGTAAAACCCTAACCCTAATTCTAATAAACCCTAAACCCAAACCCTAAATCCTAAAACATAAACCTTAAAACGTAAAACATGAACCCTAAAAGTTAAACCCAAAACCTCAAACCCTTACCCTAATAAACCCTATACCCGAAACCTTAAACCCTAACCCTAAATCCTAAAACCTAAACACTAAACCTTATATCATAAACTCTAAATGTTAAAGCCTAAACACTAAACCCAAAACCCTAAAGCCTAAATCCAAAACTCTAAACACTAAACCCTATACCCTAAACACTAAAACCTAAACCCTAAACCCTAAACCCCAAATCCTAAAGTCAAAACCCTAGATATTAACCCTAAACCCTAAATCCTAAACCCAAAACTCTAACCCTAAAACCTAAATCATAAACACTAAACCATAAACCCTAAACTCTAAACTCTAAACCCTAAACCCTAAATCCTAAACCTCAAACTCTAAATCCTAAACCATAAACAGTAAATCCTAACCCCTAAACCCTAAATCTACAAAACAAAACCCTAAACCAAAAGCCCAAAACCCTAAACCCTAACCCTAAACCCTAAACCATAAACCCCAAACCCAAAACCCCAAACCCTAAACACTAAATCTAAACCCTAAAAGCCTAAACCCTAAATCCTACACTCTTAACCCTAAACCCTAAATCCACCCTAAATCCAAACTATAAACTTAAACCCTAAATCCTAAAACCTAATCCCTAACCCTAAATCCTAAACCACAAACTGTAAATCGTAAACCTTATACCTAACTCCTAAACTATAAACCCTAAACGCTAAAAACTAAACCCAACAGTATTAACCCTAAAACCAAAACTCTTAACCCTAAAGCCTAAAAAACCCTTAACCCTAAACCCTTAACCATTAATCCTTAATCCTAAACCTATGCCCTAAACCCTAAACCCTAAACCCTAAATCCTAAACTCCAAACTGTAAACCTTAAATCCTAAACCCTAAATCCTAAACTCTAAACCCTAAATAATAGACCCTATACCTTAAACCCTAAACCCTAAATTCTTAACTTAAAACTCTAAACCCTAAACCCTAAAATCTAAACAATAACCCTAAACACTAAATCCAAACACTAAACCCTAAGCCCTAAACCCTAAAATCTAAACAATAACCCTAACCCTAAATCCTAAACCCTAAATCAAAAATATAAACCCTAAACCCTAAACAATAAAGCATAAACCCTAAAACATAAACACTAAAACGAAAACCTTCAAACCAAAACTAAACTATAAATATTAAACCCTAAATGCTAAATCCTAAACCCTAAATCCATATATTAAACCCTAAACCCTAAACCCCAAACCCTAAATCCTAAACTCTAAACCTTAAAGCCTAATACCTAAACTCAAAACCATAAAAAATAATCCATAAACCCTAAACCCTAAACCCTAAACCGTAAATCTGTAACTCCAAACTTTAAACACTAAACCCTTAACCCAAAACCCTAAGCCCTTAACTACAAACCTTAAACCCTGAACCCTAAACCCTACACCCTAAACACTAAACCAAAACCTAAACCCTAAGTCAAAACTCTAAATCTTAAACCCTAAACACTAAACCCTAAATCCTAAATCCTAACCCTAAATCCTAAACCCTAAATCAAAAAATATAAACCCTAAACCCTAAACTATAAACCCTAGACCCTAAAACACAAACACTAAAACGTAAACCCTTAAACCTATACTAAACCATAAACATTAAACCCTAAACCCTAACCCTAAATGTTAAATCCTAAACCCTAAATCCAAACATTAAATCCGAAACCCTAAACCCCAAACCCTAAAATCCTAAACTATAAACCTTAAAGCCTAATCCCTAAACTTAAAACCATAAAAAATAATCCATAAACCCCTAAACCCTAAACCCTAAACCTTAAATCTGTAACTCCGAACTTTAAACACTAAACCCTTAATCCTAAAGCCTAAACCCTTAACTATAAACCCTAAACCCTAAACCCTACAGCCTAAATACTAAATCAAAACCTAAACCCTAAGTCAAATCTCTAAATCATAAACCCTAAACCCTAAATCATAAACCCTAAACCCTAAACCCTAAATCCTAAACCCTAGATCAAAAAATATAAACCCGAAACCCTAAACTATAAACCCTAGACCCTAAAACATAAACACCAAAACGTAAACCCTTAAACCTAAACTAAACCATAAACATTAAACCCTAAGCCCTAACCCTAAATGCTAAATCCTAAACCCTAAATTCGAACATTAAATCCTAAACCCTAAACCCCAAACCCTAAACCTAAACTCTAAACCTTAAAGCCTAATCCCTAAATGCAAAACCATAAAAAATAATCCATAAACTCTAAACCGTAAACCCTAAACCCTAAACCCTAAACCTTAAATCTATAACTCTAAACTTTAAACCCTAAACCATAAACCCTAAACTCTAAACTCTAAACCCAAAACCCTAAATCCTAAACCCTAAACCTCAAACTCTAAATCCTAAACCATAAACCCTAAATCCTAAACTCTAAACCTTAAAGCCTAATACCTAAACTCAAAACCATAAAAAATAATCCATAAACCCTAAACCCTAAACCATAAACCGTAATTCTGTAACTCCAAACTTTAAACACTAAACCCTTAACCCAAAACCCTAAACCCTTAACTATAAACCCTAAACCCTAAACCCTAAACCCTACACCCTAAACACTAAACCAAAACCTAAACCCTAAGTCAAAACTCTAAATCTTAAACCCTAAACACTAAACCCTAAATCCTAAATCCTAACCCTAAATCCTAAACCCTAAATCAAAAAATATAAACCCTAAACCCTAAACTATAAACCCTAGACCCTAAAACACAAACACTAAAACGTAAACCCTTAAACCTAAACTAAACCATAAACATTAAACCCTAAACACTAACCCTAAATGCTAAATCCTAAATCCCTAAATCCAAACATTAAATCCTAAACCCTAAACCCCAAACCCTAAATCCTAAACTCTAAACCTTAAAGCCTAATCCCTAAACTCAAAACCATAAAAAATAATCCATAAACCCTAAACCCTAAACCCTAAACCTTAAATCTATAACTCCAAACATTAAATACTAAACCCTTAACCCTAAACCCTCAACCCTTCACTATAAATCCTAAACCCTAAACCCCAAACCCTACACCCTAGACACTAAACCAAACCTAAAACCTAAGTCAAAACACTAAATCTTAAACCCTAAAACCTAAACCCTAAATCCTAAATCCTAACCCTAAATCCTAAACCCTAAATCAAAAATTTAAACCCAAACCCTAAACTATAAACCCTAGACCCTAAAACATAAACACTAAAATGTAAACCCTTAAACCTAAACTAAACCATAAACATTAAACCCTAAACCCTAACCCTAAATGCAAAATCCTAAACCCTAAATTCAAACATTAAATCCTAAATCCTAAACCCCAAACCCTAAATCCTAAACTCTAAACCTTAAAGCCTAATCCCTAAACGCAAAACCATAAAAAATAATCCATAAACTCTAAACCGTAAACCCTGAACCCTAAACCCTAAACCTTAAATCTATAACTCTAAACCCTAAACCCTAAACCCAAAACTACAAACTCTAAAACCTTAAACCCTAAACCTCAACCCTAAATCCTAACCCCTAAACCTACAACTCAAAACCTTAAACCCTAAACCCTATCCCTAAACCTTAAACCCTAAACCCTAAATCCTAAACTCTAAACCCTAAACAATAGACCCTATAACCTATATCCTAAACCCTATACCCTAAATTCTTAACTTAAAACTCTAAACCCTAAACCCTAAAATCTAAACAATAGCCCTAAATACTAAATTCAAACTCTAAACCCTAAACCCTAAACCCTAAACCCTAAACTCTAACCCTAAAATCGAAAATATAAACTCCTAAACTCTAAAGCATAAATCGTAAAGTTAAACCCTTAACCCTAAAACTAAACACAAAACACAAAACCCTAAACCTTAACTCTAAACCCTAAACACTAAGCCCTAAACCCTAAATCCAAACCTTAAACCCCAAACCCTAAACACTAAACTCTAAACCTTAAAGCCTAATCCCTAAATCCCTAAATCCTAACCCCAATCCTAGACCCTAAATGAAAACTCTAAACCCTAAACCCTAAATCCTAATCTCTAAACCCTAAATATTTAACTCTAAATCTCGAACCCTAAAGACTAAACTGTAAACCATAAAACTCAACCCTAAACCATAAACCCCAACCCTAAACCCTAAACCATAAACCCTAAACTATAAACCCTAAATCCTAAACCCTATACCCTAAACCCTAAACCGAAAACCTACAACCCAAAACCCTACACCCTAAACTGTAAACAAACCTTAAACACTAAATACTAACCCTTAAACCCTGAACCTACAAATCGAAAGCCTAAACCCAAAGCGCAAAACTCTAAACCCTAACCCTAAACACTAAACCCTAAAAACTAAACCCAAAACCCTAAACCCCAAAACATAATACCTAAACCCTAAATCCTTAACTTTAACACTAAACTATAAACCCTAAATCGTAAATCCTGAACCCTACTCCCTAACCCTAAACTCTAAATCCTAAATCATAAACTCTAAATGTAAAACCCTAACCCTAATTCTAATAAACCCTAAACCCAAACCCTAAATCCTAAAACATAAACCTTAAAACGTAAAACATGAACCCTAAAAGTTAAACCCAAAACCTCAAACCCTTACCCTAATAAACCCTATACCCGAAACCTTAAACCCTAACCCTAAATCCTAAAACCTAAACACTAAACCTTATATCATAAACTCTAAATGTTAAAGCCTAAACACTAAACCCAAAACCCTAAAGCCTAAAGCCAAAACTCTAAACACTAAACCCTATACTCCTAAACACTAAAACCTAAACCCTAAACCCTAAACCCCAAATCCTAAAGTCAAACCCTAGATATTAACCCTAAACCCTAAATCCTAAACCCAAAACTCTAACCCTAAAACCTAAATCATAAACACTAAACCATAAACCCTAAACTCTAAACTCTAAACCCTAAACCCTAAATCCTAAACCTCAAACTCTAAATCCTAAACCATAAACAGTAAATCCTAACCCCTAAACCCTAAATCTACAAAACAAAACCCTAAACCAAAAGCCCAAAACCCTAAACCCTAACCCTAAACCCTAAACCATAAACCCCAAACCCAAAACCCCAAACCCTAAACACTAAATCTAAACCCTAAAAGCCTAAACCCTAAATCCTACACTCTTAACCCTAAACCCTAAATCCACCCTAAATCCAAACTATAAACTTAAACCCTAAATCCTAAAACCTAATCCCTAACCCTAAATCCTAAACCCCAAACTGTAAATCGTAAACCTTATACCTAACTCCTAAACTATAAACCCTAAACGCTAAAATCTAAACCCAACAGTATTAACCCTAAAACCAAAACTCTTAACCCTAAAGCCTAAAAAACCCTTAACCCTAAACCCTTAACCCTTAACCTTTAATCCTAAACCTATGCCCTAAACCCTAAACCATAAACCAACTACTCCAAACCGTAAACCTTAAACCCTAAACCCTAAATCCTAAACTCTAAACCCTAAATAATAGACCCTATACCCTAAACCCTAAACCCTAAATTCTTAACTTAAAACTCTAAACCCTAAACCCTAAAATCTAAACAATAACCCTAAACACTAAATCCAAACACTAAACCCTAAGCCCTAAACCCTAAAATCTAAACAATAACCCTAACCCTAAATCCTAAACCCTAAATCAAAAAATATAAACCCTAAACCCTAAACAATAAAGCATAAACCCTAAAACATAAACACTAAAACGAAAACCTTCAAACCAAAACTAAACTATAAATATTAAACCCTAAATGCTAAATCCTAAACCCTAAATCCATATATTAAACCCAAAACCCTAAACCCCAAACCCTAAATCCTAAACTCTAAACCTTAAAGCCTAATACCTAAACTCAAAACCATAAAAAATAATCCATAAACCCTAAACCCTAAACCCTAAACCAAATCAGAACTCCAAACTTTAAACACTAAACCCTTAACCCAAAACCCTAAGCCCTTAACTACAAACCTTAAACCCTGAACCCTAAACCCTACACCCTAAACACTAAACCAAAACCTAAACCCTAAGTCAAAACTCTAAATCTTAAACCCTAAACACTAAACCCTAAATCCTAAATCCTAACCCTAAATCCTAAACCCTAAATCAAAAAATATAAACCCTAAACCCTAAACTATAAACCCTAGACCCTAAAACACAAACACTAAAATGTAAACCCTTAAACCTATACTAAACCATAAACATTAAACCCTAAACCCTAACCCTAAATGTTAAATCCTAAACCCTAAATCCAAACATTAAATCCGAAACCCTAAACCCCAAACCCTAAAATCCTAAACTATAAACCTTAAAGCCTAATCCCTAAACTTAAAACCATAAAAAATAATCCATAAACCCCTAAACCCTAAACCCTAAACCTTAAATCTGTAACTCCGAACTTTAAACACTAAACCCTTAATCCTAAAGCCTAAACCCTTAACTATAAACCCTAAACCCTAAACCCTACAGCCTAAATACTAAATCAAAACCTAAACCCTAAGTCAAATCTCTAAATCATAAACCCTAAACCCTAAACCCTAAATCCTAAACCCTAGATCAAAAAATATAAACCCGAAACCCTAAACTATAAACCCTAGACCCTAAAACATAAACACCAAAACGTAAACCCTTAAACCTAAACTAAACCATAAACATTAAACCCTAAGCCCTAACCCTAAATGCTAAATCCTAAACCCTAAATTCGAACATTAAATCCTAAACCCTAAACCCCAAACCCTAAATCCTAAACTCTAAACCTTAAAGCCTAATCCCTAAATGCAAAACCATAAAAAATAATCCATAAACTCTAAACCGTAAACCCTAAACCCTAAACCCTAAACCTTAAATCTATAACTCTAAACTTTAAACCCTAAACCATAAACCCTAAACTCTAAACTCTAAACCCAAAACCCTAAATCCTAAACCCTAAACCTCAAACTCTAAATCCTAAACCATAAACCCTAAATCCTAAACTCTAAACCTTAAAGCCTAATACCTAAACTCAAAACCATAAAAAATAATCCATAAACCCTAAACCCTAAACCATAAACCGTAAATCTGTAACTCCAAACTTTAAACACTAAACCCTTAACCCAAAACCCTAAACCCTTAACTATAAACCCTAAACCCTAAACCCTAAACCCTACACCCTAAACACTAAACTAAAACCTAAAACCTAAGTCAAAACTCTAAATCTTAAACCCTAAAACCTAAACCCTAAATCCTAAATCCTAACCCTAAATCCTAAACCCTAAATCAAAAAATTTAAACCCGAAACCCTAAACTATAAACCCTAGACCCTAAAACACAAACACTAAAACGTAAACCCTTAAACCTAAACTAAACCATAAACATTAAACCCTAAACACTAACCCTAAATGCTAAATCCTAAATCCCTAAATCCAAACATTAAATCCTAAACCCTAAACCCCAAACCCTAAATCCTAAACTCTAAACCTTAAAGCCTAATCCCTAAACTCAAAACCATAAAAAATAATCCATAAACCCTAAACCCTAAACCCTAAACCTTAAATCTATAACTCCAAACATTAAATACTAAACCCTTAACCCTAAACCCTCAACCCTTCACTATAAATCCTAAACCCTAAACCCCAAACCCTACACCCTAGACACTAAACCAAAACCTAAAACCTAAGTCAAAACTCTAAATCTTAAACCCTAAAACCTAAACCCTAAATCCTAAATCCTAACCCTAAATCCTAAACCCTAAATCAAAAAATTTAAACCCGAAACCCTAAACTATAAACCCTAGACCCTAAAACATAAACACTAAAATGTAAACCCTTAAACCTAAACTAAACCATAAACATTAAACCCTAAACCCTAACCCTAAATGCAAAATCCTAAACCCTAAATTCAAACATTAAATCCTAAATCCTAAACCCCAAACCCTAAATCCTAAACTCTAAACCTTAAAGCCTAATCCCTAAACGCAAAACCATAAAAAATAATCCATAAACTCTAAACCGTAAACCCTGAACCCTAAACCCTAAACCTTAAATCTATAACTCTAAACCCTAAACCCTAAACCCAAAACCACAAACTCTAAACCTTAAACCCTAAACCCTCAACCCTAAATCCTAACCCCTAAACCTACAACTCAAAACCTTAAACCCTAAACCCTATCCCTAAACCCTAAACCCTAAACACTAAACCAAAAGCCATAAACCCTTAACCATAAAGCCTAAACCCTAAATCCTAACCCCAATCCTAGATCCTAAATGAAAACTCTAAACCCTAAACCCTCAATCCTAATCTCTAAACCCTAAATATTAAACTCTAAACCCTGAACCCTAAAGACTAAACCATAAACCATAAAACCTAAACCCTAAAACATAAACCTTAAACCGTAAAATATGAACCCTAAAAGTTAAACCCAAATTCTTAAACCCTTACCCTAATAAACCCTATACCCTAACCCCTAAACCCTAACCCTAAATCCTAAAACCTAAACCCTAAACCTTATATCATAAACTCTAAACGTTAAAGCCTAAACACTAAACCCAAAACCCTAAAGCCTAAATCCAAAACTCTAAACACTAAACCCTATACCCTAAACAGTAAAACCTAAACCCTAAACCCTAAACCCCAAATCCTGAATCTACAAATCAAAACCCTAAACCATAAACAGTAAATCCTAACCGCTAAACCCTAAATCTACAAATCAAAACCCTAAACCAAAAGCCCAAGACCCTAAACCCTAACCCTAAACCCTAAACCATAAACCCAAAACCCAAAACCCTAAACCCTAAACCCTAAACCCTAAACCCTAAATCTAAACCCTAAAAGCCTAAACCCTAAATCCTACACTCTTAACCCTAATCCCTAAATCCTAAAACCTAATCCCTAACCCTAAATCCTAAACCCCAAACTGTAAATCGTAAACCTTATACCCTAAATCCTAAACTATAAACCTTAAACGCTAAACACTAAACCCAACAGTATTAACCCTAAACCCTAAAAAACTCTTAACCCTAAACCCTTAACCCTTAACCCTTAATCCTAAACCTATGCCCTAAACCCTAAACCTTAAACCAACTACTCCAAACCGTAAACCTTAAACCCTAACCCCTAAATCCTAAACTCTAAAGCCTAAATAATAGATCCTATACCCTAAACTTTAAACCCTAAATTCTTAACTTAAAACTCTAAACCCTAAACCCTAAAATCTATACAATAACCCTTAACACTAAATCCAAACCCTAAACCCTAACCCTAAACCCTAAACCCTAAACCCTAAACTCAAACCCTAAAACCAAAAATATAAACCCTAAATGCTAAACCATAAAGCATAAACCCTAAAAGTTAAATCCTTAACCCTAAAACTAAACCCAAAACCCTAAACCCTAACACTAAATCATAAACACTAAACCCTAAACCCTAAATCCAAACCTTAAACCCCAAACCCTAAATACAAAACTCTAAACCCTAAATCCAAACATTAAAAACTAAACCCTAAACCCCAAACCCTAAATCCTAAACTCTAAACCTTAAAGCCTAATCCCTAAATGCAAAACCATAAAAAATAATCCATAAACTCCAAACCGTAAACCCTAAACCCTAAATCCTAAACCTCAAACCTATAACTCCAAACTTTAAACCCAAAACCCTAAACCCTAAACTCTAAACCACAAACTCTAAACCTTAAACCCTAAACCCTAAACCCTGAACCTGAAACCCTAAACCCTATCCCTAAAACCTAAACCCTAAACACTAAACCAAAAGCCTTAAACCCTTAACCATAAACCCTAAACCTTAAATCCTAACCCTAATCCTAGACCCTAAATGAAAACTCTAAACCCTAAACCCTAAATCCTAATCTCTAAACCCTAAATATTAAACTCTAAATCCTGAACCCTAAAGACTAAACCGTAAACCATAAAACCTGAACCCTAAACCATAAACCCTGAACCCTAAACCCTAAACCATAAATCCTAAACTATAAACAATAAACTCTAAACACTAAACCATAAACCCTAAACTATAAACCCTAAATCCTAAACCCTATACCTTTACCCAACATCGAAAACCTACAACTCAAAACCCTACACCCTAAACTGTAAACTCTAAACCTTAAACACTAAATACTAACCCTTAAACCCTGAACCTACAAATCGAAAGCCTAAACCCAAAGTGCAAAACTCTAAACCCTAACCCTAAACACTAAACCCTAAAAACTAAACCCAAAACCCTAAACCGCAAAACATAATACCTAAACCCTAAATCCTTAACTATAAACCTAAACTATAAATCCTAAATCCTAAATCCTGAACCCTACTCCCTAACCCTAAACTCTAAATCCTAAACCCTAAACCCCAAATCATAAACTCTAAATGCTAAACCCTAACCCTAATCCTAATAAACCCTAAACCCTAAACCCTAAACCCTAACCCTAAATCCTAAGACAAAACCATAAAATGTAAAACATGAACCCTAAAAGTTAAACCCAAAACCTTAAACCCTTACCCTAATAAACCCTATACCCGAAACCTTAAACCCTAACCCTAAATCCTAAAACCTAAACCCTAAACCTTATATCATAAACTCTAAACATTAAAGCCTAAACACTAAACCCAAAACCCTAAAGCCTAAATCCAAAACTCTAAACACTAAACCCTATACCCTAAACACTAAAACCTAAACCCTAAACCCTAAACCCCAAATCCTAAAGTTAAAACCCTAGATATTAACCCTAAACCCTAAACTCTTCGCCCTAAACCCTAAATCCTAAACCCAAAACCCTAACCCTAAAACCTAAATCATAAACACTAAACCATAAACCCTAAACTCTAAACTCTAAACCCTAAACCCTAAACCCTAAACCCTAAACATCAAACTCTAAATCCTAAACCATAAACAGTAAATCCTAACCCCTAAACCCTAAATCTACAAATCAAAACCCTAAACCAAAAGCCCAAAACCCTAAACCCTAACCCTAAACCCCAAACCATAAACCCCAAACCCAAAACCCTAAACCCTAAACCCTAAACCCTAAACTCGAAATCTATACCCTAAAAGCCTAAACCCTAAATCCTACACTCTTAACCCTAAACCCTAAATCCAAACAATAAACATAAACCCTAAAACCAAACTATAAACATAAACCCTAAATCCTAAAACCTAATCCCTAACCCTAAATCCTAAACCCCAAACTGTAAATCGTAAACCTTATACCTAAGTCCTAAACTATAAACCATAAACGCTAAAAACTAAACCCAACAGTATTAACCCTAAACCCAAAACTTTTAACCCTAAACCCTAAAAAACTCTTAACCCTAAACCCTAAAAAACTCTTAAAGCATAAACCCTAAACTCTAAACTCTAAACCCTAAACCCTAAATCCTAAACCCTAAACCTCAAACTCTAAATCCTAAACCATAAACAGTAAATCCTAACCCCTAAACCCTAAATCTACAAATCAAAACCCTAAACGAAAAGCCCAAAACCCTAAACCCTAAACCTAAACCCCAAACCATAAACCCAAAACCCAAAACCCTAAACCCTAAACCCTAAACACTAAACCCTAAATCTAAACCCTAAAAGCCTAAACCCTAAATCCTACACTCTTAACCCTAAACCCTAAATCCAAACAATAAACATAAACCCTAAAACCAAACTATAAACATAAACCCTAAATCCTAAAACCTAATCCCTAACCCTAAATCCTAAACCCCAAATTGTAAATCGTAAACCTTATACCTAAGTCCTAAACTATAAACCCTAAACGCTAAAAACTAAACCCAACAGAATTAACCCTAAACCCAAAACTCTTAACCCTAAACCCTAAAAAACCCTTAACCCTAAACCCTTAACCCTTAACCCTTAATCATAAACCTATGCCCTAAACCCTAAACCTTAAACCAACTACTCCAAACAGTAAACCTTAAACCTTAAACCCTAAATCCTAAACTCTAAACCCTAAATAATAGACCCTATACCCTAAACCCTAAACCCTAAATTCTTAACTTAAAACTCTAAACCCTAAACCCTAAAATCTAAACAATAACCCTAAACACTAAATCCAAACACTAAACCCTAAGCCCTAAACCCTAAAATCTAAACAATAACCCTAACCCTAAATCCTAAACCCTAAATCAAAAAATATAAACCCTAAACCCTAAACAATAAAGCATAAACCCTAAAACATAAACACTAAAACGAAAACCTTCAAACCTAAACTAAACTATAAATATTAAACCCTAAATGCTAAATCCTAAACCCTAAATCCATATATTAAACCCTAAACCCTAAACCCCAAACCCTAAATCCTAAACTCTAAATCTTAAAGCCTAATCCCTAAATTCAAAACCATAAAAAATAATCCATAAACCCTAAACCCTAAACCCTAAACCTTAAATCTATAACACCAAACTTTAAACACTAAACCCTTAACCCAAAACCCAAAACCCTTAACTATAAACCCTAAACCCTAAACCCTAAACCCTAAACCCTACACCCTAAACACTAAACCAAAACCTAAACCCTAAGTCAAAACTCTAAATCTTAAACCCTAAACACTAAACCCTAAATCCTAAATCCTAACCCCAAATCCTAAACCCTAAATCAAAAAATATAAACCCTAAACCCTAAACTATAAACCCTAGACCCTAAAACACAGACACTAAAACGTAAACCCTTAAACCTAAACTAAACCATAAACATTAAACCCTAAACGCTAACCCTAAATGCTAAATCCTAAACCCTAAATCCAAACATTAAATCCTTAACCCTAAACCCCAAACCCTAAATCCTAAACTCTAAACCTTAAAGCCTAACTCCTAAACTCAAAACCATAAAAAATAATCCATAAACCCTAAACCCTAAACCCTAAACCTTAAATCTGTAACTCCAAACTTTAAACACTAAACCTTTAACCCTAAACCCTCAACTCTTCACTATAAACCCTAAACCCTAAACCCTAAACCCTACACCCTAAACACTAAACCAAAACCTAAACCCTAAGTCTAAACTCTAAATCTTAAACCCTAAACCCTAAACCCTAAATCCTAAATCCTAACCCTAAATCCTAAACCCTAAATCAAAAAATATAAACCCAAAACCCTAAACTATAAACCCTAGACCCTAAAACATAAACACTAAAACGTAAACCCTTACACCTAAACTAAACCATAAACATTAAACCTTAAACCCTAACCCTAAATGTTAAATCCTAAACCCTAAATCCATATATTAAACCCTAAACACTAAACCCCAAACCCTAAATCCTAAACTCTAAACCTTAAAGCCTAATCCCTAAACGCAAAACCATAAAAAATAATCCATAAACTCTAAATCGTAAACCCTAAACCCTAAACCCTAAATCTATAACTCTAAACTTTAAACCCTAAACTCTAAACCACAAACTCTAAACCTTAAACCCTAAACCCTAAACCCTAAATCCTAACCCCTAAACCTACAACCCAAAACCTTAAAACCTAAACCCTATCCCTAAACCCTAAACCCTAAACACTAAACCAAAAGCCATAAACCCTAAACCCTAAATCCTAACCCCAATCCTAGACCCTAAATGAAAACTCTAAACCCTAAACCCTAAATCCTAATCTCTAAACCCTAAATATTAAACTCTAAACCCTGAACCCTAAAGACTAAACCATAAACCACAAAACCTAAACCCTAAACCATAAACCCTGAACCCTAAACGCTAAACCATAAATCCTAAACCATAAACAATAAACTCTAAACACTAAACCAAAAACCCTAAACTATAAACCCTAAATCCTAAACCCTATACCCTAAACCCTAAACCAAAAACCTATAACTGAAAACCCTAAACCCTAAACCATAAACTCTAAACCTTAAACACTAATTACTAACCCTTAAACCCTGAACCTACAAATCGAAAGCATAAACCCAAAGCGCAAAACTCTAAACCCTAAATCTAAAAACTAAACCCAAAACCCAAAACCCCAAAACCTAATACCTAAACCCTCAATCCTTAACTATAACCCCTAAACTATAAACCCTAAATCCTTAATACTGAACCCTACTCCCTAACCCTAAACTCTAAATCCTAAACCCTTAATCCTAAATCATAAACTCTAAATGTTAAACCCAACCCTAATCCTAATAAACCATAAACCCTAAACCCGAAACCCTAACCCTAAATCCTAAAACATAAACCTTAAAACGTAAATCATGAACCCTAAAAGTTAAACCCAAAACCTTAAATCCTTACCCTAATAAACCCTATACCCTAAACCATAAACCCTAACCCTAAATCCTAAAACCTAAACCCTAAACCTTATATCATAAACTCTAAACATTAACGCCTAAACACTAAACCCAAAACCCTGAAGCCTAAATCCAAAACTCTAAACACTAAACCCTATACCCTAAACACTAAAACCTAAACCCTAATCCCTAAACCCCAAATCCTAAATCTACAAATCAAAACCCTAAACCATAAACAAAAAATCATAACCCCTAAACCCTAAATCTACAAATCAAGACCCTAAACCAAAAGCCTAAGACCCTAAACCCTAACCCTAAACCCTAAACCCTAAACCATAAACCCCAAACCCAAAACCCTAAACCCTAAACCCTAAACCCTAAACCCTAAAAGCCTAAACCCTAAATCCTACACTCTTAACCCTAAACACTAAATCCAAACTATAAACATAAACCCTAAATCCTATATCTATATTCTAAAGACTAAACCCTAAATCCTAACACCTAATCCCTAACCCTAAATCCTAAACCTCGAACTATAAATCGTAAACCTTATACCCTAAATCCTAAACTATAAACCCTAAACGCTAAACACTAAACCCAACAGTATTAACCCTAAACCCAAAACTCTTAACCCTAAACCCTTAACCCTTAACCCTTTATCCTAAACCTATGCCCTAAACCCTAAACCTTAAACCAACTACTCCAAACTGTAAACCTTAAACCCTAAACACTAAATCCTAAACTCTAAACCCTAAATAATAGATCCTATACCTTAAACTCTAAACCCTAAATTCTTAACTTAAAACTCTAAACCCTAAACCCTAAAATCTATACAATAACCCCAAACACTAAATCCAAACCCTAAACCCTAACCCTAAACCCTAAACCCTAATCCCTAAACTCTAACCCTAAAACCGAAAATATAAACCCTAAATGCTAACCATAAAGCATAAACCCTAAAAGTTAAATCCTTAACCCTAAAATTAAACCCAAAACCCTAAAACCTAACTCTAAACCCAAAACACTAAACCCTAAACCCTAAACCCTAAATCCAAACCTTAAACCCCAAACCCTAAATACAAAACTCTAAACCCTAAATCCAAACATTAAATCCTAAACCCTAAACCCCAAACCCTAAATCCTAAACTCTAAACCTTAAAGCCTAATCCCTAAACGCAAAACCATAAAAAATAATCCATAAACTCTAAACCGTAAACCGTAAACCCTAAACCCTAAACCTCAAACCTATAACTCCAAACTTTAAACCCAAAACCCTAAACCCTAAACCCTAAACCACAAACTCTAAACCTTAAAACCTAAGCCCTAAACCCTGAACCATAAACCATAAACCCTATCCCTAAACCCTAAACCCTAAACACTAAACCAAAAGCCTTAAACCCTTAACCATAAACCCTAAACCCTAAATCCTAACACCAATCCTAGACCCTAAATGAAAACTCTAAACCCTAAACCCTCAATCCTAATCTCTAAACCCTAAATATTAAACTCTAAATCCTGAACCCTAAAGACTAAACCGTAAACCATAAAATCTGAACCCTAAACCCTAAACCCTAAACCCTGAACCCTAAACCCTAAACCATAAATCCTAAACTATAAACAATAAACTCTAAACACTAAACCATAAACCCTAAACTATAAACCCTAAATCCTAAACCCTATACCTTTACCCTACATCAAAAACCTACAACTCAAAACCCTACACCCTAAATCAGAACTCTAAACCTTAAACACTAAATACTAACCCTTAAACCCTGAACCTACAAATCGAAAGCCTAAACCCAAAGCGCAAAACTCTAAACCCTAACCCTAAACACCAAACCCTAAAAGCTAAACCCAAAACCCAAAACCCCAAAACCTAATACCTAAACCCTCAATCCTTAACGATAACCCCTAAACTATAAACCCTAAATCCTTAATACTGAACCCTACTCCCTAACCCTAAACTCTAAATCCTAAACCCTAAACCCTAAATCATAAACTCTAAATGTTAAACCCTAACCCTAATCCTAATAAACCCTAAACCCTAAACCCTAAACCCTAACCCTAAATCCTAAAACATAAACCTTAAAACGTAAATCATGAACCCTAAAAGTTAAACCCAAAACATTAAATCCTTACCCTAATAAACCCTATACCCTAAACCCTAAACCCTAACCCTAAATCCTAAAACCTAAACCCTAAACCTTATATCATAAACTCTAAACATTAACGCCTAAACACTAAACCCAAAACCCTGAAGCCTAAATCCAAAAATCTAAACACTAAACCCTATACCCTAAACACTAAAACCTAAACCCTAAACCCTAAACCCTAAATCCTAAATATACAAATCAAAACCCTAAACCATAAACAGAAAATCCTAACCCCTAAACCCCAAATCTACAAATCAAAACCCTAAACCAAAAGCTCAAGACCCTAAACCCTAACCCTAAACCCTAAACCATAAACCCCAAACCCAAAACCCTAAACCCTAAACCCTAAATCTAAACCCTAAAAGCCTAAACCCTAAATCCTACACTCTTAACCCTAAACACTAAATCCAAACTATAAACATAAACCCTAAATCCTATATCTATATTCTAAAGACTAAACCCTAAATCCTAACACCTAATCCCTAACCCTAAATCCTAAACCCCGAACAATAAATCGTAAACCTTATACCCTAAATCCTAAACTATAAACCCTAAACGCTAAACACTAAACCCAACAGTATTAACCCTAAACCCAAAACTCTTAACCCTAAACCCTTAACCCTTAACCCTTTATCCTAAACCTATGCCCTAAACCCTAAACCTTAAACCAACTACTCCAAACTGTAAACCTTAAACCCTAAACACTAAATCCTAAACTCTAAACCCTAAATAATAGATCCTATACCTTAAACTCTAAACCCTAAATTCTTAACTTAAAACTCTAAACCCTAAACCCTAAAATCTATACAATAACCCCAAACACTAAATCCAAACCCTAAACCCTAACCCTAAACCCTAAACCCTAATCCCTAAACTCTAACCCTAAAACCGAAAATATAAACCCTAAATGCTAACCATAAAGCATAAACCCTAAAAGTTAAATCCTTAACCCTAAAACTAAACCCAAAACCCTAAAACCTAACTCTAAACCCAAAACACTAAACCCTAAACCCTAAACCCTAAATCCAAACCTTAAACCCCAAACCCTAAATACAAAACTCTAAACCCTAAATCCAAACATTAAATCCTAAACCCTAAACCCCAAACCCTAAATCCTAAACTCTAAACCTTAAAGCCTAATCCCTAAACGCAAAACCATAAAAAATAATCCATAAACTCTAAACCGTAAACCGTAAACCCTAAACCCTAAACCTCAAACCTATAACTCCAAACTTTAAACCCAAAACCCTAAACCCTAAACCCTAAACCACAAACTCTAAACCTTAAAACCTAAGCCCTAAACCCTGAACCATAAACCATAAACCCTATCCCTAAACCCTAAACCCTAAACACTAAACCAAAAGCCTTAAACCCTTAACCATAAACCCTAAACCCTAAATCCTAACACCAATCCTAGACCCTAAATGAAAACTCTAAACCCTAAACCCTAAATCCTAATCTCTAAACCCTAAATATTAAACTCTAAATCCTGAACCCTAAAGACTAAACCGTAAACCATAAAATCTGAACCCTAAACCCTAAACCCTGAACCCTAAACCCTAAACCATAAATCCTAAACTATAAACAATAAACTCTAAACACTAAACCATAAACCCTAAACTATAAACCCTAAATCCTAAACCTATACCTTTACCCTACATCAAAAACCTACAACTCAAAACCCTACACCCTAAACTGTAAACTCTAAACCTTAAACACTAAATACTAACCCTTAAACCCTGAACCTACAAATCGAAAGCCTAAACCCAAAGCGCAAAACTCTAAACCCTAACCCTAAACACCAAACCCTAAAAGCTAAACCCAAAACCCAAAACCCCAAAACCTAATACCTAAACCCTCAATCCTTAACGATAACCCCTAAACTATAAACCCTAAATCCTTAATACTGAACCCTACTCCCTAACCCTAAACTCTAAATCCTAAACCCTAAACCCTAAATCATAAACTCTAAATGTTAAACCCTAACCCTAATCCTAATAAACCCTAAACCCTAAACCCTAAACCCTAACCCTAAATCCTAAAACATAAACCTTAAAACGTAAATCATGAACCCTAAAAGTTAAACCCAAAACATTAAATCCTTACCCTAATAAACCCTATACCCTAAACCCTAAACCCTAACCCTAAACCCTAACCCTAAATCCTAAAACCTAAACCCTAAACCTTATATCATAAACTCTAAACATTAACGCCTAAACACTAAACCCAAAACCCTGAAGCCTAAATCCAAAAATCTAAACACTAAACCCTATACCCTAAACACTAAAACCTAAACCCTAAACCCTAAACCCTAAATCCTAAATATACAAATCAAAACCCTAAACCATAAACAGAAAATCCTAACCCCTAAACCCCAAATCTACAAATCAAAACCCTAAACCAAAAGCTCAAGACCCTAAACCCTAACCCTAAACCCTAAACCATAAACCCCAAACCCAAAACCCTAAACCCTAAACCCTAAATCTAAACCCTAAAAGCCTAAACCCTAAATCCTACACTCTTAACCCTAAACACTAAATCCAAACTATAAACATCAACCCTAAATCCTATATCTATATTCTAAAGACTAAACCCTAAATCCTAAAACCTAATCCCTAACCCTAAATCCTAAACCCCAAACTATAAATCGTAAACCTTATACCCTAAATCCTAAACTATAAACCCTAAACGCTAAACACTAAACCCAACAGTATTAACCCTAAACCCAAAACTCTTAACCCTAAACCCTTAACCCTTAACCCTTTATCCTAAACCTACGCCCTAAACCCTAAACCTTAAACCAACTACTCCAAACCGTAAACCTTAAAACCTAAACACTAAATCCTAAACTCTAAACCCTAAATAATAGATCCTATACCCTAAACTTTAAACCCTAAATTCTTAACTTAAAACTCTAAACCCTAAACCCTAAAATCTATACAATAACCCCAAACACTAAATCCAAACCCTAAACCCTAACCCTAAACCCTAAACCTTAATCCCTAAACTGTAACCCTAAAATCGAAAATATAAACCCTAAACGCTAACCATAAAGCATAAACCCTAAATAATAGATCCTATACCCTAAACTCTAAACCCTAAATTCTTAACTTAAAACTCTAAACCCTAAACCCTAAAATCTATACAATAACCCCAAACACTAAATCCAAACCCTAAACCCTTACCCTAAACCCTAAACCCTAATCCCTAAACTCTAACCCTAAAATCGAAAATATAAACCCTAAACGCTAACTATAAAGCATAAACCCTAAAAGTTAAATCCTTAACCCTAAAACTAAACCCAAAACCCAAAACCCTAACTCTAAACCCTAAACACTAAACCCTAAACCCTAAACCCTAAATCCAAACCTTAAACCCCAAACCCTAAATACTAAACTCTAAACCCTAACTCCAAACATTAAATCCTAAACCCTAAACCCCAAACCCTAAATCCTAAACTCTAAACCTTAAAGCCTAATCCCTAAACGCAAAACCATAAAAAATAATCCATAAACTCTAAACCGTAAACCCTAAACCCTAAACCCTAAACCTCAAACCTATAACTCCAACCTTTAAACCCAAAACCCTAAACCCTAAACCCTAAACCACAAACTCTAAACCTTAAACCCTAAACCCTAAACCCTGAACCTTAAACCCTAAACCCTATCCCTAAACCCTAAACCCTAAACACTAAAACAAAAAGCCTTGAACCCTTAACCATAAACCCTAAACCCTAAATCCTAACACCAATCCTAGACCCTAAATGAAAACTCTAAACCCTAAACCCTAAATCCTAATCTCTAAACCCTAAAAATTAAACTCTAAATCCTGAACCCTAAAGACTAAACCGTAAACCATAAAACCTGAACCCTAAACCCTAAACCCAGAACCCTAAACCCTAAACCATAAATCCTAAACTATAAACAATAAACTCTAAACACTAAACCATAAACCCTAAACTATAAACCCTAAATCCTAAACCCTATACCTTTACCCTACATCGAAAACCTACAACTCAAAACCCTACACCCTAAATCAGAACTCTAAACCTTAAACACTAAATACTAACCCTTAAACCCTGAACCTACAAATCGAAAGCCTAAACCCAAAGCGCAAAACTCTAAACCCTAACTCTAAACACTAAACCCTAAAAACTAAACCCAAAACCCTAAACCCCAAAATATAATACCTAAACCCTAAATCCTTAACTATAACCCTAAACTATAAACCCTAAATCCTAAATACTGAACCCTACTCCCTAACCCTAAACTCTAAATCCTAAACCCTAAACCCTAAATCATAAACTCTAAATGTTAAACCCTAACCCTAATCCTAATAAACCCTAAACCCTAAACCCTAAACCCTAACCCTAAATCCTAAAACATAAACATTAAAACGTAAAACATGAACCCTAAAAGTTAAACCCAAAACCTTAAACCCTTACCCTAATAAACCCTATACCCGAAACCTTAAACCCTAACCCTAAATCCTAAAACCTAAACCCTAAACCTTATATCATAAATCAGAAACGCAAAGCCTAAACACTAAACCCAAAACCCTAAAGCCTAAATCCAAAACTCTAAACACTAAACCCTATACCCTAAACACTAAACCCTAAACCCTAAACCCTAAACCCTAAACCCCAAATCCTAAAGTTAAAACCCTAGATATTACCCTAAACCCTAAACTCTACGCCCTAAACCCTAAATCCTAAACCCAAAACCCTAACCCTAAAACCTAAATCATAAACACTAAACCATAAACCCTAAACTCTAAACTCTAAACCCTAAACCCTAAATCCTAAACCCTAAACCTCAAACTCTAAATCCTAAACCATAAACAGTAAATCCTAACCCCTAAACCCTAAATGCTAAATCCTAACCCCTAAACCCTAAATGCTAAATCCTAACCCCTAAATCCATATATTAAACCCTAAACCCTAAACCCCAAACCCTAAATCCTAAACTCTAGACCTTAAAGCCTAATCCCTGAACTCAAAACCATAAAAAATAATCCATAAACCCTAAACCCTAAACCCTAAACCTTAAATCTGTAACTCCAAACATTAAACACTAAACCCTTAACCCAAAACCCTAAACCCTTAACTATAAACCCTAAACCCTAAACCCTAAACCCTACACCCTAACCACTAAACCAAAACCTAAACCCTAAGTCAAAACTCTAAATCTTAAACCCTAAACCCTAAACCCTAAATCCTAAATCCTAACCCTAAATCCTAAACCGTAAATCAAAAAATATAAACCCTAAACCCTAAACTATAAACACTAGACCCTAAAACACAAACACTAAAATGTAAACCCTTAAACCTATACTAAACCATAAACATTAAACCCTAAACCCTAACCCTAAATGCTAAATCCTAAACCCTAAATCCAAACATTAAATCCGAAACCCTAAACCCCAAACCCTAAATCCTAAACTCTAAACCTTAAAGCCTAATCCCTTAACTCAAAACCATAAAAAATAATCCATAAACCCTAAACCCTAAACCCTAAACCTTAAATCTGTAACTCCAAACATTAAACACTAAACCCCTAATCCTAAAGCCTAAACCCTTAACTATAAACCCTAAACCCTACCCTAAACCCTACACCCTAAACACTAAATAAAAACCTAAACCCTAAGTCAAAACTCTAAATCATAAACCCTAAACCCTAAACCCTAAATCCTAAATCCTAACCCTAAATCCTAAACCCTAGATCAAAAAATATAAACCCGAAACCCTAAACTATAAACCCTAGATCCTAAAACATAAACACTAAAACGTAAACCCTTAAACCTAAACTAAACCATAAACATTAAACCCTAAACCCTAACCCTAAATGCTAAATCCTAAACCCTAAATTCGAACATTAAATCCTAAACCCTAAACCCCAAACCCTAAATCCTAAACTCTAAACCTTAAAGCCTAATCCCTAAATGCAAAACAAATAAAAAATAATCCATAAACTCTAAACCGTAAACCCTAAACCCTAAACCCTAAACCTTAAATCTATAACTCTAAACTTTAAACCCTAAACCATAAACCCTAAACTCTAAACCCTAAACCCTAAACCCTAAATCCTAAACCCTAAACCTCAAACTCTAAATCCTAAACCATAAACAGTAAATCCTAACACCTAAATCCTAAATCTACAAATCAAAACCCTAAACCAAAAGCCCAAAACACTAAACCCTAACCCTAAACCCTAAATCTTAACCCTAAAAGCCTAAACCTTAAATCCTACACTCTTAACCCTAAACCATAAATCCAAACTATAAACATAAACCCTAAATCCTATATCTATATTCTAAAGACTAAACCCTAAATCCTAAAACCTAATCCCTAACCCTAAATCCTAAACCCCAAACAGTAAACCGTAAACCTTATACCCTAAATCCCAAACTATAAACCCTAAACGCTACACACTAAACCCAACAGTATTATGCTTAAACCCAAAACTCTTAACCCTAAACCCTAAACCCTTAACCCTTAACCCTTAATCCTAAACCTATGCCCTAAACCCTAAACCTTAAACCAACTACTCCAAACCGTAAACCTTAAACCCTAAACCCTAAATCCTAAACCCTAAGCCCTACACCCTAAACACTAAACCAAAAACAAAACCCTAAGTCAAAACTCTAAATCTTAAACCCTAAACCCTAAACCCTAAATCCTAAATCTTAACCGTAAATCCTAAACCCTAAATCAAAAAATATAAACCCTAAACCCTAAACTATAAACTATAGACCCTAAAACATAAACACTAAAACGTAAACCCTTAAACCTAAACTAAACCACAAACATTAAACCCTAAACCCTAACCCTAAACGCTAAATCCTAAACCCTAAATCCAAACATTAAATCCTAAAACCATAAACCCCAAACCCTAAATCCTAAACTCTAAACCTTAAAGCCTAATCCCTAAACGCAAAACCATAAAAAATAATCCATAAACTCTAAACCGTAAACCCTAAACCTTAAATCTATAACTCCAAACTTTAAACCCAAAACCCTAAACCCTAAACCCTAAACCACAAACTCTAAACCTTCAACCCTAAACCCTAAACGCTAAATCCAAACCCCTAAACCTACAACTCAAAACCGTAAACCCTAAACCCTATCCCTAAACCCTAAACCCAAAACACTAAACCAAAAGCCCTAAACCCTTAACCATAAACCCTAAACCTTAAATCCTAACCCCAATCCTAGACCCTAAATGAAAACAATAAACCCTAAACTCTAAATCCTAATCTCTAAACCCTAAATATTAAACTCTAAACCCTGAACCCTAAAGACTAAACCGTAAACCATAAAACCTAAACCCTAAACCATAAACCCTGAACCCTAAACCCTAAACCATAAATCCTAAACCACAAACAATAAACTCTAAACACTAAACCATAAACCCTAAACTATAAACCCTAAATCCTAAACCCTATACCCTAAACCCTAAATCAAAAAACCTACAACTAAAAACCCTACACCCTAAACCATAAACTCTAAACCTTAAACACTAAATACTAACCCTTAAACCCTGAACCTACAAATCGAAAGCATAAACCCAAAACCCAAAACTCTAAACCCTAAATCTAAAAACTAAACCCAAAACCCAACACCCCAAAACCTAATACCTAAAACCTAAATCCTTAACTATAACCCCTAAACTATAAACCCTAAATCCTAAATCCTGAACCCTACTCCCTAACCCTAAACTCTAAATCCTAAACCCTAAACCCTAAATCCTAAATCATAAACTCTGAATGTTAAACCCTAAACCCCAAACCCTAAATCCTAAACTCTAAACCTTAAAGCCTAATCCCTAAAAGCAAAACCATAAAAAATAATCCATAAACTCTAAACCGTAAACCCTAAACCCTAAACCCTAAACCTCAAACCTATAACTCCAAACTTTAAACCCAAAACCCTAAACCCTAAACCCTAAACCACAAACTCTAAACCTTAAACCCTAAACCCTAAACCCTGAACCTTAAACCCTAAACCCTATCCCTAAACCCTAAACCCTAAACACTAAAATCAAAAGCCTTAAACCCTTAACCATAAACCCTAAACCCTAAATCCTAACACCAATCCTAGACCCTAAATGAAAACTCTAAACCCTAAACCCTAAATCCTATCTCTAAACCCTAAATATTAAACTCTAAATCCTGAACCCTAAAGACTAAACCGTAAACCATAAAACCTGAACCCTAAACCCTAAACCCTGAACCCTAAACCCTAAACCATAAATCCTAAACTATAAACAATAAACTCTAAACACTAAACCATAAACCCTAAACTATAAACCCTAAATCCTAAACCCTATACCTTTACCCTACATCGAAAACCTACAACTCAAAACCCTAAACCCTAAACCATAAAATCTATACCCTAAACATTAAATACTAACCCCTAAACCCTGAACCTACAAATCGAAAGCCTAAACCCAAAGCCCAAAACTCTAAACGCTAACCCTAAACACTAAACCCTAAAACTAAACCGAAGACCCTAAACCCCAAAACCTAATACCTAAACCCTAAATCCTTAACTATAACCCTTAAACTATAAACCCTAAATCCTAAATCCTGAACCATACTGCCTAACCCTAAACTCTAAATCCTAAACCCTAAACCCTAAATCATACACTCTAAATGTTAAACCCTAACCCTAATCCTAATAAACCCTAAATCCTAAACCCTAAACCCTAACGCTAAATCCTAAAACATAAACCTTAAAACGTAAATCATGAACTCTAAAAGTTAAACCCTAAACCTTAAACCCTTACCCTAATAAACCCTATACCCTAAACCCTAAACACTATCCCTAAATCCTAAAACCTAAACCCCAAACATTATATCATAAACTCTAAACGTTAAAGCCTAAACCTTAAACCCAAAACCCTAAAGACTAAATCCAAAACTCTAAACACTAAACCCTATAACCTAAACACTAAAACCTAAACCCTAAACCCTAAAACCCAAATCCTAAACTTAAAACCTCAGATATTACCCTAAACCCTAAACTCTAAACCCTAAACCATAAATCCAAAAACAAAAACTCTAAATCAAAACCCTAAATCATAAACACTAAACCATAAACCCTAAACTCTAAACTCTAAACCCTAAATCCTAAATCCTAAACCTCAAACTCTAAATCCTAAACCATAAACAGTAAATCCTAACCCCTAAACCCTAAATGCTAAATCCTAACTCTAAACCCTAAATGCTAAATCCTAACCCCTAAATCCATATATTAAACCCCAAACCCTAAACCCCAAACCCTAAATCCTAAACTCTAGACCATAAAGCCTAATCCTCAACTCAAAACCATAAAAATAATCCATAAACCCTAAACCCTAAACCCTAAACCTTAAATCAGAATCCAAACTTTAAACACTAAACCCTTAACCCTAAACCCTAAACCCTTAACTATAAACCCTAAACCCTAAACCCTAAACCCTACACCCTAACCACTAAACCAAAACCTAAACCCTAAGTCAAAACTCTAAATCTTAAACCCTAAACCCTAAACCCTAAATCCTAAATCCTAACCCTAAATCCTAAACCGTAAATAAAAAAATATAAACCCTAAACCCTAAACTATAAACCCTAGACCCTAAAACACAAACACTAAAACGTAAACCCTTAAACCTATACTAAACCATAAACATTAAACCCTAAACCCTAACCCTAAATGCTAAATCCTAAACCCTAAATCCAAACATTAAATCCGAAACCCTAAACCCCAAACCCTAAATCCTAAACTCTAAACCTTAAAGCCTAATCCCTTAACTCAAAACCATAAAAAATAATCCATAAACCCTAAACCCTAAACCCTAAACCCTAATCCCTAACCCTAAATCCTAAACCCTAATCCTAAAACCTAATCCCTAACCCTAAATCCTAAACCCCAAACAGTAAACCGTAAACCTTATACCCTAAATCCCAAACAATAAACCCTAAACGCTACACACTAAACCCAACAGTATTATGCTTAAACCCAAAACTCTTAACCCTAAACCCTAAACCCTTAACCCTTAACCCTTAATCCTAAACCTATGCCCTAAACCCTAAACCTTAAACCAACTACTCCAAACCGTAAACCTTAAACCCTAAACCCTAAATCCTAAACCCTAAGCCCTACACCCTAAACACTAAACCAAAAACAAAACCCTAAGTCAAAACTCTAAATCTTAAACCCTAAACCCTAAACCCTAAATCCTAAATCTTAACCGTAAATCCTAAACCCTAAATCAAAAAATATAAACCCTAAACCCTAAACTATAAACCCTAGACCCTAAAACATAAACACTAAAACGTAAACCCTTAAACCTAAACTAAACCACAAACATTAAACCCTAAACCCTAACCCTAAACGCTAAATCCTAAGCCCTAAATCCAAACATTAAATCCTAAAACCATAAACCCCAAACCCTAAATCCTAAACTCTAAACCTTAAAGCCTAATCCCTAAACGCAAAACCATAAAAAATAATCCATAAACTCTAAACCGTAAACCCTAAACCCTAAACCCTAAACCTTAAATCTATAACTCCAAACTTTAAACCCAAAACCCTAAACCCTAAACCCTAAACCACAAACTCTAAACCTTCAACCCTAAACCCTAAACGCTAAATCCAAACCCCTAAACCTACAACTCAAAACCGTAAACCCTAAACCCTATCCCTAAACCCTAAACCCAAAACACTAAACCAAAAGCCCTAAACCCTTAACCATAAACCCTAAACCTTAAATCCTAACCCCAATCCTAGACCCTAAATGAAAACAATAAACCCTAAACTCTAAATCCTAATCTCTAAACCCTAAATATTAAACTCTAAACCCTGAACCCTAAAGACTAAACCATAAACCATAAAACCTAAACCCTAAACCATAAACCCTGAACCCTAAACCCTAAACCATAAATCCTAAACCACAAAGAATAAACTCTAAACACTAAACCATAAACCCTAAACTATAAACCCTAAATCCTAAACCCTATACCCTAAACCCTAAATCAAAAAACCTACAACTAAAAACCCTAAACCCTAAACCATAAACTCTAAACCTTAAACACTAAATACTAACCCTTAAACCCTGAACCTACAAATCGAAAGCATAAACCCAAAGCCCAAAACTCTAAACCCTAAATCTAAAAACTAAACCCAAAACCCAACACCCCAAAACCTAATACCTAAAACCTAAATCCTTAACTATAACCCCTAAACTATAAACCCTAAATCCTAAATCCTGAACCCTACTCCCTAACCCTAAACTCTAAATCCTAAACCCTAAACCCTAAATCCTAAATCATAAACTCTGAATGTTAAACCCTAACCCTAATCCTAATAAACCCTAAACCCCAAACCCTAAATCCTAAACTCTAAACCTTAAAGCCTAATCCCTAAAAGCAAAACCATAAAAAATAATCCATAAACTCTAAACCGTAAACCGTAAACCCTAAACCCTAAACCTCAAACCTATAACTCCAAACTTTAAACCCAAAACCCTAAACCCTAAACCCTAAACCACAAACTCTAAACCTTAAACCCTAAACCCTAAACCCTGAACCTTAAACCCTAAACCCTATCCCTAAACCCTAAACCCTAAACACTAAAACCAAAAGCCTTAAACCCTTAACCATAAACCCTAAACCCTAAATCCTAACACCAATCCTAGACCCTAAATGAAAACTCTAAACCCTAAACCCTAAATCCTATCTCTAAACCCTAAATATTAAACTCTAAATCCTGAACCCTAAAGACTAAAACCGTGAAACTATAAAACTTTAACCCTAAACCCTAAACCCTGAACCCTAAACCCTAAACCATAAATCCTAAACTATAAACAATAAACTCTAAACACTAAACCATAAACCCTAAACTATAAACCCTAAATCCTAAACCCTATACCTTTACCCTATATCGAAAACCTACAACTCAAAACCCTACACCCTAAATCAGAACTCTAAACCTTAAACACTAAATACTAACCCTTAAACCCCGAACCTACAAATCGAAAGCCTAAACCCAAAGTGCAAAACTCTAAACCCTAACCCTAAACACTAAACCCTAAAAACTAAACCCAAAACCCTAAACCCCAAAACATAATACCTAAACCCTAAATCCTTAACTATAACCCTAAACTATAAACCCTAAATCCTAAATACTGAACCCTACTCCCTAACCCTAAACTCTAAATCCTAAACCCTAAACCCTAAATCATAAACTCTAAATGTTAAACCCTAACCCTAATCCTAATAAACCCTAAACCCTAAACCCTAAACCCTAACCCTAAATCCTAAAACATAAACCTTAAAACGTAAAACATGAACCCTAAAAGTTAAACCCAAAACCTTAAACCCTTACCCTAATAAACCCTATACCCGAAACCTTAAACCCTAACCCTAAATCCTAAAACCTAAACCCTAAACCTTATATCATAAACTCTAAACGTTAAAGCCTAAACACTAAACCCAAAACCCTAAAGCCTAAATCCAAAACTCTAAACACTAAACCCTATACCCTAAACACTAAAACCTAAACCCTAAACCCTAAACCCCAAATCCTAAAGTTAAAACCCTAGATATTACCCTAAACCCTAAACTCTACGCCCTAAACCCTAAATCCTAAACCCAAAACCCTAACCCTAAAACCTAAATCATAAACACTAAACCATAAACCCTAAACTCTAAACTCTAAACCCTAAACCCTAAATCCTAAACCCTAAACCTCAAACTCTAAATCCTAAACCATAAATAGTAAATCCTAACCCCTAAACCCTAAATGCTAAATCCTAACCTCTAAACCCTAAATGCTAAATCCTAACCCCTAAATCCATATATTAAACCCTAAACCCTAAACCCCAAACCCTAAATCCTAAACTCTAGACCATAAAGCCTAATCCCTGAACTCAAAACCATAAAAAATAATCCATAAACCCTAAACCCTAAACCCTAAACCTTAAATCTGTAACTCCAAACTTTAAACACTAAACCCTTAACCCTAAACCCTAAACCCTTAACTATAAACCCTAAACCCTAAACCCTAAACCCTACACCCTAACCACTAAACCAAAACCTAAACCCTAAGTCAAAACTCTAAATCTTAAACCCTAAACCCTAAACCCTAAATCCTAAATCCTAACCCTAAATCCTAAACCGTAAATAAAAAAATATAAACCCTAAACCCTAAACTATAAACCCTAGACCCTAAAACACAAACACTAAAACGTAAACCCTTAAACCTATACTAAACCATAAACATTAAACCCTAAACCCTAACCCTAAATGCTAAATCCTAAACCCTAAATCCAAACATTAAATCCGAAACCCTAAACCCCAAACCCTAAATCCTAAACTCTAAACCTTAAAGCCTAATCCCTTAACTCAAAACCATAAAAAATAATCCATAAACCCTAAACCCTAAACCCTAAACCTTAAATCAGAATCTAAACTTTAAACACTAAACCCCTAATCCTAAAGCCTAAACCCTTAACTATAAACCCTAAACCCTAAACCCTACACCCTAAACACTAAATAAAAACCTAAACCCTAAGTCAAAACTCTAAATCATAAACCCTAAACCCTAAACCCTAAATCCTAAATCCTAACCCTAAATCCTAAACCCTAGATCAAAATATATAAACCCGAAACTCTAAACTATAAACCCTAGACCCTAAAACATAAACACTAAAACGTAAACCCTTAAACCTAAACTAAACCATAAACATTAAACCCTAAACCCTAACCCTAAATGCTAAATCCTAAACCCTAAATTCGAACATTAAATCCTAAACCCTAAACCCCAAACCCTAAATCCTAAACTCTAAACCTTAAAGCCTAATCCCTAAATGCAAAACAAATAAAAAATAATCCATAAACTCTAAACCGTAAAACCCTAAACCCTAAACCCTAAACCTTAAATCTATAACTCTAAACTTTAAACCCTAAACCATAAACCCTAAACTCTAAACTCTAAACCCTAAACCCTAAATCCTAAACCCTAAACCTCAAACTCTAAATCCTAAACCATAAACAGTAAATCCTAACAGCTAAATCCTAAATCTACAAATCAAAACCCTAAACCAAAAGCCCAAAACACTAAACCCTAACCCTAAACCCTAAATCTTAACCCTAAAAGCCTAAACCTTAAATCCTACACTCTTAATCCTAAACCATAAATCCAAACTATAAACATAAACCCTAAATCCTATATCTATATTCTAAAGACTAAACCCTAAATCCTAAAACCTAATCCCTAACCCTAAATCCTAAACCCCAAACAGTAAACCGTAAACCTTATACCCTAAATCCCAAACAATAAACCCTAAACGCTACACACTAAACCCAACAGTATTATGCTTAAACCCAAAACTCTTAACCCTAAACCCTAAACCCTTAACCCTTAACCCTTAATCCTAAACCTATGCCCTAAACCCTAAACCTTAAACCAACTACTCCAAACTGTAAACCTTAAACCCTAAACCCTAAATCCTAAACCCTAAGCCCTACACCCTAAACACTAAACCAAAAACAAAACCCTAAGTCAAAACTCTAAATCTTAAACCCTAAACCCTAAACCCTAAATCCTAAATCTTAACCGTAAATCCTAAACCCTAAATCAAAAAATATAAACCCTAAACCCTAAACTATAAACCCTAGACCCTAAAACATAAACACTAAAACGTAAACCCTTAAACCTAAACTAAACCACAAACATTAAACCCTAAACCCTAACCCTAAACGCTAAATCCTAAGCCCTAAATCCAAACATTAAATCCTAAAACCATAAACCCCAAACCCTAAATCCTAAACTCTAAACCTTAAAGCCTAATCCCTAAACGCAAAACCATAAAAAATAATCCATAAACTCTAAACCGTAAACCCTAAACCCTAAACCCTAAACCTTAAATCTATAACTCCAAACTTTAAACCCAAAACCCTAAACCCTAAACCCTAAACCACAAACTCTAAACCTTCAACCCTAAACCCTAAACGCTAAATCCAAACCCCTAAACCTACAACTCAAAACTGTAAACCCTAAACCCTATCCCTAAACCCTAAACCCAAAACACTAAACCAAAAGCCCTAAACCCTTAACCATAAACCCTAAACCTTAAATCCTAACCCCAATCCTAGACCCTAAATGAAAACAATAAACCCTAAACTCTAAATCCTAATCTCTAAACCCTAAATATTAAACTCTAAACCCAACCCTAAAGACTAAACCGTGAAACCATAAAACCTAAACCCTAAACCATAAACCCCAACCCTAAACCCTAAACCATAAATCCTAAACCACAAAGAATAAACTCTAAACACTAAACCATAAACCCTAAACTATAAACCCTAAATCCTAAACCCTATACCCTAAACCCTAAATCAAAAAACCTACAACTAAAAACCCTAAACCCTAAACCATAAACTCTAAACCTTAAACACTAAATACTAACCCTTAAACCCTGAACCTACAAATCGAAAGCATAAACCCAAAGCCCAAAACTCTAAACCCTAAATCTAAAAACTAAACCCAAAACCCAACACCCCAAAACCTAATACCTAAAACCTAAATCCTTAACTATAACCCCTAAACTATAAACCCTAAATCCTAAATCCTGAACCCTACTCCCTAACCCTAAACTCTAAATCCTAAACCCTAAACCCTAAATCCTAAATCATAAACTCTGAATGTTAAACCCTAACCCTAATCCTAATAAACCCTAAACCCCAAACCCTAAATCCTAAACTCTAAACCTTAAAGCCTAATCCCTAAAAGCTAAACCATAAAAAATAATCCATAAACTCTAAACCGTAAACCGTAAACCCTAAACCCTAAACCTCAAACCTATAACTCCAAACTTTAAACCCAAAACCCTAAACCCTAAACCCTAAACCACAAACTCTAAACCTTAAACCCTAAACCCTAAACCCTGAACCTTAAACCCTAAACTCCTATCCCTAAACCCTAAACCCCTAAACACTAAAACCAAAAGCCTTAAACCCCTTAACCATAAACCCTAAACCCTAAATCCTAACACCAATCCTAGACCCTAAATGAAAACTCTAAACCCTAAACCCTAAATCCTATCTCTAAACCCTAAATATTAAACTCTAAATCCTGAACCCTAAAGACTAAACCGTAAACCATAAAACCTGAACCCTAAACCCTAAACCCTGAACCCTAAACCCTAAACCATAAATCCTAAACTATAAACAATAAACTCTAAACACTAAACCATAAACCCTAAACTATAAACCCTAAATCCTAAACCCTATACCTTTACCCTACATCGAAAACCTACAACTCAAAACCCTACACCCTAAATCAGAAACTCTAAACCTTAAACACTAAATACTAACCCTTAAACCCTGAACCTACAAATCGAAAGCCTAAACCCAAAGCGCAAAACTCTAAACCCTAACCCTAAACACTAAACCCTAAAAACTAAACCCAAAACCCTAAACCCCAAAACATAATACCTAAACCCTAAATCCTTAACTATAACCCTAAACTATAAACCCTAAATCCTAAATACTGAACCCTACTCCCTAACCCTAAACTCTAAATCCTAAACCCTAAACCCTAAATCATAAACTCTAAATGTTAAACCCTAACCCTAATCCTAATAAACCCTAAACCCTAAACCCTAAACCCTAACCCTAAATCCTAAAACATAAACCTTAAAACGTAAAACATGAACCCTAAAAGTTAAACCCAAAACCTTAAACCCTTACCCTAATAAACCCTATACCCGAAACCTTAAACCCTAACCCTAAATCCTAAAACCTAAACCCTAAACCTTATATCATAAACTCTAAACGTTAAAGCCTAAACACTAAACCCAAAACCCTAAAGCCTAAATCCAAAACTCTAAACACTAAACCCTATACCCTAAACACTAAAACCTAAACCCTAAACCCTAAACCCCAAATCCTAAAGTTAAAACCCTAGATATTACCCTAAACCCTAAACTCTACGCCCTAAACCCTAAATCCTAAACCCAAAACCCTAACCCTAAAACCTAAATCATAAACACTAAACCATAAACCCTAAACTCTAAACTCTAAACCCTAAACCCTAAATCCTAAACCCTAAACCTCAAACTCTAAATCCTAAACCATAAATAGTAAATCCTAACCCCTAAACCCTAAATGCTAAATCCTAACCTCTAAACCCTAAATGCTAAATCCTAACCCCTAAATCCATATATTAAACCCTAAACCCTAAACCCCAAACCCTAAATCCTAAACTCTAGACCATAAAGCCTAATCCCTGAACTCAAAACCATAAAAAATAATCCATAAACCCTAAACCCTAAACCCTAAACCTTAAATCTGTAACTCCAAACTTTAAACACTAAACCCTTAACCCTAAACCCTAAACCCTTAACTATAAACCCTAAACCCTAAACCCTAAACCCTACACCCTAACCACTAAACCAAAACCTAAACCCTAAGTCAAAACTCTAAATCTTAAACCCTAAACCCTAAACCCTAAATCCTAAATCCTAACTCCTAAATCCTAAACCGTAAATAAAAATATAAACCCTAAACCCTAAACTATAAACCATAAACCCTTAAACATAACCACTAAAATGTAAACCCTCAAACCTAAACTAAACCATAAACATTAAACCCTAAACCCTAACCCTAAATGCTAAATCCTAAACCCTAAATCCAAACATTAAATGCTAAATCCTAAACCCTAAACCCTAAATCCTAAACTCTGAAACTTAAAGCCTAATCCCTTAACTCAAAACCATAAAATATAATGCATAAACTCTAAACTGTAAACCCTAAACCTTAAATCAGAATCCAAAACTTTAAACACTAAACCCCTAATCCTAAAGCCTAAACCCTTAACTATAAACCCTAAACCCTAAACCCTACACCCTAAACACTAAATAAAAACCTAAACCCTAAGTCAAAACTCTAAATCATAAACCCTAAACCCTAAACCCTAAATCCTAAATCCTAACCCTAAATCCTAAACCCTAGATCAAAATATATAAACCCGAAACTCTAAACTATAAACCCTAGACCCTAAAACATAAACACTAAAACGTAAACCCTTAAACCTAAACTAAACCATAAACATTAAACCCTAAACCCTAACCCTAAATGCTAAATCCTAAACCCTAAATTCGAACATTAAATCCTAAACCCTAAACCCCAAACCCTAAATCCTAAACTCTAAACCTTAAAGCCTAATCCCTAAATGCAAAACAAATAAAAAATAATCCATAAACTCTAAACCGTAAACCCTAAACCCTAAACCCTAAACCTTAAATCTATAACTCTAAACTTTAAACCCTAAACCATAAACCCTAAACTCTAAACTCTAAACCCTAAACCCTAAATCCTAAACCCTAAACCTCAAACTCTAAATCCTAAACCATAAACAGTAAATCCTAACAGCTAAATCCTAAATCTACAAATCAAAACCCTAAACCAAAAGCCCAAAACACTAAACCCTAACCCTAAACCCTAAATCTTAACCCTAAAAGCCTAAACCTTAAATCCTACACTCTTAATCCTAAACCATAAATCCAAACTATAAACATAAACCCTAAATCCTATATCTATATTCTAAAGACTAAACCCTAAATCCTAAAACCTAATCCCTAACCCTAAATCCTAAACCCCAAACAGTAAACCGTAAACCTTATACCCTAAATCCCAAACAATAAACCCTAAACGCTACACACTAAACCCAACAGTATTATGCTTAAACCCAAAACTCTTAACCCTAAACCCTAAACCCTTAACCCTTAACCCTTAATCCTAAACCTATGCCCTAAACCCTAAACCTTAAACCAACTACTCCAAACCGTAAACCTTAAACCCTAAACCCTAAATCCTAAACCCTAAGCCCTACACCCTAAACACTAAACCAAAAACAAAACCCTAAGTCAAAACTCTAAATCTTAAACCCTAAACCCTAAACCCTAAATCCTAAATCTTAACCGTAAATCCTAAACCCTAAATCAAAAAATATAAACCCTAAACCCTAAACTATAAATCCTAGACCCTAAAACATAAACACTAAAACGTAAACCCTTAAACCTAAACTAAACCACAAACATTAAACCCTAAACCCTAACCCTAAACGCTAAATCCTAAGCCCTAAATCCAAACATTAAATCCTAAAACCATAAACCCCAAACCCTAAATCCTAAACTCTAAACCTTAAAGCCTAATCCCTAAACGCAAAACCATAAAAAATAATCCATAAACTCTAAACCGTAAACCCTAAACCCTAAACCCTAAACCTTAAATCTATAACTCCAAACTTTAAACCCAAAACCCTAAACCCTAAACCCTAAACCACAAACTCTAAACCTTCAACCCTAAACCCTAAACGCTAAATCCAAACCCCTAAACCTACAACTCAAAACCGTAAACCCTAAACCCTATCCCTAAACCCTAAACCCAAAACACTAAACCAAAAGCCCTAAACCCTTAACCATAAACCCTAAACCTTAAATCCTAACCCCAATCCTAGACCCTAAATGAAAACAATAAACCCTAAACTCTAAATCCTAATCTCTAAACCCTAAATATTAAACTCTAAACTCTGAACCCTAAAGACTAAACCTTAAACCATAAACCCTAAACCCTAAACCATAAACCCTCAACCCTAAACCCTAAACCATAAATCCTAAACCACAAAGAATAAACTCTAAACACTAAACCATAAACCCTAAACTATAAACCCTAAATCCTAAACCCTATACCCTAAACCCTAAATCAAAAAACCTACAACTAAAAACCCTAAACCCTAAACCATAAACTCTAAACCTTAAACACTAAATACTAACCCTTAAACCCCGAACTCACAAATCGAAAGCATAAACCCAAAGCCCAAAACTCTAAACCCTAAATCTAAAAACTAAACCCAAAACCCAACACCCCAAAACCTAATACCTAAAACCTAAATCCTTAACTATAACCCCTAAACTATAAACCCTAAATCCTAAATCCTGAACCCTACTCCCTAACCCTAAACTCTAAATCCTAAACCCTAAACCCTAAATCCTAAATCATAAACTCTGAATGTTAAACCCTAACCCTAATCCTAATAAACCCTAAACCCCAAAACCTAAATCCTAAACTCTAAACCTTAAAGCCTAATCCCTAAAAGCAAAACCATAAAAAATAATCCATAAACTCTAAACCGTAAACCGTAAACCCTAAACCCTAAACCTAAAACCTATAACTCCAAACTTTAAACCCAAAACCCTAAACCCTAAACCCTAAACCACAAACTCTAAACCTTAAACCCTAAACCCTAAACCCTGAACCTTAAACCCTAAACCCTATCCCTAAACCCTAAACCCTAAACACTAAAACCAAAAGCCTTAAACCCTTAACCATAAACCCTAAACCCTAAATCCTAACACCAATCCTAGACCCTAAATGAAAACTCTAAACCCTAAACCCTAAATCCTATCTCTAAACCCTAAATATTAAACTCTAAATCCTGAACCCTAAAGACTAAACCGTAAACCATAAAACCTGAACCCTAAACCCTAAACCCTGAACCCTAAACCCTAAACCATAAATCCTAAACTATAAACAATAAACTCTAAACACTAAACCATAAACCCTAAACTATAAACCCTAAATCCTAAACCCTATACCTTTACCCTACATCGAAAACCTACAACTCAAAACCCTACACCCTAAACTGTAAACTCTAAACCTTAAACACTAAATACTAACCCTTAAACCCTGAACCTACAAATCGAAAGCCTAAACCCAAAGCGCAAAACTCTAAACCCTAACCCTAAACACTAAACCCTAAAAACTAAACCCAAAACCCTAAACCCCAAAACATAATACCTAAACCCTAAATCCTTAACTATAACCCTAAACTATAAACCCTAAATCCTAAATACTGAACCCTACTCCCTAACCCTAAACTCTAAATCCTAAACCCTAAACCCTAAATCATAAACTCTAAATGTTAAACCCTAACCCTAATCCTAATAAACCCTAAACCCTAAACCCTAAACCCTAACCCTAAATCCTAAAACATAAACCTTAAAACGTAAAACATGAACCCTAAAAGTTAAACCCAAAACCTTAAACCCTTACCCTAATAAACCCTATACCCGAAACCTTAAACCCTAACCCTAAATCCTAAAACCTAAACCCTAAACCTTATATCATAAACTCTAAACGTTAAAGCCTAAACACTAAACCCAAAACCCTAAAGCCTAAATCCAAAACTCTAAACACTAAACCCTATACCCTAAACACTAAAACCTAAACCCTAAACCCTAAACCCCAAATCCTAAAGTTAAAACCCTAGATATTACCCTAAACCCTAAACTCTACGCCCTAAACCCTAAATCCTAAACCCAAAACCCTAACCCTAAAACCTAAATCATAAACACTAAACCATAAACCCTAAACTCTAAACTCTAAACCCTAAACCCTAAATCCTAAACCCTAAACCTCAAACTCTAAATCCTAAACCATAAACAGTAAATCCTAACCCCTAAACCCTAAATGCTAAATCCTAACCCCTAAACCCTAAATGCTAAATCCTAACCCCTAAATCCATATATTAAACCCTAAACCCTAAACCCCAAACCCTAAATCCTAAACTCTAGACCTTAAAGCCTAATCCCTGAACTCAAAACCATAAAAAATAATCCATAAACCCTAAACCCTAAACCCTAAACCTTAAATCTGTAACTCCAAACTTTAAACACTAAACCCTTAACCCTAAACCCTAAACCCTTAACTATAAACCCTAAACCCTAAACCCTAAACCCTACACCCTAACCACTAAACCAAAACCTAAAACCTAAGTCAAAACTCTAAATCTTAAACCCTAAACCCTAAACCCTAAATCCTAAATCCTAACCCTAAATCCTAAACCGTAAATCAAAAAATATAAACCCTAAACCCTAAACTATAAACCCTAGACCCTAAAACCCAAACACTAAAACGTAAACCCTTAAACCTATACTAAACCATAAACATTAAACCCTAAACCCTAACCCTAAATGCTAAATCCTAAACCCTAAATTCAAACATTAAATCCGAAACCCTAAACCCCAAACCCTAAATCCTAAACTCTAAACCTTAAAGCCTAATCCCTTAACTCAAAACCATAAAAAATAATCCATAAACCCTAAACCCTAAACCCTAAACCTTAAATCTGTAACTCCAAACTTTAAACACTAAACCCCTAATCCTAAAGCTTAAACCCTTAACTATAAACCCTAAACCCTAAACCCTACACCCTAAACACTAAATAAAAACCTAAACCCTAAGTCAAAACTCTAAATCATAAACCCTAAACCCTAAACCCTAAATCCTAAATCCTAACCCTAAATCCTAAACCCTAGATCAAAAAATATAAACCCGAAACCCTAAACTATAAACCCTAGACCCTAAAACATAAACACTAAAACGTAAACCCTTAAACCTAAACTAAACCATAAACATTAAACCCTAAACCCTAACCCTAAATGCTAAATCCTAAACCCTAAATTCGAACATTAAATCCTAAACCCTAAACCCCAAACCCTAAATCCTAAACTCTAAACCTTAAAGCCTAATCCCTAAATGCAAAACCATAAAAAATAATCCATAAACTCTAAACCGTAAACCCTAAACCCTAAACCCTAAACCTTATATCTATAACTATAAACTTTAAACCCTAAACCATAAACCCTAAACTCTAAACTCTAAACCCTAAACCCTAAATCCTAAACCCTAAACCTCAAACTCTAAATCCTAAACCATAAACAGTAAATCCTAACACCTAAATCCTAAATCTACAAATCAAAACCCTAAACCAAAAGCCCAAAACACTAAATCCTAACCCTAAACCCGAAACCATAAACCCAAAACCGTAAACCCTAAAACCTAAACCCTAAATCTAAACCCTAAAAGCCTAAACCTTAAATCCTACACTCTTAACCCTAAACCATAAATCCAAACTATAAACATAAACCCTAAATCCTATATCTATATTCTAAAGACTAAACCCTAAATCCTAAAACCTAATCCCTAACCCTATATCCTAAACCCCAAATAGTAAACCGTAAACCTTATACCCTAAATCCCAAACTATAAACCCTAAACGCTATACACTAAACCCAACAGTATTATGCTTAAACCCAAAACTCTTAACCCTAAACCCTAAACCCTTAACCCTTAACCCTTAATCCTAAACCTATGCCCTAAACGCTAAACCTTAAACATACTACTCCAAATCGTAAACCTTAAACCCTAAACCCTAAATCCTAAACCCTAAGCCCTACACCCTAAACACTAAACCAAAACCAAAACCCTAAGTCAAAACTCTAAATCTTCAACCCTAAACCCTAAACCCTAAATCCTAAATCTTAACCCTAAATCCTAAACCCTAAATCAAAAAATATGAACCCTAAACCCTAAACTATAAACCCTAGACCCTAAAACATAAACACTAAAACGTAAACCCTTAAACCTAAACTAAACCACAAACATTAAACCCTAAACCCTAACCCTAAATGGTAAATCCTAAACCCTAAATCCAAACATTAAATCCTAAACCATAAACCCCAAACCCTAAATCCTAAACTCTAAACCTTAAAGCCTAATCCCTAAACGCAAAACCATAAAAAATAATCCATAAACTCTAAACCGTAAACCCTAAACCCTAAACCCTAAACCTTAAATCTATAACTCCAAACTTTAAACCTAAAACCCTAAACCCTAAACCCTAAACCACAAACTCTAAACCTTCAACCCTAAACCCTAAACGCTAAATCCAAACCCCTAAACCTACAACTCAAAACCGTAAACCCTAAACCCTATCCCTAAACCCTAAACCCAAAACACTAAACCAAAAGCCCTAAACCCTTAACCATAAACCCTAAACCTTAAATCCTAACCCCAATCCAAGACCCTAAATGAAAACAATAAACCCTAAACTCTAAATCCTAATCTCTAAACCCTAAATATTAAACTCTAAATCCTGAACCCTAAAGACAAATCGTAAACCATAAAACCTAAACCCTAAACCATAAACCCTGAACCCTAAACCCTAAACCATAAATCCTAAACCATAAACAATAAACTCTAAACACTAAACCATAAACCCTAAACTATAAACCCTAAATCCTAAACCCTACCCTAAACCCTAAATCAAAAACCTACAACTAAAAACCCTAAACCCTAAACCATAAACTCTAAACCTTAAACACTAAATACTAACCCTTAAACCCTGAACCTACAAATCGAAAGCATAAACCCAACGCCCAAAACTCTAAACCCTAAATCTAAAAACTAAACCCAAAACCCAAAACCCCAAAACCTAATACCTAAACCCTAAATCCTTAACTATAACCCCTAAACTATAAACCCTAAATCCTAAATCCTGAACCCTACTCCCTAACCCTAAACTCTAAATCCTAAACCCTAAACCCCAAATCATAAACTCTGAATGTTAAACCCTAACCCTAATCCTAATAAACCCTAATCCCTAAACCCTAAACCCTAACCCTAAATCCTAAAACATAAACCTTAAACCGTGAAATATGAACCCTAAAAGTTAAACCCAAAACCTTAAACCCTTACCCTAATAAACCCTATACCCTAAACCCTAAACCCTAACCCTAAATCCTAAAACCTAAACCCTAAACCTTATATCATAAACTCTAAACGTTAACGCCTAAACACTAAACCCAAAACCCTAAAGCCAAAATCCAAAACTCTAAACATTAAACCCTATACCCTAAACACTAATACCTAAACCCTAAACCCTAAACCCCAAATCCTAAATCTACAAATCAAAACCCTAAACCATAAACAGTAAATCCTAACCCCTCAACCCTAAATCTACAAATCAAAACCCTAAACCAAAAGCCCAAGACCCTAAACCCTAAACCATAAACCCCAAACCCAAAACCCTAAACCCTAAACCCTAAACCCTAAACCCTAAATCTAAACCCTAAAGGCCTAAACCCTAAATCCTACACTCTTAACCCTAAACACTAAATCCAAACTATAAACATAAACCCTAAATCTTATATCTATATTCTAAAGACTAAACCCTAAATCCTAAAACCTAATCCCTAACCCTAAATACTAAACCCCAAACTGTAAATCGTAAACCTTATACCCTAAATCCTAAACTATAAACCCTAAACGCTAAACACTAAACTCAATAGTATTAACCCTAAACCCAAAACTCTTAACCCTAAACCCTAAAAAACTCTTAACCCTAAACCCTTAACCCTTAACCCTTAATCCTAAACCTATGCCCTAAACCCTAAACCTTAAACCAACTACTCCAAACCGTAAACCTTAAACCCTAAACACTAAATCCTAAACTCTAAACCCTAAATAATAGATCCTATACCCTAAACTCTAAACCCTAAATTCTTAACTTAAAACTCTAAACTCTAAACCCTAAAATATATACAATAACCCTAAACACTAAATCCAAACCCTAAACCCTAACCCTAAACCCTAAACCCTAAACCCTAAACCCTAAACTCTAACCCTAAAATCAAAAATATAAACCCTAAACGCTAAACCATAAAGCATAAACCCTAAAAGTTAAATCCTTAACCCTAAAACTAAACCCAAAACCCTAAACCCTAACTCTAAACCCTAAACACTAAACCCTAAACCCTAAATCCAAACCTTAAACCCCAAACCCTAAATCCTAAATCCAAACATTAAATCCTAAACCCTAAACCCCAAACCCTAAATCCTAAACTCTAAACCTTAAAGCCTAATCCCTAAACGCAAAACCATAAAAAATAATCCATAAACTCTAAACATGGAGGTTGATGATGAAGAACAAAATCACTGTGGAAAGACATATCCAGTGGAAAATCAGAAATGGTTCTAGCTCCTTTTGGTGGGATAATTGGTTAGGAGTAGGCCCCTTGGCTCACTTCACAGGTAATAGCAACAGGTTTAATAATGACAAGGTTGCTGATTTTATAGAGGAAGGCCAGTAACAGAAAAGTGATGCGATGCTTAGCCCTCAAAGTCGTGTACAAAACATTCTTTCTACTCAGATTCAATCAGCACTGGGCAGACTGATCCGCAATTTGGACACTTAATACCAATGGTTCCTTCTCAGATCCTCCGCTTGGAATAACATTCGAGAAACCAGAGAGAAACCAAATTCAACACTCACACTTGGCATAAGAATATCCCTTTTAAATGCTCCTTCTTGCATGAGGGCAATCGATACAACCGCCTACTAATGAGAGACTGCAAGCTTTGGGATAGAACCCAAGGTTGTTATTGTTGTCATTCCCGAATTGATTCCATTGAGCATATTTTCATTTCGGGAATTTTGCCAGAATGTTTGGAGATATTTTGCGCCTCACTAAGGATCCAAATGCATCATTTGCCTCTCGTACATGGTCATGAGGTGGTGGAATACTAATTATAACAATGAAGCACAAGCTTGTTCTTCAATCTATCCCCATATTTATATGTTGGAACTTATGGAAGAATAGGTGTAACAAGAAGTATGGAGGCAAGCCATCCAACATCGCAAGGGTTAAATACCTTGTGGTCTTCGACACCTTCAAGCCGCTGCACACCGCTTTCCTTACATTACTTGGCCATCGAGTGGAAAAGGCTACGCACCTACATTGAGACTTGCAACCATGATACCAAGGTCACTATGGTGAAGTGGATTAGACCCACGATGCGGGTTGCTTAATATCGATGGGAGTGCTCGACAACCCCGCAAGATAGGAGTTGGAGGAATACTCAGACCAAAATGGGAACACTATCTGCTTTGCACCCTTTGGGACAAGGAACAAACAATCAGCAGAGGTGGAAGCATATATTTGGCCTAACTTGGTGTGCCTGACTAAATTACAACAATGTGATTCTTGAAGTTGATTCACAACTACTTGCGTAATGGTCAAGAACAACATCGCAGCTCGCGCGGATCGCTGCCGGTAAACTTCAATGCACAATCAATCGCTTAACTAGCTCAAATGTATGCATACTCTAGGGAGGCAAACTTTGTAGCGCACTTCTTGCGAAATATAGTCACAAAATTACCATTTACGATATACTTCGCACCAGAGCCTTCCCAAGTTAACGGCAAATTTATCTCCAATGTGATCAGCAGCATGGCAAGTTTCGCGTAAGGAAAATGAAAAGGATAAAGGAACCACCATGATTCATTCAATACACAAGAAGACATTGAAAGGAGCGAACTCCTTCAAGTTTTCGTGATCTCCAATCATCCACCTTCCGCTGACCTCCTCGCTAGGATAGAACTGTTAGTTTTTGAATTGTAAGGGGAGAGTCTCCCTCATTTATGCTTTCCTAGAATCTTTGTATCGAGAGGAGTCCTCTCACATAGGTGCGTAGATGATAGGTTCCGTTTTTTGTTTGGTGAAGGGTTGGAGAACCTGCTATTAAATAGTAGGCTACTAATTCTTTAACCACCTTCAAGCGGAGGTAAGGATCATGTCCCCCTCTATGTATCATTTTTTTCTATATATGCTAAGGCCTAGGGGTGTTGCTAAGCCCCTGACCCCTCCAAGGGTCGTTAAAATAAAAAAAAATAAAAAAAAAAACCTCAAACCAATAACTCCAAACTTTAAACCCAAAACCCTAAACCCTAAACCACAAACTCTAAACCTTAAACCCTAAACCCTAAACCCTGAACCTTAAACCCTAAACCCTAAACCCTAAACACTAAACCAAAAGCCTTAAACCCTTAACCATAAACCCTAAACCCTAAATCCTAACCCCAATCCTAGACCCTAAATGAAAACTCTAAACCCTAAACCCTAAATCCTAATCTCTAAACCGTAAATATTAAACTCTAAATCCTGAACCCTAAAGACTAAACCGTAAACCATAAAACCTGAACCCTAAACCATAAACCCTAAACCCTAAACCCTAAACCATAAATCCTAAACTATAAACAATAAACTCTAAACACTAAACCATAAACCCTAAACTATAAACCTTAAATCCTAAACCCTATACCCTAAACCCTAAATCGAAAACCTACAACTCAAAACCCTACACCCTAAACTGTAAACTCTAAACCTTAAACACTAAATACTAACCCTTAAACCCTGAACCTACAAATCGAAAGCCTAAACCCAAAGCGCAAAGCTCTAAACCCTAACCCTAAACACTAAACCCTAAAAACTAAACCCAAAACCCAAAACCCAAAAACCTAATACCTAAACCCTAAATCCTTAACTATAACCCCTAAACTATAAACCCTAAATCCTAAATACTGAACCCTACTCCCTAACCCTAAACTCTAAATCCTAAACCCTAATACCTAAATCATAAACTATAAATGTTAAACCTTAACCCTAATCCTAATAAACCCTAAACCCTAAACCCTAAACCCTAACCTAAATCCTAAAACATAAACCTTAAACCGTAAAATATGAACCCTAAAAGTTAAACCCAAAACCTTAAACCCTTACCCTAATAAACCCTATAACCTAAACCCTAAACCCTAACCCTAAATCCTAAAACCTAAACCCTAAACCTTATATCATAAACTCTAAACGTTAACGCCTAAACACTAAACCCAAAACCCTAAACCCCAAATCCTAAATCTACAAATCAAAACCCTAAACCATAAACAGAAAATCCTAACCCCTAAACCCTAAATCTACAAATCAAAACCCTAAACCAAAAGCCTAAGACCCTAAACCCTAACCCTAAACCCTAAACCCTAAACCCCAAACCCCAAACCCTAAACCCTAAACCCTAAACCCTAAACCCTAAACCCTAAATCTAAACCCTAAAAGCCTAAACCCTAAATCCTACACTCTTAACCCTAAACACTAAATCCGAACTATAAACATAAACCCTAAATCCTATATCTATATTCTAAAGACTAAACCCTAAATCCTAAAACCTAATCCCTAACCCTAAATCCTAAACCCCAAACTGTAAATCGTAAACCTTATACCCTAAATCCTAAACTATAAACCCTAAACGCTAAACACTAAACCCAACAGTTTTAACCCTAAACCCAAAACTCTTAACCCTAAACCCTAAAAAACTCTTAACCCTAAACCCTTAACCCTTAACCCTTAATCCTAAACCTATGCCCTAAACCCTAAACCTTAAACCAACTACTCCAAACCGTAAAGCTTAAACCCTAAACCCTAAACTCTAAACCCTAAACTCTAACCCTAAAACCAAAAATACAAACCCTAAATGCTAAACCATAAAGCATAAACCCTAAAAGTTAAATCCTTAACCCTAAAACTAAACCCAAAACTCTAAACCCTAACTCTAAACCCTAAACACTAAATCCAAACCATAAACCCCAAACCCTAAATACTAAACTCTAAACCCTAAATCCAAACATTAAATCCTAAACCCTAAACCACAAACGCTAAATCCTAAACTCTAAACCTTAAAGCCTAATACCTAAACGCAAAACCATAAAAAATAATCCATACACTCTAAATTGTAAACCCTAAACCCTAAACCCTAAACCTCAAACCTATAACTCCAAACTTTAAACCCAAAACCCTAAACCCTAAACCCTAAACCACAAACTCTAAACCTTAAACCCTAAACCCTAAACCCTGAACCTTAAACCCTAAACCCTAAACCCTAAACACTAAACCAAAAGCCTTAAACCCTTAACCATAAACCCTAAACCCTAAATCCTAACCCCAATCCTAGACCCTAAATGAAAACTCTAAACCCTAAACCCTAAATCCTAATCTCTAAACCGTAAATATTAAACTCGAAATCCTGAACCCTAAAGACTAAACCGTAAACCATAAAACCTGAACCCTAAACCATAAACCCTGAACCCTAAACCCTAAATCATAAATCCTAAAATATAAATAATAAACTCTAAACACTAAACCATAAACCCTAATCTATAAACCTTAAATCCTAAACCCTATACCCTAAACCCTAAATCGAAAACCTACAACTCAAAACCCTACACCCTAAACTGTAAACTCTAAACCTTAAACACTAAATACTAACCCTTAAACCCTGAACCAACAAATCGAAAGCCTAAACCCAAAGCGCAAAGCTCTAAACCCTAACCCTAAACACTAAACCCTAAAAACTAAACCCAAAACCCAAAACCCCAAAACCTAATACCTAAACCCTAAATCCTTAACTATAACCCCTAAACTATAAACCCTAAATCGTAAATACTGAACCCTACTCCCTAACCCTAAACTCTAAATCCTAAACCCTAAACCCTTAATCATAAATTCTAAATGTTAAACCCTAACCCTAATCCTAATAAACCCTAAACCCTAAACCCTAAACCCTAACCCTAAATCCTAAAACATATACCTTAAACCGTAAAATATGAACCCTAAAAGTTAAACCCAAAACCTTAAACCCTTACCCTAATAAACCCTATACCCTAAACCCTAAACCCTAACCCTAAATCCTAAAACCTAAACCCTAAACCTTATATCATAAACTCTAAACGTTAACGCCTAAACACTAAACCCAAAACCCTAAACCCCAAATCCTAAATCTACAAATCAAAACCCTAAACCATAAACAGTAAATCCTAACCCCTAAACCCTAAATCTACAAATCAAAACCCTAAACCAAAAGCCCAATACCCTAAACCCTAACCCTAAACCCTAAACCCTAAACCCCAAACCCAAAACCCTAAACCCTAAACTCTAAACCCTAAACCCTAAATCTAAACCCTAAAAGCCTAAACCCTAAATCCTACACTCTTACCCCTAAACACTAAATCCGAACTATAAACATAAACCCTAAATCCTATATCTATATTCTAAAGATTAAACCCTAAATCCTAAAACCTAATCCCTAACCCTAAATCCTAAACCCCAAACTGTAAATCGTAAACCTTATACCCTAAATCCTAAACTATAAACCCTAAACGCTTAACACTAAACCCAACAGTATTAACCCTAAACCCAAAACTCTTAACCCTAAACCCTAAAAAACTCTTAACCCTAAACCCTTAACCCTTAATCCTTAATCCTAAACCTATGCCCTAAACCCTAAACCTTAAACCAACTACTCCAAACCGTAAACCTTAAACCCTAAACACTAAATCCTAAACTTTAAACCCTAAATAATAGATCCTATATCCTAAACTCTAAACCCTAAATTCATAACTTAAAACTCCAAACCCTAAACCCTAAAATCTATACAATAACCCTAAACACTAAATCCAAACCCTAAATCCTAACCCTAAACCCTAAACCCTAAACCCTAAATTCTAACCCTAAAACCAAAAATATAAACCCTAAACGCTAAACCATAAAGCATAAACCCTAAAAGTTAAATCCTTAACCCTTAAACTAAACCCAAAATCCTAAACCCTAACTCTAAACCCTAAACACTAAATCCAAACCTTAAACCCCAAACCCTAAATACTAAACTCTAAACCCTAAATCCAAACATTAAATCCTAAACCCTAAACCCGAAACCCCAAATCCTAAACTCTAAACCTTAAAGCCTAATACCTAAACGCAAAACCATGAAAAATAATCCATAAACTCTAAAGCGTAAACCCTAAACCCTAAACCCTAAACCTCAAACCTATAACTCCAAACTTTAAACCCAAAACCCTAAACCCTAAACCCTAAACCACAAACCCTAAACCTTAAACCCTAAACCCTAAACCCTGAACCTTAAACCCTAAACCCTAAACCCTAAACACTAAACCAAAAGCCTTAAACCCTTAACCATAAACACTAAACCCTAAATCCTAACCCCAATCCTAAACCCTAAATGAAAACTCTAAACCCTAAACCCTAAATCCTAATCTCTAAACCCTAAATATTAAACTCTAAATCCTGAACCCTAAAGACTAAACCGTAAACCATAAAACCTGAACCCTAAACCCTTAACTATAAACCCTAAACCCTAAACCCCACACCCTAAACACTAAATCAAAACCTAAACCCTAAGTCAAAACTCTAAATCATAAACCCTAAACCCTAAACCCTAAATCCTAAATCCTAACCCTAAATCCTAAACCCTAGATCAAAAAATATAAACCCGAAACCCTACACTATAAACCCTAGACCCTAAAACATAAACACCAAAACGTAAACCCTTAAACCTAAACTAAACCATAAACATTAAACCCTAAACCCTAACCCTAAATGCTAAATCCTAAACCCTAAATTCGAACATTAAATCCTAAATCCTAAACCCCAAACCCTAAATCCTAAACTCTAAACCTTAAAGCCTAATCCCTAAATGCAAAACCATAAAAAATAATCCATAAACTCTAAACCGCAAACCCTAAACCCTAAACCCTAAACCTTAAATCTATAACTCTAAACTTTAAACCCTAAACCATAAACCCTAAACTCTAAACTCTAAACCCTAAACACTAAATCCTAAACCCTAAACCTCAAACTCCAAATCCTAAACCATAAACAGTAAATCCTAACACCTAAATCCTAAATCTACAAATCAAAACCCTAAACCAAAAGCCCAAAACCCTAAACCCTAACCCTAAACCCTAAACCCTAAACCCAAAACCCTAAACCCTAAAACCGAAACCCTAAATCTAAACCCTAAAAGCCTAAACCTTAAATCCCACACTCTTAACCCTAAACACTAAATCCGAACTATAAACATAAACCCTAAATCCTATATCTATATTCTAAAGACTAAACCCTAAATCCTAAAACCTAATCCCTAACCCTAAATCCTAAACCCCAAACAGTAAACCGTAAACCTTATACTCTAAATCCCAAACTATAAACCCTAAACGCTATACACTAAACCCAACAGTATTATGCTTAAACCCAAAACTCTTAACCCTAAACCCTAAACTCTTAACCCTAAACCCTTAACCCTTAACCCTTAATCCTAAACCTATGCCCTAAACCCTAAACCTTAAACCAACTACTCCAAACCGTAAACCTTAAACCCTAAACACTAAATCCTAAACTTTAAACCCTAAATAATAGATCCTATATCCTAAACTCTAAACCCTAAATTCATAACTTAAAACTCCAAACCCTAAACCCTAAAATCTATACAATAACCCTAAACACTAAATCCAAACCCTAAATCCTAACCCTAAACCCTAAACCCTAAACCCTAAACTCTAACCCTAAAACCAAAAATTAAACCCTAAACGCTAAACCATAAAGCATAAACCCTAAAAGTTAAATCCTTAACCCTAAAACTAAACCCAAAATCCTAAACCCTAACTCTAAACCCTAAACACTAAATCCAAACCTTAAACCCCAAACCCTAAATACTAAACTCTAAACCCTAAATCCAAACATTAAATCCTAAACCCTAAACCCGAAACCCCAAATCCTAAACTCTAAACCTTAAAGCCTAATACCTAAACGCATAACCATGAAAAATAATCCATAAACTCTAAAGCGTAAACCCTAAACCCTAAACCCTAAACCTCAAACCTATAACTCCAAACTTTAAACCCAAAACCCTAAACCCTAAACCCTAAACCACAAACCCTAAACCTTAAACCCTAAACCCTAAACCCTGAACCTTAAACCCTAAACCCTAAACCCTAAACACTAAACCAAAAGCCTTAAACCCTTAACCATAAACACTAAACCCTAAATCCTAACCCCAATCCTAAACCCTAAATGAAAACTCTAAACCCTAAACCCTAAATCCTAATCTCTAAACCCTAAATATTAAACTCTAAATCCTGAACCCTAAAGACTAAACCGTAAACCATAAAACTCAACTCCTAAACACTTAACTATAAACCCTAAACCCTAAACCCTACACCCTAAACACTAAATCAAAACCTAAACCCTAAGTCAAAACTCTAAATCATAAATCCTAAACCCTAAACCCTAAATCCTAAATCCTAACCCTAAATCCTAAACCCTAGATCAAAAAATATAAACCCGAACCCTACACTATAAACCCGGACCCTAAAACATAAACACCAAAACGTAAACCCTTAAACCTAAACTAAACCATAAACATTAAACCCTAAACCCTAACCCTAAATGCTAAATCCTAAACCCTAAATTCGAACATTAAATCCTAAATCCTAAACCCCAAACCCTAAATCCTAAACTCTAAACCTTAAAGCCTAATCCCTAAATGCAAAACCATAAAAAATAATCCATAAACTCTAAACCGTAAACCCTAAACCCTAAACCCTAAACCTTAAATCTATAACTCTAAACTTTAAACCCTAAACCATAAACCCTAAACTCTAAACTCTAAACCCTAAACACTAAATCCTAAACCCTAAACCTCAAACTCCAAATCCTAAACCATAAACAAGAAATCCTAACACCTAAATCCTAAATCTACAAATCAAAACCCTAAACCAAAAGCCCAAAACCCTAAACCCTAACCCTAAACCCTAAACCCTAAACCCAAAACCCTAAACCCTAAAACCAAACCCCAAATCTAAACCCTAAAAGCCTAAACCTTAAATCCACACTCTTAACCCTAAACACTAAATCCGAACTATAAACATAAACCCTAAATCCTATATCTATATTCTAAAGACTAAACCCTAAATCCTAAAACCTAATCCCTAACCCTAAATCCTAAACCCCAAACAGTAAACCGTAAACCTTATACTCTAAATCCCAAACTATAAACCCTAAACGCTATACACTAAACCCAACAGTATTATGCTTAAACCCAAAACTCTTAACCCTAAACCCTAAACTCTTAACCCTAAAACCTTAACCCTTAACCCTTAATCCTAAACCTATGCCCTAAACCCTAAACCTTAAACCAACTACTCCAAACCGTAAACCTTAAACCCTAAACACTAAATCCTAAACTTTAAACCCTAAATAATAGATCCTATATCCTAAACTCTAAACCCTAAATTCATAACTTAAAACTCCAAACCCTAAACCCTAAAATCTATACAAAAACCTTAAACACTAAATCCAAACCCTAAATCCTAACCCTAAACCCTAAACCCTAAACCCTAAACTCTAACCCTGAAACCAAAAATATAAACCCTAAACGCTAAACCATAAAGCATAAACCCTAAAAGTTAAATCCTTAACCCTAAAACTAAACCCAAAATCCTAAACCCTAACTCTAAACCCTAAACACTAAATCCAAACCTTAAACCCCAAACCCTAAATACTAAACTCTAAACCCTAAATCCAAACATTAAATCCTAAACCCTAAACCCGAAACCCCAAATCCTAAACTCTAAACCTTAAAGCCTAATACCTAAACGCAAAACCATGAAAAATAATCCATAAAAACTAAAGCGAAACCCTAAACCCTAAACCCTAAACCTCAAACCTATAACTCCAAACTTTAAACCCAAAACCCTAAACCCTAAACCCTAAACCACAAACCCTAAACCTTAAACCCTAAACCCTAAACCCTGAACCTTAAACCCTAAACCCTAAACCCTAAACACTAAACCAAAAGCCTTAAACCCTTAACCATAAACACTAAACCCTAAATCCTAACCCCAATCCTAAACCCTAAATGAAAACTCTAAACCCTAAACCCTAAATCCTAATCTCTAAACCCTAAATATTAAACTCTAAATCCTGAACCCTAAAGACTAAACCGTAAACCATAAAACCTGAACCCTAAACCCTTAACTATAAACCCTAAACCCTAAACCCTACACCCTAAACACTAAATCAAAACCTAAACCCTAAGTCAAAACTCTAAATCATAAACCCTAAACCCTAAACCCTAAATCCTAAATCCTAACCCTAAATCCTAAACCCTAGATCAAAAAATATAAACCCGAAACCCTACACTATAAACCCTGGACCCTAAAACATAAACACCAAAACGTAAACCCTTAAACCTAAACTAAACCATAAACATTAAACCCTAAACCCTAACCCTAAATGCTAAATCCTAAACCCTAAATTCGAACATTAAATCCTAAATCCTAAACCCCAAACCCTAAATCCTAAACTCTAAACCTTAAAGCCTAATCCCTAAATGCAAAACCATAAAAAATAATCCATAAACTCTAAACCGCAAACCCTAAACCCTAAACCCTAAACCTTAAATCTATAACTCTAAACTTTAAACCCTAAACCATAAACCCTAAACTCTAAACTCTAAACCCTAAACACTAAATCCTAAACCCTAAACCTCAAACTCCAAATCCTAAACCATAAACAGTAAATCCTAACACCTAAATCCTAAATCTACAAATCAAAACCCTAAACCAAAAGCCCAAAACCCTAAACCCTAACCCTAAACCCTAAACCCTAAACCCAAAACCCTAAACCCTAAAACCGAAACCCTAAATCTAAACCCTAAAAGCCTAAACCTTAAATCCCACACTCTTAACCCTAAACACTAAATCCGAACTATAAACATAAACCCTAAATCCTATATCTATATTCTAAAGACTAAACCCTAAATCCTAAAACCTAATCCCTAACCCTAAATCCTAAACCCCAAACAGTAAACCGTAAACCTTATACTCTAAATCCCAAACTATAAACCCTAAACGCTATACACTAAACCCAACAGTATTATGCTTAAACCCAAAACTCTTAACCCTAAACCCTAAACTCTTAACCCTAAACCCTTAACCCTTAACCCTTAATCCTAAACCTATGCCCTAAACCCTAAACCTTAAACCAACTACTCCAAACCGTAAACCTTAAACCCTAAACCCTAAATCCTAAACCCTAAGCCCTACACCCTAAACACTAAACCAAAACCAAAACCCTAAGTCAAAACTCTAAATTTTAAACCCTAAACCCTAAACCCTAAGTCCTAAATCTTAACCCTAAATCCTAAACCCTAAATCAAAAAATATAAACCCTAAACCCTAAACTATAAATCCTAGACCCTAAAACATAAACACTAAAACGTAAACCCTTAAACCTAATCTAAACCACAAACATTAAACCCTAAACCCTAACCCTAAACGCTAAATCCTAAACCCTAAATCCAAACATTAAATCCTAAACCATAAACCCCAAACCCTAAATCCTAAACTCTAAACCTTAAAGCCTAATCCCTAAACGCAAAACCATAAAAAATAATACATAAACTCTAAACCGTAAACCCTAAACCCTAAACCCTAAACCTTAAATCTATAACTCCAAACTTTAAACCCAAAACCCTAAACCCTAAACCCTAAACCACAAACTCTAAACCTTCAACCCTAAACCCTAAACGCTAAATCCAAACCCCTAAACCTACAACTCAAAACCTTAAACCCTAAACCCTATCCCTAAACCCTAAACCCAAAACACTAAACCAAAAGCCCTAAACCCTTAACCATAAACCCTAAACCTTAAATCCTAACCCCAATCCTAGACCCTAAATGAAAACAATAAACCCTAAACTCTAAATCCTAATCTCTAAACCCTAAATATTAAACTCTAAACCCTGAACCCTAAAGACTAAACCGTAAACCATAAAACCTAAACCCTAAACCATAAACCCTGAACCCTAAACCCTAAACCATAAATCCTAAACCATAAACAATAAACTCTAAACACTAAACCATAAACCCTAAACTATAAACCCTAAATCCTAAACCCTATACCCTAAACCCTAAATCAAAAACCTACAACTAAAAACCCTAAACCATAAACCATAAACTCTAAACCTTAAACACTAAATACTAACCCTTAAACCCTGAACCTACAAATCGAAAGCATAAACCCAAAGCCCAAAACTCTAAACCCTAAATCTAAAAACTAAACCCAAAACCCAAAACCCCAAAACCTAATACCTAAACCCTAAATCCTTAACTATAACCCCTAAACTATAAACCCTAAATCCTAAATCCTGAACCCTACTCCCTAACCCTAAACTCTAAATCCTAAACCCTAAACCCCAAATCATAAACTCTGAATGTTAAACCCTAACCCTAATCCTAATAAACCCTAATCCCTAAACCCTAAACCCTAACCCTAAATCCTAAAACATAAACCTTAAACCGTAAAATATGAACCCTAAAAGTTAAACCCAAAACCTTAAACCCTTACCCTAATAAACCCTATACCCTAAACCCTAAACCCTAACCCTAAATCCTAAAACCTAAACCCTAAACCTTATATCATAAACTCTAAACGTTAACGCCTAAACACTAAACCCAAAACCCTAAAGCCTAAATCCAAAACTCTAAACATTAAACCCTATACCCTAAACACTAACACCTAAACCCTAAACCCTAAACCCCAAATCCTAAATCTACAAATCAAAACCCTAAACCATAAACAGTAAATCCTAACCCCTAAACCCTAAATCTACAAATCAAAACCCTAAACCAAAAGCCCAAGACCCTAAACCCTAAACCCTAAACCCCAAACCCCAAACCCTAAACCCTAAACCCTAAATCTAAACCCTAAAAGCCTAAACCCTAAATCCTACACTCTTAACCCTAAATAGTAAATCCAAACTATAAACATAAACCCTAAATCTTATATCTATATTCTAAAGACTAAACCCTAAATCCTAAAACCTAATCCCTAACCCTAAATACTAAACCCCAAACTGTAAATCGTAAATCTTATACCCTAAATCCTAAACTATAAACCCTAAACGCTAAACACTAAACTCAACAGTATTAACCCTAAACCCAAAACTCTTAACCCTAAACCCTAAAAAACTCTTAACCCTAAACCCTTAACCCTTAACCCTTAATCCTAAACCTATGCCCTAAACCCTAAATCTTAAACCAACTACTCCAAACCGTAAACCTTAAACCCTAAACACTAAATCCTAAACTCTAAACCCTAAATAATAGATCCTATACCCTAAACTCTAAACCCTAAATTCTTAACTTAAAACTCTAAACTCTAAACCCTAAAATCTATACAATAACCCTAAACACTAAATCCAAACCCGAAACCCTAACCCTAAACCCTAAACCCTAAACCCTAAACTCTAACCCTAAAACCAAAAATATAAACCCTAAACGCTAAACCATAAAGCATAAACCCTAAAAGTTAAATCCTTAACCCTAAAACTAAACCCAAAACCCTAAACCCTAACTCTAAACCCTAAACACTAAACCCTAAACCCTAAATCCAAACCTTAAACCCCAAACCCTAAATACTAAATCTACAAATCAAAACCCTAAACCAAAAGCCCAAAACACTAAACCCTAACCCTAAACCCTAAATCTTAACCCTAAAAGCCTAAACCTTAAATCCTACACTCTTAACCCTAAACCATAAATCCAAACTATAAACATAAACCCTAAATCCTATATCTATATTCTAAAGACTAAACCCTAAATCCTAAAACCTAATCCCTAACCCTAAATCCTAAACCCCAAACAGTAAACTGTAAACCTTATACCCTAAATCCCAAACTATAAACCCTAAACGCTACACACTAAACCCAACAGTATTATGCTTAAACCCAAAACTCTTAACTCTAAACCCTAAACCCTTAACCCTTAACCCTTAATCCTAAACCTATGCCCTAAACCCTAAACCTTAAACCAACTACTCCAAACCGTAAACCTTAAACCCTAAACCCTAATTCCTAAACCCTAAGCCCTACACCCTAAACACTAAACCAAAAATAAAACCCTAAGTCAAAACTCTAAATCTTAAACCCTAAACCCTAAACCCTAAATCCTAAATCTTAACCGTAAATCCTAAACCCTAAATCAAAAAATATAAACCCTAAACCCTAAACTATAAACCCTAGACCCTAAAACATAAACACTAAAACGTAAACCCTTAAACCTAAACTAAACCACAAACATTAAACCCTAAACCCTAACCCTAAACGCTAAATCCTAAACCCTAAATCCAAACATTAAATCCTAAAACCATAAACCCCAAACCCTAAATCCTAAACTCTAAACCTTAAAGCCTAATCCCTAAACGCAAAACCATAAAAAATAATCCATAAACTCTAAACCGTAAACCCTAAACCCTAAACCCTAAACCTTAAATCTATAACTCCAAACTTTAAACCCAAAACCCTAAACCCTAAACCCTAAACCACAAACTCTAAACCTTCAACCCTAAACCCTAAACGCTAAATCCAAACCCCTAAACCTACAACTCAAAACCGTAAACCCTAAACCCTATCCCTAAACCCAAAACCCAAAACACTAAACCAAAAGCCCTAAACCCTTAACCATAAACCCTAAACCTTAAATCCTAACCCCAATCCTAGACCCTAAATGAAAACAATAAACCCTAAACTCTAAATCCTAATCTCTAAACCCTAAATATTAAACTCTAAACCCTGAACCCTAAAGACTAAACCGTAAACCATAAAACCTAAACCCTAAACCATAAACCCTGAACCCTAAACCCTAAACCATAAATCCTAAACCATAAACAATAAACTCTAAACACTAAACCATAAACCCTAAACTATAAACCCTAAATCCTAAACCCTATACCCTAAACCCTAAATCAAAAAACCTACAACTAAAACCCTAAACCCTAAACCATAAACTCTAAACCTTAAACACTAAATACTAACCCTTAAACCCTGAACCTACAAATCCAAAGCATAAACCCAAAGCCCAAAACTCTAAACCCTAAATCTAAAAACTAAACCCAAAACCCAAAACCCCAAAACCTAATACCTAAAACCTAAATCCTTAACTATAACCCCTAAACTATAAACCCTAAATCCTAAATCCTGAACCCTACTCCCTAACCCTAAACTCTAAATCCTAAACCCTAAACCCTAAATCCTAAATCATAAACTGTGAATGTTAAACCCTAACCCTAATCCTAATAAACCCTAAACCCCAAACCCTAAATCCTAAACTCTAAACCTTAAAGCCTAATCCCTAAAAGCAAAACCATAAAAAATAATCCATAAACTCTAAACCGTAAACCCTAAACCCTAAATCCTAAACCTCAAACCTATAACTCCAAACTTTAAACCCAAAACCCTAAACCCTAAACCCTAAACCACAAACTCTAAACCTTAAACCCTAAACCCTAAACCCTGAACCTTAAACCCTAAACCCTATCCCTAAACCCTAAACCCTAAACACTAAAACCAAAAGCCTTAAACCCTTAACCATAAACCCTAAACCCTAAATCCTAACACCAATCCTAGACCCTAAATGAAAACTCTAAACCCTAAACCCTAAATCCTAATCTCTAAACCCTAAATATTAAACTCTAAATCCTGAACCCTAAAGACTAAATCGTAAACCATAAAACCTGAACCCTAAACCCTAAACCTTGAACCCTAAACCCTAAACCATAAATCCTAAACTATAAACAATAAACTCTAAACACTAAACCATAAACCCTAAACTATAAACCCTAAATCCTAAACCCTATACCTTTACCCTATATCGAAAACCTATAACTCAAAACCCTACACCCTAAACTGTAAACTCTAAACCTTAAACACTAAATACTAACCCTTAAACCCTGAACCTACAAATCGAAAGCCTAAACCCAAAGTGCAAAACTCTAAACCCTAACCCTAAACACTAAACCCTAAAAACTAAACCCAAAACCCTAAACCCCAAAACATAATACCTAAACCCTAAATCCTTAACTATAACCCTAAACTATAAACCCTAAATCCTAACATCAACCCTACTCCCTAACCCTAACCTATAAATCATAAACTCTAAATGTTAAACCCTAAATCATAAACTCTAAATGTTAAACCCTAACCCTAATCCTAATAAATCCTAAACCTTAAACCCTAAACCCTAACCCTAAATCCTAAAACATAAACCTTAAAACGTAAAACATGAACCCTAAAAGTTAAACCCAAAACCTTAAACCCTTACCCTAATAAACCCTATACCCGAAACCTTAAACCCTAACCCTAAATCCTAAAACCTAAACCCTAAACCTTATATAATAAACTCTAAACGCAAAGCCTAAACCCTAAACCCAAAACCATAAAGCCTAAATCCAAAACTCTAAACACTAAACCCTATACCCTAAACACTAAAACCTAAACCCTAAACCCTAAACCCCAAATCCTAAAGTTAAAACCCTAGATATTACCCTAAACCCTAAACTCTACGCCCTAAACCCTAAATCCTAAACCCAAAACCCTAACCCTAAAACCTAAATCATAAACACTAAACCATAAACCCTAAACTCTAAACTCTAAACCCTAAACCCTAAATCCTAAACCCTAAACCTCAAACTCTAAATCCTAAACCATAAACAGTAAATTCTAACCCCTAAACCCTAAATGCTAAATCCTAACCCCTAAACCCTAAATGCTAAATCCTAACCCCTAAATCCATATATTAAACCCTAAACCCTAAACCCCAAACCCTAAATCCTAAACTCTAGACCTTAAAGCCTAATCCCTGAACTCAAAACCATAAAAAATAATCCATAAACCCTAAACCCTAAACCCTAAACCTTAAATCTGTAACTCCAAACTTTAAACACTAAACCCTTAACCCTAAACCCTAAACCCTTAACTATAAACCCTAAACCCTAAACCCTAAACCCTACACCCTAACCACTAAACCAAAACCTAAACCCTAAGTCAAAACTCTAAATCTTAAACCCTAAACCCTAAACCCTAAATCCTAAACCGTAAATCAAAAAATATAAACCCTAAACCTTAAACTATAAACCCTAGACCCTAAAACACAAACACTAAAACGTAAACCCTTAAACCTATACTAAACCATAAACATTAAACCCTAAACCCTAACCCTAAATGCTAAATCCTAAACCCTAAATCCAAATATTAAATCCGAAACCCTAAACCCCAAACCCTAAATCCTAAACTCTAAACCTTAAAGCCTAATCCCTTAACTCAAAACCATAAAAAATAATCCATAAACCCTAAACCCTAAACCCTAAACCTTAAATCTGTAACTCCAAACTTTAAACACTAAACCCCTAATCCTAAAGCCTAAACCCTTAACTATAAACCCTAAACCCTAAACCCTACACCCTAAACACTAAATAAAAACCTAAACCCTAAGTCAAAACTCTAAATCATAAACCCTAAACCCTAAACCCTAAATCCTAAATCCTAACCCTAAATCCTAAACCCTAGATCAAAAAATATAAACCCGAAACCCTAAACTATAAACCCTAGACCCTAAAACATAAACACTAAAACGTAAACCCTTAAACCTAAACTAAACCATAAACATTAAACCCTAAACCCTAACCCTAAATGCTAAATCCTAAACCCTAAATTCGAACATTAAATCCTAAACCCTAAACCCCAAACCCTAAATCCTAAACTCTAAACCTTAAAGCCTAATCCCTAAATGCAAAACCATAAAAAATAATCCATAAACTCTAAACCGTAAACCCTAAACCCTAAACCCTAAACCTTATATCTATAACTCTAAACTTTAAACCCTAAACCATAATCCCTAAACTCTAAACTCTAAACCCTAAACACTAAATCCTAAACCCTAAACCTCAAACTCTAAATCCTAAACCATAAACAGTAAATCCTAACACCTAAATCCTAAATCTACAAATCAAAACCCTAAACCAAAAGCCCAAAACACTAAATCCTAACCCTAAACCCGAAACCATAAACCCAAAACCGTAAACCCTAAAACCTAAACCCTAAATCTAAACCCTAAAAGCCTAAACCTTAAATCCTACACTCTTAACCCTAAACCATAAATCCAAACTATAAACATAAACCCTAAATCCTATATCTATATTCTAAAGACTAAACCCTAAATCCTAAAACCTAATCCCTAACCCTAAATCCTAAACCCCAAACAGTAAACCGTAAACCTTATACCCTAAATCCCAAACTATAAACCCTAAACGCTATACACTAAACCCAACAATATTATGCTTAAACCCAAAACTCTTAACCCTAAACCCTAAACCCTTAACCCTTAACCCTTAATCCTAAACCTATGCCATAAACCCTAAACCTTAAACCAACTACTCCAAATCGTAAACCTTAAACCCTAAACCCTAAATCCTAAACCCTAAGCCCTACACCCTAAACACTAAACCAAAACCAAAACCCTAAGTCAAAACTCTAAATCTTAAACCCTAAACCCTAAACCCTAAGTCCTAAATCTTAACCCTAAATCCTAAACCCTAAATCAAAAAATATAAACCCTAAACCCTAAACTATAAATCCTAGACCCTAAAACATAAACACTAAAACGTAAACCCTTAAACCTAAACTAAACCACAAACATTAAACCCTAAACCCTAACCCTAAATGCTAAATCCTAAACCCTAAATCCAAACATTAAATCCTAAACCATAAACCCCAAACCCTAAATCCTAAACTCTAAACCTTAAAGCCTAATCCCTAAACGCAAAACCATAAAAAATAATCCATAAACTCTAAACCGTAAACCCTAAACCCTAAACCCTAAACCTTAAATCTATAACTCCAAACTTTAAACCCAAAACCCTAAACCCTAAACCCTAAACCACAAACTCTAAACCTTCAACCCTAAACCCTAAACGCTAAATCCAAACCCCTAAACCTACAACTCAAAACCTTAAACCCTAAACCCTATCCCTAAACCCTAAACCCAAAACACTAAACCAAAAGCCCTAAACCCTTAACCATAAACCCTAAACCTTAAATCCTAACCCCAATCCTAGACCCTAAATGAAAACAATAAACCCTAAACTCTAAATCCTAATCTCTAAACCCTAAATATTAAACTCTAAACCCTGAACCCTAAAGACTAAACCAGAAACTATAAAACCTAAACCCCTAAACCATAAACCCCAACCCTAAACCCTAAACCATAAATCCTAAACCATAAACAATAAACTCTAAACACTAAACCATAAACCCTAAACTATAAACCCTAAATCCTAAACCCTATACCCTAAACCCTAAATCAAAAACCTACAACTAAAAACCCTAAACCCTAAACCATAAACTCTAAACCTTAAACACTAAATACTAACCCTTAAACCCTGAACCTACAAATCGAAAGCATAAACCCAAAGCCCAAAACTCTAAACCCTAAATCTAAAAACTAAACCCAAAACCCAAAACCCCAAAACCTAATACCTAAACCCTAAATCCTTAACTATAACCCCTAAACTATAAACCCTAAATCCTAAATCCTGAACCCTACTCCCTAACCCTAAACTCTAAATCCTAAACCCTAAACCCCAAATCATAAACTCTGAATGTTAAACCCTAACCCTAATCCTAATAAACCCTAATCCCTAAACCCTAAACCCTAACCCTAAATCCTAAAACATAAACCTTAAACCGTAAAATATGAACCCTAAAAGTTAAACCCAAAACCTTAAACCCTTACCCTAATAAACCCTATACCCTAAACCCTAAACCCTAACCCTAAATCCTAAAACCTAAACCCTAAACCTTATATCATAAACTCTAAACGTTAACGCCTAAACACTAAACCCAAAACCCTAAAGCCTAAATCCAAAACTCTAAACATTAAACCCTATACCCTAAACACTAACACCTAAACCCTAAACCCTAAACCCCAAATCCTAAATCTACAAATCAAAACCCTAAACCATAAACAGTAAATCCTAACCCCTAAACCCTAAATCTACAAATCAAAACCCTAAACCAAAAGCCCAAGACCCTAAACCCTAAACCCTAAACCCCAAACCCAAAACCCTAAACCCTAAACCCTAAACCCTAAACCCTAAATCTAAACCCTAAAAGCCTAAACCCTAAATCCTACACTCTTAACCCTAAACAGTAAATCCAAACTATAAACATAAACCCTAAATCTTATATCTATATTCTAAAGACTAAACCCTAAATCCTAAAACCTAATCCCTAACCCTAAATCCTAAACCCCAAACTGTAAATCGTAAATCTTATACCCTAAATCCTAAACTATAAACCCTAAACGCTAAACACTAAACTCAACAGTATTAACCCTAAACCCAAAACTCTTAACCCTAAACCCTAAAAAACTCTTAACCCTAAACCCTTAACCCTTAACCCTTAATCCTAAACCTATGCCGTAAACCCTAAATCTTAAACCAACTACTCCAAACCGTAAACCTTAAACCCTAAACACTAAATCCTAAACTCTAAACCCTAAATAATAGATCCTATACCCTAAACTTTAAACCCTAAATTCTTAACTTAAAACTCTAAACTCTAAACCCTAAAATATATACAATAACCCTAAACACTAAATCCAAACCCTAAACCCTAACCCTAAACCCTAAACCCTAAACCCTAAACTCTAACCCTAAAACCAAAAATATAAACCCTAAACACTAAACCATAAAGCATAAACCCTAAAAGTTAAATCCTTAACCCTAAAACTAAACCCAAAACCCTAAACCCTAACTCTAAACCCTAAACACTAAACCCTAAACCCTAAATCCAAACCTTAAACCCCAAACCCTAAATCCTAAATCCAAACATTAAATCCTAAACCCTAAACCCCAAACCCTAAATCCTAAACTCTAAACCTTAAAGCCTAATCCCTAAACGCAAAACCATAAAAAATAATCCATAAACTCTAAACATGGAGGTTGATGATGAAGAACAAAATCACTGTGGAAAGACATATCCAGTGGAAAATCAGAAATGGTTCTAGCTCCTTTTGGTGGGATAATTGGTTAGGAGTAGGCCCCTTGGCTCACTTCACAGGTAATAGCAACAGTTTAATAATGACAAGGTTGCTGATTTTATAGAGGAAGGCCAGGTAACAGAGAAAAGTGATGCGCTTAGCCCTCAAAGTCGTACAAAACATTCTTTCTACCCAGATTCAATCGCACTGGGCATCGATCCGCAATTTGGACACTTAATACCAATGGTTCCTTCTCTCAGATCCTCCGCTTGGAATAACATTCGAGAAACCAGAGAGAAAACCAAATTCAACACTCACACTTGGCATAAGAATATCCCTTTAAATGCTCCTTCTTGCATGGAGGGCAATCGATACAAACCGCCTACTAATGAGAGACTGCAAGCTTTGGGATAGAACTCAAGGTTGTTATTGTTGTCATTCCCGGAATTGATTCCATTGAGCATATTTTCATTTCGGGAATTTTGCCAGAATGTTTGGAGATATTTTGCGCTCACTAAGGATCCAAATGTACTATTTGCCTCTCGTAAGCATGGTCATGAGGTGGTGGAATACTAATTATAACAATGAAGCACACAAGCTTGTTCTTCAATCTATCCCCATATTTATATGTTGGAACTTATGGAAGAATAGGTGTAACAAGAAGTATGGAGGCAAGCCATCCAACATCGCAAGTGGTTAAATACCTTGTGGTCTTGGACACCTTCTGCCGCCGCACAATCGCTTTCCCTTACATTACTTGGCCATTGGAGTGGAAAAGGCTACGCACCTACATTGAGACTTGCAACCATGATACCAAGGTCACTATGGTGAAGTGGATTAGACCTCCGACAGTGGGTTAAGCTTAACATCGATGGGAGTGCTCGACAACCCCGCAAAGATAGGAGTTGGAGGAATACTCAGGACCAAAATGGGAACACTATTCGTGCTTTTGCAAATTTCTTTGGGACAAGGAACAAACAATCAGCAGAGGTGGAAGCAGCTATATTTGGCCTAACTTGGTGTGCTCGACTAAATTACAACAATGTGATTCTTGAAGTTGATTCACAACTACTTGTAGAATGGTCAAGAACAACATCAGCCTCTTGGCGGATCGCCCAGCTGCAAACTTCAATGCACAATCAATCGCTTAACTACCAAATGTATGCATACTCTTAGGGAGGCAAACTTTGTAGCAGACTCTCATAAATATAGTCACAAAATTACCAAATTTACAGATATACTTCGGCAACCAGCAGCTTCCCAAGTTAACGGCAGCTTATCTCCAACAGGATCAGGCAGGCATGGCAAGTTTCAGACGAAGGAAAATGAAAAGGATAAAGGAACCACCATGATTCATTCAATACACAAGAAGACATTGAAAGGAGCGAACTCCTTCAAGTTTTCTTGGGTGATCTCCAATCATCCACCTTCTGTTGGACCTCCCTTGGCTAGGATAGAACTGTTAGTTTTTGAATTGTAAGGGGAGAGTCTCCCTCATTTATGCTTTCCTAGAATCTTTGTATCGAGAGGAGTCCTCTCACATAGGTGCGTAGATGATAGGTTCCGTTTTTGTTTGGTGAAGAGTTGGAGAACCTGCTATTAAATAGTAGGCTACTAATTCTTTCACCACCTTGAAGCGGAGGTAAGGTTTATGTCCCCCTCTATGTATCATTTTTTTCTATATATGCTAAGGCCTAGGGGTGTTGCTAAGCCCCTGACCCCTCCGAGGGTCGTTAAAATAAAAAAAATAAAAAAAAAAAAACCTCAAACCAATAACTCCAAACTTTAAACCCAAAACCCTAAACCCTAAACCACAAACTCTAAACCTTAAACCCTAAACGCTAAACCCTGAACCTTAAACCCTAAACCCTAAACACTAAACCAAAAGCCTTAAACCCTTAACCATAAACCCTAAACCCTAAATCCTAACCCCAATCCTAGACCCTAAATGAAAACTCTAAACCCTAAACCCTAAATTTGAATCTCTAAACCGTAAATATTAAACTCTAAATCCTGAACCCTAAAGACTAAACCGTAAACCATAAAACCTGAACCCTAAACCATAAACCCTGAACCCTAAACCCTAAACCATAAATCCGCTCTAAAAATATCTCTCTAAAAATCCGCTCTCAAAGAAACAAAGGACTGCTGCCGCCGGAATGGCCACAGAGCCACCGGGAAAGGAGCTCTGCCGCCGACTGTGCCCAATCGACGCGGAACTCAAGCATCTATAAACCCCAACTGGGCGCTTCTCCAGAATCATCCGCCAACTCTTCAAAATTGCGACGCATTGAGGCGATCCATGTCGCGATTTCGGAAGAGGAGTTGGACTGGGCTCGGAAAATCATGTCCCTTGATCAAGCGGGAATGATTCGAGTTAATTCAAGTGGAAAACCTGAATCTACAACTAAAGATCTACATACAACTCAAAAATCACACGTTTCTATCTCACAAATTGAGAGTTCTAAGAAGATGATTTCTGGAGAAATCGCCTCCAAATCGCCCGATGTGCGCCTTCAATTTCAAGGGTCGTCGGAGAAGATGAATGAAGTCGCGACTACTGGGGAATCTTCCCCAAGCCATGGAGTACAGATTGACATAATTTCGGGCAAATTTGACGGCGAAATCTCCGGCGGCATAAACTCCGATAAAGTCACCGGAGCTCCGGTCGATAATGGAGACAAAATGCTTCACCAAGAGTCTCTTTGTGATGAGAATGATCTTCCTAAGGTAACAGAACCTCCTAATCAGCAAAGAATTAACGTTGAGTTACCTTCAAATTTGCAGGACCAAGATACCACAAAGGCTGATGTTCAGAACAAAGAAGAGGAAAGAGATTCGATGAGGAGGAACAACATGGAGGCAGAGAAGCAAGAAAAAGTGCAGGGGGATCAAGGCATAGCAGTTCAACAAAATAGAGCAGCGCAGCACACACAGTAGAAGGTATCAATAGAGACATCAAAGGAGAAACACTATGGTAAGGAGGAAAAGACAATATGGAGAGTGAAGGACAAAACAAACTTCACGGAGAACATAGCGCATCACAACAAGGAGGAAGGAGAGACACGCATAAACTTCAACAGCAAGGAGAGAATAGGTCAGTCAGATAAAACTACTCCAATCAATTATGATCAAAATAACCGTGTTGATAACAATTCCCATAAAAGTCAAAATGAGCATGAGAAAGGTCAATCTGTAGTGCAGGCTGGTGATATTACGATAGAAGATCAGAGTATGAGGACCAATCAAAACATTCTCAATGTAGACTCTAAAATACCTCCCCCTATCAAAGTTTCTTCTAACTTTGATACATATCGACCTAACCAGCAAAGAACTTCCCAAACCAATCCTAAACATACTCAGAACAGACCCCTTGGCAACACCTTCCCCCTAAGAAATGCCAGTCACCAAATTCCTGATCCTGCTCCCCCCACTGTCACCCAATCGTTAGCCTCAAGACTTAGAGCTAACCAAAGTAAGAATGCTAATCCCTTGGATATTACCACCCCTATAATCACTACTAGACAGGGATATCCCTCTATAACCTTCCATGAAGAGGATTTTATGCATAAAATTCCGGGGAGATGTAAGTACACACTGGTTGGCAAGTTCATCAATGCAATGCCCAAAATGGAAGTCATCAGGAAAAGTTTTGTTGCACAAACACAGCTTACAGGAGGAGTCAAAATTGCACACTTCAATTCAAGACATATTTATATTGACTTGGATAATGAAGCTGATCACATTTCAGTTTGGACAAAGCAGAGAATGTTTATTGCTGGCCATTCAATGAAACTACAGGTATGGACTCCCACTTTTAAACTCACAAGAAACCCTATAGTACCGTTTGGGTTACATCGCTCGATCGCCATGGCATTGTTATTATATGGACATTCTTACACCCTTATTGTCCCCAATTGGTAAAGCTCTATACTTGGATTCTGCCACTATGCAAAAGACAAGGGGAAGTGTTGCTAAAGTGAGGGTCCAAATAGATCTCACTAAAGCAAGACCTCAACATGTATGGATGGGTTTCTCTGAGAAGGACCATACTTTAGGTAAATGGCAACTTATTGAATTTGAAGATGTTCCTTCTTACTGTTTATACTGCAAGCACCAAGGGCATTCCTTTGAGGAATGTCCAGGGAAGGAAAGGGATGAGGAAATCAAAAGGAGAAAAGAAATGGAAACTAACAGGAAAGGACAGGAGAAGCAACTGGACCAAATGCCAAAACATAACCAACAGAGGGAGGAAGGGAAAGAAAAAGCTCAATCAAACAGACAAATAAAAGCAAAGGAACCAGCAGCTGATGATACAACATACAAGGAGGAGCAATGGCAAACTCAGACCAGAAAGAAAAAGAAAAACAACCAACACAACCAGAATCAGGATAAGAACCACAATTCACAGGAGCAGCAAGTACAGGTACAGCAGAACATAACAACTCAGGATCAACAGACAGGACAGAGAACAGGTATGAATGCTAATACTCCTGTAATTATTAATGAGGTGTCTGGTGATCAGACATTCACAACCCCATCCCCTGTTATTGTTAAGGATGATGCACATCCTGCCCCTTCCCCTGTGCCCCCTGTTATTAGTGTGAATGAAGCTGTTGGAGGGAGGATGGTTGGGAGGGAGAAAACTACTAACATGCAGGAAGGGGAACCTAAGGGGAGGGATTTGTCTCATGTTCTGCATGAAGACCAAATGGATGACCTTAGGAGGAGCCCTCAAACCCCTGCTACCACTACAGAAGACATGCAGCATCAACAAAATAATGTTCACCAAAATACTAATGCAGAAGAACAACAGGCTCACAGAAAGGAAGTGGAGCAGAGGCAAACCAGAGGATCTATGGCAAAAGATATGGGTAATAAAGTTAGTACTAGTAAACAGGTACAGACTCCCAAAAGTAAGAACAAACCCAGCAAGAAAAAGAGAGAAGCTGCTAAGAGGAAACAAGCTGAACAAGATCAACAGGTAAAGGATCAGAAGGACAATCAACCAGAAACAGATGAAGCAGAAGAACTTAATTCCTGTAAACAATTTATTATGGTGGAACAAATTATGGATGTGATCCCTCTTAAAGCTAAGACAAGAACTGACTCTGCAAACCCCGCATCACCTGCATTAGTCTAAGGGATGAGTATGAGGTGCAGAACTCAGAGGATGAAATGGAAGAAGAGACTCTTATAGAACAAGATGAAGATGAAGATGAGGAAACCAGTGAAGCTTTGATCAGAGCTTTCAGCCCCAACAAGGACCCAGAACTGGACAAAGAGGTACAACAAATTACCAACAACCAAGGACTCTCTCCTAGAGGTAGAACCCAGGAAAGATTGCCTCTCAAAAAAGCATCAACAACTATTCCTCAGAATCGGAAGACCAAACACTAGGCTATTCAGTTCTAAATCATCCCAATGATTAGTACAATCATATGGAATGTTAGAGGAATCAACACCCAAGGTGTTGTTGAAAGACTCAAAAATCTCAAAATTATTCATCAACTATCCATGATAGCTATCCTTGAGCCATTCTCAGATACTGTTCAGATTGACAGGTTTAAAAGTATGCTAGCCATGGATCATGCTGCCAGCAACATCAATGGAAAAATTTGGCTGTTTTGGAACAATGATGTTACCTGTAATGTGCTGGAAACTGATGAACAGCAGATGACTTGTGAGATCAACCATATTGAAGCTCCTGGCAACTATTTCATGACCTTTGTATATGCCAAGTGCAAAGACTATCTTAAGAAGCCACTTTGGGACAGACTTCTGCATCTTGCTGACACTAGAAATGATATTCCCTGGTGCACTGTGGGAGATTATAATGTTATTACAGATACAGAAGAAAAGCTAGGTGGTATTCCCTACAACATGAAGAAAAGTCTGGAGTTTATTGGTATTATTGAAGCTTGTGGATTATTGGACTTGGGATTTAATGGCCCTAAGTTCACCTGGTCTAACCAAAGGGGGATCCAATTCAGAATTTGGAAAAGGCTGGACAGAGCAATGGTCAATGATAGATGGTTGCAAGACATGCCTCACACTAGCATCACTCATCTTCCTTCTCAGAGGATCCGATCACCGCCCACTCATGGAAATCCGTGCCGCACTTCAAGACCATATTAAATACTTCAGATTCTTAATCATTGGGTGATCGACCTACATTTGCGCATTACGCTTGCTAAATGTCGAACAGATCAATAGAAGGAAAACCTATGTGGATTTTTCACCGTAAGATGAAGAGATCGCCTCTACCCTCGTAGATGGTCAAGATCGCAATTTGGGGATATTTATGCTAAGGTTAAAGAGTTTGAGGAAAGAGTCGAAAGGCGTAAGAGAATCTTATTCATAACAATCAAGAAAGAGAGCAGAACTCCACTGTGTGCGTCAATACATTAAATTCATGAAACTAGAAGACTCTATTCTTAAACAAAAGACTCACCGCAGTGGTTTAAGGAAGGGGATGGAAACTCTAAATACTTTCATGCTTTGGTAAGAGGAAGAAGGAGGAAGTCGTTTATTCACAAAATCCTCGTGGACAATGATGAGTGGATTCAAGGATAATCAAATTGCACGGCTGCTGTGAGTATTACTGCACATATTCACCGGAGAGGATAAGTATATTGATGAGACTCTGGATTGCATTCCTAGGATGGTCATGAAGGAACATAATGACGTAATGAGAGCCTTCCTACTATGGATGAACTTAAAGAGGTGGTTTTCTCTATGGATCCTTATTCAAATTCCGGGCCGATGGTATGAATGGTTGCTTTTTCCGTAAATGCCGATGTTATCAAGAATGACCGCCGCGCTTATTCATTCCTTCTTCAAGGGTCGATGATTCCTAAATATATTTCTCATGCATGTCTTGTTCTTCTCCCTAAAGTGAAGCATCCTAATAAGCTTTCGAATTTAGGCCTATCACCTTAGCAATTTCACTAACAAGATCATATCTAAGCTTCTATGTCTCGTGTTGGCTCTATCCTACCAAACCGATTTCCCTAATCAATCGTGGTTTGTAAAGTGGAGAAGTATAACTGAAAATATCATGTTGGCTCAGAAATCATCCATCGATAAAGAAGCCCGTCATAGGAAGTAATGTGGTGATTAAACTTGACATGACAAAAGCCTATGACAGGTTTCCTGGTCCTACACTTGTCTGGTTCTCGTGAAGATGGGCTTTGATGAGGTTGTCATTGATATGGTGTGGAGAATTATGGCTAACAATTGGTATTCCATTATTATTAATGGAAAGAGACATGGTTTCTTTCACTACTAGAGGTTAAAGCAAGGTGATCCTTTATCTCCTGTGACTATTTATTTTAGGTCGAGATGTTATCCAGATCTTTGAACAGTTGCAGCAGAATCCTTTATATCACAACTTCCATATGGAAAGCAGAGGACCACAAATTAATCATCTTAGCTTTCTGATGATATTATTATATTCACTTCAGAAGAAGCGGTCTCTCAAACTCATTATGGAGACTCGAGTATCTATGAAGGAACTTCGTGTCACCGATCAACAAGGCTAAAAGTCACTTCTTGCTTCATTCTAATGCTTTCAGACTACCGTGAAAGGGTTAAAAGATACACCGCTTCCACCAGAAAGAGGCTCCTCCGATGTACCGGATGCCCCATATTTATTGGAAGGCCTAAGATTATCTATTTCTGAGCTTATCAACAAGATGGTTAATAAAATCACAGGATGGCAATCCAAGATGCTAAGCTATGGAGGCAAGGTTACTTTGATCAAACATGTGTTGCAATCAATCCCTATCCACCTTCTATCTTCTATTTCTCCTCCTTCATCGTTCTTAAGCAAATACAGACATCATGGCTGATTTCTTCCGGGATGGAGGAAGGACAAGAAAAATATCATTGGTCGCCATGGAGAAACTTAAGTTTTCCATATGAGGAAGGGGAATTGAGTTAAACTTTTGAAAGATGTTTGTCGTGCATTTCAATTCAAGCGATGGTGGACATTTAGATCCAAGCAAACATTGTGGGGTGATTTCCTTAAAGCCAAATCGCCAAAGATCTAATCCAATTAGCAAAAAGTGGGATACAGGGAATCCCAAGCATGGAGGTTGATGATGAAAAACAAAATCACCGTGGAGAAACACATTCAATGGAAAATCGTGATGGTTCTTGCTCCTTTTGGTGGATAACTGGTGGGAATAGGACCTTTGGCTCGCTTTACCATTCACAAGAATGATTCAATAATGATAAGGTTGCAGATTATATAGAAGCCGGTCGCTGGAACAGAGAAAGGTCACTCGCTTAGCTCCTCATACACAGTACATAAAATTCTTTCTACTCGATTCATCTACAACATGGACAACTGATCAGCAAGATGGACCCTCAATACCAATGGTACCTTTTCTGTGTCTTCTGCGTGGAATATTATTAGAGAAACCAGGGAGAAAACCAAATTCAACACCTACACTTGGCATAGGAATATCCCTTTTAAATGTTCCTTTTTGCTGTGGAGAGCAACTAGGAGCAAATTACCTACCAATGAAAAATTGGCAAGGTTAGGAATTGCACCAGCAAACTGTTACTGTTGTCACTCTCCTGGAGTTGATACCATTGAACACATTTTCAATTCAGGGAACTTGGCCAGAAATGTGTGGAAGTATTTTGCTGTTGCCCTGGGTATTCAAACAGATTATTTGCCTCTTAGAAGTATGATTATGAGGTGGTGGAGTAATGCTTACAACAATGAAGCACACAAGCTGATCCTACAAGCCATTCCTATCTTTATTTGCTGGAATTTGTGGAAGAACAGATGTGCAAACAAATATGGAGGCAAACAATCCAACATAGCAAGGGTTAAATATTTGGTGATCCTTGACACTTTCAAGCTACTGCATACTGCATTTCCCTACATCACTTGGCCTTTGGAATGGAAAAGGTTGTGTATTCATATTGAGAGCTGCACTCATGATACCAAGATCACTTCAGTCCAATGGATTAAACCTCCTGACACTTGGGTGAAACTTAATACTGATGGGAGCACCTTGGGCAACCCAGGCAGCATAGGAGGAGGGGGTATCATCAGAAATCATAAAGGAGAGATTATCTTTGCATTTTCAGCCCTTTTGGAACTGGAACAAACAACCAAGCCGAGGTGGAAGCAGCTATTTTAGGCCTAACATGGTGTGCTCAACTGAAACACAACAATGTGATCCTTGAAGTTGATTCACAGCTACTTGATCACTGGTTGAAAAACATTGCAGCAACTCCTTGGCAGTTCGATTCCCAGATTCAGAAGCTTCAACAAATAGTCACTACATTCAACCAATTCAGATGTATTCATATCCTCAGGGAGGCCAACTTTGTTGCAGATTCTCTTGCCAAACATAGTCACAAGATTACCAGCCTCCAAATTTATTTCAAGAGTCAGCAGCTGCCCAAAATGACAGCAGCTTATCTCCAGCAGGACCAGGCAGGTATGGCAAGCTTCAGAAGAAGAAAGAAGAAGAGAATTAAGGAACCACCATGATACTCTCTGAGAGAGAGAAGTCACAGAAAGGAGCCAGAAATCCTTGAAGTCTTCTCGGATGGTTATAACCATCTTCTTGCTATGATTCTCTTGTTTGCTAGGATAGAATTTATTTCTTGAATTGTAAAGGGAGAGTCTCCCTCATTTAAGTTTTCCTAGAATCTTTGTACTGAGAGGAGTCCTCTCACATAGGTGCGTAGGTGATAGGTTCTTGCTTTTGTTTGGGGAAGTATTGGAGAACCTACTCATTATAGTAGGCTACCAATTCTTGAACCACCATGAAGTGGAGGTAAGGTTTATGTCCCCCTCTATGTATGTTTACTTTTTATATATATGATAAGGCCTGGGGGTGATGCTAAGCCCCTGACCCCTCCAAGGGTCGTTCAAATAAAAAAAAAAAAAACTATAAACAATAAACTCTAAACACTAAACCATAAACCCTAAACTATAAACCTTAAATCCTAAACCCTATACCCTAAACCCTAAATCGAAAACCTACAACTCAAAACCCTACACCCTAAACTGTAAACTCTAAACCTTAAACACTAAATACTAACCCTTAAACCCTGAACCTACAAATCGAAAGCCAAAACCCAAAGCGCAAAGCTCTAAACCCTAACCCTAAACACTAAACCCTAAAAACTAAACCCAAAACCCAAAACCCCAAAACCTAATACCTAAACCCTAAATCCTTAACTATAACCCCTAAACTATAAACCCTAAATCCTAAATACTGAACCCTACTCCCTAACCCTAAACTCTAAATCCTAAATCCTAAACCCTAAACCCTAAATCATAAACTCTAAATGTTAAACCCTAACCCTAATCCTAATAAACCCTAAACCCTAAACCCTAAACCCTAACCCTAAATCCTAAAACATAAACCTTAAACCGTAAAATATGAACCCTAAAAGTTAAACACAAAACCTTAAACCCTTACCCTAATAAACCCTATACCCTAAACCCTAAACCCTAACCCTAAATCCTAAAACCTAAACCCTAAACCTTATATCATAAACTCTAAACGTTAACGCCTAAACACTAAACCCAAAACCCTAAACCCCAAATCCTAAATCTACAAATAATAACCCTAAACCATAAACAGTAAATCCTAACCCCTAAACCCTAAATCTACAAATCAAAACCCTAAACCAAAAGCCCAAGACCCTAAACCCTAACCCTAAATCCTAAACCATAAACCCAAAACCCAAAACCCTAAACCCTAAACCCTAAACCCTAAACCCTAAATCTAAACCCTAAAAGCCTAAACCCTAAATCCAACACTCTTAACCCTAAACACTAAATCCGAACTATAAACATAAACCCTAAATCCTATATCTATATTCTAAAGACTAAACCCTAAATCCTAAAACCTAATCCCTAACACTAAATCCTAAACCCCATACTGTAAATCGTAAACCTTATACCCTAAATCCTAAACTATTAACCCTAAACGCTAAACACTAAACCCAACAGTATTAACCCTAAACCCAAAACTCTTAACCCTAAACCCTAAAAAACTCTTAACCCTAAACCCTTAACCCTTAACCCTTAATCCTAAACCTATGCCCTAAACCCTAAACCTTAAACCAACTACTCCAAACCGTAAACCTTAAACCCTAAACACTAAATCCTAAACTTTAAACCCTAAATAATAGATCCTATACCCTAAACTCTAAACCCTAAATTCTTAACTTAAAACTCTAAACCCTAAACCCTAAAATCTATACAATAACCCTAAACACTAAATCCAAACCCTAAACCCTAACCCTAAACCCTAAACCCTAAACCCTAAACTCTAACCCTAAAACCAAAAATATAAACCCTAAACGCTAAACCATAAAGCATAAACCCTAAAAGTTAAATCCTTAACCCTAAAACTAAACCCAAAACCCTAAACCCTAACTCTAAACCCTAAACACTAAATCCAAACCTTAAACCCCAAACCCTAAATACTAAACTCTAAACCCTAAATCCAAACATTAAATCCTAAACCCTAAACCCCAAACCCTAAATCCTAAACTCTAAACCTTAAAGCCTAATACCTAAACGCAAAACCATGAAAAATAATCCATAAACTCTAAACCGTAAACCCTAAACCCTAAACCCTAAACCTCAAACCTATAACTCCAAACTTTAAACCCAAAACCCTAAACCACAAACTCTAAACCTTAAACCCTAAACCCTAAACCCTGAACCTTAAACCCTAAACCCTAAACCCTAAACACTAAACCAAAAGCCTTAAATCCTTAACCATAAACCCTAAACCCTAAATCCTAACCCCAATCCTAGACCCTAAATGAAAACTCTAAACCCTAAACCCTAAATCCTAATCTCTAAACCCTAAATATTAAACTCTAAATCCTGAACCCTAAAAACTAAACCATAAACCATAAAACCTTAACCCTAAACCCTAAACCATAAATCCTAAACTATAAACAATAAACTCTAAACACTAAACCATAAACCCTAAACTATAAACCCTAAATCCTAAACCCTATACCCTAAACCCTAAATCAAAAACCTACAACTCAAAACCCTACACCCTAAACTGTAAACTCTAAACCTTAAACTCTAAATACTAACCCTTAAACCCTGAACCTACAAATCGAAAGCCTAAACCCAAAGCGCAAAACTCTAAACCCTAACCCTAAACACTAAACCCTAAAAACTAAACCCAAAACCCAAAACCCCAAAACCTAATACCTAAACCCTAAATCCTTAACTATAACCCCTAAACTATAAACCCTAAATCCTAAATACTGAACCCTACTCCCTAACCCTAAACTCTAAATCCTAAACCCTAAACCCTAAATCATAAACTCTAAATGTTAAACCCTAACCCTAATCCTAATAAACCCTAAACCCTAAACCCTAACCCTAAATCCTAAAACATAAACCTTAAACCGTAAAATATGAACCCTAAAAGTTAAACCCAAAACCTTAAACCCTTACCCTAATAAACCCTATACCCTAAACCCTAAACCCTAACCCTAAATCCTAAAACCTAAACCCTAAACCTTATATCATAAACTCTAAACGTTAACGCCTAAACACTAAACCCAAAACCCTAAAGCCTAAATCCAAAACTCTAAACACTAAACACTATACCCTAAACACTAAAACCTAAACCCTAAACCCTAAACCCCAAATCCTAAATCTACAAATCAAAACCCTAAACCATAAATAGTAAATCCTAACCCCTAAACCCTAAATCTACAAATCAAAACCCTAAACCAAAAGCCCAAGACCCTAAACCCTAACCCTAAACCCTAAACCATAAACCCCAAACCCAAAACCCAAAACCCTAAACCCTAAATATAAACCCTGAAAGCCTAAACCCTAAATCCTACACTCTTAACCCTAAACACTAAATCCGAACTATAAACATAAACCCTAAATCCTATATCTATATTCTAAAGACTAAACCCTAAATCCTAAAACCTAATCCCTAACCCTAAATCCTAAACCCCAAACTGTAAATCGTAAACCTTATACCCTAAATCCTAAACTATAAACCATAAACGCTAAACACTAAACCCAACAGTATTAACCCTAAACCCAAAACTCTTAACCCTAAACCCTAAAAAACTCTTAACCCAAAACCCTTAACCCTTAACCCTTAATCCTAAACCTATGCCCTAAACCCTAAACCTTAAACCAACTACTCCAAACCGTAAACCTTAAACCCTAAACACTAAATCCTAAACTCTAAGCCCTAAATAATAGATCCTATAACCTAAACCACAAACTCTAAAGCTTAAACCCTAAACACTAAACCCTGAACCTTAAACCCTAAACCCTAAAGCCTAAACACTAAACCAAAAGCCTTAAATCCTTAACCATAAACCCTAAACCCTAAATCCTAACCCCAATCCTAGACCCCAAATGAAAACTCTAAACCATAAACCCTAAACCCTAATCTCTAAACCCTAAATATTAAACTCTAAATCCTGAACCCTAAAGACTAAACCGTAAACCATAAAACCTGAACCCTAAACCCTAAACCCTGAACCCTAAACCTTAAACCATAAATCCTAAACTATAAACAATAAACTCCAAACACTAAACCATAAACCCTAAACTATAAACCCTAAATCCTAAACCCTATACCTTTACCCTACATCAAAAACCTACAACTCAAAACCCTACACCCTAAACTGTAAACTCTAAACCTTAAACACTAAATACTAACCCTTAAACCCTGAACCTACAAATCGAAAGCCTAAACCCAAAGCGCAAAACTCTAAACCCTAACCCTAAACACTAAACCCTAAAAACTAAACCCAAAACCCTAAACCCCAAAACATAATACCTAAACACTAAATCCTTAACTATAACCCTAAACTATAAACCCTAAATCCTAAATCCTGAACCCTACTCCCTAACCCTAAACTCTAAATCCTAAACCCTAAAACCTAAATCATAAACTCTAAATGTTAAACCCTAAACCTAATCCTAATAAACCCTAAACCATAAACCCTAAACCCTAACCCTAAATCCTAAAACATAAACCTTAAAACATAAAACATGAACCCTAAAAGTTAAACCCAAAACCTTAAACCCTTACCCTAACAAACCCTATACCCGAAACCTTAAACCCTAACCCTAAATCCTAAAACCTAAACCCTAAACCTTATATCATAAACTCTAAACGTTAAAGCCTAAACACTAAACCCAAAACCCTAAAGCCTAAATCCAAAACTCTAAACACTAAACCCTATACCCTAAACACTAAAATCTAAACCCTAAACCCTAAACCCCAAATCCTAAAGTTAAAACCCTAGATATTAACCCTAAACCCTAAACTCTACGCCCTAAACCCTAAATCCTAAACCCAAAACCGTAACCCTAAAACCTAAATCATAAACACTAAACCATAAACCCTAAACTCTAAACTCTAAACCCTAAACCCTAAATCCTAAACCCTAAACCTCAAACTCTAAATCCTAAACCATAAACAGTAAATCCTAACCCCTAAACCCTAAATCTACAAATCAAAACCCTAAACCAAAAGCCCAAAACCCTAAACCCTAACCCTAAACCCTAAACCATAAACCCCAAACCCAAAACCCTAAACCCTAAACCCTAAACCCTAAATCTAATCCCTAAAAGCCTAAACCCTAAATCCTACACTCTTAACCCTAAACCCTAAATCCAAACTATAAACATAAACCCTAAATCCTATATCTATATTCTAAAGACTAAACCCTAAATCCTAAAACCTAATCCCTAACCCTAAATCCTAAACCCCAAACTGTAAATCGTAGACCTTATACCTAAATCCTAAACTATAAACCCTAGACGCTAAACGCTAAACCCAATAGTATTAACCCTAAACCCAAAACTCTTAACCCTAAACCCTAAAAAACTCTTAACCATAAACCCTTAACCCTTAACCCTTAATCCTAAACCTATGCCCTAAACCCTAAACCTTAAACTAACTAATCCAAACCGTAAACCTTAAACCCTAAACCCTAAATCCTAAACTCTAAACCCTAAATAATAGACCCTATACCCTAAACCCTAAACCCTAAATTCTTAACTTAAAACTCTAAACCCTAAACCTTAAAATCTAAACAATAACCCTAAACACTAAATCCAAAAACTAAACCCTAAGCCCTAAACCCTAAAATCTAAAAAATAACCCTAACCCTAAATCCTAAACCCTAAATCAAAAAAGATAAACCCTAAACCCTAAACAATAAAGCATAAACCCTAAAACATAAACACTAAAACGAAAACCTTCAAACCTAAACTAAACTATAAATATTAAACCCTAAATGCTAAATCCTACACCCTAAATCCATATATTAAACCCTAAACCCTAAACCCCAAACCCTAAATCCTAAACTCTAAACCTTAAAGCCTAATCCCTGAACTCAAAACCATAAAAAATAATCCATAAACCCTAAACCCTAAACCCTAAACCTTAAATCTGTAACTCCAAACTTTAAACACTAAACCCTTAACCCTAAACCCTAAACCCTTAACTATAAACCCTAAACCCTAAACCCTAAACCCTACACCCTAAACACTAAACCAAAACCTAAACCCTAAGTCAAAACTCTAAATCTTAAACCCTAAACCCTAAACCCTAAATCCTAAATCCTAACCCTCCTAAACCGTAAATCAAAAAATATAAACCCTAAACCCTAAACTACCCTAAACTATAAACCCTAGACACTAAAACACAAACACTAAAACGTAAACCCTTAAACCTATACTAAACCATAAACATTAAACCCTAAACCCTAACCCTAAATGCTAAATCCTAAACCCTAAATCCAAACATTAAATCCGAAACCCTAAACCCGAAACCCTAAATCCTAAACTCTAAACCTTAAAGCCTAATCCCTAAACTCAAAACCATAAAAAATAATCCATAAACCCTAAACCCTAAACCCTAAACATTAAATCTGTAACTCCAAACTTTAAACACTAAACCCTTAATCCTAAAGCCTAAACCCTTAACTATAAACCCTAAACCCTAAACCCTAAACCCTACACCCTAAACACTAAATCAAAACCTAAACCCTAAGTCAAAACTCTAACTCTTAAACCCTAAACCCTAAACCCTAAATCCTAAATCCTAACCCTAAATCCTAAACCCTAAATCAGAAAATATAAACCCGAAACCCTAAACTATAAACCCTAGACAGTAAAACATAAACACTAAAACGTAAACCCTTAAACCTAAACTAAACCATAAACATTAAACCCTAAACCCTAACCCTAAATGCTAAATCCTAAACCCTAAATTCGAACATTAACTCCTAAACCCTAAACCCCAAACCCTAAATCCTAAACTCTAAACCTTAAAGACTAATCCCTCAATGCAAAACCATAAAAAATAATCCATAAACTCTAAACCGTAAACCCTAAACCCTAAACCCTAAACCTTAAATCTATAACTCTAAACTTTAAACCTTAAACCATTAACCCTAAACTCTAAACTCTAAACCCTAAACCCTAAATCCTAAACCCTAAACCTCAAACTCTAAATCCTAAACCATAAACAGTAAATCCTAACACCTAAATCCTAAATCTACAAATCAAAACCCTGAACCAAAAGCCCAAAACCCTAGACCCTAACCCTAAACCCTAAACCATAAACCCAAAACCCTAAAACCTAAAACCTAAACCCTAAAAGACTAAACCCTAAATCCTACACTCTTAACCCTAAACCATAAATCCAAACTATAAACATAAACCCTAAATCCTATATCTATATTCTAAAGACTAAACCCTAAATCCTAAAACCTAATCCCTAACCCTAAATCCTAAACCCCAAACTGTAAACCGTAAACCTTATACCCTAAATCCCAAACTATAAACCCTAAACGCTATACAATAAACCCAACAGTAATACGCTTAAACCCAAAACTCTTAACCCTAAACCCTAAACTCTTAACCCTAAACCCTTAACCCTTAACCCTTAATCCTAAACCTATGCCCTAAACACTAAACCTTAAACCAACTACTCCAAACCGTAAACCTTAAACCCTAAATCCTAAATCCTAAACCCTAAGCCCTACACCCTAAACACTAAACCAAAACCAAAACCCTAAGTCAAAACTCTAAATCTTAAACACTAAACCCTAAACCCTAAATCCAAAATCTTAACCATAAATCCTAAACCCTAAATCAAAAAACATAAACTCTAAACCCCAAACTATAAACCCTAGACCCTAAAACATAAACACTAAAACGTAAACCCTTAAACCTAAACTAAACCACAAACATTAAACCCTAAACCCTAACCCTAAATGCTAAATCCTAAACCCTAAATCCAAACATTAAATCCTAAACCCTAAACCCCAAACCCTAAATCCTAAACTCTAAACCTTAAAGCCTAATCCCTAAATGCAAAACCATAAAAAATAATCGATAAACTCTAAACCGTAAACCCTAAACCCTAAACCCTAAACCCTAAACCTTAAATCTATAACTCCAAACTTTAAACCCAAAACCCTAAACCCTAAACCCTAAACCACAAACTCTAAACCTTAAACCCTAAACCCTAAACGCTAAATCCTAACCCCTAAACCTACAACTCAAAACCTTAAACCCTAAACCCTAAACCCAAAACACTAAACCAAAAGCCCTAAACCCTTAACCATAAACCCTAAACCTTAAATCCTAACCCCAATCCTAGACCCTAAATGAAAATAATAAACCCTAAACCCTAAATCCTAATCTCTGAACCCTAAATATTAAACTCTAAATTCTGAACCCTAAAGACTAAACCGTAAACCATAAAACCTAAAACCTAAACCCTAAACCATAAACCCAAAACCCTAAACCTTAAATCTATAACTCCAAACTTTAAACCCAAAACCCTAAACCCTAAACCCTAAACCACAAACTCTAAACCTTAAACCCTAAACCCTAAACGCTAAATCCTAACCCCTAAACCTACAACTCAAAACCTTAAACCCTAAACCCTAAACCCAAAACACTAAACCAAAAGCCCTAAACCCTTAACCATAAACCCTAAACCTTAAATCCTAACCCCAATCCTAGACCCTAAATGAAAATAATAAACCCTAAACCCTAAATCCTAATCTCTGAACCCTAAATATTAAACTCTAAACTCTGAACCCTAAAGACTAAACCGTAAACCATAAAACCTAAAACCTAAACCCTAAACCATAAACCCAAAACCCTAAACCCTAAAACCTAAACCCTAAATCTAAACCCTAAAAGACTAAACCCTAAATCCTACACTCTTAACCCTAAACCATAAATCCAAACTATAAACATAAACCGTAAATCCTATATCTATATTCTGAAGACTAAACCCTAAATCCTAAAACCTAATCCCTAACCCTAAATCCTAAACCCCAAACTGTAAACCGTAAACCTTATACCCTAAATCCCAAACTATAAACCCTAAACGCTATACACTAAACCCAATAGTATTATGCTTAAACCCAAAACTATTAACCCTAAACCCTAAACTCTTAACCCTAAACCCTTAACCCTTAACCCTTAATCCTAAACCTATGCCCTAAACACTAAACCTTAAACCAACTACTCCAAACCGTAAACCTTAAACCCTAAATCCTAAATCCTAAACCCTAAGCCCTAAACCCTAAACACTAATCCAAAACCAAAACCCTAAGTCAAAACTCCAAATCTTAAACACTAAACCCTAAACCCTAAATCCTAAATCTTAACCCTAAATCCTAAACCCTAGATCAAAAAATATAAACCCTAAACCCTAAACTATAAACCCTAGACCCTAAAACATAAACACTAAAACGTAAACCCTTAAACCTAAACTAAACCACAAATATTAAACCCTAAACCCTAACCCTAAATGCTAAATCCAAATATTAAATCCTAAACCCTAAACCCCAAACCCTAAATCCTAAACTCTAAACCTTAAAGCCTAATCCCTAAATGCAAAACCATAAAAAATAATCCATAAACTCTAAACCGTAAACCCTAAACCCTAAACCCTAAACCTTAAATCTATAACTCTAAACTTTAAACCCAAAACCCTAAACCCTAAACCCTAAACCACAAACTCTAAACCTTAAACCTTAAACCCTAAACGCTAAATCCTAACCCCTAAACCTACAACTCAAAACCTTAAACCCTAAACCCTATCCTTAAACCCTAAACCCAAAACACTAAACCAAAAGCCCTAAACCCTTAACCATAAACCCTAAACCTTAAATCCTAACCCCAATCCTAGACCCTAAATGAAAACAATAAACCCTAAACCCTAAATCCTAATCTCTGAACCCTAAATATTAAACTCTAAACTCTGAACCCTAAAGACTAAACCGTAAACCATAAAACCTAAATCCTAAACCATAAACCCTAAACCCTAAACCCTAAACCATAAATCCTAAACCATAACCAATAAACACTAAACCATAAACCCTAAACTATAAACCCTAAATCCTAAACCCTATACCCTAAACCCTAAATCGAAAACCTACAACTAAAAATCCTAAACCCTAAACTATAAATTCTAAACCTTAAACACTAAATACTAACCCTTAAACCCTGAACCTACAAATCGAAAGCCTAAACCCAAAGCGCAAAACTCTAAACCCTAACCCTAAAAACTAAACCCTAAAAACTAAACCTAATACCTAAACCCTAAATCCTTAACTATAACCCTAAACTATAAACCCTAAATCTTAAATCCAGAACCCTACTCCCTAACCCTAAACTCTAAATCCAAAACCCTAAACACTAAATCATAAACTCTAAATGTTAAACCCTAACCCTAATCCTAATAAACCATAAACCCTAAACCCTAAACCCTAACAATAAATCCTAAAACATAAACCTTAAACCGTAAAATATGAACCCTAAAAGTTAAACCCAAAACCTTAAACCCTTACCCTAATAAACCCTATACCCTAAACCCTAAACCCTAACCCTAAATCCTAAAACCTAAACCCTAAACCTTATATCATAAACTCTAAACGTTAAAGCCTAAACACTAAACCCAAAACACTAAAGCCTAAATCCAAAACTCTAAACACTAAACCCTATACCGTAAACACTAAAACCTAAACCTTAAACCCTAAACCCAAAATCCTAAACTTAAAACCCTAGATATTAACCCTAAACCCTAAACTCTACACCCTAAACCCTAAATCCTAAACCCTAAACCCTAACCCTAAAACCTAAATCATAAACACTAAACCATAAACCCTAAACTCTAAAATCTAAACCCTAAACCCTAAATACTAAACCCTAAACCTTAAACTCTAAATCCTAAACCATAAACAGTAAATCCTAACCCCTAAACCCTAAATCTACAAATCAAAACCCTAAACCAAAAGCCCAAAACCCTAAACCAAAATCCCAAAACCCTAAACCCTAACCCTAAACCCTAAACCATAAACCCCAAACCCAAAACCCTAAACCATAAACCCTAAACCCTAAATCTAAACCCTAAAAGCCTAAACACTAAATCCTACACTCTTAACCCTAAACCCTAAATCCTATATCTATATTCTAAAGACTAAACCCTAAATCCTAAAACCTAATCCCTCACCCTAAATCCTAAACCCCAAACTGTAAACCGTAAACCTTATACCCTATATCCTAAACTCTAAACCCTAAACGCTAAACACTAAACCGAACAGTATTAAACCTAAACCCAAAACTCTTAACCCTAAACCCTAAACTCTTAACCATAAACTCTTAACCTTTAACCCTTAATCCTAAACCTATACCCTAAACCCTAAACCTTAAACCAACTACTCCAAACCGTAAACCTTAAACCCTAAACCCTAGATCCTAAAATCTAAACCCTAAATAATAGACCCTATACCCTAAACCCTAAACCCTAAATTATTAACTTAAAACTCTAAACCCTAAACCCTAAAATCTGAACAATAACCCTAAACACTAAATCCAAACTCTAAACCCTAAACCCTAAACCCTAAACTCTAAACTCTAACCCTAAAACCAAAAATATAAACCCTAAACCCCAAACCATAAATCATAAACCCTAAAAGTTAAACCCTTAACCCTAAAACTAAACACAAAACAAAAAACCCTAAACCCTAACTCTAAACCCTAAACACTAAACCCTAAACCCTAAATTCAAACCTTAAACCCCAAACCCTAAATACTAAACTCTAAACCTTAAAGCCTAATCCCTAAACTCTAAACCATAAAAAATAAACCATAAACCCCAAACCCTAAACCCTAAACACTAAATGCTAAACCCTAAACCCTCAACGTTAAACTCTACACCCTCAACCATAAACCCTAAATCCTAAACCCTAAACCCAAAACCCAAAACATATAACTTGAGACCTTAAATCCTAAATCTTAAACTCTAAACCTTAAACCCTAAATTAAAAATGCTAAACCTTAAATCATAAACACTATACCCTAAACCCTAAACCTATAACTTGAAACCATAAACCCTCAATCCTAAACCCTAAAAACTAAACCCAAGACCCTAAACCCTAAAACTTAATACTTAAAGCCTAAACCGTAAACCTTCAACCTACAACTCCAAACCCTAAATCCAAACTTTAAACCCTAAATCATAAATCCTAAACCCAAAACCCTAAACCCAAAATCCTAAACCATAAGCACTCAACTCTAAACCCTAACACCCAAAACCTAAATGCAAAACTCTAAACCATAAACCCTTAATAGTAAACCTTAAAGCTACAACTCCAAACCCTAAAAATTAAACCTTAAACTCTAAATGCTAAACCCTAAAACCAAAACCCTAAACATTAAACCCTAAACCCTAAACCCTAAACCCTAAAACATAAACCTTAAACCCTAAACACTAAATGCTAAACCCTAAACCCTCAACGCTAAACTCTACACCCTCAACCATAAACCCTAAATCCTAAACCCTAAACCCAAAACCCAAAACATATAACTTGAGACCTTAAATCCTAAATCTTAAACTCTAAACCTTAAACCCTAAATTAAAAATGCTAAACCTTAAATCATAAACACTATACCCTAAACCCTAAACCTATAACTTGAAACCATAAACCCTCAATCCTAAACCCTAAAAACTAAACCCAAAACCCTAAACCCTACAACTTAATACTTAAACCCAAAACCCTAAACCCTAAACCTTCAGCCTGCAACTCCAAACCCTAAATCCAAACTTTAAACCCAAAATCGTAAATCCTAAACCCTAAATCCTAAACCTAAAATCCTAAACAATAAACACTAAATTCTAAACCATAACACCCTAAACCTAAATGCTAAACCCTAAACCATAAGCCCTTAATAGTAAACCTTAAAGCTACAACTCCAAACCCTAAAAATTAAACCTTACACTCTAAATGCTAAACCCTAAAACCAAAACCCTAAACATTAAACCCTAAACCCTAAACCCTAAACCCTAAAACATAAACCTTAAAGTCCAGACCCTAAACCCTAAGCCCTAAACCCTAAACCCTAAACCCTAAACCCTAACCATAATCCTAAACCCTAAACCTCAAACCCTAATCCCTAAACCTATAACTTGAAATCATAAACCCTAAATCCTAAACCCTAAAACTTAATCCTTAAACTCTAAACCTTCAACCTACAACTCCAAACCCTAAATCCAAACTTTAAACCCTAAAACCTAAACCCTAAATCCTAAACCTAAACCCTAAACCCTAAACCTTAAACCCTAACACTAAACCTAAACCATAAATCATTAACTCTAAATCAAAAGTCCAAACCCTCAACCTCAAACCCTAAACCCCAAATCCTAAACTCTAAATCATAAACAAAAAATACTAAACTCACAACCTTAAGCCCTAAACACTAAATCCTAACCCCTAAACCTACAACTCAAAACCCTAAATCCTAAACCCTATCTCTAAACCCTAAACCCTAAACACTAAACCAAAAGCCCTAAACCCTTAACCATAAACCCTAACCCTAAACCTTAAACCCTAAATTATAAACCCTAAACCCTAAACCCTAAACCCTAAACCCTAAATCCTATATCCTAAATCCTACACCCAATAACCCTAAACTGTAGACCCTATACCCTAAACCTTAAACCTAAACACTAAACCCCCAAACCCTCAACACTAAATCCTAAACTCAACACTCTAAACCCTAAACCTAAAATCTAAACACTAAACCAAAACCTAAACACTAAACCCTAAACCCTAAATCAAATCTCTAAATCTTAACCCCTAAACCCTAAACCCTAAATCCTAAATCCTAACCCTAAATCCTAAACCCTAAATCAAAAAATACAAACTCTAAACCCTAAACAATAAACCATAAACCCTAAAACATAAACACTAAAATGAAAACCTTCAAACCTAAACTAAACTACAAATATTAAACCCTAAACCCTAACCCTAAATGCTAAACCCTAAACCCTAAATCCATACATTAAACCCTAAACCCTAAACACCAAACCCTAAATCCTAAACTCTAAACCTTAAAGACTAATCCCTAAACTCAAAACCATAAAAAATAATCCATAAACTCTAAACCGTAAACCCTAAACCCTAAACACTAAACCTTAAATCTGTAACTCTAAACTTTAAACCCTAAATCCTTAACCCTAAACCCTAAACCCTTAACCATAAACCCTAAATCCTAAACCCTAAACCCTACACCCTAAACAATAAACCAAAACCTAAACCCTAAGTCAAAACTCTAAATCTTAAACCCTAAACCCTAAACCCTAAATCCTAAATCCTAACCCTAAACCTTAAACCCTAAATCAATAAATATAAACCCTAAACCCTAAACTATAAACCCTAGACCCTAAAACATAAACACTAAAACGTAAACCCTTAAACCTAAACTAAACAATAAACATTAAACCCTAAACCCTAACCCTAAACGCTAAATCCTAAACCCTAAATCCAAATATTAAATCCTAAACCCTAAACCCCAAACCCTAAATCCTAAACTCGAAACCTTAAAGCCTAATCCCTAAACAGAAAACCATAAAAAATAATCCATAAACGCTATACCGTATACCCTAAACCTTAAATCTATAACTCCAAACTTTAAACCCTAAACCCTAAACCCTAAACCCTAAACCACAAACTCTAAACCTTAAACCCTAAACCTTAAACCCTAAATCCTAACCCCTAAACCTACAACTCAAAACCTTAAACCCTAAACCCTTTCCCTAAACCCTAAACCCTAAACACTAAACAAAAAGCCTAAAACCCTTAACCATAAACCCTAAACCCTATATCCTATCCCCAATCCTAGACCCTAAATGAACACTATAAACCCTAAACGTTAAACCCTAAACCGTAAATCCTAATCTCCAAACCCCAAATATTAAACTCTAAACCTTGAACCCTAAAGACTAAACCATAAACCATAAAACCTAAACCCTAAACCATAAACCCTGAACCCTAAACCCTAAACCATAAATCATAAACCATAAACAATAAACTTTAAACACTAAACCATAAACCCTAAATCCTAAACCCTATACCCTAAACCCTAAACCCTATCTCTAAACCCTAAACCCTAAACACTAAACCAAAGGCCCTAAACCCTTAACCACAAACCCTAACCCTAAACCCTAAACCCTAAATCCTAAACCCTAAACCCTAAACCCTAAACCCTATATTTAGAGTTTACAGTTTAGGGTTTAGGGTTTTGAGTTATAGGTTTTCGGTTTAGGGTTTAGGGTATAGGGTTTAGGATTTAGGGTTTATCGCTTAGGGTTTATGGGTTAGTGTTTAGAGTTTATTGTTTATAGTTTAGGATTTATGGTTTAAGGTTTAGGGTTCAGGGTTTATGGTTTAGGGTTCAGGTTTTATGGTTTACGATTTAGTCTTTAGGGTTCAGGGTTTAGAGTTTAATATTTAGGGTTTAGAGATTAGGATTTAGGGTTTAGGGTTTAGAGTTTTCATTTAGGGTCTAGGATTGGGGTTAGGATTTAGGGTTTAGGGTTTATGGTTAAGGGTTTAAGGCTTTTGGTTTAGTATTTAGGGTTTAGGGTTTAGGGATAGGGTTTAGGGTTTAAGGTTCAGGGTTGAGGGTTTAGGGTTTTAGGTTTAGAGTTTGTGGTTTAGGGTTTAGGGTTTAGGGTTTTGGGTTTAAAGTTTAGAATTTAGGGTTTATGGTTTAGTGTTTATGATTTAGGTTTTAGGGTTAGGGTTTAGGGTTTAGGATTTAGGGTTTAGGGCATAGAGTTTAGGGTTTAGGGTTAATATCTAGGGTTTTAAGTTTAGGATTTGGGGTTTAGGGTTTAGGGTTTAGGGTTTAGGTTTCAGTGTTTAGGGTGTAGGGTTTAGTGTTTAGAGTTTTGGATTTAGTCTTTAGGGTTTTGGGTTTAGTGTTTAGGCTTTAACGTTTAGAGTTTATGATATAAGGTTTAGGGTTTAGGTTTTAGGATTTAGGGTTTAGGGTTTAGAGTTTATAGTTTAGGGTTTATGGTTTAGTATTTATGATTTAGGTTTTAGGGTTAGGGTTTAGGGTTTAGGATTTAGGGTTTAGGGCGTAGAGTTTAGTGTTTAGGGTTAATATCTAGGGTTTTAAGTTTAGGATTTGGTGCTTAGGGTTTAGGGTTTAGGGTTTAGGTTTTAGTGTTTAGGGTATAGGGTTTAGTGTTTAGAGCTTTGGATTTAGGCTTTAGGGTTTTGGGTTTAGTGTTTAGGCTTTAACGTTTAGAGTTTATGATATAACGCTTAGGGTTTAGGTTTTAGGATTTAGGGTTAGGGTTTAGGATTTAGGGTATAGGATTTATTAGGGTAAGGGTTTAAGGTTTTGGGTTTAACTTTTAGGGTTCATGTTTTACGTTTTAAGGTTTATGTTTTAGGATTTAGGGTTAGGGTTTAGGGTTTATTAGGATTTGGGTTAGGGTTTAACATTTAGAGTTTATGATTTAGGGTTTAGGGTTTAGGCTTTATAGTTTAGGGTTAGCGAGTAGGGTTCAGGATTTAGGATTTAGGGTTTATAGTTTAGGGTTATAGTTAAGGATTTAGGGTTTAGGTATTAGGTTTTGGGGTTTAGGATTTTGGGTTTAGTTTTTAGTGTTTAGTGTTTAGGGATAGGGTTTAGAGTTTTGCGCTCTGGGTTTTGGCTTTCGATTTGTAGTTTCAGGGTTTAAGGGTTAGTATTTAGTGTTTAAGGTTTAGAGTTTATAGTTTAGGGTTTAGGGTTTTGAGTTGTAGGTTTTTGGTTTAGGGTTTAGGGTTTAGGGTTTAGGATTTTGGGTTTATAGCTTAGGGTTTATGGTTTACTGTTTAGAGTTTACTGTTTATGGTTTAGGATTTATGGTTTAGGGTTTAGGGTTTAGGGTTTTTGGTTTAGGGTTTAGGTTTTATGGTTTACGGTTTAGTCTTTAGGGTTCAGGGTTTAGAGTTTAATATTTAGGTTTTAGAGATTAGGATTTAGGGTTTAGGGTTTAAAGTTTTCATTTAGGGTCTAGGATTGGGGTTAGGATTTAGGGTATAGGGTTTATGGTTAAGGGTTTAGGGCTTTTGGTTTAGTGTTTAGGGTTTAGGGTTTAGGGATAGGGTTTAGGGTTTAAGGTTTAGAGTTTGTGGTTTAGGGTTTAGGGTTTAGGGTTTTGTGTTTAAAGTTTGGAGTTATAGATTTAAGGTTAGGGTTTAGGGTTTAGGGTTTACGGTTTAGAGTTTATGGATTATTTTTTATGGTTTTGCGTTTAGGGATTAGGTTTTAAGGTTTAGAGTTTAGGATTTAGGGTTTGGGGTTTAGGGTTTAGGATTTAATGTTTGGATTTAGGGTTTAGGATTTAGCATTTAGGGTTAGGGTTTAGGGTTTAATGTTTATGGTTTTGTTTAGGTTTAAGGGTTTACGTTTTAGTGTTTATGTTTTAGGGTCTAGGGTTTATAGTTTAGTGTTTAGGGTTTATATTTTTTAATTTAGGGTTTAGGATTTAGGGTTAGGATTTAGGATTTAGGGTTCAGGGTTTAGGGTGTAAGATTTAGAGTTTTGACTTAGGGTTTAGGTTTTGTTTTAGTGTTTAGGGTGTAGGGTTTAGGGTTTAGGGTTTAGGATTTAGGGTTTATGGTTAAGGGATTAGGGTTTAGGGTTAAGGGTTAAGTGTTTAAAGTTTGGAGTTATAGATTTAAGGTTTAGGGTTTAGGGCTTAGGGTTTATGGATTATTTTTTATGGTTTTGAGTTTAGGGATTAGTCTTTAAGGTTTAGAGTTTAGGATTTAGGATTTGGGGTTTAGGGTTTAGGGTTTAATGTATGGATTTAGGGTTTAGGATTTAGTATTTTGGGTTAGGGTTTAGGGTTTAATATTTATAGTTTAGTTTAGGTTTGAAGGTTTTCGTTTTAGTTTTTATGTTTTAGTCTTTATGGTTTATTGTTTAGGGTTTAGGATTTATATTTTTTAATTTAGGGTTTAGGATTTAGGGTTAGGATTTAGGATTTAGGGTTTATATTTTTTGATTTAGGGTTTGGGATTTAGGGTTAGGATTTAGGATTTAGGGTTTAAAATTTAGCGATTTGATTTAGGGTTTAGGGTTTAGTGTTTAGGTTTTGGTTTAGTGTTTAGATTTTAGGTTTAGGGTTTAGAGTGTTGAGTTTAGGATTTAGTGTTTAGGGTTTGGGGGTTTAGTGTTTAGGTTTAGGGTTTAGGGTATAGGGTCTACTGTTTAGGGTTATAGGTTGTAGGATTTAGGATATAGGGTTAAGGGTTTAGGGTTTAGGATTTAGGATTTAGGGTTTAGGGTTTAGGGTTTATGATTTAGGGTTTAAGGTTTAGGGTTAGGGTTTATGGTTAAGGGTTTAGGGCTTTTGTTTTAGTGTTTAGGGTTTAGGGTTTAGAGATAGGGTTTAGGGTTTAGGGTTTTGAGTTATAGGTTTAGGGGTTAGGATTTAGGGTTTAGGGTTTAGGGTTTAGGGTTTAAGGTTGTGAGTTTAGTATTTTTTGTTTATGATTTAGAGTTTAGGATTTAGGGTTTAGGGTTTGAGCTTGAGGGTTTAAAGTTTTGATTTAGAGTTAATGTTTTAGGGTTTATGTTTAGTGTTAGTGTTTAAGGTTTAGGGTTTAGGTTTAGGATTTAAGGTTTAGGTTTTAGGGTTTGAAGTTTGGATTTAGGGTTTGGAGTTGTAGGTTGAAGGTTTAGGGTTTAAGTATTAAGTTTTAGGGTTTAGGGTTTAGGGTTTATGGTTTCAAGTTATAGGTTTAGGGATTAGGGTTTGAGGTTTAGGGTTTAGGATTATGGTGAGGGCTTAGGGTTTAGGGTTTAGGTCTTAGGGTTTTGGGTCTAGACTTTAAGGTTTATGTTTTAGGGTTTAGGGTTTAGGGTTTAATGTTTAGGGTTTTGGTTTTAGGGTTTAGCATTTAGAGTTTAGGGTTTAATTTTTAGGGTTTGGAGTTGTAGCTTTAAGGTTTATTGTGAAGTGTTTATCGTTTAGAGTTTAGCATTTAGGTTTTGGGTGTTAGGGTTTAGAGTTGAGGGCTTATGGTTTAGGATTTTGGGTTTAGGGTTTTGGGTTTAGGATTTACGATTTAGGGTTTAAAGTTTGGATTTAGGGTTGGAGTTGTAAGTTGAAGGTTTAGGGTTTAGGGTTTAAGTATTAAGTTTTAGGGTTTAGGGTCTTGGGTTTAGTTTTTAGGGTTTAGGATTGAGGGCTTATGGTTTCAAGTTATAGGTTTAGGGTTTAGGGTATAGTGTTTATGATTTAAGGTTTAGCATTTTTAATTTAGGGTTTAAGGTTTAGAGTTTAAGATTTAGGGTTTAGGGTCTCAACTTATATGTTTTGGGTTTTGGGTTTAGGGTTTTGGATTTAGGGTTTATGGTTGAGGGTGTAGAGTTTAGGGTTGAGGGTTTAGGGTTTAGCATTTAGAGTTTAGGGTTTAGGGTTTGGGGTTTATGGTTTATTTTTTATGGTTTAGAGTTTAGGGATTAGGCTTTAAGGTTTAGAGTTTAGTATTTAGGGTTTGGGGTTTAAGGTTTGGATTTAGGGTTTAGGGTTTAGTGTTTAGGGTTTAGAGTTAGAGTTTAGGGTTTTGGGTTTAGTTTAGGGTTAAGGGTTTAACTTTTTGGGTTTATGCTTTATGGTTTAGCGTTTAGGGTTTATATTTTTGGTTTTAGGGTTAGATTTTAGGGTTTAGGGTTTAGAGTTTAGGGTTTAGGGTTTAGTGTTTGGATTTAGTGTTTAGGGTTATTGTTTAGATTTTAGGGTTTAGGGTTTAGAGTTTTAAGTTAAGAATTTAGGGTTTAGGGTTTAGGGTATAGGGTGTATTATTTTGGGTTTAGAGTTTAGGATTTAGGGCTTAGGGTTTAAGCTTTACGGTTTAGAGTAGTTGGTTTAAGGTTTAGGGTTTAGGGCATAGGTTTAGGATTAAGGGTTAAGGTTTAAGGGTTTAGGGTTAAGAGTTTTTTAGGGTTTAGGGTTAAGAGTTTTGGGTTTAGGGTTAATACTATTGGGTTTAGTGTTTAGCATTTAGGGTTTATAGTTTAGGATTTAGGGTATAATGTTTACGGTTTACAGTTTGGGGTTTCGGATTTAGGGTTAGGGATTAGGTTTTAGGATTTAGGGTTTAGTCTTTAGAATATAGATATAGGATTTAGGGTTTATGTTTATAGTTTGGATTTATGGTTATGGTTAAGAGTGTAGGATTTAGGGTTTAGGCTTTTAGGGTTTAGATTTAGGGTTTAGGGTTTAGGGTTTGGGGTTTAGGGTTTTGGGTTTGGAGTTTATGGTTTAGGGTTTAGGGTTTAGGGTTAGGATTTAGGGTTTTGGGCTTTTGGTTTAGGGTTTTGATTTGTATATTTAGGGTTTAGGGGTTAGGATGTACATTTTATGGTTTAGGATTTAGAGTTTGAGGTTTAGGGTTTAGGATTTAGGGTTTAGGGTTTAGAGTTTAGAGTTTAGTGCTTATGGTTTAGTGTTTATGATTTAGGTTTTAGGGTTAGGGTTTAGGGTTTAGGATTTAGGGTTCAGGGCGTAGAGTTTAGGGTTTAGGGTTAATATCTAGGTTTTAAGTTTAGGATTTGGGGTTTGGGGTTTAGGGTTTAGGTTTTAGTGTTTAGGGTATAGGGTTTAGTGTTTAGAGTTTTGGGGTGTAGGGTTTGGTGTTGTAATTTTAAGGTTTGGGGTTTAGGGTTTTTGGTTTAGGGTTTAGGGATTTAGGATTTATGGTTTAGCATTTAGGATTTAGAGTTTAGGGTTTAGGGTGTAGTGTTCAGGATTTAGTATTTAGGGTTTAGAATTTAGGGTTTATGGTAAAGTGTTTAGGATTTAGGTATTAGGTTTAGTGAATAGGGTTTAGGGTTTTGGGTTTTGGGTTTAGTGAATAGGGTTTAGGGTTTAGGGTTTAGGGCATAACATTTTGAGTTTAGGGTTTTTGGTTTAGGGTTTTGGTGTAAGGTTTAGGGTTTAGAGTGTAGTGTTTAGGGTTTAGGATTTAGGGTTTATGGTTAATGTTTTAGGGTTTATGGTTTAGGGTTTAGGGTTTTAAGTTTAGAGTTATAGATTTAAGGTTTAAGGTTTACGATTTAGAGTTTAGGATTATTTTTTATGGTTTTGAGTTTAGGGATTAGGCTTTAAGGTTGAGAGTTTAGGATTTAGTGTTTGGGTTTAGGGTTTAGGTTTTAGGGTTTAAAGTTTGGATTTAGGGTTCGGAGTTGTAGGTTGAAGGTTTAGGGTTTAAGTATTACGTTTTAGGGTTTTGGATTTTTGGTTTAGTTTTTAGGGTTTGGGATTTTGGGTTTAGGGTTTTGGGTGTAAGGTTTAGGGTTTAGGGTTTTGTGTTTAGGGTTTAGGGTATAGCATTTAGGGTTTAGGGTCTACAGTTTAAGGTTTAGGTTATTAGGGTTTAGCATTTAGAGTTTAGGGTTTAGGGTTTAGGGTTTTGGGTTTAGGGTTTGGAGTTGTAGGTTTAAGGTTTATGGTTAAGGGTTTATGGTTTAGGGTATAGCATTTAGGTTTTAGGCGTTAGTGTTTGGAGTTTAGGGTTTATGGTTTAGGATTTAGGGTTTAGGGTTGAGGGTTTAGGATTTATGGTTTAGGGTTTAAAGTTTGGATTTAGGGTTTAGAGTTTAGGGTTTAACATTTAGAGTTTAGGCTTTTTGGTTTAGGGTTTAACATTTAGAGTTTAGGATGGAGGATATAGGATTTAGGGTTTAGGGTATAGGTGTATGGTTTAGGGTTTAGGGTGCAGGGTTTACGATTTAGGATTTAGGATTTAGTCTCTAGGGTTCAGGGTTTAGAGTTTAATATTTAGTGTTTTGAGAGTAGGATTTAGTGTTTAGGGTTTAAGGTTTAGGGTTTAGAGTATTCATTTAGGGTCTAGGATTGGGGTTAGGATTTAGGGTTTAGGGTTTAGGGTGTAGGGTTTGGTGTTGTAAGTTTAAGGTTTTGGGGTTTAGGGTTTATGGTTTAGGATTTAGGGTTTGGAGTTTAGGGTTTATGGTTTAGGATTTAGGGTTTAGGGTTTAGGGTGTAGGATTTATAGTTTAGGGTTTAAAGTTTGGATTTAGGGTTTAGAGTTTAGGGTTTAACATTTAGAGTTTAGGATTTTTGGTTTAGGGCTTAACATTTAGAGTTTAGGATGGAGGATATAGGATTTAGGGTTTAGGGTTTAGGTGTAAGGTTTAGTGTATAGGGTGTAGGGTTTAGGGTTTAGGATTTAGGGTTTCTGGTTAAGTGTTTAGGGTTTAGGGTTTAAAGTTTGGAGTTATAGATTTAAGGTTTAGGGTTTGGGGTTTAAGGTTTACGGTTTAGAGTTGATGGATTATTTTAATGGTTTTGAGTTTAAGGATTAGGCTTTAAGGTTTAGAGTTTAGGATTTAGGGTTTGGGGTTTAGGGTTTAGGGTTTAATGTATGGATTTAGGGTTTAGGATTTAGCATTTAGGGTTAGGGTTTAGGGTTTAATATTTATAGTTTTGTTTAGGTTTGAAGGTTTACATTTTAGTGTTTATGGTTTATAGTTTAGGGTTTAGGGTTTATATTTTTTTATTTAGGGTTTAGGAATTAGGGTTTAGGGTTTAGGGTTTAAGATTTAGAGTTTTGATTTAGGGACTAGGGTTTAGTGTTTAGGTTTTGGTTCAGTGTTTAGGTTTTAGGTTTAGGGTTTAGAGTGTTGAGTTTATGATTTAGGGTTTAAGGTTTGGGGGTTTAGTGTTTAGGGTATAGGGTCTATTGTTTAGGGTTATAAGGTTTAGGATTTAGGATATATGGTTTAGGGTTTAGGGCTTAGGGTTTAGGACTTAGGGTTTAAGGTTTAGGGTTTATGATTTAGGGTTTAAGGTTTAGGGTTAGGGTTAATGGTGAAGGGTTTAGGCTATTGGTTTAGTGTTTAGGGATAGGGTTTGGGGTTTAGGGTTTCACATTGTAGGTTTAGGGGTTATTATTTAGGGTTTAGGGTTTAGAGATTGTGGTTTAGGATTTAGGGTTTAGGGTTGTGAGTTTAGTATGTTGTGTTTATGATTTAGAGTTTAGGATTTGGGGTTTGGGGTTTGAGGTTTAGGGTTTAGTGTTTTGATTTAGAGTTAATGATTTAGGGTTTAGGATTAGTGTTTGGGTTTAAGGTTTAGGGTTTAGGGTTTAGGTTTAGGGTTTAGGTTTATGTTTTAGGGTTTAAAGTTTGGATTTAGGGTTTGGAGTTGTAGGTTGAAGGTTTAGGGTTTAAGTATTAAGTTTTAGGGTTTAGGGTTTTGGGTTTAGTTTTTAGTGTTTGGGATTTCAGGTTTAGGGTTTTGGGTGTAGGGTTTAGGGTTTAGGGTTTAGGGTTTTGGGTTTAGTTTTTAGTGTTTGGGATTTCAGGTTTAGGGTTTTGGGTGTAGGGTTTAGGGTTTACGGTTTAGTGTTTAGGGTTTAGGGTATAGCATTTAGGGTTTAGGGTCTACAATTTAATGTTTAGGTTATTAGGGTTTAGCATTTAGAGTTTAGGGTTTAGGGTTTAGGTTTTGGGTTTAGGGTTTGGAGTTGTAGGTTTAAGGTTTATGGTTAAGGGTTTATGGTTTAGGGTATAGCATTTAGGTTTTGGGCGTTAGTGTTTGGAGTTTAGGGTTTATGGTTTAGGATTTAGGGTTTAGGGTTTAGGGTTTAGGATTTATGGTTTAGGGTTTAAAGTTTGGATTTAGGGTTTAGAGTTTAGGGTTTAACATTTAGAGTTTAGGCTTTTTGGTTTAGGGTTTAACATTTAGAGTTTAGGATGGAGGATATAGGATTTAGGGTTTAGGGTATAGGTGTATGGTTTAGGGTTTAGGGTGTAGGGTTTACGATTTAGGATTTAGGATTTAGTCTCTAGGGTTCAGGGTTTAGAGTTTAATATTTAGTGTTTTGAGAGTAGGATTTAGTGTTTAGGGTTTAAGGTTTAGGGTTTAGAGTATTCATTTAGGGTCTAGGATTGGGGTTAGGATTTAGGGTTTAGGGTTTAGGGTGTAGGGTTCGGTGTAGTAAGTTTAAGGTTTTGGGGTTTAGGGTTTATGGTTTAGGATTTAGGGTTTGGAGTTTAGGGTTTATGGTTTAGGATTTAGGGTTTAGGGTTCAGGGTTTAGGATTTATAGTTTAGGGTTTAAAGTTTGGATTTAGGGTTTAGAGTTTAGGGTTTAACATTTAGAGTTTAGGATTTTTGGTTTAGGGCTTAACATTTAGAGTTTAGGATGGAGGATATAGGATTTAGGGTTTAGGGTTTAGGTGTAAGGTTTAGTGTTTAGGGTGTAGGGTTTAGGGTTTAGGATTTAGGGTTTCTGGTTAAGTGTTTAGGGTTTAGGGTTTAAAGTTTGGAGTTATAAATTTAAGGTTTAGGGTTTGGGGTTTAGGGTTTACGATTTAGAGTTGATGGATTATTTTAATGGTTTTGAGTTTAAGGATTAGGCTTTAAGGTTTAGAGTTTAGGATTTAGGGTTTGGGGTTTAGGGTTTAGGGTTTAATGTATGGATTTAGGGTTTAGGATTTAGCATTTAGGGTTAGGGTTTAGGGTTTAATATTTATAGTTTAGTTTAGGTTTGAAGGTTTACGTTTTAGTGTTTATGTTTTAGGGTTTATGGTTTATAGTTTAGGGTTTAGGGTTTATATTTTTTTATTTAGGGTTTAGGAATTAGGGTTTAGGGTTTAGGGTTTAAGATTTAGAGTTTTGATTTAGGGACTAGGGTGGGTTTAGTGTTTAGGTTTTGGTTCAGTGTTTAGGTTTTAGGTTAGGGTTTAGAGTGTTGAGTTTAGGATTTAGGGTTTAGGGTTTGGGGGTTTAGTGTTTAGGGTATAGGGTGTATTGTTTAGGGTTATAAGGTTTAGGATTTAGGATATAGGGTTTAGGGTTTAGGGATTAGGGTTTAGGACTTAGGGTTTAAGGTTTAGGGTTTATGATTTAGGGTTTAAGGTTTAGGGTTATGGTTAATGGTGAAGGGTTTAGGGCTATTGGTTTAGTGTTTAGGGATAGAGTTTGGGGTTTAGGGTTTCACATTGTAGGTTTAGGGGTTATTATTTAGGGTTTAGTGTTTAGGGTTTAGAGTATTCATTTAGGGTCTAGGATTGGGGTTAGGATTTAGGGTTTAGGGTTTAGGGTGTAGGGTTTGGTGTTGTAAGTTTAAGGTTTTGGGGTTTAGGGTTTATGGTTTAGGATTTAGGGTTTGGAGTTTAGGGTTTATGGTTTAGGATTTAGGGTTTAGGGTTTAGGGTTTAGGATTTATAGTTTAGGGTTTAAAGTTTGGATTTAGGGTTTAGAGTTTAGGGTTTAACATTTAGAGTTTAGGATTTTTGGTTTAGGGCTTAACATTTAGAGTTTAGGATGGAGGATATAGGATTTAGGGTTTAGGGTTTAGGTGTAAGGTTTAATGTTTAGGGTGTAGGGTTTAGGGTTTAGGATTTAGGGTTTCTGGTTAAGTGTTTAGGGTTTAGGGTTTAAAGTTTGGAGTTATAGATTTAAGGTTTAGGGTTTGGGGTTTAGGGTTTACGGTTTAGAGTTGATGGATTATTTTAATGGTTTTGAGTTTAAGGATTAGGCTTTAAGGTTTAGAGTTTAGGATTTAGGGTTTGGGGTTTTGGGTTTAGGGTTTGATGTTTGGATTTAGTGTTTATGATTTAGCATTTAGGGTTAGGGTTTAGGGTTTAATATTTATAGTTTAGTTTAGGTTTGAAGGTTTACGTTTTAGTGTTTATGTTTTAGGGTTTATGGTTTATAGTTTAGGGTTTAGGGTTTATATTTTTTTATTTAGGGTTTAGGAATTAGGGTTTAGGGTTTAGGGTTTAAGATTTAGAGTTTTGATTTAGGGACTAGGGTTTAGTGTTTAGGTTTTGGTTTAGTGTTTAGGTTTTAGGTTTAGGGTTTAGAGTGTTGAGTTTAGGATTTAGGGTTTAGGGTTTGGGGGTTTAGGGTTTAGGCTATAGGGTCTAATGTTTAGGGTTATAAGGTTTAGGATTTAGGATATAGTGTTTAGGGTTTAAGGCTTAGTGTTTAGGACTTAGAGTTTAGGGTTTAGGGTTTATGATTTAGGGTTTAAGGTTTAGGTTTAGGGTTAATGGTGAAGGGTTTAGGGCTATTGGTTTAGTGTTTAGGGTTAGGGTTTGGGGTTTAGGGTTTCATGTTGTAGGTTTAGGGGTTATTATTTAGGGTTTAGGGTTTAGAGATTGTGGTTTAGGGTTTAGGATTTAGGGTTGTGTGTTTAGTATTTTGTGTTTATGATTTAGTGTTTAGGATTTGGGGTTTAGGGTTTGAGGTTTAGGGTTTATAGTTTTGATTTAGAGTTAATGATTTAGGGTTTTGGATTAGTGTTAGGGTTTAAGGTTTAGGGTTTAGGGTTTAGGTTTAGGGTTTAGGGTTTAAGTTTTAGGGTTTAAAGTTTGGATTTAGGGTTTGGAGTTGTAGGTTGAAGGTTTAGGGTTTAAGTATTAAGTTTTAGGGTTTACGGTTTTGGGTTTAGTTTTTAGGGTTTGGGATTTTGGATTTAGGGTTTTGGGTGTAGGGTTTAGGGTTTAGGGTTTAGGGTATAGGGTTTAGGGTTTAGGGTCTATAGTTTAAGGTTTAGGTTATTAGGGTTTAGCATTTAGAGTTTAGGGTTTTGGGTTTAGGGTTTGGAGTTGTAGGTTTAAGGTTTATGGTTAAGGGTTTATGGTTTAGGGTCTAGCATTTAGGTTTTGGGTGTTAGGGTTTGGAGTTTAGGGTTTATGGTTTAGGATTTAGGGTTTAGGGTTTAGGATTTAGGATTTATGGTTTAGGGTTTAATGTTTGGATTTAGGGTTTAGAGTTTAGGGTTTAACATTTAGAGTTTAGGATATTTGGTTTAGGGTTTAACATTTAGAGTTTAGGATGGAGGATATAGGATTTAGGGTTTAGGGTATAGGTGTATGGTTTAGTGTTTAGGGTGTAGGGTTTACTATTTAGGATTTAGGATTTAGTCTCTAGGGTTCAGGGTTTAAAGTTTAATATTTATTGTTTTGAGAGTAGGATTTAGGGTTTAGGGTTTAAGGTTTAGGGTTTAGAGTTTTCATTTAGGGTCTAGGATTGGGTTTAGGATTTAGGGTTTAGGATTTAGTGTGTAGGGTTTGGTGTTGTAAGTTTAAGGTTTGGGGTTTAGGGTTTATGGTTTAGGGTTTAGGGATTTAGGATTTACGGTTTAGCGTTTAAGATTTGGAGTTTAGGGTTTAGTTTGTAGTGTTCAGGATTTAGTATTTAGGGTTTAGAATTTAGGGTTTATGGTAAAGTGTTTAGGATTTAGGTATTAGGTTTTAGGATTTAGGGTTTAGGGTTTTGGGTTTTGGGTTTAGTGAATAGGCTTTAGGGTTTAGGGTTTAGGGCTTAACATTTTGAGTTTAGGATTTTTTGTTTAGGGCTTCACATTTAGAGTTTAGGATGGAGGATATAGGATTTAGTGTTTAGGGTTTAGGTGTAAGGTTTTGGGTTTAGGGTGTAGGGTCTAGGGTTTAGGATTTAGGGTTTATGGTTATGGGTTTAGGGTTTATGGTTTAGGGTTTAGGGTTTTAAGTTTGGAGTTATAGATTTAAGGTTTAGGGTTTACGGTTTAGAGTTTATGGATTATTTTTTATGGTTTTTAGTTTAGGGATTAGGCTTTAAGGTTGAGAGTTTAGGATTTAGGGTTTGGGGTTAAGGGTGTAGAGTTTATTGTTTATTTTTTATGGTTTAGAGTTTAGGGATTAGGCTTTAAGGTTTTAGAGTTTAGTATTTAGGGTTTGGGATTTAGGGTTTAGGGTTTAAGGTTTGGATTTAGGGTTTAGAGTTAGGGTTTAGGGTTTTGGGTTTAGTTTAGGGTTAAGGGTTTAACTTTTAGGGTTTATGCTTTATGGTTTATGGTTTAGGGTTTATATTTTCAGGTTTAGGGTTAGAGTTTAGGGTTTAGGGTTTAGGGTTTAGAGTTTGGATTTAAGGTTTAGGGTTATTGTTTAGATTTTAGGGTTTAGGGTTTAGAGTTTTGAGTTTAGGATTTAGGGTTTAGGGTTTAAGGTATAGGGTCTATTATTTAGGGTTTAGAGTTTAGGATTTAAGGTTTACAGTTTGGAGTTTAGGATTTAGGGTTTAGGGTTTAGGGCATAGGTTTAGGATTAAGGATTAAGGGTTAAGGGTTTAGGGTTAAGTGTTTAGTGTTTAGGGTTAAATGTTTTGGGTTTAGGGTTAATACTGTTGGGTTTGCTGTTTAGCGTTTAGGGTTTATACTTTAGGATTTAAGCTATAAAGTTTAGGGTTTACATTTTGGGGTTTTTGATTTAGGGTTAGGGATTAGGTTTTAGCATTTAGTGTTTAGTGTTTAGAATATAGATACAAGATTTAGGATTTATGTTTAGAGTTTGGATTTAGGGTTTAGTGTTAAGAGTGTAGGATTTAGGGTTTACATTTTTAGGGTTTAGATTTAGGGTTTAGGGTTTAGGGTTTTAGGGTTGGGGTTTATGGTTTAGGGTTTAGGGTTAGGGTTTAGGGTTTTGGGCTTTTGGTTTATGGTTTTGATTTGTAGGTTTAGGGTTTAGGATTTTGCTATTTATGGTTTAGGATTTAGAGTTTGAGGTTTAGGAATTAGGATTTAGGGTTTAGGGTTTAGAGTTTGGAGTTTTGGGTTTATGGTTTAGTGTTTATGAGTTATGGTTTAGGATTTAGGTTTTAGGGTTAGGGTTTAGGATTTAGGATTTAGGGTTTAGGGCGTAGAGTTTAGGGTTTATGGTTAAGATCTAGGGTTTTAAGTTTTGGATTTGGGGTTTAGGGTTGAGGGTTTAGGTTTTAGTGTTTAGGGTATAGGGTTTAGTGTTTAGAGTTTTGGATTTAGGCTTTAGGGTTTTGGGTTGAGGGTTTAGGCTTTAACGATTAGAGTTTATGATATAAGGTTTAGGGTTAGTGTTTAGGGTTTAGGTTATAGGGTTTATTAGGGTAAGGGTTTAAGGTTTAGGGTTTAACTTTTAGAGTTCATGATTTTCTTTTTAAGGTTTATGCTTTAGGATTTAGGGTTAGGGTTTAGGGTTTAGGGTTTATTAGGATTAGGGTTAGGGTTTAACATTTAGAGTTTATGATCTAGGGTTTAAGGTTTAGGATTTAGAGTTTAGGGTTAGGGAGTAGGGTTCAGTATTTAGGATTTAGGGTTTATAGTTTAGGGGTTATAGTTAAGGATTTTGGATTTAAGTATTAGGTTTTGGGGTTTAGGGTTTTGGGTTTAGTTATTAGAGTTTAGTGTTTAGGGTTAGGGTTTAGGTTTTTAGGGTTTAGATTTAGGGTTTAAGGTTTAGGGTTTTCGGGTTGGGGTTTATGGTTCAGGGTTTAGGGTTTTGGGCTTTTAGTTGATGGTTTTGATTTGTAGGTTTAGGGTTTAGGGGTTAGGATTTACTGTTTATGGTTTTGGATTTAGAGTTTGAGGTTTAGGGTTTAGGATTTAGAGTTTAGGGTTTAGAGTTTAGAGTTTAGGGTTGATGGTTTAGTGTTTATGATTTAGGGTTCAGGATTTAGGATTTAGGGTTTAGGGCGTAGAGTTTAGGGTTTATGGTTAAGATCTAGGGTTTTAATTTTAGGATTTGGGGTTTAGGGTTTAGGGTTTAGGTTTTAGTGTTTAGGGTATAGGGTTTAGTGTTTAGAGTTTTGGATTTAGGCTTTAGGGTTTTGGGTTTAGGGTTTAGGCTTTAACGATTAGAGTTTATGATATAAGGTTTAGGGTTAGTGTTTAGGGTTTAGGGTATAGGGTTTATTAGGGTAAGGGTTTAAGGTTTAGGGTTTAACTTTTAGAGTTCATGATTTTCTTTTTAAGGTTTATGTTTTAGGATTTAGGGTTAGGGTTTAGGGTTTAGTGTTTAGGGTTTATTAGGATTAGGGTTAGGGTTTAACATTTAGAGTTTATGATTTAGGGTTTAAGGTTTAGGATTTAGAGTTTAAGGTTTGGGAGTAGGGTTCAGGATTTAGGATTTAGGGTTTATTGTTTAAGGATTTTGGATTTAAGTATTAGGATTTGGGGTTTAGGGTTTTGGGTTTAGTGTTTAGGGTTTTGTGTTTAGGGTTAGGGTTTAGAGTTTTGGGCTTTGGGTTTAGGCTTTCGATTTGTAGGTTTAGGGTCTAGGGGTTAGTATTTAGTGTTTAGGGTTTAGAGTTTATGGCTTAGGGTTTAGGGTTTTGAGTTGTAGGTTTTCGGTTTAGGGTTTAGGGTATAGGGTTTAGGATTTAGGGTTTATGGTTTAGTGTTTAGAGTTTATTGTTTATGGTTTAGGATTTATGGTTTTAGGTTTAGTGTTCAGGGTTTATGATTTAGGGTTTAGGTTTTATGGTTTAGGGTTTAGTCTCTAGGGTTCAGGGTTTAGAGTTTAATATTTAGGGTTTAGAGATTAGGATTTAGGGTTTAGGGTTTAAGGTTTAGAGTTTTGAGTTTTCATTTATGATCTAGGATTGGGGTTAGGATTTAGGGTTTAGGGTTTACGGTGTAGGGTTTGGTGTTGTAAGTTTAAGGTTTAGGGTTTAGGGTTTAAGGTTTTGGGTTTAGTGATTTAGGATTTACGGTTTTGCGTTTAGGATTTAGAGTTTACGGTTTAGGGTGTAGTGTTCAGGATTTAGTATTTAGGGTTTATGGTAAAGTGTTTAGGATTTAGGTATTAGGTTTTAGGATTTAGGGTTCAGGGTTTTGGCTTTTGGGTTTAGTGAATAGGGTTTAGGGTTTAACATTTAGAGTTTAGGATTTTTTGTTTAGGGTTTAACATATAGAGTTTACGATATAAGATATAGGATTTAAGGTTTAGGTTTAGGGTTTAGCGTTTAGGTTTTTGGGATTAAAGTTTGGATTTAGGGTTTGGAGTTGTAGGTTGAAGGTTTAGTGTTTAAGTATTAAGTTTTAGGGTTTAGGGTTTTGGGTTTAGTTTTTAGGGTTTGGCATTTTGAGTTTAGGGTTTTGGGTGTATGGTTTAAGGTTTAGGGTTTACATGATAGGGTTTAGGGTTTAGGGTCTACAGTTTAAGGTGTAGGTTGTTAAGGTTTAGCATTTATAATTTAGGGTTTGGGGTTTAGGGTTATGGGTTTTGGGTTTGGAGTTGTAGGTTTAAGGTTTATGGTTAAGGGTTTATGGTTTAGGGTCTAGCATTTAGGTTTTGGGTGTTAGGGTTTGGAGTTTAGGGTTTATGGTTTAGGATTTAGGGTTTAGGGTTTAGGGTTTAGGGTTTAGGATTTAGGGTTTAGGGTTTAAAGTTTTGATTTAGGGTTTAGAGTTTAGGGTTTAACATTTACAGTTTAGGATTTTTGGTTTAGGGTTTAACATTTAGAGTTTTGGATGGAGGATATAGGATTTAGGGTTTAGGGTATAGGTGTATGGTTTATGGTTTAGGGTGTAGGGTTTATGATTTAGGATTTAGGATTTAGTTTCTAGGGTTCAGGGTTTATAGTTTAATATTTGGTGTTTAGAGAGTAGGATTTAGGGTTTAGGATTTAAGGTTTAGGGTTTAGAGTTGAGTTGTAGGTTGAAGGTTTAGGGTTTAAGTATTAAGTTTTAGGGTTTAGGGTTTTGGGTTTAGTTTGTAGGGTTTGGGATTTTGGGTTTAGGGTTTTGGGTGTAGGGTTTAGGGTTTAGGGTATAGCATTTAGGGTTTAGGGTCGACAGTTTAAGGTTTAGGTTATTAGGCTTTAGCATTTAGAGTTTAGGTTTAGGGTTTAGGGTTTTGGGTTTAGGGTTTGGAGTTGTAGGTTTAAGGTTTATGGTTTAGGGTCTAACATTTAGGTTTTGGGTGTTAGGGTTTGGAGTTTAGGGTTTATGGTTTAGGATTTAGGATTTAGGGTTTAGGGTTTAGGATTTATGGTTTAGGGTTTAAAGTTTGGATTTAGGGTTTAGAGTTTAGGGATTAACATTTAGAGTTTAGGATTTTTGGTTTAGGGTTTAACATTTAGAGTTTAGGATGGAGGATATAGGATTTAGAGTTTAGGGTATAGGTGTATGATTTATGGTTGACGGTGTAGGGTTTACGATTTAGGATTTAGGGTTTAGTCTCTAGGGTTCAAGGTTTAGAGTTTAATATTTAGTGTTTAGAGAGTAGGATTTAGGGTTTAGGGTTTAGAGTTTTCATTTAGGTTCTAGGATTGGGGTTAAGATTTAGGGTTTAGGGTTTAGGGTGTAGGGTTTGGTGTTGTAAGTTTAAGGTTTGGGGTTTAGGATTTAGGGATTTAGGATTTACGGTTTAGCGTTTAGGATTTAGAGTTTAGGGTTTAGTGTCTAGTGTTCAGGATTTAGTATTTAGGCTTTAGAATATAGGGTTTATGGTAAAGTGTTTAGGATTTAGGTATTAGGTTTTAGGATTTAGGGTTTTGGGTTTTGTGAATAGGGTTTAAGGTTTAGGGTTTAGGGCTTAACATTTTGAGTTTATGATTTTTGGTCTAGGGTTCAACATTTACAGTTTAGGATGGAGGATATTAGATTTAGGGTTTAGGGTTTAGGTGTAAGGTTTAGGGTTTAGGGTCTAGGGTTTTGGGTTTAGGATTTAGGGTTTATGGTTAAGGGTTTAGGGTTTATGGTTTAGCATTTAGGGTTTTAAGTTTGGAGTTATAGATTTAAGGTTTAGGGTTTACGGTTTAGAGTTTATGGATTATTTTTTATGGTTTTGAGTTTTGGGATTAGACTTTAAGGTTGAGAATTTAGGATTTAGGGTTTGGGGTTTAGGGTTTAGGGTTTAATGTTCGGATTTAGGGTTTAGGATTTAGCATTTAGGGTTAGGGTTTAGGGTTTAAAGTTTATGGTTTAGTTTAGGTTTGAGGGTTTACGTTTTAGTGTTTATGTTTTAGGATTTATGTTTTATAGTTTAGGGTTTAACGTTTAATTTTTTTGATTTAGGGTTTAGGATTTAGGGTTAGGATTTAGGATTTAGGGTTTAGGGTTTAGGTTTTGAGATTTAGAGTTTTTATTTAGGGTTTAGGGTTTAGGGTTTAGGTTTTTGTTTAGTGTTTAGATTTTAGATTTAGGGTTTAGAATGTTGAGTTTAGGATTTAAGGTTTAGGGTTTGGGGGTTTAGTGTTTAGGTTTATGGTTTAGGGTATAGGGTCTATTGTTTTGGATTATAGGGTTTAGGATTTAGGATATAGGGTTTAGGGTTTAGGATTTAGGATTTAGGGTTGAGGGTTTGGGATTTAGGGTTTATAATTTAGGGTTTAAGGTTTACGGTTAGGGTTTATGGTGAAGGGTTTAGGGCTTTTGGTTTAGTGTTTAGGGTTTAAGGTTTAGGGATAGGGTTAAGGGTTTAGGGTTTTGAGTTGTAGGTTTAGGGGTTAGGGTTTAGGGTTCAGGGTTTAGGGTTTAGAGTTTGTGGTTCATGGTTTAGGGTTTAGGGTTTAGGATTTAGGGTTTAGGGTTTGGGGTTTAGAATTTGTGGTTTAGGGTTTAGGGTTTAGGGTTGTGGGTTTAGTATTTTGTGTTTATGATTTAGAGTTTAGGATTTGGGGTTTAGGGTTTGTGGTTTAGGGTTTAGAGTTAATGATTTAGGGTTTAGGAGTAGTGTTAGGTTTTAAGGTTTAGGGTTTAGGGTTGAGGATTTAGGTTTAGGGTTTAGGGTTTAGGGTTTAGGGTTTAGGGTTTAAGGTTTAAGGTTTAGGGTCTATAGTTTAAGGTTTACATTTTAGGCTTTAGCATTTAGAGTTTATGGTTTAATGTTTAGGGTTTTGGGTTTAGGGTTTGGAGTTGTAGCTTTAAGGTTTATGGTTAAAGGTTTATGGTTTAGGGTTTAGCATTTAGGTTTTCGGTGTGAGGGTTTGGAGTTGAGGATTTATGGTTTAGGATTCTGGGTTAGGGTTAAGGGTTTAGGATTTATGGTTTAGGATTTAAAGTTTGGATTTAGGGTTTAGGGTTTAGGGTTTAACATTTAGAGTTTAGGATTTGTGGTTTCTGGTATAAAGTGTTTAGGATTGAGGATATATTATTTAGGGTTTAGTTTTTAGGTGTAGGGTTTAGGGTTTATAATTTAGGGTTTAAGGTTTACGGTTAGGGTTTATGGTGAAGGGTTTAGGGTTTAGATATTAGGATTTAAGGTTTAGGGTTTTTGGTTTAGTGTTTAGGGTTTAGGGTTTCGAGTTGTAGGTTTAGGGTTTAGGGGTTAAGGTTTAGGGTTTAGGTTTGTGGGTTTAAGGTTTGGTGTTTACGGTTAAGAGTTTGTGGTTTAGGGTTTAGGGTTTATGGTTTAGTGTTTTGGGTTTAGAGTTTAGAGTTAAGGGTTTAGGCTTTAGGGGTTTGAGTTGTAGGTTTTGGGTTTAGGGTATAGGATTTACGATTTAGGGTTATGAGTTTAGGATTATGGCATTAGGGTTTAGGGTTTAGGTTTTAGTATTTAGTGTTTAGAGTATAGAGTATAGGATTTAGGTTTTAGGGTTTAAGGTTTAGGGTTTAGAGTTTTGATTTAGGGTTTCGGGTTTAGGGTTTAGAGAAATGGGTTTAGAGTTTATCGTTTAGGTTTTGGTTTATGGTTTAGTGTTTAGGGTTTAGGGTTTAGAGTTTAGGGTTTAGGGTTTAGGGGCTCGAGTTGTATGTTTAGGGTTTAGGGTTTAGGGTTTAGTAGTTAGTGTTTAGTGTATAGAGTTTAGGATATAGGGTTTGGGTTTTAAGGTTTAGGGTTTAGAGTTTTGATTTACGGTTTAGGGTTTAGAGATTTGGATTTAGGGTTTATCGTTTACAGTTTTGGGTTTAGGCTTTAGGGTATACGTTCTATTATTTAGGGTTATAGGGTTTAGGATTTAGGATATAGGGTTTAGGGTTTAGGCTTTAGGATTTAGGGTTGAGGGTTTAGGGTTTAGGGTTTATGATTTAGGGTTTAAGGTTTAGTGTTAGGGTTTATGGTGAAGGGTTTAGGGCTTTTGGTTTAGTGTTTAGGGTTTAGGGTTTTAGGATAGGGTTTAGGGTTTAGGGTTTTGAGTTGTAGGTTTAGGGGTTAGGATTTAGGGTTTAGGGTTTAGGATTTAGAGTTTATGGTTCATGGTTTAGGGTTTAAGGTTTAGAATTTAGGGTTTAGGGTTTAGAGTTTTTGGTTTAGTGTTTAGGGTTTAGGGTTGTGGGTTTAGGGTTTGAGGTTTAGGGTTTAGAGTTAATGATTTAGGGTTTAGGATTAGTGTTAGGGTTTAAGGTTTAGGGTTTAGGGTTTAGGATTTAGGTTTAGGGTTTAGGGTTTAGGGTTTAGGGTTTAGGGTTTAAGGTTTAGGGGTTTAAGTTATAGGGTTTAGCATTTAGAGTTTAGGGTTTAATGTTTAGGGTTTTGGATTTAGGGTTTGGAGTTGTAGCTTTAAGGTTTATGGATAAGGGTTTATGGTTTAGGGTTTAGCATTATGGTTTTGGGTGTGATGGTTTGGAGTAAAGGGTTTATGGTTTAGGATTTAGGATTTAGGGTTTAGGGTTTAGGATTTATTGTTTAGGATTTAAAGTTTGGAGTTAGGGTTTAGGGTTTAGGATTTAACATTTAGAGTTTAGGATTTGTGGTTTAGGGTTTAACACTTAGAGTTTAGGATTGAGGATATAGTATTTAGTGTTTAGGGTTTAGGTGTAGGGTTTATGGTTTAGGGTGTAGGGTTTATGGTTTAGGATTTAGGGTTTATGGTTAAGGGATTAGGGTTTAGATGTTAGGTTTTAAGGTTTAGGGTTTTTGGTTTATTGTTTAGGGTTTAGGGTTTCGAGTTGTAGGTTTAGGGTTTAGGGGTTAAGGTTTAGGGTTTAGGGTTGTGGGTTTAAGGTTTGGTGTTTACGGTTAAGAGTTTGTGGTTTAGGGTTTATGGTTTATGGTTTAGTGTTCGGGGTTTAGAGTTTAGAGTTAAGGGCTTAGGCTTTAGGGGTTCGAGTTGTAGGTTTTGGGTTTAGGGTATAGGGTTTACGATTTAGGGTTTTGAGTTTAGGATTATGGCTTTAGGGTTTAGGGTTTAGGGTTTAGTATTTAGTGTTTAGAGTATAGAGTTTAGGATTTAGGGTTTAGGGTTTAAGGTTTAGGGTTTAGAGTTTTGATTTAGGGTTTCGGGTTTAGGGTTTAAGGTTTAGAGAGTTGGGTTTAGAGTTTATCGTTTAGGGTTTTGGGTTTACGGTTTATAGTTTAGGGTTGTGTGTTTAGTATTTTGTGTTTAGGGTTTAGAGTTTAGGATTTGCAGATTAGGGTTTGAGGTTTAGGGTTTTGATTTATGGTTAGGGTTTAGGGTTTAGGTTTAGTGTTTAGGATTTAGGGCTTAGGGTTTAGGGTCTAGACTTGAAGGTTTATGTTTTAGGATTTAGGGTTTAGGGTTTAGGGTTTAATGTTTAGGGTTTAGGTTTTAGGGTTTAATGTTTAGGGTTTTGGTTTTAGGGTTTAGTATTTAGAGTTTGGGGTTTAATTTTTAGGGTTTGGAGTTGTAGCTTTAATGTTTTTAGTTAAGGGTTTATGGTTTAGGGTTTAGCATTTAGGTTTTGGGTGTTAGGGTTTAGACTTTAGGGCTTATGGTTTAGGATTTTGGGTTCAGGATTTAGGGTTTAGGATTTACGATTTAGGGTTTAAAGTTTGGATTTAGTGTTTGGAGTGTAGGTTGAAGGTTTAGGGTTTAGGGTTAAGTATTAAGTTTTAGGGTTTAGGGTCTTGTGTTTAGTTTTTAGGGTATAGGATTTAGGGTTTATGGTTTCATGTTATAGGTTTATGGTTTAGGGTTTAGTATTTATGATTTAGTGTTTAGGGTCTCGAGTTGTATGTTTTGGGTTTTGGGTTTAGGGTTTAGGGTTTGGGGTTTATGGTTGAGGGTGTAGAGGTTAGGGTTTAGGGTTTTGGGCTTTTGGTTTATGGTTTTGATTTGTAGGTTTAGGGTTTAGGGGTTAGGATTTACTGTTTATGGTTTAGGATTTAGAGTTTGAGGTTTAGGGTTTAGGATTTAGGGTTTAGGGTTTAGAGTTTAGAGTTTAGGGTTAATGGTTTAGTGTTTATGATTTAGGGTTTATGATTTAGCATTTATGGTTTAGGGCGTAGTGTTTAGGGTTTATGGTTAAGATATAGGGTTTTAATTTTAGGATTTGGGGTTTAGGGTTTGGGGTTTAGGTTTTAGTGTTTAGGGTATAAGGTTTAGTGTTTAGAGTTTTGGATTTAGGCTTTAGGGTTTTGGGTTTAGGGTTTAGGCTTTAACGTTTAGAGTTTATGATATAAGGTTTAGGGTTTAGATTTTAGGATTTAGGGTTAGTGTTTAGGGTTTAGGGTATAGGGTTTATTAGGGTAAGGATTTAAGGTTTAGGGTTTAACTTTTAGAGTTCATGATTTTAGTTTTAAGGTTTATGTTTTAGGATTTAGGGTTTAGGGTTTAGGGTTTATTAGGATTAGAGTTACGGTTTAACATTTAGAGTTTATGATTTTGGGTTTGGGGTTTAGGATTTAGAGTTTAGGGTTAGGGAGTAGGGTTCAGGATTTAGGCTTTAGGGTTTATAGTTTAGGGGTTATAGTTATGGATTTTGGGTTTATGTATTAGGTTTTGGGGTTTAGGGTTTTGGGTTTAGTTTTTAGGGTTAGGGTTTTGAGTTTTGGGCTTTGGGTTTAGGCTTTTGATTTGTAGGTTCAGGGTTTAGGGGTTAGTATTTAGTGTTTAGGGTTTAGAGTTTATGGCTTAGGATTTAGGGTTTTAAGTTGTAGGTTTTTGGTTTAGGATTTAGGGTATAGGGTTTATGGTTTAGTGTTTAGAGTTTATTGTTTATGGTTTAGGATTTAAGGTTTAGGGTTTAGGGTTCAGGGTTTATGGTTTATGGTTTAGGGTTTAGGTTTTATGGTTTATGGTCTAGTCTTTAGGGTTCAGGGTTTAGAGTTTAATATTTAGGATTTAGAGATTAGGATTTAGGGTTTAGGTTTTAAGGTTTAGGGTTTAGAGTTTTCATTTAGGGTCTAGGATTGGGGTTAGAATTTAGGGTTTAGGGTTTAGGGTGGAGGGTTTGGTGTTGTAAGTTTAAGGTTTAGGGTTTAGGGTTTTTGGTTTAGGGTATGGGGATTTAGGATTTACGGTTTAGCGTTTAGGATTTAGAATTTAGGGTTTAGGGTGTAGTGATCAGGATTTAGTTTTTAGGTTTTAGAATTTAGGATTTATAGTTAAGTGTTTTGGATTTAGGTATTAGTTTTAGGATTTAGGGTTTAGGGTTTTGGGTTTTGGGTTTACTGAATAGGGTTTAGGGTTTAGGGTTTAACATTAGAGTTTAGGATTTTTGGTTTAGGGTTTAGCATTTAGGGTTTAGGGTGGAGGTTTAGGGTTTAGGATTTAGGGTTTATGGTTAAGGGTTTAGGGTTTAGGGTTTAGGGTTTAAAGTTTGGATTTAGTGTTTGGAGTGTAGGTTGAAGGTTTAGGGTTTAGGGTTTAAGTATTAAGTTTTAGGGTTTAGGGTCTTGTGTTTAGTTTTTAGGGTATAGGATTTAGGGTTTATGGTTTCATGTTATAGGTTTATGGTTTAGGGTTTAGTGTTTATGATTTAGTGTTTAGGGTCTCGAGTTGTATGTTTTGGGTTTTGGGTTTAGGGTTTAGGATTTGGGGTTTATGGTTGAGGGTGTAGAGGTTAGGGTTTAGGGTTTAGGGTTGTAGGGTTTTATGATGTAGGTTTAGGGTTTAGAGTTTATGGTTCATGGTTTAGGGTTTAGGGTTTAGGATTTAGGGTTTAGTGTTTAGGGTTTAGAGTTTGTGGTTTAGGGTTTAGGGTTTGAGGTTTAGGTTATTAGGGTTTAGCATTTAGAGTTTAGGGTTTAGGGTTTTGGGTTTTGGGTTTAGGGTTTGGAGTTGTAGGTTTAAGGTTTATGGTTAAGGGTTTATGGTTTAGGGTCTAGCATTTAGGTTTTGGGTGTTAGGGTTTGGAGTTTAGGGTTTATGGTTTAGGATTTAGGGTTTAGGGTTTAGGGTTTAGGATTTATGGTTTAGGGTTTAAAGTTTTGATTTAGGGTTTAGAGTTTACGGTTTAACATTTAGAGTTTAGGATTTTTGGTTTAGGGTTTAACATTTAGAGTTTTGGATGGAGGATATAGGATTTAGGGTTTATGGTATTGGTGTATGGTTTAGGGTTTAGGGTGTAGGGTTTACGATTTAGGATTTAGGATTTAGTTTCTAGGGTTCAGGGTTTATAGTTTAATATTTGGTGTTTAGAGAGTAGGATTTAGGGTTTAGGGTTTAGAGTATTCATTTAGTGTCTAGGATTGGGGTTAGGATTTAGGGTTTAGGGTTTAGGGTGTAGGGTTTGGTGTTGTAAGTTTAAGGTTTGGGGTTTAGGGTTTAGGGATTTTGGATTTACGGTTTAGCGTTTAGGAATTAGAGTTTAGGGTTTAGGGTGTAGTGTTCAGGATTTAGTATTTAGGCTTTAGAATATAGGGTTTATGGTAAAGTGTTTAGTTTTTAGGTATTAGGTTTTAGGATTTAGGGTTTAGGGTTTTGGGTTTTGGGTTTAGTGAATAGGGTTTAGGGTTTTGGGTTTAGGGCTTAACATTTTGAGTTTATGATTTTTGGTTTAGGGTTTAACATTTACAGTTTAGGATGGAGGATATTGGATTTAGGGTTTTGGGTTTAGGTGTAAGGTTTAGGGTTCAGGGTTTAGGGTTTATGGTTTAGGGTTTAGGTTTTATGGTTTATGGTCTAGTCTTTAGTGTTCAGGGTTTAGAGTTTAATATTTAGGGTTTAGAGATTAGGGTTTATGGTTTAGGGTTTAAAGTTTTCATTTAGGGTCTAGGATTGGGGTTAGAATTTAGGGTTTAGGGTTTAGGGTGGAGGGTTTGGTGTTGTAAGTTTAAGGTTTAGGGTTTAGGGTTTTTGGTTTAGGGTATGGGGATTTAGGATTCTGGTTTAGCGTTTAGGATTTAGAATTTAGGGTTTAGGGTGTAGTGATCAGGATTTAGTTTTTAGGTTTTAGAATTTAGGATTTATAGTTAAGTGTTTTGGATTTAGGTATTAGTTTTAGGATTTAGGGTTTAGGGTTTTGGGTTTTGGGTTTACTGAATAGGGTTTAGGGTTTAGGGTTTAACATTAGAGTTTAGGATTTTTGGTTTAGGGTTTAGCATTTAGGGTTTAGGGTGGAGGTTTAGGGTTTAGGATTTAGGGTTTATGGTTAAGGGTTTAGGGTTTAGGGTTTAGGGTTTAAAGTTTGGATTTAGTGTTTGGAGTGTAGGTTGAAGGTTTAGGGTTTAGGGTTTAAGTATTAAGTTTTAGGGTTTAGGGTCTTGTGTTTAGTTTTTAGGGTATAGGATTTAGGGTTTATGGTTTCATGTTATAGGTTTATGGTTTAGGGTTTAGTGTTTATGATTTAGTGTTTAGGGTCTCGAGTTGTATGTTTTGGGTTTTGGGTTTAGGGTTTAGGATTTGGGGTTTATGGTTGAGGGTGTAGAGGTTAGGGTTTAGGGTTTTGGGCTTTTGGTTTATGGTTTTGATTTGTAGGTTTAGGGTTTAGGGGTTAGGATTTTCTGTTTATGGTTTAGGATTTAGAGTTTGAGGTTTAGGGTTTAGGATTTAGGGTTTAGGGTTTAGAGTTTAGAGTTTAGGGTTTATGGTTTAGTGTTTATGATTTAGGGTTTATGATTTAGGATTTAGGGTTTAGGGCGTAGAGTTTAGGGTTTATGGTTAAGATCTAGGGTTTTAGTTTTAGGATTTGGGGTTTAGGGTTTAGGGTTTAGGTTTTAGTGTTTAGTGTATAGGGTTTAGTGTTTAGAGTTTTGGATTTAGGCTTTAGGGTTTTGGGTTTAGGGTTTAGGCTTTAACGTTTAAAGTTTATGACATAAGGTTTAGGGTTTAGATTTTAGGATTTAGGGTTAGTGTTTAGGGTTTAGGGTATAGGATTTATTAGGGTAAGGGTTTAAGGTTTAGGGTTTAACTTTTAGAGTTCATGATTTTCGTTTTAAGGTTTATGTTTTAGGATTTAGGGTTTAGGGTTTAGGGTTTATTAGGATTAGAGTTACGGTTTAACATTTAGAGTTTATGATTTTGGGTTTAGGGTTTAGGATTTAGAGTTTAGGGTTAGGGAGTAGGGTTCAGGATTTAGGCTTTAGGGTTTATAGTTTAGGGGTTATAGTTATGGATTTTGGGTTTATGTATTAGGTTTTGGGGTTTAGGGTTTTGGGTTTAGTTTTTAGGGTTAGGGTTTTGAGTTTTGGGCTTTGGGTTTAGGCTTTTGATTTGTAGGTTCAGGGTTTAGGGGTTAGTATTTAGTGTTTAGGGTTTAGAGTTTATGGCTTAGGATTTAGGGTTTTGAGTTGTAGGTTTTTGGTTTAGGGTTTAGGGTATAGGGTTTATGGTTTAGGGTTTAAGGTTTAGTGTTTAGAGTTTATTATTTATGGTTTAGGATTTATGGTTTAGGGTTTAGGGTTCAGGGTTTAGGGTTTATGGTTTAGGGTTTAGGTTTTATGGTTTATGGTCTAGTCTTTAGTGTTCAGGGTTTAGAGTTTAATATTTAGGGTTTAGAGATTAGGGTTTATGGTTTAGGGTTTAAAGTTTTCATTTAGGGTCTAGGATTGGGGTTAGAATTTAGGGTTTAGGGTTTAGGGTGGAGGGTTTGGTGTTGTAAGTTTAAGGTTTAGGGTTTAGGGTTTTTGGTTTAGGGTATGGGGATTTAGGATTTACGGTTTAGCGTTTAGGATTTAGAATTTAGGGTTTAGGGTGTAGTGATCAGGATTTAGTTTTTAGGTTTTAGAATTTAGGATTTATGGTTAAGTGTTTTGGATTTAGGTATCAGTTTTAGGATTTAGGGTTTAGGGTTTTGGGTTTTGGGTTTACTGAATAGGGTTTAGGGTTTAGGGTTTAACATTAGAGTTTAGGAATTTTGGTTTAGGGTTTAACATTTAGGGTTTAGGGTGGAGGGTTTAGGGTTTAGGATTTAGGGTTTATGGTTAAGGGTTTAGGGTTTAGGGTTTAGGGTTTAAAGTTTGGAGTTATAGATTGAAGGTTTAGGGTTTAGGGTTTAGGGTTTACGGTTTCGAGTTTATGGATTATTTTTTATGGCTTTGAGTTTAGGTATTAGGCTTTAAGGTTTAGAGTTTAGGATTTAAGGTTTGGGGTTTAGGGTTTAGGGTTTAATGTTTGAATTTAGGGTTTAGGGTTAGGGTTTAGGGTTTAATGTTTATGGTTTAGCTTAGGTTTGAGGGTTTACATTTTAGTGTTTATGTTTTAGGGTTTATGGTTTATAGTTTAGGGTTTAGGGTTTATATTTTTTGATTTAGGGTTTAGGATATGGGGTTAGGATTTAGGGTTTAGGGTTTAGGGTTTAGGTTTTGGTTTAGTGTTTAGATTTTAGGTTTAGGGTTTAGAGTGTTGAGCTTAGGATTTAGGGTTTAGGGTTTGGGGGTTTAGTGTTTAGGTTTAGGGTTTAGGGTATAGGGTCTATTGTTTAGGGTTATAGGGTTTAGGATTTAGGATATAGGGTTGAGGGTTTAGGGTTTAGGGTTTGGGGGTTTAGTTTTTGGGTTTAGGGTTTAGGGTATAGGGTCTTTCATTTAGGGTTATATGGTTTAGGATTTAGGATATAGGGTAGAGGGTTTAGGATTTAGGATTTAGGGTTTAGGGTTTAGGTTTTGGTTTAGTGTTTAGATTTTTGGTTTAGGGTTTAGCGTGTTGAGTTTTGGATTTAGGGTTTAGAGTTTGGGGGTTTAGTGTTTAGGTTTAGGGTTTAGGGTATAGGGTCTATTGTTTAGGGTTATAGGGTTTAGGATTTAGGATTTAGGGTTTAGGGTTTAGGGTTTAGGGTTTAAGATTTAGAGTTTTGATTTAGGGTTTAGGGTTTAGGGTTTAGGTTTTGGTTTAGTGTTTAGATTTTAGGTTTAGGGTTTAGAGTGTTGAGTTTAGGATTTAGGGTTTAGGGTTTGGGGGTTTAGTATTTAGGTTTATGGTTTAGGGTATAGGGTCTATTGTTTAGGCTTATAGGGTTTAGGATTTAGGATATGGGGTTTAGGGTTTAGGGTTGAGGGTTTGGGGGTTTAGTGTTTGGGTTTAGGATTTAGGGTATAGGGTCTATCATTTAGGATTATAGGGTTTAGGATTTAGGGTTTAGGATTTAGGGTTTAGGGGTTATGATTTATGATTTAAGGTTTAGGGTTAGGGTTTATGGTTAAGGGTTTAGGGCTGTGGGTTTAGTGTTTAGGGTTTAGGGTTTAGGGATAGGGTTTAGGGTTTAGGGTTTTATGTTGTAGGTTTAGGGTTTAGAGTTTATGGTTCATGGTTTAGGGTTTAGGGTTTAGGATTTAGGGTTTAGTGTTTAGGGTTTAGAGTTTGTGGTTTAGGGTTTAGGGTTTGAGGTTTAGGTTATTAGGGTTTAGCATTTAGAGTTTAGGGTTTAGGGTTTTGGGTTTTGGGTTTAGGGTTTGGAGTTGTAGGTTTAAGGTTTATGGTTAAGGGTTTATGGTTTAGGGTCTAGCATTTAGGTTTTGGGTGTTAGGGTTTGGAGTTTAGGGTTTATGGTTTAGGATTTAGGGTTTAGGGTTTAGGGTTTAGGATTTATGGTTTAGGGTTTAAAGTTTTGATTTAGGGTTTAGAGTTTACGGTTTAACATTTAGAGTTTAGGATTTTTGGTTTAGGGTTTAACATTTAGAGTTTTGGATGGAGGATATAGGATTTAGGGTTTATGGTATTGGTGTATGGTTTAGGGTTTAGGGTGTAGGGTTTACGATTTAGGATTTAGGATTTAGTTTCTAGGGTTCAGGGTTTATAGTTTAATATTTGGTGTTTAGAGAGTAGGATTTAGGGTTTAGGGTTTAGAGTATTCATTTAGTGTCTAGGATTGGGGTTAGGATTTAGGGTTTAGGGTTTAGGGTGTAGGGTTTGGTGTTGTAAGTTTAAGGTTTGGGGTTTAGGGTTTAGGGATTTTGGATTTACGGTTTAGCGTTTAGGAATTAGAGTTTAGGGTTTAGGGTGTAGTGTTCAGGATTTAGTATTTAGGCTTTAGAATATAGGGTTTATGGTAAAGTGTTTAGTTTTTAGGTATTAGGTTTTAGGATTTAGGGTTTAGGGTTTTGGGTTTTGGGTTTAGTGAATAGGGTTTAGGGTTTTGGGTTTAGGGCTTAACATTTTGAGTTTATGATTTTTGGTTTAGGGTTTAACATTTACAGTTTAGGATGGAGGATATTGGATTTAGGGTTTTGGGTTTAGGTGTAAGGTTTAGGGTTTAGGGTGTAGGGTTTAGGGTTTAGGATTTAGGGTTTATGGTTAAGGGTTTAGGGTTTATGGTTTAGGGTTTAGGGTTTTAAGTTTGGAGTTATAGATTTAAGGTTGAGGGTTTACGGTTTAGAGTTTATGGATTATTTTTTATGGTTTTGAGTTTAGGGATTAGGCTTTAAGGTTGAGAATTTAGGATTTAGGGTGTGGGGTTTAGGGTTTAGGGTTTAATGTTCGAATTTAGGGTTTAGGATTTAGCACTAAGGGTTAGGGTTTTGGGTTTAAAGTTTATGGTTTAGTTTAGGTTTGAGGGTTTACGTTTTAGTGTTTATGTTTTAGGGTTTATGTTTTATAGTTTAGGGTTTAAGGTTTAAATATTTTGATTTAGGGTTTAGGATTTTGGGTTAGGATTTAGGATTTAGGATTTAGGATTTAGTGTTTAGTGTTTAGGGTTTAAGATTTAGAGTTTTTATTTAGGGTTTAGGGTTTAGGGTTTAGGTTTTTGTTTAGTGTTTAGATTTTAGATTTAGGGTTTAGAGTGTTGAATTTAGGATTTAAGGTTTAGGGTTTGGGGGTTTATTGTTTAGGTTTATGGTTTAGGGTATAGGGTCTATTGTTTTGGATTATAGGGTTTAGGATTTAGGATATAGGGTTTAGGGTTTAGCGTTTAAGATTTAGGGTTGAGGGTTTGGGGTTTAGGGTATATGATTTAGGGTTTAAGGTTTAGGGTTAGGGTTATGGTGAAGGGTTTAGGGCTTTTGGTTTAGTGTTTAGGGTTTAAGGTTTAGGGATAGGGTTAAGGGTTAAGGGTTTTGAGTTGTAGGTTTAGGGATTAGGGTTTAGTGTTCAGGGTTTAGGGTTTAGAGTTTATGGTTCATGGTTTAGGGTTTAGGGTTTAGGATTTAGGGTTTAGGGTTTGGGGTTTAGAATTTGTGGTTTAGGGTTTAGGGTTTAGGGTTGTGGGTTTAGTATTTTGTGTTTATGATTTAGAGTTTAGGATTTGGGGTTTAGGGTTTGTGGTTTAGGGTTTAGAGTTAATGATTTAGGGTTTAGGAGTAGTGTTAGGGTTTAACGTTTACGGTTTAGGGTTTAGGATTTAGGTTTAGGGTTTAGGGTTTAGGGTTTAGGGTTTAGGGTTTAAGGTTTAAGGTTTAGGGTCTATAGTTTAAGGTTTACGTTTTAGGCTTTAGCATTTAGAGTTTATGGTTTAATGTTTAGGGTTTTGGGTTTAGGGTTTGGAGTTGTAGCTTTAAGGTTTATGGTTAAAGGTTTATGGTTTAGGGTTTAGCATTTAGGTTTTCGGTGTGAGGGTTTGGAGTTGAGGATTTATGGTTTAGGATTCTGGGTTAGGGTTAAGGGTTTAGGATTTATGGTTTAGGATTTAAAGTTTGGATTTAGGGTTTAGGGTTTAGGGTTTAACATTTAGAGTTTAGGATTTGTGGTTTACGGTATAACACTTAGAGTTTAGGATTGAGGATATAGTATTTAGGGTTTAGGGTTTAGGTGTAGGGTTTATGGTTTAGGGTGTAGGGTTTATGGTTTCGGATTTAGGGTTTATGGTTAAGGGTTTAGGGTTTAGATGTTAGGTTTAAGGTTTAGGGTTTTTGGTTTAGGGTTTAGGGTTTAGGGTTTAGAGTTGTAGATTTAGGGTTTAGGGGTTAAGGTTTAGGGTTTAGGGTTGTGGGTTTAAGGTTTGGTGTTTACGGTTAAGAGTTTGTGGTTTAGGGTTTAGGGTTGATGGTTTAGTGTTTTGGGTTTAGAGTTTAGAGTTAAGGGTTTAGGCTTTAGGGATTCGAGTTGTAGGTTTTTGGTTTAGGGTATAGGGTTTACGATTTAGGGTTTTGAGTTTAGGATTATGGCTTGAGGGTTTAGGGTTTAGGTTTTAGTATTTAGTGTTTATAGTATAGAGTATAGGATTTAGGTTTTAGGGTTTAAGGTTTAGGGTTTAGAGTTTTGATTTAGGGTTTCGGGTTTAGGGTTTAGAGAATTGGGTTTAGAGTTTATCGTTTAGGGTTTTGGGTTTATGGTTTAGTGTTTAGGGTTTAGGGTTTAGAGTTTAGGGTTTAGGGTTTAGGGGCTCGAGTTGTATGTTTAGGGTTTAGGGTTTAGGGTTTAGTAGTTAGTGTTTAGGGTATAGAGTTTAGGGTGTAGGGTTTGGATTTTAAGGTTTAGGGTTTAGAGTTTTGATTTACGGTTTAGGGTTTAGAGATTTGGGTTTAGGGTTTATCGTTTACAGTTTTGGGTTTAGGCTTTTGGGTATACGTTCTATTATTTAGGGTTATAGGGTTTAGGATTTAGGATATAGGGTTTAGGGTTTAGGCTTTAGGATTTAAGGTTGAGGGTTTAGGGTTTGGGGTTTATGATTTAGGGTTTAAGGTTTAGTGTTAGGGTTTATGGTGAAGGGTTTTGGGCTTTTGGTTTAGTGTTTAGGGGTTAGGGTTTTAGGATAGGGTTTAGGGTTTAGGGTTTCGAGTTATAGGTTTAGGGGTTAGGATTTAGGGTTTAGGGTTTAGGATTTAGAGTTTATGGTTCATAGTTTAGGGTTTAGGGTTTAGAATTTAGGGTTTAGGATTTAGGGTTTAGAGTTTGTGGTTTAGTGTTTAGGGTTTAGGGTTGTGGGTTTAGGGTTTGAGGTTTAGGGTTTAGAGTTAATGATTTGGGGTTTAGGATTAGTGTTAGGGTTTAAGGGTTAGGGTTTAGGGTTTAGGATTTAGGTTTAGGGTTTAGGGTTTAGGGTTTAGGGTTTAAGGTTTAAGGTTTAGGGGTTTAAGTTTTAGGGTTTAGCATTTAGAGTTTAGGGTTTAATGTTTAGGGTTTTGGGTTTAGGGTTTGGAGTTGTAGCATTAAGGTTTATGGATAAGGGTTTATGGTTTAGGGTTTAGCATTTAGGTTTTGGGTGTGATGGTTTGGAGTAGAGGGTTTATGGTTTAGGATTTAGGATTTAGGGTTTAGGGTTTAGGATTTATCGTTTAGGATTTAAAGTTTGGAGTTAGGGTTTAGTGTTTAGGGTTTAACATTTAGAGTTTAGGATTTGTGGTTTAGGGTTTAACACTTAGAGTTTAGGATTGAGGATATAGTATTTAGGGTTTAGGGTTTAGGTGTAGGGTTTAGGGTTTATGGTGTAGGGTTTATGGTTTAGGATTTCGGGTTTATGGTTAAGGGTTTAGGGTTTAGATTTTAGGTTTTAAGGTTTAGGGTTTTTGGTTTATTGTTTAGGGTTTAGGGTTTTGAGTTGTAGGTTTAGGGTTTAGGGGTTAAGATTTAGGGTTTAGGGTTGTGGGTTTAAGGTTTGGTGTTTACGGTTAATAGTTTGTGGTTTAGGGTTTATGGTTTATGGTTTAGTGTTCATGTTTTAGAGTTTAAAGTTAAGGGTTTAGGCTTTAGGGGTTCGAGTTGTAGGTTTTGGGTTTAGGGTATAGGGTTTACGATTTAGAGTTTTGAGTTTAGGATTATGGCTTTAGGGTTTAGGGTTTAGGGTTTAGTATTTAGTGTTTAGAGTATAGAGTTTAGGATTTAGGGTTTAGGGTTTAAGGTTTAGGGTTTAGAGTTTTGATTTAGGGTTTAGGGTTTAGGGTTTAGAGAGTTGGGTTTAGAGTTTATCGTTTAGGGTTTTGGGTTTACGGTTTATAGTTTAGGGTTGTGTGTTTAGTATTTTGTGTTTAGGGTTTAGAGTTTAGGATTTGCGGATTAGTGTTTGAGGTTTAGGGTTTTGGTTTATGGTTAGGGTTTAGGGTTTAGGGTTTAGGTTTAGTGTGTAGGGTTTAGGGCTTAGGGTTTAGGGTCTAGACTTGAAGGTTTATGTTTTAGGATTTAGGGTTTAGGGTTTAGGGTTTAATGTTTAGGGTTTAGGTTTTAGGGTTTAATGTTTAGGGTTTTGGTTTTAGGGTTTAGCATTTAGAGTTTGGGGTTTAATTTTTAGGGTTTGGAGTTGTAGCTTTAAGGTTTATAGTTAAGGGTTTATGGTTTAGGGTTTAGCATTTAGGTTTTGGGTGTTAGGGTTTAGACTTTAGGGCTTATGGTTTAGGATTTTGGGTTCAGGATTTAGGGTTTAGGATTTACGATTTAGGGTTTAAAGTTTGGATTTAGTGTTTGGAGTTGTAGGTTGAAGGTTTAGGGTTTAGGGTTTAAGTATTAAGTTTTAGGGTTTAGGGTCTTGTGTTTAGTTTTTAGGGTATAGGATTTAGGGTTTATGGTTTCATGTTATAGGTTTAGGGTTTAGGGTTTAGTGTTTATGATTTAGTGTTTAGGGTCTCGAGTTGTATGTTTTGGGTTTTGGGTTTAGGGTTTAGGATTTGGGGTTTATGGTTGAGGGTGTAGAGGTTAGGGTTTAGGGTTTTGGGCTTTTGGTTTATGGTTTTGATTTGTAGGTTTAGGGTTTAGGGGTTAGGATTTTCTGTTTATGGTTTAGGATTTAGAGTTTGAGGTTTAGGGTTTAGGATTTAGGGTTTAGGGTTTAGAGTTTAGAGTTTAGGGTTTATGGTTTAGTGTTTATGATTTAGGGTTTGTGGTTTAGGATTTAGGGTTTAGGGCGTAGAGTTTAGGGTTTATGGTTAAGATCTAGGGTTTTAATTTTAGGATTTGGGGTTTAGGGTTTAGGGTTTAGGTTTTATTGTTTAGTGTATAGGGGTTAGTGTTTAGAGTTTTGGATTTAGGCTTTAGGGTTTTGGGTTTAGGGTTTAGGCTTTAACGTTTAAAGTTTATGACATAAGGTTTAGGGTTTAGATTTTAGGATTTAGGGTTAGTGTTTAGGGTTTAGGGTATAGGGTTTATTAGGGTAAGGGTTTAAGGTTTAGGGTTTAACTTTTAGAGTTCATGATTTTCGTTTTAAGGTTTATGTTTTTGGATTTAGGGTTTAGGGTTTAGGGTTTATTAGGATTAGGTTTAGGGTTTAACATTTAGAGTTTATGATTAAGGGTTTAGGGTTTAGGATTTAGAGTTTAGGGTTAGGGAGTAGGGTTCAGGATTTAGGATTTAGGGTTTATAGTTTAGGGGTTATAGTTATGGATTTTCGGTTTATGTATTAGGTTTTGGGGTTTAGTGTTTTGGGTTTAGTTTTTAGGGTTTAGTGTTTAGGGTTGTGGTTTACAGTTTTGGGCTTTGGGTTTAGGCTTTTGATTTGTAGGTTCAGGGTTTAGGGGTTAGTATTTAGTGTTTAGGGTTTAGAGTTTATGGCTTAGGATTTAGGGTTTTAAGTTGTAGGTTTTTGGTTTAGGATTTAGGGTATAGGGTTTATGGTTTAGTGTTTAGAGTTTATTGTTTATGGTTTAGGATTTAAGGTTTAGGGTTTAGGGTTCAGGGTTTATGGTTTATGGTTTAGGGTTTAGGTTTTATGGTTTATGGTCTAGTCTTTAGGGTTCAGGGTTTAGACTTTAATATTTAGGATTTATAGATTAGGATTTAGGGTTTAGGGTTTAGAGTTTTCATTTAGGGTCTAGGATTGGGGCTAGAATTTAGGGTTTAGGGTTTAGGGTGGAGGGTTTGGTGTTGTAAGTTTAAGGTTTAGGGTTTAGGGTTTGGGGATTTAGGATTTACGGTTTAGCGTTTAGGATTTAGAATTTTGGGTTTAGGGTGTAGTGATCAGGATTTAGTCTTTAGGTTTTAGAATTTAGGATTTATGGTTAAGTGTTTTGGATTTAGGTATTAGTTTTAGGATTTAGGGTTTAGGGTTTTGGGTTTTGGGTTTACTGAATAGGGTTTAGGGTTTAGGGTTTAGGGTTTAACATTAGAGTTTAGGATTTTTGGTTTAGGGTTTAACATTTAGGGTTTAGGGTGGAGGGTTTAGGGTTTAGGATTTAGGGTTTATGGTTAAGGGTTTAGGGTTTAGGGCTTAGGGTTTAAAGTTTGGAGTTATAGATTGAAGGTTTAGGGTTTAGGGTTTCGAGTTTATGGATTATTTTTTATGGCTTTGAGTTTAGGGATTAGGCTTTAAGGTTTAGAGTTTAGGATTTAAGGTTTGGGGTTTAGGGTTTAGGGTTTAATGTTTGAATTTAGGGTTTAGGGTTAGGGTTTAGGGTTTAATGTTTATGGTTTAGCTTAGGTTTGAGGGTTTACATTTTAGTGTTTATGTTTTAGGGTTTATGGTTTATAGTTTAGGGTTTAGGGTTTATATTTTTTGATTTAGGGTTTAGGATATGGGGTTAGGATTTAGGGTTTAGGGTTTAGGGTTTAGGTTTTGGTTTAGTGTTTAGATTTTAGGTTTAGGGTTTAGAGTGTTGAGCTTAGGATTTAGGGTTTAGGGTTTGGGGGTTTAGTATTTAGGTTTAGGGTTTAGGGTATAGGGTCTATTGTTTAGGGTTATAGGGTTTAGGATTTAGGATATAGGGTTGAGGGTCTAGGGTTTAGGGTTTGGGGGTTTAGTTTTTGGGTTTAGGGTTTAGGGTATAGGGTCTTTCATTTAGGGTTATATGGTTTAGGATTTAGGATATAGGGTAGAGGGTTTAGGATTTAGGATATAGGGTTTAGGGTTTAGGTTTTGGTTTAGTGTTTAGATTTTTGGTTTAGGGTTTAGCGTGTTGAGTTTTGGATTTAGGGTTTAGAGTTTGGGGGTTTAGTGTTTAGGTTTAGGGTTTAGGGTATAGGGTCTATTGTTTAGGGTTATAGGATTTAGGATTTAGGATTTAGGGTTTAGGGTTTAGGGTTTAAGATTTAGAGTTTTGATTTAGGGTTTAGGGTTTAGGGTTTAGGTTTTGGTTTAGTGTTTAGATTTTAGGTTTAGGGTTTAGAGTGTTGAGTTTAGGATTTAGGGTTTAGGGTTTGGGGGTTTAGTGTTTAGGTTTAGGGTTTAGGGTATAGGGTCTATTGTTTAGGCTTATAGGGTTTAGGATTTAGGATATGGGGTTTAGGGTTTAGGGTTGATGGTTTGGGGGTTTAGTGTTTGGGTTTAGGGTTTAGGGTATATGGTCTATCATTTAGGGTTATAGGGTTTAGGATTTAGGGTTTAGGGGTTATGATTTACGATTTAAGGTTTAGGGTTAGGGTTTATGGTTAAGGGTTTAGGGCTGTGGGTTTAGTGTTTAGGGTTTAGGGTTTAGGGATAGGGTTTAGGGTTTAGGGTTTTATGTTATAGGTTTAGGGTTTAGAGTTTATGGTTCATGGTTTAGGGTTTAGGGTTTAGGATTTAGGGTTTAGTGTTTAGGGTTTAGAGTTTGTGGTTTAGGGTTTAGGGTTTGAGGTTTATGGTTTAGAGTTTTGGTTTAGAGTTAATGATTTAGGGTTTAGGATTAGTGTTAGTGTTTAAGGTTTAGGGTTTCGGGTTTAGGGTTTAAGTTTAGGGTTGAGGGTTTAAAGTTTGGATTTAGGGTTTGGAGTTGTAGGTTGAAGGTTTAGGGTTTAAGTATTAAGTTTTAGGGTTTAGGGTTTTGCGTTTAGTTTTTAGGGTTTGGGATTTAGGGTTTAGGGTTTTGGGTGTAGGGTTTAGGGTTTAGGGTTTAGGATATAGGGTTTAGGGTTTAGGGTCTACAGTTTATGGTTTAGGTTTTAGGGTTTAGCATTTAGAGTTTAGGGTTTTGGGTTTAGGGTTTGGTGTTATAGGTTTAAGGTTTATGGTTAAGGGTTTATGGTTTAGGATTTTGGGTTTAGGGATTAGGGTTTAGAATTTATAGTTTAGGGTTTAAGGTTTGGATTTAGGGTTTGGAGTTGTAGGTTGAGGATTTAGGGTTTAAGTATTAAGTTTTAGGTTTTAGGGTTTTGGGATTAGTTTTTAGGGTTTGGGATTTAGGGTTTAGGGTTTTGGGTGTAGGGTTTAGGGTTTAGGTTTTAGGGTATAAGGTTTAGGGTTTAGCATCTACAGTTTAGGGTTTAATGTTTAGGGTTTTGGGCTTAGGGTTTGGAGTTGTAGGTTTAAGGTTTATGGTTAAGGGTTTATGGTTTAGGGTCTAGCGTTTATGTTTTGGGTGTTAGGGTTTGGAGTTTAAGGTTTATTGTTTAGGATTTTGGGTTTCGGGTTTAGGGTTTAAGATTTATGGTTTAGGGTTTAAAGTTTGGATTTAGGGTTTAGGGCTTAGGATTTAGGGTTTATCATTTAGAATTGAGGATTTTTGGTTTAGGGTTTAACATTTAGAGTTTAGGATTGAGGATATAGGATTTAGGGTTGAGGGTTTAGGTGTAAGGTTTAGGGTTTAAGGTGTAGGGTTTAGGCGTTAGGATTTAGGGTTTATGGTTAAGGGTTAAGGGATTAGGGTTTAGGGTTTAAAATTTGGAGTCAGATTTAAGGTTTAGGGTTTACGGTTTAGAGTTTATGGTTTATTTTTTATGGTTTTGAATTTAGGGTTTAGGGTTTATAGTTTAGGATTTAGGGTTTAGGATTTAGGGTTAGGATTTTGGATTTACGGTTTACTGTTTAGGGTTTAAGATTTAGAGTTTTGATTTAGGGTTTAGGGTTTAGGTTTAGGATTAGTGTTTAGATTTTAGGTTTAGGGTTTAGGGTTTAGGGTTTAGGGTTTACACTTTAGGGTTTAAAGTTTTGATTTAGGGTTTGGAGTGGTAGGTTGAAGGTTTAGGGTTTAGCGTTTAGGGTTTAAGTATTATGTTTTAGGGTTTAGGGTTTTAGGTTTAGTTTTTAGGGTTTTGGGTTTAGGGTTTAGGGTCTACAGTTTAAGGCTGAGGTTATTAGGGTTTAGCATTTAGAGTTTAGGGTTTAATGTTCAGAGTTTTGGGTTTAGGGTTTGGAGTTGTAGGTTTAAGGTTTCTGGTTAAGGGTTTGTGGTTTAGGGTCTAGCATTTAGGTTTTGGGTATTAGGGTTTGGAGTTTAGGTTTACGGTTTAGGATTTAGGGTTTAGGTTTTAGGGTTTAGTATTTATGGTTTAGGGTTTAAAGTTTGGATTTAGTGTTTAGGGTTTAGGTTTTAACATTTAGTGTTTAGGATGGAGGATATAGGATTTAGGGTTGAGGGTTTTGGTGTAAGGTTTAGGGTTTAGGGTGTAGGGTTTAGGGTTTAGGATTTAGGGTTTATGGTTTAGGGTTTAGGGTTTAGGGTTTATGGATTATTTTTTATGGTTTGAGTGTAAGGATTAGGCTTTAAGGTTTAAAGTTTACGATTTAGGGTTTAGGGTTTAATGTTTGGATTTAGGGTTTAGGATTTAGCATTTAGGGTTAGGGTTTAGGGTTTAATGTTTATGGTTTAGTTTAGGTTTGAGGGTTTACGTTTTAGTGTTTTTGTTTTGGGGTTTATGATTTATAGTTTAGGGTTTAGGGGTTATATTTTTTGATTTGTGGTTTAGGATTTAGGGTTAGGATTTAGCAATTAGGGTTTAGGGTTTAGGGTTTAAGATTTAGAGTTTTGATTTAGGGTTTAGGGTTTAGGGTTTAGGTTTTGGTTTAGTGTTTAGATTTTAGGTTTAGGGTTTAGAGTGTTGAGTTTAGGATTTAGGGTTTAGGGTTTGGGGGTTTAGTGTTTAGGTTTAGGGTTTAGGGTGTAAAGTGTAGAGTTTAGGGTTTATGGTTAAGATCTAAGGTTTTAATTTTAGGATTTAGGGTTTAGGATTTAGGGAGTAGAGTTTAGGGTTTAGGGTTTAGGTTTTGTGTTTAGGGTATAGGGTTTAGTGTTTAGAGTTTTGGATTTAGGCTTTAGGGTTTTGGGTTTAGGGTTTAGGGTTTAGGGTTTAGGGTTTAGGGTTTAGTGTTTAGGTTTTAGGGTTTAGGGTTTAGGGTTAGGATTTAGGGTATTGGGTTTATTAGGGTAAGGGTTTAAGGTTTAGGGTTTAACTTTTAGAGTTCATGATTTATGTTTTAAGGTTTATGTTTTAGGATTTAGGGTTTAGGTTTTATTAGGATTAGGGTTAGGGTTTAACATTTAGAGTTTATGATTTAGGGTTTGGGGTTTAGGATTTAGAGTTTAGAGTTAGGGAGTAGGGTTCAGGATTTAGGATTTGGGGTTTATAATTTAGGGGTTAGAGTCAAGGATTTAGGGTTTAGCTATTAGGTTTTGGGGTTTAGGGTTTTGGGTTTAGTGTTTAGGATTAGGGTTTAGAGTTTTGGGCTTTGGGTTTAGACTTTTGATTTGTAGGTTCAGGGTTTAGGGGTTAGTATTTAGTGTTTAGGGATTAGAGTTTATGGTTTAGGGTTTAGGGTTTTGAGTTGAAGGTTTTTGGTTTAGGGTTTAGGGTATAGGGTTTTGGATTTAGGGTTTAGGGTTTAGGGTTTATGGTTTAGTGTTTAGAGTTTATTGTTTATGGCTTAGGCTTTATGGTTTAGGGTTTAAGGTTCAGGATTTATGGTTTAGGGTTTAGGTTTTATGGTTTAGGTTTTTGTCTCTCGGGTTCAGGGTTTAGAGTTTAATATTTAGGGTTTAGAGATTAGGATTTTGGGTTTAGGGTTTAAGGTTTAGGATTTAGAGTTTTCATTTAGTGTCTAGGATTGGGGTTAAGATTTAGGGTTTAGGGTTTATGGTGTAGGGTTTGGTGTTGTAAGCTTAAGGTTTAGGGTTTAGGGTTTATGGTTTTGGGTTTAGGGATTTAGGATTTACGGTTTAGCGTTTAGGATTTATAGTTTAGGGTTTAGAGTGTAGTGTTCAGGATTTAGTATTTAGGGTTTAGAATTTAGGGTTTATGGTAAAGTGTTTAGGATTTAGGTATTAGGTTTTAGGATAAAGGGTTTAGGGTTTTGGGTTTTGGGTTTTGTGAATAGAGTTTAGGGTTTAGGGTTTAACATTTAGAGTTTAGGATTTTTGGTGTAGGGTTTAACATTTAGAGTTTAGGATGGAGGATATAGGATTTAGGGTTTAGGGTTTAGGTGTAAGGTTTAGGGTTTAGGGTGTAGGGTTTAGGGTTTATGATTTAGGGTTTATGGTTAAGGATTAAGGGTTTAGGGTTTAAACTTTAGAGTTATAGATTTAAGGTTTAGGGTTTAGGGTTTAGGATTTATGGTTTAGGGTTTATGGATTATTTTTTATGGTTTTGAGTTTAGGGATCAGGCTTGAAGGTTTAGAGTTTAGGATTTAGGGTTAGGGGTTTAGGGTTTAGGGTTTAATGTTTGGATTTAGGGTTTAGGATTTAGCATTTAGGGTTAAGGTTTAGGGTTTAATGTTTATGGTTTAGTTTATGTTTGAGGGTTTACGTTTTAGTGTTTATGTTTTAGTGTTTATGGTTTATAGTTTAGGATTTAGGGTATATTTTTTTATTTAGGATTTAGGATTTAGGGTTAGGATTTAGGATTTAGGGTTTAGGGTTTAAGATTTAGAGTTTTGATTTAGGGTTTAGGGTTTGGGGTTTAGGTTTTGGTTTAGTGTTTAGATTTTAGGTTTAGGGTTTAGAGTGTTGAGTTTAGGATTTAGGGTTTTGGGTTTGGGTGTTTAGGGTTTAGGGCGAAGAGTTTAGGGTTTAGGATTTAGGGTTTAGGGCGTAGAGTTTAGGGTTTAGGGTTAAGATCTAGGGTTTTAAGTTTAGGATTTAGGGTTTAGGGTTTAGGGTTTAGGGTTTAGTGTTTAGGGTATAGGGTTTGGTGTTTAATGTTTTGGATTTAGGCTTTAGGGTTTTGGGTTTAGGATTTAGGTTTTAACGTTTAGAGTTTATGATATTAGGTTTAGGGTTTAGGTTTTAGGATTTAGGGTTATGGTTTAGGGTTTAGGGTATTAGGTTTATTAGGGTAAGGGTTTAAGGTTTAGGGTTTAACTTGTAGAGTTCAAGATTTACGTTTTAAGGTTTATGTTTTAGGATTTAGGGTTAGGGTTTAGGGTTTAGGGTTTAGGATTTAGGATTTGGGGTTTATGATTTACGGTTTAAGGTTTAGGGTTAGGGTTTATGGTTAAGGGTTTAGGGCTGTTGGTTTAGTGTTTAGGGTTTAGGGTTTAGGGATAGGGTTTAGGGTTTAGGGTTTTGAGTTGTAGGTTTAGGGGTTAGGATTTAGTGTTTAGGGTTTAGGGTTTAGAGTTTATCGTTCATGGTTTAGGGTTTAGGGTTTCGGATTTAGGGTTTAGGGTTTAGGGTTTAGAGTTTGTGGTTTAGGGTTTATGGGTTTAGTATTTTGTGTTTATGATTTGGGGTTTATGGTTTGATGTTTAGTATTTAGAGTTTTGATTTAGAGTTAATGATTTAGGGTTTAGTATTAGTGTTAGGGTTTAGGGTTTAGGGTTTCGAGTTTAAGGTTTAGGTTTTGGGTTGAGGGTTTAGGGTTTAGGGTTTAAAGTTTGGATTTAGGGTTTGGAGTTATAGGTTGAAGGTTCAGGGTTTAAGGTTTAGGGTTAGGGTTTATGGTTAAGGGCTTAGGATTTTTGAGTTAGTGTTTAGGCTTTAGGGTTTAGGGATAGAGTTTAGGGTTTAGGGTTTCGAGTTGTAGGGTTAGGTGTTAGGATTTAGGGTTTAGGGTTTAGGGTTTAGAGTTTATGGTTCATGGTTTAGGGTGTAGGGTTTAGGGTTTAGGGTTTAGGGTTTAGAGTTTGTGGTTTAGGGTTTAGGGTTTAGGGTTGTGGGTTTAGTATTTTGTGTTTATGATTTAGAGTTTAGGATTTGGGGTTTAGGGTTTGAGGTTTAGGGTTTAGAGTTTTGATTTAGAGTTAAGGATTTAGGGTTTAGGATTAGTGTTAGGGTTTAAGGTGTAGGGTTTAGGTTTAGGTTTAGCGTTTAGGATTAGTGTGATGGTTTAAGGTGTAGGGTTTAGGTTTAGGTTTAGTGTTTAGGGTTTAGGGTCTAGACTTTAAGGCTTATGTTTTAGGGTTTAGGGTCTACAGTTTAAGGTGTAAGTTTTAGGGTTTAGCATTTAGAGTTTATGGTTTAATGTTTAGGGTTTTGTGTTTAGGGTTTGGAGTTGTAGCTTTATGGTTTATGGTTAAGGGTTTATGGTTTAGGGTTTAGCGTTTAGGTTTTGGGTGTTAGGTTTTGCAATTTAGAGCTTATGGTTTAGGATTTTGGGTTTAGGGTTTTGCGTTTAGGTCTTACGCTTTAGGGTTTAATGTTTGGATTGAGTGTTTGGAGTTATAGGTTGAAGGTTTAGGGTTTATGTATTATGTTTCAGGATTAGGGTTTTGGGTTTAGTTTTTAGGGTATAGGATTTAGGGTTTAGGGTTTAGGGTTTAGGGTGTAGGGTTTAAGGTTTAGGGTTTAGGGTCTACAGTTTAAGGTTAAGGTTATTAGGGTTTAGCATTTAGAGTTTAGGGTTTAATGTTTAGGGTTTTGGGTTTAGGGTTTGGAGTTGTAAGTTTAAGGTTTATGGTTTAGGGTCTAGCATTTAGGTTTTGGGTGTTAGGGTTTGGAGTTTAGGATTTATGGTTTAGGATTTAGGGTTTAGGGTTTAGGATTTAGGATTTATGGTTTAGGGTTTAAAGTTTGGATGTAGGGTTTAGGGTTTAGGGTTTAACATTTAGAGTTTAGGATTTTTGTTTTAGGGTGTAACATTTAGAGTTTAGGATGGAGGATATAGGATTTAGGGTTTAGGGTTTAGGTGTAAGGTTTAGGGTATAGGGTGTTGGTTTTAGGGTTTAGGATTTTGAGTTTATGGTTAAGGGTTTTGGGATTAGGGTTTAGGGTTTAGGGTTTAGGGTTTAAAGTTTTGAGTTATAGATTTAAGGTTTAGGTCTTAGGATTTAGAGTTTATGGTTTATTTTTTATTATTTTGAGTTTAGGGATTAGTCTTTAAGGTTTAGAGTTTAGGATTTAGGGTTTGGGGTTTAGGGTTTAGGGTTTAATGTTTATTGTTTAGTTTATGTTTTAGGGTTTATGTTTTAGGGTTTAGGCTTTATATTTTTTGATTTAGGGTTTTGGATTTAGGGTTAAGATTTAGGATTTAGGGTTTAGGGTTTAGTGTTTAAGATTTAAAGTTTTGATATAGGGTTTAGGGTTTTGGATTAAGTTTAGTGTTTAGATTTTAGATTTAGGGTTTACAGTATTGAGTTTATGATTTTGGGTTTAGGGTTTGGGGTATAGGGTCTATTGTTTAGGGTTATAGGGTTTAGCATATAGGAAATAGGGTTTAGGGTTTAAAGTTTGGAGTTATAGATTTAAGGTTTAGGGTTTAGGGTATAGGGTTTACGGTTTAGAGTTTATGGTTTATTTTTTATGGTTTTGAATTTAGGAATTAGGCTTTAAGGTTTAGAGTTTAGGATTTAGGGTTTAGGGTTTGGGGTTTATGGTTTATGGTTTAATGTTTGGATTTAGGGTTTACACTACAAGAAAACTGCTTTTTAAAGACCAACATTTAGAGATGGTGTTATAATCTAGTCCCTAAAAATATACTTATAGGGACGGAATTTATTTCTAGTCTCTAATTTTTATTTTTATATCTCAACTTAGCGAAGAGTCTAAATTTGGTTCCTAAATGAAAAGTAATCTCGTCCCTAATAATGTATCTTCAGCTGGAGAGGTGAAAAAGTAAAAAAAACAAAAATAAATGTACTTATAAACACCCCTACCCCCACGCCCACCTCCATTAAATAAAACCCTATCCTTCCTATGGCTTATAAATCCCAAATAATGGACTGTTTCAAATTTCTCTCACGGTCTGCAATTTCAATCCATATCTAGCTAAAGTGGTTGAAGATTCACAAATTCGCTGAAAAATATGTCTATTCGAACAGGTTTTTCTATTTTCTCGGTCTTTTCTTTTTTGGTTTTAAAAGAAGCAATTTTTTATCGATGAACATTGATTGTTTGAGAATGAAAACTTCTGAAATTGATTTTACCTAATATTGATTGTTTTAGCGTGAGATCTGTAACTTGGAGTATTGGGCCTTGTGTGAGGAATGGTGGTTAGTGTTAGATGTTAAAAAAAGGGCTTAGATCTGGGGGGAAAGAAGCTATTTCCCTCTAAATGTTTGATTCGTATGAACAAATAATTTAGAGAACAAAAGTGCTTCTTTTTTAAATGTTCTTTCTGATGCATGCATAAACACTTGTGTTTTTGGTATGGTGAATGAGAATACTCACAACTAAGAAAACAAAATTATTTATTTTCTTTAGTATATTAAAAGCTATAAACTAGTTCATGTTCAATCTTGCACCATGATTTTGTAATTTTTCCTTAAAGAGTAAAAAATAAGACAATTGAACAGAGAAAGTAGATATAAGAAAATTTAAAATCATACATATGAACTTTGATATTGACCTAAAGAAGACCATTAGTCATCTGGAAATTTGCTTGGATGACCAAGGATACCTAAGGTTAGGCTATAATTATGGCTTTTACTGTATGGTGAATTGGTTGAATTCAAACAATAGGTGTTTTTATTTTGCTCTTCGTTTCCGAATTATATTGTTTTGAGGAGTATGTAACCAACGTAGTGAAGGTAACACTGATTGAATAGGTTAATTTACTATTTTAAAGAAAATACTAAGCTGGAAATATTTTTAGTACTAATTTAACTATCTGTACTTTATGAAATCATGTGGATGAGTAATCTTGAGTTGTTCACTTGGTTAAATTTTACTGTGTACACATTCGGAGATTCTTGTATTTCTTTAATGTATGTTCTCTTTAGCATTGCAGCTAGCTTAGAAAATCTTATAACTAGAACTTGCTATACATTGACAGAAAAAGAAATTTCAAAAAAGATATATAGGTATTGACATGATTAAACTATTAGATTTTAATAATTAGTGCATATCTCAATGATTGTTTAAGAAGAAGACCTCGTGTTTTATCTACTTTAGAGTCCACAATGAGATGAGAATGACGTGTTTCAATGAATTTGAGCGTTAGCATGGAGTTTGTGAGTTTGTTGTCCTTAATTATAGTCCTTTTATTTTCTTCAGCTATTCTTGTGTGTTTGTTTTTCCTTTAGTTATATTACTTTACCCTCCCTATAATTTACTTGTGGTGTTCACTGATTTTAATTTGTAAAAATGTTCAACTTGTTTTATTTAACTGTGAAGGATAGGGATAGATCTAAGAATGACCTCTTTCGTAAGAAAAATATATTGTTACATTATTGTTTTTTGAAGTGATTAACTTATATAATTGCATTACTTCTGTACCTTTCGTTTTTCTAGATTTTTTCTTGGTATATAGCACAAAAGAGGATCAAGTCCCCTCCATATAGGTCCAAAAATACTTCTAAGAAGCAATAGAATACAATTGAAAAAGCAAAAAAAGACGAGGTTGTGGCTAAGTGTTTAGTTGTTTACAAGCTTTTTATATCTCTCTTAATTATTGCTGTCGAACTTACTCATAGACAAAGTTTAAAAGGAACAGAGGTATTGTATTGTTCTTAGTTGCTTTTTATGTTTAAAATTGTTAGTTTGCAACTTTGATACTAGTTGTTTGCTACATTTTTGTCTTATGGTGTTACATGTTAGCTATAAACTTTTATCACTACTTCATTGAAATGTAAGTGTTCCCTGCGCCTTCTCTTTTAAAGTTGAAAGGATTGAGTTAATTATTGTGTTTAATATTTTACTTTCTTTCATTAGTGTTGGTTGCATCTTTGCTCGAGTAGAATGGATTGAAGAAATCTTATATGATTAAATTTCTTTAATGAGCTATGTTTCAATTATTCTAGTATCTGTTATCTTAACTCTTCTTTATCTTAGCATCTTGCTTCTACTACAAGCCCTATGTTATACTTGACCAGTTTCGATTGATGCGGTACTTCCATTGAAAGAGTACAGAATTATTAAAGAGTTTCGAGGCAAGTACCTTCTTCCCAGTGAGTTACTCTAGAACTTTTGACCTTACTGCTTTTTAATTTTATTTTGACGTATCGAGCTAATTATTGAGTAACTTGAAACAACTAAAAATAGTTAAAATTACTATTTGATCTTTTAAGATAGAAAGACAAGATAAGATATACTTAGACATCTTTTTAATATTTAAAGGAGCTATAACTACAACCCACTTATATAATGTGGAAAATTATATATGAAGTTTAATATTTCAATATTATAATGAATCAATCACATTACCCTCATTCTTATTGATTCTTTTCTCTAACTAAAGAATATAGTCACATACTGATTTATTCTTACATACTTTAAGGATTTATTCTATATTCTTCAGTTAATCACTGTTAAAATTTAGCAAGGTAAAATATGTTACTCCATGTGTTGTGAAAATTGAACTCCTCTTTGTAAGCACTTGACATTAGCTAAATTAAAGTTGCACATTATTAAGTCAATGCATTCTGCATAAAGTATCTAGGATAAAAATTCTTGTGTATCATCTTGATATTGAACAAATTAGCTCCCTTTATTTTAAAATTAAATTGTGCACACATTGGCTAAATTTTATGTCTTTCATCATTGCAGGTCCATTAAGCAAATGGATTTCATCAACACACTGCTCACTTTTTAGTGACGATAAGTGTAACAGTAGACAATATCATACTCCGCCTGAACTTTTTTACTTTCTAGAAAAATATAGGCTTCTCTCCACTCGTAGAAGGTTGGAATTTGCATGAAGCTCATCTCCTCCACGGACTTAACAGAAATTGGACCTAGAATTGCTCGAATAGCTTGTTAAACCTGACAATTTTCAGACATGGGAACTGCTGGTGCTGGAACTCAAAAAAGCGTAGGCAACTGGATAAACCGACAAGACATCTACATTTATATTATTGGATAAAGGATGTTAGTTTTTTTTTTTGGTTGTAAACTAGTTGTGTAAATAATTACAGTGATTGATGTATTAAATTATATATTCATATACATATATGTATTAAAGCAGAGTGCGATAATTTGTGTATGTGCATCTAATTATTGCTTTTAAAAATTGTATTAGGATTACAAAAATTGGAAATCTAATATATATATAGATCTATTTACTGGTCCTAAAAATCCCACTGAACTGGTGGATCTAGTATGCAAGGACTAGTAAATATGGTCCCTAAAGGTGTTTTTTAGGACTAGATTTTTGCTACTAGGGACCAGAAATGCAGTCCCTAAAATAATCTTAGGGACCAGTTTTATACTGGTCTCAGAATCAATTTAAGGACCAGCTATTTCATCCCGTCCTTAATAACTTTAGCGACGGAGGCTATAGGGACGGCGTAGCGACCAGATTTTCTGGTCGCTATTGAACTTTAGGGACTAGAATCTCATTTTTAGGGACCACTTGTCCCTTCGTTATTGAGCGTTTTTCTTGTAGTGTTAGGATTTAGCGTTTAGGGTTAGGATTTAGGGTTTAATGTTTATGGTTTAGTTTAGGATTTAGGGTTTATGTTTTAGGTTTAGGGTTTATAGTTTAGGGTTTAGGGTTTATGTTTTTTGATTTAGGGTTTAGGATTTAGGGTTAGGATTTAGGGTTTAGGGTTTAAGATTTAGAGTTTTGATTTTGGGTTTAGGGTTTGGGTTTAGGTTTAGTGTTTAGGTTTAGTGTTTAGATTTTAGGTTTAGGGTTTAGCATTTAGAATTTAGGTTTAGGGTTTAGCGTGTTGAGTTTAGGATTTAGGGTTTAGGGTTTGGGGGTTTAGTGTTTAAGTTTAGGGTTTAGGTATAGGGTCTATTGTTTAGGGTTATAGGGTTTAGGATCTAGGATATAGGGCTTAGGATTTAGGGTTTAGGGTTTAGGATTTAGGGTTTAAGGTTTAGTGTTTAGGTTTTATGATTTAGGGTTGAAGGTTTAGGGTTAGGGTTTATGGTTAAGGGTTTACGGTTTTTGGTTTAGTGTTTAGGGATAGGGTTTAGGGTTTTGGGTTTTGAGTTGTAGGTTTAGGGGTTTGGATTTAGGGTTTAGGGTTTAGGGTTTATGTATTATGTTTTAGGGTTTAGGTTTTGGGTTTAGTTTTTATGGTATAGGATTTAGGGTTTAGAGTTTAGGGTGTAGGGTTTAGGGTTTAGGGTTTAGGGTTTTAAGTTTTGAGTTATAGATTTAAGGTTTAGGGTTTAGGATTTAGAGTTTATGGTTTATTTTTTATGGTTTTGAGTTTAGGGATTAGGCTTTAAGGTTTAGAATTTAGGATTTAGGGTTGGGGGTTTAGGGTTTAGGGTTTAATGTTTGGATTTAAGATTTAGGATTTAGCATTTAGGGTTAGGGTTTAGTGTTTAATGTTTATTGTTTAGTTTAGGGTTTAGGGTTTACGTTTTAAGTTTTAAGTTTTAGGGTTTAGGGTTTATATTTTTTGATTCAGGGTTTTGGATTTAAGGTTAGGATTTAGGATTTAGGGTGTAGGGTTTAGCGTTTATGATTTAGAGTTTTGATATAGGGTTTTGGGTTTAGGTTTAAGTTTAGTGTTTAGATTTTAGGCTTAGGGTTTAGAGTATTGAGTTTAGGATTTTGGGTTTAGGGTTTGGGGGTTTAGTGTTTACGTTTAGGGTTTAGGGTATAGGGTCTATTATTTAGGGTTATAGGGTTTAGCATATAGGAAATAGGGTTTAGGGTTTAACGTTTGGAGTTATAGATTTAAGGTTTAGGGTTTAGGGTTTACAGTTTAGAGTTTATGGTTTATTTTTTATGGTTTTGAATTTAGGAATTAGGCTTTAAGGTTTAGAGTGTAGGATTTAGGGTTTGGGGTTTGGGGTTTAGGGTTTAGGGTTTAATGTTTGGATTTAGGGATTATGATTTAGTGTTTAGGGTTAGGATTTAGGGTTTAATGTTTATGGTTTAGTTTAGGGTTTAGGGTTTACGTTTTAGGGTTTATGTTTTAGGGTTTTGGGTTTATAGTTTAGTGTTTAGGGTTTATATTTTTTGATATAGGGTTTAGGATTTAGGGTTAGAATTTTGGATTTAGGGTTTAGGGTTTAAGATTTAGAGTTTTGATTTTGGGTTTAGGGTTTGGATTTAGGTTTAGTGTTTAGGTTTTGTGTTTAGATTTTAGGTTTAGGGTTTAATGTTTAGAATTTATGTTTAGGGTTTAGCGTGTTGAGTTTAGGATTTAGGGTTTAGGATTTGGGGGTTTAGTGTTTAAGTTTAGGGTTTAGGTATCGGGTCTATTGTTTAGGGTTATAGGGTTTAGGATCTAGGGTAGGGCTTAGGATTTAGGGTTTAGGGTTTCGGATTTAGGGTTTAAGGTTTAGTGTTTTGGGTTTATGATTTAGGGTTTAAGGTTTAGTGTTAGGTTTTATGGTTAAGGGTTGACGGTTTTTGGTTTAGTGTTTAGGGTTTAGGGTTTAGGAATAGGGTTTAGGGTTTTGGGTTTTGAGTTGTTGGTTTAGGGGTTTGGATTTAGGGTTTAGGGTTTAGGGTTTAGGGTTAATGGTTCATGGTTTGGGGTTTAGGATTTAGGGTTTAGGGTTTAGGGTTTAGAGTTTGTGGCTTATGGTTTAGGGTTTAGGGTTGTGGTTTTAGTATTTTGTGTTTATGATTTAGAGTTTAGGATTTGGGGTTGAGGGTTTTAGGTTGAGGGTTTAGAGTTTTGATTTAGAGTTAAGGATTTAGGGTTTATGATTGGTGTGATGGTTTAAGGTTTAGGGTTTAGGGTTTAGGTGTAGGGTTTATGGTTAAGGGTTTAGGGTTTAGGTGTTAGGTTTTAAGGTTTAGGGTTTTTGGTTTAGTGTTTAGGGTTTAGGGTTTTGAGTTGTAGGTTTAGGGTTTAGGGGTTAGGGTTTAGGGTTTAGAGTTTATGGTTTATGGTTTATGGTTTACGGTTTAGAGTTTATGGTTTATTTTTTATGGTTTTTAGTTTACGGATTAGGTTTTAAGGTTTTGATTTTAAGATTTAGGGTTTGGGGTTGAGGGTTTAGGTTTTAATGTTTGGATTTAGTGTGTAGGATTTAGCATTTAGGGTTAGGGTTTAGTGTTTAATATTTATGGTTTTGTTTAGGGTTTAGTGTTTACGTGTTAGGGTTTATGTTTTAGGGTTTAGGGTTTATAGTTTAGGGTTTAAGGTTTATATTTTTTGATTTAGGGTTCAGGATTTATGGTTAGGATTTAGGATTTGGTGTTTAGGGTTTAGGGTTTAATATTTAGAGTTTTGATTTAGGGCTAAGGGTTTAGATTTAGGTTTTGGGTTTAGATTTAGGTTTATTGTTTAGATTTTAGGTTTATGGTTTAGCATGTTGAGTTTAGGGTTTAGGGTTTAGTGTTTGGGGGTTTAGTGTTTAGGTTTAGGGTTTAGGTCTGGGGTCTACTGTTTAGGGTTATAGGGTTTAGGATTTAGGATAGAGGGTTTAGGGTTTAGGGTTTAGGGTTTAGGATTTAGGGTTTAAGGTTGAGGGCTTAGGATTTATGATTTAGGGTTTAAGGTTTAGGATTAGGGTTTATGGTTAAGGGTTTACGGTTTTTGGTTTAGTGTTTAGCGTTTATGGTTTAGGGATAGGGTTTAGGGTTTAGGGTATTCACTTGTAGGTTTAGAGGTTAGGATTTAGGGTTTAGAGTTTATGGTTCATGGTTCATGGTTTAGGGTTTAAGATTTATGGTTTAGGGTTTAGGGTTTAGACTTTGTAGCTTAGGGTTTAGGGTTTAGGGTTGTGGGTTTAGTATTTTGTGTTTATGATTTAGAGTTTAGGATTTGGGGTTTAGGGTTTGAGGTCTAGGGTTTAATGTTTGGATTTAGGGTTTGGAGTTGTAGGTTGAAGATTTAGGGTTTAAGTATTATTTTTTATGGTTTAGTGTTTTGGGTTTAGTTTTTAGGGTTTGGGATATAGGGTTTAGGGTTTTGGGTGTAGGGTTTAGGGTTTAGGGTTTAGGGTTTAGGGTATAAGGTTTAAGGTTTAGGGTCTACAGTTTAGGGTTTAGGGTTTAGGGTTTAGCATTTAGAGTTTAGGGTTTAATGTTTAGTGTTTTGGGTTTAGGGTTTGGAGTTGTAGGTTTAAGGTTTATGGTTAAGGGTTTTTGGTTTAGGGTCTAACTTTTATGTTTTGGGTGTTAGGGTTTGGAGTTTAGGGTTTATGGTTTAGGATTTAGGGATTAGGGTTTACGGTTTAGGATTTATGGTTTAGGGTTTACGATTTAAATTTAGGGTTTAGGGTTTAGGATTTAGGGTTTATGGTTTAGGATTTATGGTTTAGGGTTTAAAGTTTGAATTTAGGATTTAGGGTTTAGTGTTTAACATTTAGAGTTTAGGGTTTAGGGTATAGGGTCTATTGTTTAGCGTTATAGGGTTTAGCATATAGGAAATAGGGTTTAGGGTTTAAAGTTTGGAGTTATAGATTTAAGCTTTAGGGTTTAGGGTTTACGGTTTAGAGTTTTTGGTTTATTTTTTATGGTTTTGAATTTAGGAATTAGGCTTTAAGGTTTAGAGTTTGGATTTAGGGTTTAGGGTTTGGGGTTTGGGGTTTAGGGTTTAGGGTTTAATGTTTGGATTTAGGGTTTAGGATTTAGCGTTTAGGGTTAGGATTTAGGGTTTAATTTTTATGGTTTAGTTTAGGGTTTAGGGTTTACATTTTGGGGTTTATGTTTTAGGGTTTAGGGTTTATAGTTTAGGGTTTAGTGTTTATATTTTTTGATATAGGGTTTAGGATTTAGGGTTAGGATTTAGGATTTAGGGTTTAGGGTTTAAGATTTAGAGTTTTGATTGTGGGTTTAGGGTTTGGGTTCTGGTTTAGTGTTTAGGTTTAGTGTTTAGATTTTAGGTTTAGGGTTTAGCCTTTAGATTTTAGGTTTAGGGTTTAGCGTGTTGTGTTTAGGATTTAGGGTTTAGGGTTTGGGGGTTTAGTGTTTAAATTTAGGGTTTAGGTTGAGGGTCTATTGTTTAGGGGTATAGGGTTTAGGATCTAGGATATAGGGCTTAGGATTTGGGGTTTAGGGTTTAGGATTTAGGGTTTAGGGTTTAGGATTTAGGGTTTAAGGTTTAGGGTTAGGGTTTATGGTAAAGGGTTTACGGTTTTTGGTTTAGTGTTTAGGGTTTAGGGTTTAGGGATAGGGTTTAGGGTTTTGGGTTTTGAGTTGTAGGTTTAGGGGTTTGGATTTAGGGTTTAGGGTTTAGAGTTTAGGGTTGATGGTTTAGGGTTTAGAGTTTAGGATTTAGGGTTTAGGGTTTAGGGTTTAGAGTTTGTGGCTTAGGGTTTAGGGTTTAGGGTTGTGGGTTTAGTATTTTGTGTTTATGATTTAGAGTTTAGGATTTGGGGTTTAGGGTTTTAGGTTGAGGGTTTAGATTTTTTATTTAGAGTTAAGGATTTAGGGTTTAGGATTGGTGTGATGGTTTAAGGTTTAGGGTTTAGGGTTTAGGTGTAGGGTTTATGGTTTAGGGTGTAGGATTTAGGGTTTAGGGTTTAGGGTTTAGGTGTAGGGTTTATGGTTTAGGGTGTAGGATTTAGGGTTTATAGTTAAGGGTTTAGGGTTTAGGTGTTAGGTTTTAAGGTTTAGGGTTTTTGGTTTAGTGTTTAGGGTTTAGGGTTTTGAGTTGTAGGCTTAGGGTTTAGGGGTTAGAGTTTATGGTTTATGGTTTAGGGTTATGATTTAGAGTTTATGGTTTATTTTTTATGGTTTTTAGTTTACGGATTAGGTTTTAAGGTTTAGTGTTTAAGATTTAGGGTTTGGGGTTGAGGGTTTAGGTTTTAATGTTTGGATTTAGTAAGTAGGATTTAGCATTTAGGGTTAGGGTTTAGTGTTTAATATTTATGGTTTTGTTTAGGGTTTAGTGTTTACGTGTTAGGGTTTATGTTTTAGGGTTTAAGGCTTATATTTTTTGATTTAGGGTTCAGGATTTATGGTTAGGATTTAGGATTTGGGGTTTAGGGTTTAGGGTTTAAGATTTAGAGTTTTGATTTATGGTTTAGGGTTTAGATTTAGGTTTACTGTTTAGATTTTAGGATACAGGGTTTAGGATTTAGGGTTTAGGGTTTAGGATATAGGGTTTAAGGTTTAGGGTTTAGGGTTTATGATTTAGGGTTTAAGGTTTAGGGTTAGGGTTTATGGTTGAGGGTTTATGGTTTTTGGTTTAGTGTTTAGCATTTAGGGCTTAGGGATAGGGTTTAGGGTTTAGGGTTTTGACTTGTAGGTTTAGAGGTTAGGATTTAGAGTTTAGGGTTTAGGGTTTAGGGTTTAGAGTTTATGGTTCATGGTTTAGGGTTTAGGGTTTAGGATTTAGGGTTTAGGGTTTAGGGTTTAAAGTCTGTGGCTTAGGGTTTAGGGTTTAGGGTTGTGGGTTTAGTATTTTGCGTTTATGATTTAGAGTTTAGGATTTGGGGTTTAGGGTTTGAGGTTTAGGGTTTAAAGTTTGGATATAGGGTTTGGACTTGTAGGTTGAAGGTTTAGGGTTTAAGTATTATGTTTTAGGGTTTAGGGTTTTGGGTTTAGTTTTTAGGGTTTGGGGTTTAGGGTTTTGGGTGTAGGGTTTAGGGTTTAGGGTTTAGGGTATAAGGTTTAGGGTTTAGGGTCTACAGTTTAGGGTTTAGGTTTTAGGGTTTAGCATTTAGAGTTTAGGGTTTAATGTTTAGTGTTTTGGGTTTAGGGTTTGGAGTTGTAGGTTTAAGGTTTATGGTTAAGGGTTTATGGTTTAGGGTCTAGCATTTATCTTTTGGGTGTTAGGGTTTGGAGTTTAGGGTTTATGATTTAGGATTTAAGGTTTAGGGTTTATGGTTTAGGATTTATGGTTTAGAGTTTACGGTTATGATTTAGGGTTTAGGGTTTCAGGTTTAGGGTTTAACATTTAGAGTTTAGGAATTTTAGTTTAGTGTTTAACATTAAGAGTTTGGGATTGAGGATATAGGATTTAGGGTTTAGGGTTTTGGTGTAAGGTTTAGGGTTTAAGGTGTAGGGTTTAGGGTTTATGGTGAAGGGTTAAGGGTTTAGGGTTTAAAATTTGGTGTTATAGATTTAAGGTTTAGGGTTTAGGTTTTAGGGTTTAGCATTTAGAGTTTAGGGTTTAATGTTTAGTGTTTTGGGTTTAGGGTTTGGAGTTGTAGGTTTAAGGTTTATGGTTAAGGGTTTATGGTTTAGGGTCTAGCATTTATGTTTTGGGTGTTAGGGTTTGGAGTTTAGGTTTTATAGTTTAGGATTTAGGGTTTAGGGTTTATGGTTTAGGATTTATGATTTAGGGTTTAAAGTTTGAATTTAGGGTTTAGGGTTTAGGTTTTAACATTTAGAGTTTAGGATTTATGGTTTATGGTTAAGGGTTTATGGTTTAGGGTTTACCATTTAGGTTTTGGGTGTTAGGGTTTGCAATTTAGGTCTTATGGTTTAGGATTTTGGGTTTAGGATTTTGGGTTTAGGTTTTAGACGTTAGGGTTTAATGTTTGGATTGAATGTTTGCAGTTATAGTTTGAAGGTTTAGGGTTTAGGGTTTATGTATTATGTTTTAGGGTTTAGTTTTTAAGGTATAGGATTTAGGGTTTAGGGTTTAGGGTGTAGGTTGTAGGGTTTAAGGTTTAGGTTTTAGGGTTTAAGGTATAGGGCTTAGGGTTTAGGGTCTACAGTTTAAGGTTAAGGTTATTTGGGTTTAGCATTTAGAGTTTAGGGTTTGATGTTTAGGGTTTTCGGCTTAGGGTTTGGAGTTGTAAGTTTAACGTTTATGGTTAAGGGTTTATGGTTTGAGGTCTAGCATTTAGGTTTTGGGTGTTAAGGTTTGGAGTTTAGGGTTTATGGTTTAGGATTTAGGGTTTAGGGTTTAGGGTTTAGGATTTATGGTTTAGGGTTTAAAGTTTGGATATAGGGTTTAGGGTTTAGGGTTTAACATTTAGAGTTTAGGATTTTTGGTTTAGGGTGTAACATTTAGAGTTTAGGATTGAGGATAAAGGATTTAGGGTTTAGGGTTTCGGGTTTACGGTTTAGAGTTTATGGTTTATTTTTTATGGTTTTGAATTTAGCAATTAGGCTTTAAGGTTTAGAGTTTAGGATTTAGGGGTTGGGGTTTGGGGTTTATGGTTAAGGGTTTAATGTTTGGATTTAGGGTTTAGGATTAAGCGTTTAGGGTTAGGGTTTTGGGTTTAATGTTTATGGCTTAGTTTAGGGTTTAGGGTTTACATTTTAGGGTTTATGTTTTAGGGTTTAGGGTTTATAGTTTAGGGTTTAGGGTTTATATTTTTTGATTTAGGGTTTAGGGTTTAGGGTTAGGATTTAGGATTTAGGGTTTAGGGTTTAAGATTTAGAGTTTTGATTTTGGGTTTAGGGTTTAGGTTTAGGTTTAGTGTTTAGGTTTAGTGTTTAGATTTTAGGTTTAGGGTTTAGCCTTTAGATTTTAGGTTTAGGATTTAGGGTTTAAATTTTAGAGTTTAGGGTTTATGATTTAGGGTTTAAGGTTTAGGGTTAGGATTTATGGTTAAGGGTTTACGGTTTTTGGTTTAGTGTTTAGGGTTTAGGGTTTAGGGATAGGGTTTAGGGTTTTGTGTTTTGAGTTGTAGGTTTAGGGGTTTGGATTTAGGGTTTAGTGTTTTGGGTTTAGGGTTTAGAGTTTATGGTTCATGGTTTAGGGTTTAGGGTTTAGGATTTAGGGTTTACGGTTTACGGTTTAGGGTTTGTGGCTTAAGGTTTAGGGTTTAGGGTTTAGGGTTGTGGGTTTAGTATTTTGTGTTTATGATTTAGAGTTTAGGATTTGGGGTTTAGGGTTTTAGGTTGAGGGTTTAGAGTTTTTATTTAGAGTTAAGTATTTAGGGTTTAGGATTTGTGTGATGGTTTAAGGTTTAGGGTTTAGGGTTTAGGGTTTAGGGCTTAGGTGTAGGGTTTATGGTTTAGGGTGTAGGATTTAGGGTTTATGGTTAAGGGTTTAGGGTTTAGGTGTTAGGTTTTAAGGTTTAGGGTTTTTGGTTTATTGTTTAGGGTTTAGGGTTTCGAGTTGTAGGTTTAGGGTTTAGGGGTTAGGGGTTAGGGTTTAGAGTTGATGGTTTATGGTTTAGGGTTTACGATTTAGAGTTTATGGTTTATTTTTTATGGTTTTTAGTTTACGGATTAGGTTTTAAGGTTTAGAGTTTAAGATTTAGGGTTTGGGGTTGAGGGTTTAGGTTTTAATGTTTGGATTTAGTGTGTAGGATTTAGCATTTTGGGTTAGGGTTTAGTATTTAATATTTATGGTTTAGTTTAGGGTTTAGTGTTTACGTGTAAGTGTTTATGTTTTAGGGTTTAGGGTTTATAGTTTAGGGTTTAAGGTTTATATTTTTTGATTTAGGGTTCAGGATTTATGGTTAAGATTTAGGATTTGGGGTTTAGGGTTTAGGGTTTAAGATTTACAGTTTTGATTTAGGGTTTAGGGTTTAGATTTAGGTTTAGTGTTTAGATTTTAGGTTTATGGTTTAGCATGTTGAGTTTAGGATTTGGGGGTTTAGTGTTTAGGTTTAGGGTTTAGGTCTGGGGTCTATTGTTCAGGGTTATAGGGTTTAGGATTTAGGATACAGGGTTTAGGATTTAGGGTTTAGGGATTAGGATTTAGGGTTTAAGGTTTAGGGTTTAGGGTTTATGATTTAGGGTGTAATGTTTAGGGTTAGGGTTTATGGTTAAGGGTTTACAATTTTTGGTTTAGTGTTTAGCGTTTAGGGTTTAGGGATAGGGTTTAGGGTTTAGGGTTTTGACTTGTAGGTTTAGAGGTTAGGATTTAGGGTATAGGGTTTAGGGTTTAGAGTTTATGGTTCATGGTTTAGGGTTTAGTGTTTAGGATTTAGGGTTTAGGGTTTAGGGTTTAGAGTTTATGGCCTAGGATTTAGGGTTTGGGGTTTGGGGTTTAATGTTTGGATTTAGGGATTAGGATTTAGCGTTTAGTGTTAGGATTAAGGGTTTAATGTTTATGGTTTAGTTTAGGGTTTAGGGTTTACATTTTAAGGTTTAGGGTTTATATTTTTTGATTTAGGGTTAGGATTTAGGATTTAGGGTTTAGGGTTTAAGATTTAGAGTTTTGATTTTGGGTTTAGGGTTTGGGTTTAGGTTTAGTGTTTAGATTTTAGGTTTAGGGTTTAGCGTTTAGAATTTAGGTTTAGGGTTTAGCGTGTTGAGTTTTGGATTTAGGGTTTAGGCTTTGGGGGTTTAGTGTTTAAGTTTAGGGTTTAGGTATAGGGTCTATTGTTTAGGGTTATAGGGTTTAGGATCTAGGATATAGGGCTTAGGATTTAGGGTTTAGGGTTTAGGATTTAGGGTTTAAGGTTTAGGGTTTAGGGTTTAGGATTTAGGGTTTAAGGTTTAGGGTTTACGATTTTTGGTTTAGTGTTTAGGGTTTAGGGTTTAGAGATAGGGTTTAGGGTTTTGGGTTTTAGTTTAGTGTTTAGATTTTAGGTTTAGGGTTTAGAGTGTTGAGTTTAGGATTTAGGGTTTAGGGTTTAGGGGTTTAGTGTTTAGGTTTAGGGTTTAGGTTATAGGGTCTATTGTTTGGGGTTATTGGGTTTAGGATTTAGGATACAGGGTTTAGGGTTTAGGATTTAGGGTTTAGGGTTTAGGGTTTAGGGTTAGGGTTTATGGTTAAGGGTTTAGGGCTTTAGAGTTTGTCGTTTAGGGTTTAGGGTTTAGGGTTTAAGGGTTAGGGTTTATGGTTTAAGGTTTAGGGTTTAGGGTTTAGGGTTTGTGGTTTAGTGTTGAGGGTTTAGGGTTTATGGTTTAAAGTTTGGAGTTATAGATGTAAGGTTTAGGGTTTAGGGTTTAGGGTTTACGGTTTAGAGTTTGTGGATTATTTTTTGTGGTTTTGCGTTTAGGGATTAGGCTTTAAGGTTTAGAGTTTAGGATTTAGGGTTTGGGGTTTAGGGTTTAGGGTTTAATGTTTGGATTTAGGGTTGAGCATTTAGCGTTTAGGGATTAGGCTTTAAGGTTTAGAGTTTAGGATTTAGGGTTTGGGCTTTAGGGTTTAGGGTTTAATGTTTGGATTTAGGGTTGAGGATTTAGCGTTTAGGGTTAGGGTTTAGGGTTTAATGTTTATGGTTTAAGGGTTTGCGTTTTAGTGTTTATGTTTTAGGGTGTAGGGTTTATAGTTTAGGGTTTAGGGTTTACATTTTTTGATTTAGGGTTTAGGATTTAGGGTTAGGATTTAGGATTTAGGGTTTAGGGTTTAGGGTTTAAGATTTAGAGTTTTGACTTAGGGTTCAGGTTTTGGTTTAGTGTTTAGGGTGTAGGGTTTAGGGTTTAGGATATAGGGTTTATGGTTAAGGGTTTAGGGTTTAGGGTGTAGGGTTTACGGTTTAGAGTTTATGGATTATTTTTTATGGTTTTGAGTTTAGGGATTGGGCTTTAAGGTTTAGAGTTTAGGATTTAGGGTTTGGGGTTGAGGGTTTAGGGTTTAATGTATGGATTTAGGATTTAGGATTTAGCATTTAGGGTTAGGGTTTAGGGTTTAATATTTATTATTTAGTTTAGGTTTGAAGTTTTTCGTTTTAGTGCTTATGTTTTAGGGTTAATGGTTTATTATTTAGGGTTTAGGGTTTATATTTTTTGATTTAGGGATTAGAATTTAGGGTTAGGATTTAGGATTTAGGGTTTAGGGTTTAGGGTTTAAGATTTACAGTTTTGACTTAGGGTTTAGAGTTTAGTGTTTAGGTTTTGGTTTAGTGTTTAGATTTTAGGTTTAGGGTTTAGAGTGTTGAGTTTAGGATTTAGGTTTTAGGGTTTGGGGGTTTAGTGTTTAGGTTTAGGGTTTAGGGTATAGGGTCTACTGTTTAGGGTTATAGGGTGTAGGATTTAGGATATAGGGTTTAGGGTTTAGGGTTTAGGGTTTAGGATTTAGGGTTTAGGGTTTAGGGTTTAGAGTTTATGGTTCATGGTTTAGGGTTTAGGGTTTATGATTTAGGGTTTACGATTTACGGTTTAGGGTTTGTGGCTTAGGGTTTAGGGTTTAGGGTTGTGGGTTTAGTATTTTGTGTTTATGATTTAGAGTTTAGGAGTTGGGGTTTAGAGTTTTAGGTTGAGGGTTTAGAGTTTTGATTTAGAGTTAAGTATTTAGGGTTTAGGATTGGTGTGATGATTTAAGGTTTAAGGTTTAGGGTTTAGGGTTTAGGGTTTAGGTGTAGGGTTTATGGTTTAGGGTGTAGGATTTAGGGTTTATTGTTAAGGGTTTAGGGTTTAGGTGTTAGGTTTTAAGGTTTAGGGTTTTTGGTTTATTGTTTAGGGTTTAGGGTTTCGAGTTGTAGGTTTAGGGTTTAGGGATTAGGGTTTAGGGTTTAGAGTTTATGGTTTATTTTTTGTGGTTTTTAGTTTACTGATTAGGTTTTAAGGTTTAGCGTTTAAGATTTAGGATTTGGGGTTGAGGTTTTAGGTTTTAATGTTTGGATTTAGTGTGTAGGATTTAGCATTTAGGGTTAGGGTTTAGTGTTTAATATTTATGGTTTAGTTTAGGGTTTAGTGTTTACGTGTTAGGGTTTATGTTTTAGGGTTTAGGATTTATAGTTTAGGGTTTAAGGTTTATATTTTTTGATTTAGGGTTCAGGATTTATGGTTAGGATTTAGGATTTGGGTTTAGGGTTTAGATTTTAAGATTTACAGTTTTGATTTAGGGTTTAGGGTTTAGATTTAGGTTTAGTGTTTAGATTTTAGGTTTATGGTTTAGCATGTTGAGTTTAGGGTTTGGGGGTTTAGTGTTTAGGTTTAGGGTTTAGGTCTGGGGTCTATTATTTAGGGTTATAGGGTTTAGGATTTAGGATACAGGGTTTAGGATTTAGGGTTTAGGGTTTAGGATTTAGGGTTTAGGGTTTAGGATTTAGGGTTTAAGGTTTAGGGTTTAGGGTTTATGATTTAGGGTGTAATGTTTAGGGTTAGGGTTTATGGTTAAGGGTTTACATTTTTTGGTTTAGTGTTTAGCGTTTAGGGTTTAGGGATAGGGTTTAGGGTTTAGGGTTTTGACTTATAGGTTTAGAGGTTAGGATTTAGGGTTTAGGGTTCAGGGTTTAGAGTTTAGGGTTTAAGGTTTAGGGTTTAGTGTTTAGGATTTAGGGTTTAGGGTTTAGGGTTTAGAGTTTGTGGCTTAGGATTTAGGGTTTGGGGTTTGGGGTTTAGGGTTTAGGGTTTAATGTTTGGATTGAGGGATTAGGATTTAGCGTTTAGGGTTAGGGTTTAGGGTTTAATGTTTTGGGTTTAGTTTAGGGTTTAGGGTTTACATTTTAGGGTTTATGTTTTAGAGTTTAGGGTTTATAGTTTAGGGTTTAGGGTTTATATTTTTTGATTTAGGGTTTAGGATTTAGGGTTAGGGTTTAGGATTTAGGGTTTAGGGTTTAAGATTTAGAGTTTTGATTTTGGGTTTAGGGTTTGGGTTTAGGTTTAGTGTTTAGGTTTAGTGTTTAGATTTTAGGTTTAGGGTTTAGCATTTAGAATTTAGGTTTAGGGTTTAGCGTGTTGAGTTTTGGATTTAGGGTTTAGGCTTTGGGGGTTTAGTGTTTAAGTTTAGGGTTTAGGTATAGGGTCTATTGTTTAGGGTTATAGGGTTTAGGATCTAGGATATAGGGCTTAGGATTTAGGGTTTAGGGTTTAGGATTTAGGGTTTAAGGTTTAGTGTTTAGGGTTTATGGTTTATGGTTTAAGGTTTAGGGTTAGGGTTTATGGTTAAGGGTTTACGATTTTTGGTTTAGTGTTTGGGGTTTAGGGTTTAGAGATATGGTTTAGGGTTTTGGGTTTTAGTTTAGTGTTTAGATTTTAGGTTTAGGGTTTAGAGTGTTGAGTTTAGGATTTAGGGTTTGGGGTTTAGGGGTTTAGTGTTTAGGTTTAGGGTTTAGGTTATAGGGTCTATTGTTTAGGGTTATTGGGTTTAGGATTTAGGGTTTATGATTTAGGGTTAGGGTTTATGGTTAAGGGTTTAGGGCTTTAGAGTTTGTGGTTTAGGGTTTAGGGTTTAGGGTTTAGGGTTTATGGTTTAGGGTTTATGGTTTATGGTTTAGGGTTTAGGGTTTGTGGTTTAGTGTTGAGGGTTTAGGGTTCGGGGTTTTAAGTTTGGAGTTATAGATTTAAGGTTTAGGGTTTAGGGTTTAGGGTTTACGGTTTAGAGTTTGTGTATTATTTTTTATGGTTTTGCATTTAGTGATTAGGCTTTAAGGTTTAGAGTTTAGGATTTAGGGTTTGGGGTTTAGGGTTTAGGGTTTAATGTTTGGATTTAGGGTTGAGGATTTAGCTTTTAGGGTTAGGGTTTAGGGTTTAATGTTTATGGATTAAGGGTTTGCGTTTTAGTGTTTATGTTTTAGGGTCTAGGGTTTATAGTTTAGGGTTTAGGGTTTATATTTTTTGATTTAGGGTTTAGGATTTAGGGTTAGGATTTAGGATTTAGGGTTTAGGGATTTGGGTTTAAGATTTAGAGTTTTGACTTAGGGTTCAGGTTTTGGTTTAGTGTTTAGGGTGTAGGGTTTAGGGTTTAGGATATAGGGTTTATGGTTAAGGGTTTAGGGTTTAAGGTTAAGGATTTAGGGTTTACGATTTAGAGTTTATGGATTATTTTTTATGGTTTTGAGTTTAGGGATTAGGCTTTAAGGTTTAGAGTTTAGAATTTAGGGTTTGGGGTTTAGGGTTTAGGGTTTAATGTATGGATTTAGGGTTTAGGATTTAGTATTTAGGGTTAGGGTTTAGGATTTAATATTTATTGTTTAGTTTAGGTTTGAAGTTTTTCGTTTTAGTGCTTATGTTTTAGGGTTTATGGTTAATTGTTTAGGGTTTAGGGTTAATATTTTTTGATTTAGGGTTTAGAATTTAGGGTTTGGATTTAGGATTTAGAGTTTAGGGTTTAGGGTTTAAGATTTAGAGTTTTGACTTAGGGTTTAGGGTTTTGTGTTTAGGTTTTGGTTTAGTGTTTAGATTTTAGGTTTAGGGTTTAGAGTGTTGAGTTTAGGATTTAGGCTTTAGGATTTGGGGGTTTGGTGTTTAGGTTTTGGGTTTAAGGTATAGGGTCTACTGTTTAGGGTTATAGGGTGTAGGATTTAGGATATAGGGTTTAGGGTTTAGGGTTTAGGGTTTAGGATTTAGGGTTTAGGGTTTATGATTTGGGGTTTAAGGTTTAGGGTTAGGGTTTATGGTTAAGGGTTTAGGGCTTTTGGTTTAGTGTTTAGGGTGTAGGGTTTAGGGATAGGGTTTAGGGTTTAGGGTTTTGAGTTGTAGGTTTAGGGGTTAGGATTTAGGGTTTAGTGTTTAGGGTTTAGGGTTTAAGGGTTAGGGTTTAAGGTTGTGAGTTTAGTATTTTTTGTTTATGATTTAGAGTTTAGGATTTGGGGTTTAGGGTTTGAGGTTGAGGGTTTAGAGTTTTGATTTAGAGTTAATGATTTAGGGTTTAGGTTTAGTGTTGGGGTTTAAGGTTTAGGGTTTAGGTTTAGTATTTAGGGTTTAGGTTTTAGGGTTTAAAGTTTGGATTTAGGGTTTGGAGTTGTAGGTTGAAGGTTTAGGGTTTAAGTATTAAGTTTAGGGTTTAGGATTTAGGGTTTATGGTTTCAAGTTATAGGTTTAGGGTTTCGGGTTTAGTGCTTATGATTTAGGGTTTAGCGTTTTGAATTTAGGGTTGAAAGTTTAGAGTTTAAGATTTAGGGTTTAGGGTCTCGAGTTGAATGTTTTGGGTTTTGCGTTTAGGGTTTAGGTTTTAGGGTTTATGGTTGAGAGTGTAGAGTTTAGGGTTGAGGGTTTAGGGTTTAGCATTTAGAGTTTAGGGTTTAGGGTGTAGATTTTATGGTTTATTTTTTTTGATTTAGAGTTTAGGGATTAGGCTTCAAGGTTTAGAGTTTAGTATTTAGGGTATGGGATTTAGGGTTTAGGGTTTAAGGTTTGGATTTAGGGTTTAGGGTTTAGTGTTTAGGGTTTAGAGTTAGGGTTTAGGGTTTTGGGTTTAGTTTAGGGTTAAGGGTTTAACTTTTAGGATTTATGCTTTATAGTTTACGGTTTAGGGTTTATATTTTTGGGTTTAGGGTTAGAGTGTAGGGTTTAGGGTTTAGAGTTTGGATTTAGGGTTTAGGGTAATTGTTTAGATTTTAGGGTTTAGGGTTTAGAGTTTTGAGTTTAGGATTTAGGGTTTAGGGTTTAGGGTATAGGGTTTATTGTTTATGGTTTAGAGTTTAGGATTTAGGGTTTAGGGTTTAAGGTTTACGATTTGGAGTAGTAGGTTTAAGGTTTAGGATTTAGGGCATAGGTTTAGGGTTAAGGGTTAAGGGTTGAGGGTTAAGAGTTTAGGGTTTATGGTTAAGAGTTTTGGGTTTAGGGTTAATAACTTTGGGTTTAGTGTTTAGCATTTAGGGTTTATCGTTTAGGATTTAGGGTATAAGGTTTAGGGTTTACAGTTTGGGGTTTAGGATTTAGGGTTAGGGATTAGGTTTTAGGATTTAGGGTTTAGTGTTTAGAATATAGATACAAGATTTAGGGTTGATGTTTAGAGTTTGGATTTATGGTTTAGGGTTAAGACTGTAGGATTTATGGTTTAGGTTTTTAGGGTTTAGATTTAGGGTTTTGGGTTTTGGGTTTAGGGTTTAATGTTTGGATTTAGGGTTTAGGATTTAGCATTTAGGGTTAGGGTTTAGGGTTTAATATTTATGGTTTAGTTTAGGTCTGAGGGTTTACGTTTTAGCGTTTATGTTTTAGGGTTTATGTTTTGATAGTTTAATGTTCAGGGTTTATATTTTTTGATTTCGGGTGTGGGATTTAGATTTATGATATAGGATTAGGGTTTACGGTTTAGGGTTTAAGATTTAGAGTTTTGATTTAGGGTTTAGGGTTTAGGTTTTGGTTTAGTGTTTAGATTTTAGGTTTAGGGTTTAGTGTGTTGAGTTTAGGATTTTGGGTTTAGGGTTTGGGGGTTTAGTGTTTAGATTTAGGATTTAGGATATAGGGTTTAGGGTTTAGGGTTTAGAGTTTAGGATTTAGGATTTAGGGTTTAAGGTTTAGGGTTTAGGATTTATGATTTAGTGTTTAAGGTTTAGGGTTAGGGTTTATGGTGAAGGGTTTAGGGCTTTTGGTTTTGTGTTTAGGGTTTAGGGTTTAGGGTTTCGAGTTGTAGGTTTAGGGGTTAGGATTTAGGGTTTAGGGTTTAGGGTTTAGGGTTTATGGTTCATGGTTTAGGGTTTAGGATTTAGGATTTAGGGTTGAGGGTTTAGGGTTTAGAGTTTGTGGTTTAGGGTGGGCTTAGGGTTTAGGGTTGTGGGTTTAGTATTTTGTGTTTATGATTTAGAGTTTAGGATTTGGGGTTTAGGGTTTGAGGTTTAGGGTATAGAGTTTTGATTTAGAGTTAATGATTTAGGATTTAGGGTTTAATGTTTAGGGTTTTGGGTTTAGGATTTGGAGTTATAGCTTTAAGGTTCATGGTTAAGGGTTTATGGTTTAGGGTTTAGCGTTTAGGTTTTGGGTGTTAGAGTTTGGAGTTGAGGGTTTATGGTTTAGGATTTAGGGTTTTGGGTTTAGGGTTTAGGGTTTAGGATTTATGGTGTAGGATTTAAATT